>CM075489.1:537500-1265000 GCA_037950665.1 Hypophthalmichthys nobilis
TAGTATATATATAATTATTTATTTATTATAATACATTCATTATATATAATTCTATTTAATTATACATAATTATACATCTAAAAATATTTTATGCAATTAAAATAAAATAATTATATTTGTAATATGTATTAATTCTATATAATTATATATATTTATAATATATATTAATTGTATTTAATGTAAATTAATAAAAGTAATAATTAATTAATTCTTCATAATTATGCATTTATAAAACATTATTTTAAGTATAATTGTGCATGTTTAATTATGTGTAATCGATCGTTTATTTATGCATGTATAATTTATGTACAAATAATAATTTTAAAGTAACTCATTCTGTCTGGAAGATGTTTAACCCTGATTGATCCAGCAAATTGTCCGTGTAAATAAAATTAATTAATTTTGGATAAGAAAACACTAAATAAATAATAATACTACATTAAAAAATGTCCTTCTAAAGAATAAGTGAAAAGTATCATGGTGCATGTTTTGTTTTTTGTACAAATATGGTACATTTATATGGTAATCGTTCAGTACCATGGTATTAACCTCACTATACCACAGTACTGTTTTGTAAAGGCAAACACAACACTGTACATGCATTGAAATGTCCGTGCTCACACATACACACACACACACACACTGTTCTATGAGATTTATTTTACTCTGTTTATCTGTCTCTGAAGTGTGTGTTTGTGTGAGAGTGAGTGTGTGAGAGAGAGTGTGTGAGTGTGTGTGGGTTTTCCCTCAGAATGGCGCCGGACAGAAACTCAATCCGTGTCGTAGCTCTAAAGTTGCATTAGCAGTGAAAAGAGCAGAATGATTCTGCTGGAGAAACAAGAGACGCTCACGAGAAACACACACATCTGACTGTGAGAGTGTGTGTGAGTGTGTGTAAGTGCACTCTAAAAAATGCTGGGTTAAAAACAACCAAAGTTGGGTTGAAAATGAATAAACCCAGCGATTGTGTTGTTTTAACCCAGTGGTTGGGTTAAATGTTTGATCAACCTGCTGGGTAGTTTTATTGAACTCTACTATTGTTTAAAAATTACTGTATTGTTGCTTAAAATGAACCCAAAATATGTTGAAAATTAAATATGTTTAATAATAATTAAATAATACACATTTATTAATTTACTTATTTATAAATGTTCACCTTTTGAGGTTCTGGGTTCATTTTAAGTTAAGCAATAGTTAAGTTCAATAAAACTACCCAGCACACTGGGCAAACATTTAACCCAACCCCTGGATTTGACCATTTTCAGCCCAACTTGGCTTGGTTTTAACCCAGCATTTTTTAGAGTGTGTGTGTGTGTGCGCGTGTGTGTGAATGTGTGCTGCTCCAGATGTTGTTTCTGGAGGTTCTTCTTCATCTCATGTTTCAGTAGAGTCGAGCAGGTTTATAGAGCTGCAGCAGTGTGAAGATCTGTGTGTGTGTGTGTGTGTGTGTGTGTGTGAGAGAGAGAGTTTAAGAGAAACATCTGAGACAAAGTTGATACTTCAGTGAAACTGAAAACCTCATTATTTCTCCTGAACTGTTTTCCTGCAGTAACACAGCTGACAGGGAACGTTCTGTCAAGGTTCTCTCAACGTTATGAACAAACGTTCTTCCAGTAACGTTAATAGAACGTTCGTTCAGAGTTATCTGATCTTTAATAATGTTCTCAGGACATGTTTTTGTCAGCTAGGATTATTTCTCGTTGTGTTTAGTTTCAGTTTTTAGTGGCACTTTTCCAGAGCTGACAGAGGAAACAATCGCAGGCCTTCATGTGTGTTTTGAAGGGCTTGATTTAAAGACGATGCTGATCTAGGATCAGATTTCTCCTTCATCAGGTTTCCTGGCCCTTCATGAGTGTATGATTGTGTTTTAGATAAAGCCAATCAATCGTATGATCATCTTTTTTGAAGTGTGTTTGTGTCTGAATCAGTGTGTTGATTCTGGTTTTATGGCTGTAAGTCGATCCGTTCTCTCAGGGATTCTCTGGAGTCACGGCCGGGACTCACATCCTGTTACTCTTTCACTTTTTTCTACTCAACTCTATTTCTTTTGCTCTTTCTTGTGCTTTCTGAAGGGTTTATTAGCAAAGCTATTGTGTTTCTTCTCATTTTGTTCTTCATTATTTTTGGGCTCAAAAACAGACTCTGACACACAGTATGTGCAGCCTTTCTACACTAGGTGGCGCTCAATTACTTGAGTAATATCTTTTTTTAATTTTTAAAAAAAATGTTTTGGTGTGACCTGCAGTGACAAATTCAGCTAAATCATTTGAACACAAAATTCAATTTGAATTAAACATACATTATTATGCATATTTATTTATTATGTGTGAATGGATGTAGGATCACTTTAATAGCATCTCACACATTTTCTCTGTTCTCTGTTTCAGGTGTGTGTGCCGTGTGTGTGAACGTACAGAGGACACATTTACTCTCCCAACAACACCGCAGTGCAAGAGAAGCCCAAACCAGACGCCAATGCAGCGGCAGGATCCACCGCAGAGCATCATGGATGTCACAGATCAACCGTGTGTGTGTGTGTGTGTGTTTTCCTGCCAAGCTCCTATAAAGCCAGGCATTGTTCCTCGCTGCAAGCCCATATATGTGTGTGTGTGTGTGAGTGTGTTCAGCTGTGGTTTAGGATTACCTGACATACTGGCGCTTTGGCTACAGGGCATTTTTAGACTTCGCCTAAAGAGTGCCAAGAGCACAAACACACACATCAGTATATTCAGCTCATAGACGTTTAGTAAAACGTGTTTGCAGTAATTATATTCGCAGGAATATCAGAGAACTGACTCACAAATTCTTGCTTTTTAACCCTTCATGGTTTATTTGGTGCCTGTTACGAGAAAACTGTAGTTATTGGCTGAAATGATGAATGATGCCAACAGTGAAGAAGGTTTCACACTGTTGTAAAGAGGACCTGTTATGCCTTGATGTTGTTTTTGGTCTCTACTAGAACAGGTTTTCATGCTTGAATGTTGATTATTTTCCTCATATTCTCCATTGTTCAGCTCCTCTCTTCCCAGTCTGTCAGTAACGCTCTGTTTAGTTCCTGTCTCTATGAAGCCCCTCCTTCTGAAAAGCACAATGTGCTCTGATTGGTCAGCTGGAGCAGTGTGTTGTGATTAGTCAAGCGTTTTGAGCGTGTTTGGAAAATGCCCCGCCCCTTACCATAACCGCCAATTTCAACACACTACTAACTAACTCAACCAGGCCCCGCCCCTTTATTTTGAGCGGGAATAAATGAGGAATATTGTGACGTGTTCGTTCCTGGAAGAAAATGGAGGCGTTTCGGTTTCAGGGAGTTCAGAAACAGTATAGAGAATATCTGGAGGGACTTTAGTAATGGGAATTATGATACACGTTCCTCCTTCAATCAACAGAGTTTAAGAGCTTCCCAGGATGAACGTCAAAGTGAGCAGAAGCTCAAATACAAAAAACGTGTAATTCGCATTTGTGTTAATTTATTGGTAAAGTTGGCATGAAATGAACATTCACCCTGTCATTTTTTTCTAAATGCATGTTATTGTGAACAATTCATCTGTGCCTGTTTCATTTTTTTAAAAATGTTTTGTTCTCTTAATAATCGAAATCGTCAGACTTCTCATAAACCCCGCCCCCTTCAAGCGCACGCTCATCTGCCTACAAGCCACGCCCACATCTCAACATCCAGTCGACAACCGATGCATGGAGCCAAGATCCCGCCTTACATTCATACTTTTTCGAACGTCACAATATCTTTAAAGATTGTGTCCAAACCTTTTTTTTACCATAATCATGTACCATGGTGATGACGTGGTACTTCAAAAATACTGTGGTGTCAAAACAACATTGTATTACCGCGATATCGCGCACGTTTATTATTGCGTGCTATTGCGTCTCAAAAATCAATATTAATACAATGCCATAAACAACATCAAACTGAATATTTCAATGAGTATCACGTGTATGTCAGTATTACATGACCGAAGCCATCAGTGGACACTTTCATTACTGTCCAGCATTGATATTATAACAGATATTGATGATTTGAGCTGCAGATTTATTGATATAAATGATCAATATTTATTATTAATATGATTAACAGAGCTTCTAAATGCACATTATTTCACACCAGTGCCAACTGATGCAATTCATTTTACAGAAGGCCAAACAAATGACAATATCATAAGAATGCTCTTTTACATTTCTTTCATTTTGTATATTGTTTTTGATTTTTATTCTTGATGTCCATCAGATGATTTTTTTTCCATTAATTTAAATGTGATAAATGCTTTAATATCATCAATATAATGACCTGTCATGAAGTTCACAGGATCAGTGACTGTTTTATGTCATTTTATGAACAGAGAATTATGCTAATGACTAGATTTGTTGACAATAAAAACCCTAAACACCACAATTTTCATGTCATTTCTTACTTGGTCTATATATTATCTCATACACATTTACTCATTTAAAATATGTGACAAAAGGGCTAGTTGTCACTCAAAAGAGTTTTTGTTTGGAAAGACAGAATTAACCAAAATTATTTAAATACTAAAAGTTTTAAACTATTGAAACCAACATACAAAACCACTGCTAGAAAAAAACGACTCAAAAGACCTTCTAGTTACTGGGTAAAGATTCTGTGACAGCTAGACCCGAGCCTCTCATTGGTTCTCTCGCCTGTCCATCAAAGAGCCTGGCGCGCTGCTGTCTCGGTCTCGTGCGCGCGGGAGCGTGTTTGGCGCGCGCAGTGACAGCTGTCATTGGTCGCGAGGTGGCGGAGCGGGTGCACGACAGGAGGAAAATCATCAAATACACTCGTTTACGGTATGTAAACACGGAAAATGAGTTTTATATTTAATATTCCACTATATTCACACACAGTTGAGTCTGTGTTTAGTGTGCAGTGTGATAGAGGAAGAAGAACGGGTTATTTCAGTGAATTTAGCTTGAGATGATTAACGAACGCAAACCAAATATTTCAGATATGTAAAATTGCAACTTTAAGCTTTTTGTGTTCTAATGTATTTTAAGGAAACTCTGACGGAACGAGAACGAGAATTATGAATGATATTTATTCCAATAATAATAAAATTAGAATTATGTTTGATAATATTATGTGTGTGTGTGTGTGTGTGTGTGTGTGCAGTGATGTAAGCGCATGTTTCTCCTCGTCTCACGTCACACACACACGCATGATCACACACCGGATCATCACTGATGTCATCACTCCTGCTGTGTATTTATTTGCATAATAAATGTTGCATTAGTCACATGCTTTGGGGGTTTGTGTGTGTGTTCATGCGAGCTGTGTGTGTGTGTGTGTGTGTGTGTGTGTGTTTTATAATCTGAGCAATAATGCAACATGCATGTGCAAAACAGCTTTTTTTTAAATGAAGGATGACCTATTTTTCCTCATACACAGCACTCTTGTTTTTGTTGCGAGTGTGCATGAGAGAGAAAACTGTTTTTCCTGCATGCACAGATTTTCAGTGTTTATTTTAAACTATAATAATAAATATAGTAATAATAATTAATATTAATAATCAATAATATTGCACATTCACACTATCAGTCAAACATTTAGAATAATTAAGATTTTTTAAATGTTTTTTAAAAAAGGTTTCTTCTGCTCACCAAGGCTGCATTTATTTGATCAAAAATCCAGTAAAAATAGTGGAATATTATTACAATTTAAAATAGTTATATATTGTGTATTTTATATTATAGAATGTAATTTATTCCTGTGATCAAAGCTGAATTTTCAGCATCATTACTCCAGTCTTCAGTGTCACATGATCCTTCAGAAATCATTCTAATATGATGATTTGCTGCTCAAGAAACAATTAAAATGAGATATTCCTAATAATGATCATTGTCTTCAGTCGTGTGCAGTATAATGGCCGCTGGCTCCGGCTCCATGAGGATTCTCATTAAAGGTGGGCGTGTCGTTAACGATGACGTCACTCAGGAGGCAGACGTCTACATCGAGAACGGGATCATCCAGCAGGTGGGGCGCGAGCTGATGATTCCGGGCGGGGCGAAGGTGATTGACGCGTCCGGTAAGCTGGTGATACCCGGCGGCATCGACACCAGCGTTCACCTGCAGCAGACCTTCATGAACGCCACAACGCAGGACGACTTCTACAGCGGAACCAAGGTGAGACTAGGGATGGGAGAAACAGCTTCAGTTGTGTTCGACTTGAAGCGGCGCTGCGCAGACCGATCGGTGAAAGACATCAAAGTACCATGAATGGATACGAAGCCGTCTGATCTCTAATCACTCTCGTGGTACTTTGATGTCAAACACCATCGGATTGTGCAGTGCCACTTTAAGTCAAACACGCCTAAAGACTTCACTTGTTTCATTACTGGATGAATGAGTGAATGATTCAATGACTCACTCATAAAGACGTCACTTGTTTCATTACTGGATGAATCAGCGTTTTTGAGCAAATCTCTTGAATGAATGATTCAATGACTCACTCGTAAAGACTTCACTTGCTTCATTACTGGACGAATCAAAATTTTTGAACAAATCTCTTGAATGAATGATTCAATGATTCACTCGTAAAGACTTCACTTGTTTCATTACTGGATGAATCAGCGTTTTTGAACAAATCTCTTGAATGAATGATTCAATGACTCACTCGTAAAGACTTCACTTGCTTCATTACTGGACGAATCAACGTTCTTGAACAAATCTCTTGAATGAATGATTCAATGATTCACTCGTAAAGACTTCACTTGCTTCATTACTGGATGAATCAAACTTTTTGAACAAATCTCTTGAATGAATGATTCAATGATTCACTCGTAAAGACTTCACTTGTTTCATTACTAGACGAATCAGCGTTTTTGAACAAATCTCTTGAATGAATGATTCAATGACTCACTCGTAAAGACTTCACTTGCTTCATTACTGGATGAATCAAAAATTTTTAACAAATCTCTTGAATGAATGATTCAATGATTCACTCGTAAAGACTTCACTTGCTTCATTACTGGACAAATCAATGTTTTTGAACAAATCTCTTGAATGAATGATTCAGTGATTCACTCGTAAAGACTTCACTTGTTTCATTACTAGACGAATCAGCGTTTTTGAACAAATCTCTTGAATGAATGATTCAGTGACTCACTCGTAAAGACTTCACTTGCTTCATTACTGGACGAATCAAAATTTTTGAACAAATCTCTTGAATGAATGATTCAATGATTCACTCGTAAAGACTTCACTTGTTTCATTACTGGATGAATCAGCGTTTTTGAGCAAATCTCTTGAATGAATGATTCAATGACTCACTCGTAAAGACTTCACTTGCTTCATTACTGGACGAATCAAAATTTTTGAACAAATCTCTTGAATGAATGATTCAATGATTCACTCGTAAAGACTTCACTTGTTTCATTACTAGACGAATCAGCGTTTTTGAACAAATCTCTTGAATGAATGATTCAATGACTCACTCGTAAAGACTTCACTTGCTTCATTACTGGATGAATCAAAAATTTTTAACAAATCTTTTGAATGAATGATTCAATGATTCACTCATAAAGACTTCACTTGTTTCATTACTGGATTTGCATGCATTTGAATCACTCTTGTGGTACAGCGATTGGCTCTTTTATTTAGAAGGCGGGACTTATTCTGCCACCTTGTGCATTGCACTATTTCCCATTTATAGTAATATGAGTACACCAAAAAAAGTCACACAGACACAACAGCTGTGATGGTATTATGGCGATCAGAGACACACAGCAGCTGTTTGGAATATTCACATTTCACATCAGAGTTCAGCTTGTTAGTTTGCTGTGAGAGCTGATCTCACTTTAGTAGTAAAAGCACAAGAACAAAAACTGTGTTAATATGAGCAGCACAGCAGATACAGAGAGGTCAAGTAAACTTGGAACTCGGCTTTGTGTCAAAACAAGTGAATCAAGTGCAAAAACATCCTGAAGTATTGTGTTGAGTTTGATTCTTTAACACACACTCACACAGACACACAGACACACACACTTCTTGTTTGTTCTGTCTCTCTCTATTACACTCACTCTGACCATTCAGTTTCTATAGTAACTGTGTTGCCATAGTAATGCCTGGCATCACCATGGTGTGTGTTTACTAAGAAAGATCAGAGACTCAAACACTTCCTGTATGATGTTTGTATTGGAAAACGACACGTCCCATCTGCGTTTATGAAATACTTTTAATGCATATATTGACATGATATTGGTCACTACACTGCAGTTATTGGAGTACCTCTCAAATAATATAAATTTCATGTTTAATTCAATCTTCCCATTTCTTTTTGTGAAATTGTTTGTGAAATTCACTAGTAATTTCTGAGTGAAATTTTTTGCAAAGTGCATCAGTTATCAGTGTGGATATTAAAATTGGCTTCAGCAAATTGAAAATCTCCATTGGACTTCCTGTTTATTTGTATGGATCACAAGCTCTCTGTGTCTCTCATGCATTAATATTCCACTGGCGTCTCAAGTGTCAGGCTGCTGTGTGTGTGAATGTGCTTCAGACCTTTGCCCTACTCTCATGTATCTGTAAGCACACACACACACACACACACACACACACACAAGCCCGTGTTTGTCCTTCTCTGTCAGTGTCACACATGCTCAGTTCCCATCTGTCGCTGTAGGCGGCGCTGTTGGGCGGCACGACTATGGTGATCGCTCACGTGCTTCCAGAGAGAGACGCGTCGCTGCTGGAGGCCTTTGAGAAGTGCCGCGCTCACGCCGACGCCAAGACCTGCTGCGATTACGCGCTGCACATGGGCGTCACCTGGTGGGGGCCGAAGGTACTGCATGTGTTTATAATACACCAAATACACCACTCATTTAAAGGATTAGTTCACTTCAGAATTCAAATGTCCTGATAATTTACTCACCCCCATGTCATCCAAGATGTTCATGTCTTTCTTTCTTCAGTCGAAAAGAAATGAAGGTTTTTGAGGAAAACATTCCAGGATTTTTCTCCATATAGTGGACTTCACTGGGGTTCAACGGGTTGAAGGTCCAAATGTCAGTTTCAGTGCAGCTTCAAAGAGCTCTACATGATCCCAGACGAGGAATAAGAGTCTTATCTAGAGAAACCATCGCTCATTTTCTAAAAAAACATAAAAAATTATATACTTTTTAACCACAAATGCTCGTCTTGCACTGCGATCCACCACGCATTACATAATCACGTAGGCGGAAGTACACGTAATGCATAAACACGTAATTATCAGGAATTTTTCGTTCTGAAGTGAACAAATCCTTTAAAAAAAAAATATTAACTTTTTATTTAATTTTATTCATGAAATTCTCATTTAATTTCTTCTTTTTTTCAATATTCTTGACACATTATTTGAAAAGTCTGCCAAAACGTATTTTATTGTATTGTAGGTGCGCCGGGAGATGGAGGTGTTGGTGGCGGAGAGAGGCGTTAACTCCTTCCAGATGTTCATGGCGTATAAAGATCTGATGATGCTGAAGGACTCGGAGCTCTACCAGGTGCTGAACAGCTGTAAAGAGATCGGAGCCGTCGCCCGCGTCCACGCCGAGAACGGAGAACTGGTGCTGGAGGTCAGAGGACACACACACACGCTCACACACACGCTCACACACACACATGTTTTTATTGTTTGCACTTGTTTAGGGGGCAAAAGAGGCTTTGGATCTGGGCATCAGCGGTCCTGAGGGGATGGAGATCAGTCGGCCGGAGGAGGTGAGAGACGCTGGAGTGTGTCCGACTGATTTCACGTCTTTGCTTTCATTGTGACTGACGTCTGTCCGTCTGTCTGTCTGTAGTTGGAGGCAGAGGCCACACACCGAGCCATAACCATCGGAAACAGGGTGAGAACAATACAGACTCAGAGAGATCGAGTGTGTGTGTGTGTGTGTGTGACTCATGTGCTGCTCTTCATCGCAGGCTCACTGTCCAGTGTACTTGGTGAACGTGTCCAGCATTTCTGCAGCTGACGTCATCGCTGCAGCCCGAGTACAAGGCGAGTTTCTGAGGATATTCAGAGAGGACCTGTTATGAGTCTTGATTTGTTTTTTTGGGCTCTACTTTCACCTTTTTTCAGCTGAAGTTGTGTTTGATTGGCTGATTCAGGTAAGGTGGTTCATGCAGAGACGACCGTGGCTCACTCGGTGCTGAGCGGGATGCATTATTATCATCAGGACTGGGCGCACGCCGCCGCTCATGTCATAGCTCCGCCCCTCCGGCTCGACCCCAACACCCCCGACTACCTGACTGGCCTGCTGGGCAAGTACGCTCCAATCACTGTCAGACGCTCAAGAGTCATCGGCCAATCATTTTATAGCACCGCCCATCTCTACAACTCATTCATTCATATCAGAAAATGTAAGCTGGAAATGGCTTCTGCTTTGCTTCTGATTGCGTTTCCTGTGTGCGCAGTGACATCATAAACGTGGTGGCGTCAGATCACCGTGCGTTCAGCACGAAGCAGAAGGCCCTGGGAAAAGAGGACTTCACCAAGATTCCTCACGGGGCGTCCGGCGTGGAGGATCGCATGAGCGTCATGTGGGAGAGAGGAGTGGTACGAACAACACTTTCACACACACACACACACACACACACACTCAGACGCCTCACAGATATGCTTTCCTTCCCTCAGGTTGGTGGTAAGATGGATGAGAACCGCTTTGTGGCCGTGACGAGCTCGAATGCTGCTAAAATCTATAATCTCTATCCACGGAAGGGACGCATTATGCCAGGAGCCGACGCTGATGTGGTGGTGTGGGACCCGGACGCCACCCGGTACTGGATCACTGAAAAACATCATGTTCTTCCTCAGTGTTTCTCTCGTGTTTCCCAGCACAGATATCTAAACATTCTTAAATCAAGATCATTTATCTTCAGTCATTTTGCTTCTTCAGTAAATGTATCTTGATTTAAGAATGATTAGATATTTGTGCTGGAAAACAAGAAAGAAATACTTCATTTTTTGCATTGATAGCTAATAATGGTTTTCTTTGGGAGATAATGTTTTTCATCCTGTGCAGAGAAACATAAAATTGTTTAAATCTATTATTTTTAATGATTGGTGCCTGAGAAAAAGAAATCTCCCACAGAAAATTGTTTTTCAAATATTTAAACTGTCATTCAGAAGTTTGGGGTCTGTAGGATGTTTTTGTCTCTTCTGCTCACCAAGGTTGCATTTATTGGATCATAAATAGTGTAAAAATTGTAAAATATTATTATGATACAAAACAGCTGTTTTCTATGTGAATATATAGTAAAGTGTAATTTATTCCTGTGATCAAAGCTGAATTTTCAGCATCATTACTCCAGTCTTCAGTGTCACATGATCCTTCAGAAATCATTCTAATATGATGATCTGCTGCTCAAGAAACATTTATGATCATTATCAATGTTGAAAACAGTCATATTTTATTTTTCAGGACTCTTTGATGAATAGAAACTCCAAAAGAACAGCATTTATTTTTTATTTATTTAATTTTTATTAAATAAATAACATTTATTTAATTTAATTTAATTTATTTATTTTTATTTATTTATTTAATTTATCTTTTTTAAATGTATAAATATCTTTATTGTCATTTTTGATCAATTTAAAATGGAAGCTTGTTTTCGCCACTGAATAAAAAATAAAAAAGTTATAATTGCATCTTTTTATCTTACAATTAAGACTTTTTTTCTCAGAATTGTGTGATATAAACTCGCAATTCTGAGAAAAGCAAGTCTTTTTTCCTCAGAATTGGACTTTATAACTCTCGCTTGCAAGAAAAAAAGTCAGAATCGCGAGTTAATAACGCGCAATTGTTAGTTTATATCTCACAATTGTGAGAAAAAAGTCAGAATTGTGAGATAAAAACTTGCAATTACCTTTTTTATTTTTTATTTAGTAGCAGAAACAAGCTTGCATAATTGAATGAGTTCTTACTGAATAAATGCATTAATTTATATTAAAAAACAATCTTACTCACCCTAAACTTTTGAATAGTAACTGTACATCCATTTATTACCACCTTCTTTTTTCATGCTAATGATGCTCATTCTTTGTGTTTGACACATGAACACATGCTTCAGGACGATCTCTGCGAGCTCTCAGGTTCAGGGTGGAGACTTTAACCTGTACGAGAACCAGCGCTGTCACGGCGTCCCCCTGGTGACCATCAGCCGCGGGCGACTGGTGTGTGAGAACGGCGTGTTCACGGCCGCTCAGGGCTCTGGGAAATTCTACCCTATGCGAGCCTTCCCTGACTTCCTCTACAAGAAGATGATTCAGAGAGAAAAGGTGATGCTGTCTAATGTTTCCAGCTAAGAAAAATGTTATAAGAATGTTTTTGTGCTTATGTTTTAAAAATACATTATTAATGTTACTGGAAGAACGTTTGTTCATAACGTTAAGAGAACCTTGCCAGAATGTTCTCTGTTAGCTGGAGTCACACTATCATAAGCTGAATGAAACCAAAGTTGCGATAATCTTTTCTTCTCTATTGTAACATAAATCCGAGTGAAACGCTTTGCAAACAAGAACAAATGTAGGGCGGGGCTTGATTTTCTCCATGGGGAATTGATTGGATGGTTGTGGTTTGCTATTGGTGGATCTCATGTGAGTGACAGGTTGCCCCGCCCTCGTCATCAGAGAAGCAAACAGATGTCACTGCAAGAGGGAGGGGAAGTTATTCTGATTCAAGTTAAGAACTTAACACAATAATGATGTGTACGGATAAATCATTTATAATAAACACTGCAATATTCCATAAAAAAAAGAACAAAACAAGAATTGTCAACTTTGATTTCACGGTGACTTTAATGCTATTTAAATCCTCAGACTCAGAGTCTGCGCAGGGTGGATCGAGCTCCATATTCGGGCGATGTTGTCACGGTAACCAACTCCAGCAGGAAGGAATCGGCCACTCCAGAGGGTGACGTTCCCATGCGGGCGGCCGCCAGACACGCGGGTGTACGAGACCTGCACGAGTCCAGCTTCAGCCTGTCAGGTGTGTATCTGAGATCAAACTTCCAAACATGCACTCTTGAAACACCAAAACCGCTTTGAAACAAGTTCAGTTTGAGTGTCTATATGGTTTTTACCTGATCTCGGGTCAGTTTTATAAAATTTTACAGACTTCATATTTAACGCTGTTAGATTTGTTAATTGATTTAATAGATTACACTTTCAATTAAACATTTGCAGTTTGTTTGTAAAAGGTGTTTTTTTCGCCTGTTTGAGCTGAGTTTACATCGCAAAGCGATTCAGTCAATTCAAAGTTTCAAAAAGCTTAATTTCTCCCATCACTAATTAAGCTTTTGCATATACAGTATGTTTGCATTTGCATTGCATTGTATATTCCCTCTCAGTTTTGTAATATAATGTCCAGCTATACTGCATGCTGAGGATTGTGGGATTTTCCTCCACAGGTGCTCAAGTGGACGATCACATTCCTAAGAGATCCTCTGCTAGAATTCTGGCTCCTCCTGGTGGACGATCCAGTGGCATCTGGTAACCGCTGAACTGTGGAAAATAATAAAATAATCAGATGTGTCCAAACTTTGAACTGGTATTGTACATACAGATGTTTCTATCATTATTCAGTCGCGTTCTGTCAGTTCTCCAGATCACATGATGTTGCCAAAAGAGAAATGAACACGAGGAGAAAAACTATTATTATTCAGTATTAAAAGTGACGACATGATGAGTTCACAAAATTATATGTATTTATAGTTTGTACATTCACAGATTGACAGTCAATGTAAAGCAAACCAAGTGTGTTTTTCCCACCAGCTTAAAATGAGCTGTGAATCAGGTCACATGCACATACTGAACTTAGTGTTTGTGTTTATAGTGATGCCCACATATGATTAAAGTGTCTGTGAAATATCTATATTTTACATATATATTTATAGAAAATTGTTTGTTGTTAGTTATGTTGGTCTTGATTGTGTAATAATGAAATATCTAAAGCGTCAGTGACTGATGTTACCCCAGTTGTTGGAAAATGTTAAAGGGTTCACCCAAAAATGAAAGTTCACTCATCATTTACTCACCCTCATTGAATGAACCTCATTGGTTCTTGTGAAGCTCAAACGTCTGACAGGTTTGGAACGACATGAGGGTCAGTAAATGATGACAATGTTTTCATTTTTGGGTGAACTAACCCTTTAAATCAGTGATCTTGGCTGTTGAAATCCCTGCTCACACATTCCACTCACAATGAACACGGATGTGTCACAATCAGATTAATATGCTGATTTTGATCAAACAGAAACTGGATTCACCTGATCTGTGAAATCATGCATCAGAGCTTTAGAGTTTATTGAGCTGCACACCTTCACTCGAACACAGATTCATAAGCCTCTTACATGTTTGAAAAGTCTTATGTTGTGTTGATCAGCAGTTATAATGTCCGTGTTCTGTCCCGATCCAAGCATGAGCTAGGGCTGTTTTTATTGGTGCTGTTTTTTAAATGCGGGACTTTCATGGCGGGTCTCAGTTTATATGGTTTTGGTGTTTTTTTATTTTTCAGAAAAAGCACTTTGTAATTCTGTGTTGTTTGACTTGTTCTTGACAGTGAGTCCTGAAAGTGAAAGCTTGTTTTCTTACCACATGGATAAGTGCAAAATAAACTCCAAAAAATCCATATGAAACTTGCTTCATTTATATTTTTTATTTTATATGTGTACATTTATAAACAGAACCTCTGTGCATCATTTATCAGCATATCATTTACTATAAATATATAAAAAAATAGAAAAAGGAGACAATTATGCATTTGTTTTTATGTCTTTTCATCATACTTCTGGCATGAGACTTCAATGTCTAAGTATGAAAATTAAAGTTAATTTATATTCATTAAATAGTGAAACATGCATTATTGTACATGATTATATTTGTTTCTTCCACTATATATTCATCAGACAAAACTGAGTGCTTTTAAAAATGTAGAATCGTACTGCGTATGTTGTGTGTGTACACTTCCGGTTGTGTCAGACCCGCGTGACGCATGCGTGCTGACGGGGAGCGCGTGTTGCGCGCTGCGTTTCCAGAGACGCTGATTACTGAGAGAGACTGCGCACTGATCCACACTGCTCGCACCAGCCGGACAGATTTACGACAACCGTGAGTAATACACCTGATCTTACAGTAGAATGTGTGTATTTGGGCGATCTGAAGGACTGGACGCTGTACTTTAAACCCGTGAATGAGCGCTAGTGTTATATTATAGTGAGTGTAAAAGATGCGTCAGTCTGTGAGGCCCTTCAGACGCGCACGGCACAAATATGTTTTATTAAGCTTTAATTCTCGTTTAGCGATATTTTTTGGGTGGACCAACGCAGTATAGGGATTTGTCCCGGTTTAGAGGAGTGTCTGCGGCTACAGAGACGCACCGGGGACGCGCACCGGCCCCTGACATCATCACCGGCCCACTGAAACTACTGCGTATTATTATATTATATTATATTTTATATTATATTATTATACCAAGGCAGTGTGTCTGTACTATAATGTGTGTTATATATTATATGATATTATTATATTATGTTATATTATACGCAGGCAGTATGTGTGTACTATAATGTGTGTTATATATTATATTATATAGACATACTAAAAACAGTGATCTTCCTAGATAGCATTTTTTAGGCTTTCAATCTACATTTATTTCCAAAAATTAGACAATTTGTTAAATATAAATTATTATGATATTATGTTATGATTTTAGTGCTTAAATAGGAATGCTGGTTTCTTTTCCTCCAATGGGAAATGATGTTTAAACCGTAAAGAATAAATAAATGTGAACAATAAATATTTATAATGCATGTATTACTGAATGCAAACTATTGACAATAGAGAGATGAAAGTGAAAGCTTTTCTTTTATCTCATTCATTCATAAATCTGGTGATGACTTTCATGCTGGTTTAAGCTGGATAAGTTATAAACTCTGAAAGTAAATAACCCGACTCACAGATCCTCTGTTCTCACGCACTGAAAACAATGCAGAATATTCATATCAAATGGGCCGAGACATGCAGCACGATTCCAGACGCTTTGATAAACCTTTCAAACATGACGTGTGTTACTGTAAACGCTTATAACAGACACAATCCTCAGACTGAGGGACAGTCTGTGATACTGAACAATAACCTCATAAACACTGTAAACACACACACACACACACACACACACACAGCAAAACCTGCAGCGCTCAGCATTACAGTGAGCCGTTCATTCAGACCGACAGAATGAACTGATCAGTGATGACACACACGAGTCTCTGTTTTACAGTCACGGAAAACCTGCAAATAATATGAAGATGAATGTAAGACATCATGCAGTTTCTCTTCTGGCCCAGTGGAGCGGTGGACAATGATGATCTTGTATTCAGGCATGCCAGTGTTTTGCACAGTCAAATATCTTCTAGAACAAGGCGCTGTAAAACCTGCCAGTAACAAGCAGCAAATCAGGAATCACGGCTGTGACATAAACTAAAGCCTATTGGCTGGTTAACATAACACTGGATAACACACCCTAACTTCTTGTTTCAATAGAAAACATGTAAACATTACATCATTCACTAAAACTACTGAAAAACTTAATGAATGTTTCACAACTAACTGTATTAATTGAAGCACTACAATTTAAAACAAAATAAATTAAACCTAAGAAGAAATATTTAAAAAAACAAATATGAAAATGACAAAAACATAAAAAAAAAAAACCCCTAAAAATTAAAATATGAAAGGGAATTCAATAATAAGAACTGTAAAAGTATATAAAAATACTAAAATAACACCTCAATACACAGAAAATAAAACCGCACTAGTCTGGAACTTTTGTGGAGTTTATAAAATTTTTATTTTCAAGCCTAGAAAAATCATAACAAATGTATGAAAAACCTGAGAGTTTTAGAAATATGCAAAGAATAGAATTATTTTTGACCAAGAAATCCCTTTGTGTCATGCAAAACAAAAAAGTAATTTTTTTTATTATGTAAGTTACACACACACACACACTCTCTCTCTCTCACACACACACACACACACACACACACACACACTCCCTCACACACACGCAGGTTCTTTTAACTGATGATGGACGGCACAGGAAGTGCAGAGACTTTATCAAACGAGTGATTTCCACTAATTGTTAATCAGTTAGTCTTTCCAGCCAACAAAATATATTCTAAGAACATGTTGCTAATGTTCCGAATATTACTTGAACGTTCAAAATGTCGTTTTTAAATGTTTTAAAAAGTTTTTCTGGGTTATGTGAACGTTAATGGAATCATCATTCTTCAAACATTAAGGGAACGTTACTTTTGAATGTTCTCTGAACGTTCTCAAACAAGTAACATTTAAAAAAAACATTTCAGAAAAAAACCCAATGTATAAATAATCATGTTTTTATGCTAACATTATTAAAGACCCGTAAACATTACTGTAAGAAAGTTTGTTCATAACTTTGAGAGAACCTTGTCAGAACGTTCTGAGAACGTCTCCTGTTAGCTGTGTAACTGTGGGAAAGTGTTCAGTGTGTTTCTCATTGTTTGGTTTGTAGGACACTGTTCTTTTGGGAGCAGTAACTCAGAGGAGAGCTAGTGTACTACTGTGACATCCACCTACTGACGGTGAGTGTGTGTGTGTGTGTGTGTGTGGGTACATAGCATTGCCAGGCTGTTAGTGGGTCACCTATTTAAACAGAAAGAGAATGTGATCATATGTTCTTGCCTAATTAAACCGCAGTGTGTCAAAAAGAGTTGATCCTAAACAAGTTTCCTCAAAAATGCACCATCTGCCATTGGTTGGACAAACACAGTCCCGCCCCCAAACTCACGCCATTGGTTGAGTCAGAATGTTTTGAATGTCTCAGTGTTTCACACTCTTCAGGACGTCAAACTACTGATGACTTCTAGAACGTCAAACTGAGAATTTGAGCTTTTAAGACTTTTAGAAACAAACAAATCAAATTTTGAGTTTTTTATTTTGATTGCTTTATTTTAAATTAATTTATTTATCAGAATTGTAAGGTTCTTTTGTGATCCAATTTTTATTGAATTTTAACATTTTTTTTGTAAGTGTTTAATTTGTTTTTATTTTAAAATAATTTATTCATTTAAATTTTACATAATGATTTTATACATTTTCAGTAAGTATTTTGTTTTGATTTATTTATTTATTTATTTATTTATTTTCATTTTACATTTTTATAATTTCATTATTAGCTTTTCATCGAATCACAAACCCCAGTTTGGGAAACCCAGCTTTAAATCAAGAATATAATCCCAATGTTTTTTCCCAGAATAATATTTGGAAAGAGATATTCATAGAGATACTTGATGCTTCGGCACTTTTATCAGATGAATGAATGCTGTCATGAATCATAAACATAATAATGTGGAATTATGGGTAAGGATCAAAGGTTTTACTAGTTGGCACAGCTGTAAAATATTGGATCGGCTGGAATTTGCTTTTTGTGAGTCGCAAAACCCTGTAATTTCCTGCAATAAAAAAAAGGAAAATTGTGCATGTGTTAAAGTTGATTTGTTGCACTGCTGTAATCAGTATTTTTAGTCAAAGTTTGTCTGTTTTGGGCAGGTAATCCTCTGTGTGTCCCGTCTGTGGTGATTTTAACATTACTGTGAGAACGTTCCCGGCTGTTTGTGTAACGCAGGTTTTGTCTGCTTTATCTGTAGTTAGGGGATGGCGGTAAACGTTTACTCCACATCTATGACCATCGAGAACCTGAGCAGACATGACATGCTGGCTTGGGTCAACGACTCGCTGCACCTCAACTACACCAAGATAGAGCAGCTCTGCTCAGGTACGCCATCGGCTCTGAACGCAGCCGCACACGCTGTCATTGTGGTTTCTGGTGTTGATTGGTTCTGTTCGGTGACGTTCCTCAGGTGCGGCATACTGTCAGTTCATGGACATGCTGTTTCCCGGCTGTATCCTGCTGAGGAAGGTGAAGTTTCAGGCTAAACTGGAGCACGAATACATCAACAACTTCAAAGTGCTGCAGGCGGCATTCAAGAGGATGGGCGTGGACAAGGTGAGACGGACGTTTCTGCCAGCCGAACACCGTAGAAAGTCCTTTCCGCAGGTCCTTCTTACATCTAATGTCTGATTTCAGATCATTCCAGTGGAGAGGCTCGTCAAGGGGAAGTTTCAGGACAACTTCGAGTTTGTTCAGTGGTTTAAGAAATTATTTGATGCCAACTACGACGGGAAGGAATACGACCCTCAGTTGGCAAGACAAGGCCAAGATATCACACCTCCGCCCAACCCAGGTGAAGTCATTTTCCACAAATCCAAGAGCTCCTCCAGAGCGCCAGGTAACCCACCGCTGCGGAGAAAACACACACACTCCGCACGCGTGTGTCTGTGTGTGCTTCGCTCGCCTGCTCCGAGTCTCCTCTAGAAACCTTTTCAGGACTGTTTTCAGCCTTGAATTCGTTTCGGTTTGATCTTGTGTGTTCTGGCTTTGGATTTCAGCTTAATTCTTTTCATTGATGCTTTTCAACAACCAAGATAAAAAAAAAAAAAAAAATCAATAACAATCAGCATTTGTTTTATTATATATATATATATATATATATATATATAAAATAATAAAATAAAAACAATAAAGAAGAAATGGACTGTATATTCTTTATATTTTATTAACATTTTTATTTTATATATATATATACACACACACACACACACACATTTCTTTATTATGTTTAGTTGATTTATTTTATTAGAATTTTTATTTTATATATATATATATATATATATATAATTTTTAATTTATTATTATTTTTATTTGATTTATTTTATAAGAATTATATACCTTTTATTATTTTATTTTATTATTTTCATTATTTATATACATGTATAATAAAAAAGTAATGTATATATATTCTTTATTATTAGTGTGTTTTTTATATATATATATATATATATATATATACACATTGCTTTATTATTTTTATTTTATATGCATACATATATATATTTAGTTATAATTTATTATATATACACCTTTATTATTTTTTTATTTATTTTATTATTTATATATAAAATAAAAACAATAAAGAAGAAATGTATATACTGTATATTCTTTATTATTTTATTTTATTATTGTTTTATTATTGTTTATATATATTTAATAAAAGATTTAGTTATTATTTTACTATATATATATATATATACTAAAAATTATAATAACAAACAATAAAGGAGAAATGTATATATTCTTTATTATTATTTTTATTTTATTAATCATTTGTTATTTTAAGAATTTTTAGTATATATTTATACATTTCTTTATTATTTTTATTATAAAATAATTATATAATTTTTATTATATATATATATATATATATAACAAAAATAACAAAACAATAACAAAAATAATAATAAAAAGAAGAATTTTGTATTAGTATAAACACATAAAATACAGAAACAATATTGAGAAGGAAGAGTAAAAAGAAAGAAAGAACCTTGCGCAAAACAGCCTTGCACCTACGTATACAATCACTACTAACTGGAAGGAAAAGATTATGGAGTTTTTCTTCTGCTCTGTTTCTGGGCTTTGGATTTTAAGTGTGTGTTCGTCATGCTCCGCCCTCACAGTCACAAATCTCTCAGAATAGATTTTGAATTTCCATTGGCTGACGAGTGAACCTCTGCTCTGTGATTGGCTGCTGTGTGAGATGGTGTGTTGTGATTGGTTAACAACTTTGCTTTCATATGCAGGACCCCAGCGGACATCACCGACGGCACCAAAAACGATGCCCGCCCCCCCGCGTGCCATAAACTCCACCCCCTCAACTGGAATAAGGCGGAACATCCCGATGACACGGAACGGAGGCGGCGACGCCGAGATCATGGAGCTCAACCAGCAGGTAAACACATCTAAACAAATTAATAAATAAAATGCAGTGTATAAATCGTTCATTAAATAGCAGATAAAAGTCTGTCTGTTCGCCTGCAGCTGCTGGATCTGAAATTGACGGTCAGCGGTTTGGAGAAAGAGAGAGATTTTTACTTCAGCAAACTCAGAGACATTGAGCTGGTGTGTCAAGAGCACGAGAGCAACACGAACCCCGTCCTCGGCAAAGTCATGGAGGTCCTGTACGCCACAGAGGTGAACGACAAATAATGCACTTTTGTCAATTATGACATTAGTTTAACCTTGTCATGACATCAGATTTATGAAGTATTGTGTTTTTTTAACACAGAGTCATACACACTGGTCCCAAAAGTAGTGTTTATTCATTTTGGGGTTTTTCAGGATGGTTTTGCACCTCCGGAGGACGATGAGATTGACGAACAGCCACGAGACCAGGATGAATACTGATCCCTCACTGCAGTCCCGTCTCTCTCTCACTTCATCCTTCCTCCATGATGTCTCTCTTTTTCTCTCCCTCTTTGACACTCCATCCCCCACCAGCAGACACCAGGGGCATGCTGTGATAGGCTAATAGACTGAGTAGGGGCGTGTCTATGCTAATGAGATGTGAATTTATGCAGTGATGCTGATGTTTTATTGGCTGTGGGTTTTAAGAGTCCAGATGACTCGAGCACTGAACCTGAAACTGCATGATGATGCAGTGACACAGTCACACACACACACACACACACACACACACACACACACTGAACTTTTGCAGTGCTGATGTAGCCGACACACACAGCCAAGGTTATTGACTAACAGTTTTTTATTTGGACTCCAATCAGCTACTTTATTAGAGAGTTTGATGCTGATGTCGTTTATATATATATTTATATATATATCTCTTTAGAAGGGTTTTTAGTTGACATGAATTAAGTGGACAGTGTACGGAAACCGATGGAAGCTTGTTTCCACCACGGAATAGAAAATAAATAGGTAATTTATCCTAGAATTCAGAATTGCAAGGTGATAACTCGCAATTGCAAGAAAATATTTTTTTATTCTGTGGCAAAAAAACTACTATAGAAGCTTGTGTTTCCGCCATTGAATAAAAAAATAAAGGAATTTATCTCACAATACTGATTTTTTTTTGTGAGTTATTTTCTCACAATTCTTAGTTTATAACCTACAATTATACAGTTTTTTTTTGTCTCAGAATTGCAAGAAAAAAGTCAGAATTGCAAAATATAAACTTGGAATTGTGAGATATAAACTCTCTATTGCGAGAAAAAAACAGAATTGCAAAACAAACTCGCTATTATAAGAGAGAGTCATAATTGTGAAATAAATTTTCTATTGCAAGAAAAAAGTCAGAATTTCAAATATAAACTCGCTATTGTGAAAAAAAAATCAGAATTCGAAATATAAACTCGCTATTATGAGAAAAAAGTTAGAAATGGCAAATATAAACTCTCTATTGCAGAAAAAAATAGAATTGTGAAATATAAACTCGAAATTGCGAGATGTAAACACTTTTGAGTGAAAAAGTCAGAATTGCAAAACATAAACTCGCTATTATAAGAGAAAGTCATAATTGTGAAATATAAATTTTCTATTGCAAGAAAAAAGTCAGAATTTCAAATATAAACTCGCTATAGTGAAAAAAATAGAATTGCGAAATATAAACTCGAAATTGCGAGATGTAAACACTTTTTTTTTGAGTGAAAGTCAGAATTGCGAAATTCGCTATTGCGAAACAAATCTGAATCACAAAATATAATGCTATTGCGAAGAAAAAGTCAGAATTGCTAAATATAAACTCAGCATTGCAAGATATGAACTTTTTTTTTTTGAGTGAAAAAGTCAGAATTTGCAAAATAAAAACTTTCTATTGTGAGAATTTTTTTTTTGAAATTGTGAGTTATAAACTTGGAATTGTAAGAAATAAAGTCCGAATTTTAGGATACAAAAAGTATCAATTACCTTTTTATTTCTCATCCCGTGGCGGAAACAAGTTTCCATAGAAAGCTTCACTGATGAAATCCCAGAAACCCAGACAAACCGCAGACTGAATCCTTCTGAGCTCATCATCAACACTTGTGTTCCTGATCTTCTTGTGCTTCTGCTGCAGATAATGATGCGTTCACAATCAGACCAGGATCATGTGTTGAGAAAGTAAACTGAGTCTTATGTTGACTTGACAGTTTTTACACTCGCTACGACACATTTCTCAGTGCCTAGGGCACTTTTTCAAAAACTCTTCCCAACGTCAGCTTTGGCACAGCAGTTAATTTTCACTAAAACTACCAAAACAAGTCATTGTTCCAGAACACTAGCGAAGGTTTCACCCAACAAACACTAGAAACGTCACTATGAAACACTAACATTACAACACAGCATTACACAATGATTGTGTAACATATCTTTACAAAACTAGAATGACACTCTTCACTGTTTATAATTCACTGCAGTTTATGTTTACATTACAGTACCAAATTATTCATAAATTTCCACCCGTGTAGGTCAGACACATCTGATTGTTTCAATAGCATTTCATTTTTTAGATTCGGAATATAATTCAATATGGTATTTCTGTGTAAATGAAACAAATTTCTGTCTTATTCTTAGTTTTGTACTATGTTAGGTTTTGAACGTTTTGTAAATCGGCCTGTATATTACATAGTTTTGCTGATGTTTGTGTCCGAGTGAGAAATGTGTTCATGTAATCTGACAGATGTCGTCACTGAATGCATTTCGTGCCAAAGCAAAGATAAATAATCCCCCGTTTTGCTCATATAAAGTTTTGAAAAAGTGAGAAATGTGTCCTAGCGATTGTAAAAAGCTGTAATGAGTGTGTTTTTCTCAGTAATTGCTGATAAATCAATAATAATATTGCAGGTGTGAGAGTTTTATTTATTTATGAAGGAAACCGTGAAACGGCATCAACTAACACTAATGAAAACTGACTTCACCATTAATAATGGTTAACTGACTGACAATATGGAACAGAGATTTCTAGCTGCTATATTTTAATTTAACATTTCATTCTCTGTCTTTATTTTATTGCACTGATATCACAGGTTGATTTTGATTGACAGGACCTGTGTCATTGACCCTTTCACCCCTGCTGTCACGGCAACCGTTTGCAAACATGCATCCATTTGGAGTTTTACTGTGTAAAATAAAAATGTGTGCGGGGAATGAAGGACGTGTCCTCACTGGTTTATTCACACTATACTGCTGTTTTTCAGTCCACTGTTGCAATTGATTGACGTATAATAATAATATCCGCTATAATACAATACATGAATCACACAGAATATAAATAATGTTTATGATGATTGAAAAGGTCAAAATGATGGACTTGAGTCTTGATGTGTAGTTTCACTTTACTGAGGGAAAATAAAATGTAAAAATTGAGCTTAATGAAGGTTTTTGTTAACATGCAGTGACCTGGAAATATTATAAAGCAAAATAAAAAAAATTTATTTGCTGATTTTCATTTGTTAAAATTAAATACTACTATAAAGAATACTTTTTCGACATCTTTAAAATAATTTTGAAGGGGAAAAAATTATATAAATATATATATAAAATAGAAACATTTTTACATACCATACTTTTAACGAATTCTTTAACATTATAAAGAATGAATAATATTTTTTTAAAGTATTATATATATGATAAACATAAACGATAACATTCATAACAAACACAAATGCATATTTAAAAGTATACATGCGCAGGAGCGACAACAAAGAACAACTTCAAACGCAGCATCGCTTTCCCAAGGAGTCACGTGCTGCTCAGCGTCGCTTCTGATTGGTTTGCTCTGCGGGCGTTTAGCCGGCGTGCTAGCAGGTTTACTGGAATATCAAGATTATTACATTAACATACAACATATTTCTAAACTGATACATAACGATATAAAATACGTACTACATGTCAGTTATGCTTAGTGTGTTTTTATGTAATAATATACAAAACAGACAGCTCTAGTAGCAAATTTAGCCTCGAGCCCTATTGGAATAGTCCAAAATAAACTTACTATTAGTTACTCTCGGCTGGCCGGAAGAGCCCGGAGTGCACGCGCTGGAATCGGAAGCAGTTCCGCTCAGCAATCAGACGTGGCATAAGAACCGTTGGTTTGATTCGATCAACACTGTTGATTATTAATTATCATTTATTTCGTTTAGATCGAGATTATGGCCTCTGGTGTGGGCAAATGGGAGGTGGTGAGGAAAGGAAAGAAACAGAATAACAGCTCCGGAGGAAAAACTCAGGACAAGAAATCAGCCAGGAAAGCGCTGAGGGAGGCCAACATGAGCCACACTGACACCAACCGTAAGAAATGCTCACAAACACCGCAGAAAGACGTGCGGATGGTTCCTCACAGGACACAAGCCTGTCACATCTGTTTATTAGCGATATTTCTACACATAAACAAAGAAATGCCATCGTGATACACATTAGATATCATGGACATGAGTTTCTAGACATCGATCATGATTTTCTTTGAAGCATCTTGGAGGAAACGCCATTATACATGCAATTATTCATCGTCTGCTAACACCAAACTACTGAATGTCAGTCGGTTGGAAGCACGTGATTGTCAGATAAACACGAGCAGATTACAGTTTAACTGATCTGAGGAGATTAAACGAAGATTCAAAATCAAACTCTCAGATATTCAGACTGTAAACAGAGAAACATCATTACAGAAAACTGACAATGTCCCACTAATACTGATTATTACTTTATTATTTATAGTTTATTATATATGAGTGTGTGTGACTATAATATCTGAATGATACTAAAATGACGGTTATCAGGATGTGTGTGTGTGTGTGTGTGTGTGTGGAGTAAGAGTTGCTCAATGTGTGTGACAGGGCATTAGCTCTGAGGCTATAAGTCTCCTCTCTCTCATGTCAGCGTTTCTCTGTGTGTGTTTGCAGACGTGATGTCCGAGACCATATTTGACGGTTTTGAGAAGATGTTGAAGAAGCAGAACAAGGAGCAGGTTCCTCCTCCAGTCGAAACGCAGCAGAAGAAGCCCAACGCAGGGAAACAGACCAAGAAACTCCCCGCCAACGGCAGCTCCAAACCCACACACTACAAGACGCTGGAGGAGGCCGTCAAAGCCGTGAGTACAAGCACATACATCACATGTTAGGAGCTCGAGACTTGCCAAGTAACAGTGCTGACCAATCGCTGTGTCTCTCAGCTGGACGTGGTGGAGCTGAAGCAGCAGCTGGAGAAAAGTCAAAGCCTGTTTCCTGAGAATCCATCTGTCTGGGTGAAGGATCTCGCCGGATACCTGAACTACAAACTGCCAGCTCCAGACACTGATCCCACGCTCAGCAGCTACGGACACGGTGTGTGTGTGTGTGTGTGTGTGTGTGGAAATCACAATATGACCATCCTGAAAAAATGTCATGATTCCCACAAAAATATGACTGACATAAATGTTTCTTGAGCAGCAAATCATCATATTAGAATGATTTCTGAAGGATCATGTGACACTGAAGACTGGAGTAATGATGCTGAAAATTCAGCTTTGATCACAGGAATAAATTACTTTATAAAATATATTCACATAGAAAACAGCTGATTTACATTGTAAAAATATTTCACAATTTTTACTGTATTTTTGATCAAATAAATGCAGCTTTAGTGAGCAGAAGACACTTCACCCTGCTTCCCTTGACAAAAAACAATGGGATGCAATAAGAGAAGAGATGCATTCAAAACAATTAAAAATAAATAATATAAAATTAATACTAATATTCAAGTAAAAGCTACCTCGAAAAAATGAGGTAATGCTAAGGTATTTAATAAACACTGACTGAAAATATGATTCTTACACATTTTGCGACACGTGACGTATATTCCAAGTGTTCTGGCGGTATACGATAGGGTTTGGTGAAATTTAATGTATTATTTAATGAAAATCCTGCTGTTGGTCGACTGCGTGTTTACAACATGAAATGCATCCCATGTACCTTCTTCTCTCTTAGGTGAATATATCTGTTGTGTTCGCTTTTAACAGGAAGTTATCGCGTTCTGACTGTCATCTGACAAATGGAGATATTCAACTCTGTGAAGAAAGTACACAGATATTTTTTTGGGATTTCTAAGTTTTGTATTTTAATCTTGATTTAAATGTCACATCCTTTGGATTTTCCAAAAACATCCCGAGTCCTTCACATAAAAATCCGACTGCAGGTTTTTTTATAGATAACCTAGGAAGGTCTTGTTTTTAAGTTTCATCACAAGCTGTTCAAAAATTGGCAAAAAACCCCAAAATGATTAATACATGAAAATTCTTACATACAGCCCCTTTAAATAAAAAAATGGACCAAATCCAGCGTCACCATCTGAGTGTCACAAGACTCCAGTATGTCCTGCAGGAAAACTGTGTTTTGCACATCTAATGTTGTGTTTCTCTGTTTAGATTACCCATACTGCCTTGCTAGTAAGGAGCTGAAGGGCATTATTAAAAACCTGCTGGGCAAATGTTCAGACGCGCTGCCCGAGTTCTTCGACCACTGCGTGTTTGCCATGCTACGAGAACAGGACCGGCAGCCAAGTGAGTCGAGTCACATGGATTTACACAGCACTCTCTGATTGGTTGTTCGGTTTGGACGTTTGTTCCCCATGCGTGTCATATCTCTCAGTTGCTGTGATGTGTTTTAGTCAATATGTGTTTGTTAAAGGAATAACTCGCTCAAAATGACTCTTCTGTCTTCATTTACTCTCCCTCTAGACCTTTAATAATCATGACAGGGCTAGTATTTAATGCACTAAAAGGTTCAACTAAGATTTTTTAGGGAAAATGTGAGATTTTTTTGCCAGTGTTTTTCATTTGCTCTTGGCATCATCGTGTGTGTGTGTGTGTGTGTGTGTGTGTTTCTGCTGCTTCGCCAGGTGACTCTCTGCATGGCTACAGGATGTGCATTCAGGCTCTCATGCAGGACAAACCCAAAATCGCCACGCTGAACCTCGCTGACGTGAGTCAAACTCTTTATGAAGCATGTTTAAGCTCAACTGGGCAACTTACGCTTGGCAGGCGCTCTTGTGACACTCATGCACCCTTAATAACATCTGATAAGAGTTGTTTTAATATCATTAAGATTATAGTTATTGTTATATATTGTATATTTTGAATTTTATTTTATGGTAACACTTTACAGTAAGGTTCTATTTGTTAACAGTAGTGAAATGACAAAAGCACATAACAAAATAACTAAAAATGAAACTAAAATGAACATAACTAGAAGGCTAATTCATAAAATAGCCCTGTTTGAAGCAATGAAAGTGTTGTTCTAGTTGAATGACCTCTGTGTGACCTCTCCACAGCACCTGGAGCTGCTGCGCTCCCATCAGAACCGGCCGGTCAAGTGTCTGACCATCATGTGGGCGCTGGGACAGGCGGGATTCTACGACCTCAGCCAGGGCATCAGAGGTGAGCGCCCATGAATCCAGGCCAAAGGACCAGAGAGATGTTGGGAAATATCAGTCTGCTGATGTGTGTAACTGAACTTTAGGCTCTCTTGAGACTGAACATGACCAGCAAGACTGAAATGAATGAACTTTATGCTGCTTTTCCTCATGATGAGCGAGTCTTGCGAGTAAAAAACTCAATTCAGACGTCTTATTCCTAAATGTCAATGATTCGTCAACGATCTATTAAACCTTTGACAAGTACGATCACACTGATTCAGCCAGAGAGAGTTCAAAATGCTGATTCATCCAGTAATGAACCAAGTGAAGTGTTTATGAGTGAGTCATTGAATCAAAAAAAAAAAAGATAATTTCATTGAATTGAATTTTGTTGTTTTTGTCCTATAGTTTGGTTGGGTATTATGCTTCCTGTTCTCGGGATGAAAGCGCTCTCTGTGTACGCCATCGCTTATCTGGACCGACTCCTGACGTAAGTCTTTATCTTTACATTCACTCTGGAAGTCCTGGACTGTCTGAACAGAAGCTCAGGGTTTTGTATCCGTGTTTCAGGCTTCATGCCAACCTGACCAAAGGTTTCGGGATCATGGGGCCGAAGGAGTTCTTCCCGCTGCTGGACTTTGCTTACATGCCCAAAAATGCCCTGTCACAAAGGTAAGGCTCACACTGAGACGCACAGGTGATCAGGTGGCCGCTGAGGCTCACAGATTCATGTCTGCTGGTTGTTTTTCAGTCTGCAGGAGCAGTTGTGTCGGCTGTATCCGCGGCTGAAGGTTCTTGCGTTCGGAGCGAAACCCGAATCAACACTGCACACGTATTTCCCATCATTCCTGTCACGAGCGACGCCGAACTGCCCTGATGCCATGAAGAAAGAGGTGGGACACACACACTGATTAGAGCCTTTATAAATCTGTTTTATTTTTTTCCACACATTCCGTTTTATGATGAACTGATGTATGTTTGTTTTGGTCTGTAGCTCCTCAGAAGCCTGACGGAGTGTCTGACCGTCGACGGCCAGAGTTTGAGCGTTTGGAGGCAGTTATACACCAAACACCTGCCACAGTCCAGGTGACCTGCATCAGTGCTCATTAAAACACGTCAAGAGGTTTTAATTGAGCATTTAATTCAATGCTTTCTTTCTTCCTCTGTTCAGTCTGCTGTTAAATCACCTGCTGAAGTCGTGGAACACACTTCCACCGAAGGTAAGAGCGCGTCACACGCACAGAGACCCGTCATCTCGTGATCCTCGCCGTCCTGACGTCACGTGTTGTCGTTTAGTTGCAGAAAAACCTTCAGGACACCATCCAGTCCTTCAGAGTGACCAATGATGAGCTGCAGACCAGCACCAACACACAGGACATTCATCACTGCAACACGCTCTGCCAGGTAAGACACACACACACACACACACACACACACACACAGGGAAATTGCAGAATTATATGATGAATGTTGAAATGAACAGTTAACAGAAATGTTTTTAATAGTTCTAGTTTAAGTTGCATTTTGATATTGTGGCGCCCTCTACCCATCAGTCTCTGCAGCTGAAGATGCACGGTCAGGGTTTCCCATGGTGGCGCGTGTTGTTGATGGCATTGGTGTTCGTGGCGGGCTTCATCGCGCATGACGTCAGGTCACAGGGGTCGTTCGCAGACTCCACCACAGCGCTGTACCTGGAGAGGTCAGGGGTCACCGCTGTATCCCAGCAGGCCTGGATCAAAGTGTCGCATTACGGCCAACAGGGCGTCAGGTCAGGAAATGCACCATGCATGCGCTGAACGTGCTGGGTGTTAGGTCACATGACTCATGAGTGTTTGTGTGCTTGCAGCTGGTTGGCCGAGAACACACCGTATTATTACTCGCGTGCCGTGGAGGCCGTCGGGCCGCTGCTGGAGGACGGGCGGGACAAGGTGAAGGTGGCGGCCGTCTTCATCGCACAGAAGAGCTCTGAAGTTTTACTGTGGCTGCAGGAGAATGTGCCGCGGCTGATAGAATGGGTGAGAATTACATGCTTGCTTTCTCTGATGGTTTCTGTAGACATTAATTGCAAAAATGTGATGTTTATGTGTGCTCGTTCTTCCCTCAGATCTATGCGAACACTCCAGAGAGCGTGTTTCAGTTCATCGAGTATGTGAAGCAGCTCCTGCTGTACATCCATGAGCGCTTCATCATCCCGTCACTGCAGTATCTGTCCACAGCACTGCAACACGCCTGGAAGAACCTACAGGAGTCCTGCAAGTCAGTCCTCAACACTGAACACACACACTGAGGACCTATTATGGGTCTTGATGTTGTTTACTAGAACAGGTTTTCCTGCTTGAATGTTGATTATTTTCCTCATATTCTCCATTGTTGCAGCTCCTCTCTTCCCAGTCTGTCAGTAACGCTCTGTTTAGTTCCTGTCTCTATGAAGCCCCTCCTTCTGAAAAGCACAATGTGCTCTGATTGGTCGGCTGGAGCAGTGTGTTGTGATTGGTGTTTGGGAAATGTCCCGCCCCTTACCATAACATTTCCCCTTTATTCTGTATATAAATTATTAAAATGATGAATATTGTGAAGAAAACTCAAGACTACTATGGAGGCGTTTCAGGAATTCAGAAACAATGACACTGATATAGAGAATAATAGTTACTCTTTAAAGAGGTCCCCTATATATATTTTTAAATTATTATTTTTTTTCTTTTGTTTTTATTTGTATTTATTATTAATTTAATTGTATTTATTTTTATTTGCTTATTTTATTTTAAATAAATAAATAAAATTATTTATTTTATTTATATATATATATATATATTTTTTTTTTTATTTAGGGCTGTGGAGTGATTAAAATCTTTAATTAATTACACAATGTGGCAAATAATTAATCGCAAATTTATCGCACATCAAATTTGGCTGAGAAATTACACCCAAAAGATCATTTTTGTGTTAAATGAGAAAAGCATCAACATTTTTGAAACTATACCTTTAATGTTTTTTTTTTTGTTGTTTTGTTTTTTTTTATTAATAAGGAAATATGATTTATTTTTAAATAAGAAACTAAAACTGCCAGTAGGTGGCAGTAAATGTCTTAATGATTAAGTCATTGAGTCATTCATTCATTTGATTTGTTCAAACGGCTGATTCATTGTTCACCCGATTGATTCTTTCAAAAAGCGGATTTATTCAGAAACAAAACACTGCTGTGGCTTTATAGGTAATATTTTTGTTGGCAAAATTGAGCAAAAACAGACAATATTGTGTCTAAAATAACACAATAGTAACTTATTCATTGAACTGTTGTATAAAATCAATATCACATTTGCACTCGTGTTATTCAGGACAAAAGCAGCATTCGTGTGATATTTCACAACTGTCATATGATATAAATGAGACATTTTTGCCCCAATATCTTGAAATTTAGGGGCATATATATAAACAGACCGTTTCTGCTGTTATACCTTTAGAACTTCCATATGCAAATAACCTCTGTTATGATTGGCTAACATTCTCACATGTGAATTGAGTATCAGTAGCTCTGTGAGTTGCTGAGAATAGGTGTTGGTGTAAATGTGGGCGGTCATATGTTAATGAGTTTTGTGTTTTGTGTGTCTGTAGTGGCGAGGTTTCGCTGCAATGCCTACAGAATCACGTGAGGTCCTTCACCAACAGCACCTGGATTTACCTGCAGGACGCCACGTCTGCCATCAAGAGCCGAGCGCAGGAGCTGCTGTCACGAGCGTGATGCACACATTTTTAAACAGACGTTTCTTCACCTCCTTTTTTGCTTTTTTGTCAGTTTGCATGAGATTTTATATCTGTTGTACTGACAGTTCTGTCTTTTATGCAGATGTTTTTCATGGTGTTTATTTTACACAAAGTTGCCAATCCAGACTGAGTTGAAAAGAGGCTGTTTTTTTGCGCACACACACACACATATATACACAGCCCTCATAGTTAGCTGTGTGTTAAGTGTGTGTTGCAAACCGGCCTCTTGTTCAGAATGAAACCTGCGTGTGAGAAAAGGTCAGAGAAGACGGATCACTAATGACTACTGCTGCTGGCTGAGCTCTTTACTTGAACACTGAATATTAATGTGACGCCCCTCTGTGTGATTGACTTGGGTGTTTTACTGTTTGTTTCTTTCCCACGTGAAGCAACAGCAGCGTCAACGACTGAACCTCATGTGGTAGATTTCAAAGCCAACCTGTACCTTCTGCTTTTATCCTGTCTGGGGTTTGCCGGAGGTTCAGTTCTGTTTCAGAGTAACAGAGAACGTTTTACTGAAATACAGTGTATCATTTGAACCCAGTGTGTGTCCTGTAAGATGAGCTGATTTGTTACTTTGTAAATGATTTATAAATAAATAAACCAATGCTGTTCAGTTCTGCTCACTCCATCTGTTTTGTTTCAAATTTCATTGTGATGGAACCCAAAGGCTTCTGTTTAAATGTATAATTTGTATAAGAAAATATGGAAGCATACAATTAACATAAATTAAAATGAACACCACTTTTATTTGTGGATTTATATAATTATGAAGGTCTTGAATAGCTGAACAGTTGTAATTATTGCGTACATTTATAACGGATACTATTCAGCAGTTGTCTTATCCCCTTCGATAGCTCAGTTGGTAGAGCGGAGGACTGTAGCGGTGATTCACTGATATCCTTAGGTCGCTGGTTCGAATCCGGCTCGAAGGAGTGACTTTTTATTTAGTAATATTTTTCATGGGCTGGGACAATAAATCATTGAATCGCGAATCGAGAAACGATTCTGTATCGATTCTGAGGTTTTCCGAATCTGCATCGCGATTCTCTCTCGAATCGATTCTGAGCTTAGTTTTTAACAGCAGATGGCGCTGTGTGCTTTAGAAACAGCCGTACTCTGCTTGCTTCCAATTCCTCACACACACACACCATTTGAACCTTCTATAAAATAATCATTCGTTAAATTTGAATAGGTTGAAGCGAATTACAAGGGTGTTTGCAGTGGGCTGTTTACATTAATCTCGCGTCATAAAAGCATTCTGAGGTGCACGTACACGAGCGCTCTCGGCTGCATTTGAGCGTGCGGTTAAAAACTAGCCTAGAGCGCCATCTGCTGTTAAAAACTAAGCTCAGAATCGATTCGAGAGAGAATCGCGATGCATTCGGAAAAAGCTCAGAATCGATTCACGAATCGAGATGAATCGATTTATTGTTCCAGGCATAATTGTTCATATGCAGAATTGCGCTGAGTAAATTTCACAAACTTCATACAGTAATTGTTCTATCGCGAACAGTGTAGCAGGCGGGGGATTAGCTCAAATGGTAGAGCGCTCGCTTAGCATGCGAGAGGTAGCGGGATCGATGCCCGCATCCTCCAATTTTGTTTTTTTTTTCTGTTGTTGTCATAATTACGATTTACCAAAGCACGATTTTTTAATGCGGCGGAAATAGACTTCCATATCGAACAAGCATTAAACTAAAACAAATGTAAGATTTTCTAGTATTGTTTTTTATGGTTTACACGCACTTTTCTATATAAATGACATGTCAGTGTTCACACACCTTTTCCGGTTTACTTCGTCCTTGGAGTCAAACCAACCAATCGCTGCGAGCGAAGCTATCGCGTACGTCAATCAGCTGGCGCTGCGCTGTATTCGCGAGCCAATCAGCGGACAGTGCGCTGCTCCTGTGAGTCAGGCTGCTGATGAGGGGTTTGTTTGGGTTTAAAGAGTCGCCTAGTGATCGCAGAGGAGGAAGCAATAAACAGGTATTTTTTCTAAACACAGCGATGACAAATGTATTCTTGCTTGGTTTTGTGTTTATTTTTCTGTGCTGTAAGCAACAGAGGTGTTTTGTTAGACACCAGTGCTGATTTTGTCATGAAATAGCTGCAATAAAGCTAGCGAATGCTAATCAACACTAGCTGCTGCTGATGTGTGTCAACGTTTCAGTGAAATTCAGAAATGAACATATGTTTATGATTTAGTGGTTGATAAAGAATGATACTGGTTCGTGTAACATGTTTGAATCGCATAATGTCACCGAAACGGTGCAGTGATTGATTCCGATGGAAATACCGTGCTATTGTTTGATTATATATGACGGGTACTGTAAACAATATCCTGGTATTACGAGCATCACATTCTGAAACGTGATTATATGAAATAAATTAATTAAATATTCATTTCCAGTGCTATGGTATTACTATATTTTTTGACAAGTATGTTATTTCTGCAAGCTCTGAAGAAAATCAGACTAGAAACTGCAAAATGAAATAGCAAGATTTAGTTATAGGGAAAAAGGTAGGTTTCGGAAAAAATGTCTAAGATATATTAATGTATAAAAAGTGAAGAAAGCAAAATGTGCAATAAAATATATAGTGTATATTTAACGTTTAAAAATTAAAATAATGCAACATGCAATTAAATATATAGTGTATATTTAATGTTTAAAAAAAAGCAAAATGTGCAATAAAATATAAATAGTGTACATTTAACGTTTAAAAAATTAAAATAATGCAAAATGTGCAATAAATAGTGTATATTTAACGTTTAAAAAATGCAAAAAAAAATACAAAATCTGCAATAAAATATATAGTGTATATTTAATGTTTAAAAAAAATGCAAAATGTGCAATAAAATATATATAGTGTATATTTGACGTTTAAAAAATTAAAATAATGCAAAATGTGCAACAATATATATAGTGTATATTTAACGTTTAAAAATGAAAATAATACAACGTGCAATAAAATACAGTGTATCTGTAACGTTTAAAAAATGCAAAAAAAAATACAAAATGTGCAATAAAGTATATAGTGTATATCTAACATTTAAAAATGAAAATAATACAACATGCAATAAAATATATAGTGTATATTTAATGTTTAAAAAAATGCTAAAAAATGCAAAATGTGCAATAAAATATATAGTGTATATTTAACGTTTAAAAATGAAAATAATACAACATATGCAATAAAATATAGTGTATATTTAACGTTTAAAAAATGCAAAAAAAAATACAAAATGTGCAATAAAATATATAGTGTATATCTAACATTTAAAAATGAAAATAATACAACATGCAATAAAATATATAGTGTATATTTAATGTTTAAAAATTAAAATAATGCAACACGCAATAAAATATATAGTGTACATTTAATGTTTAAAAAATGCAAAATGTGCAATAAAATATATGTAGTGTATATTTAACATTTAAAAAATTAAAATAATGCAAAATGTGCAACAATATATATAGTGTATATTTAACGTGCAAAAAAAGCAAAATGTGCAATAAAATATAGTGTAAACATTTAAAAAATGAAATTAATTGTATATTTAATGTTTCAAAAAATGCAAAATGTGCAGTAAAATATACAGTGTATATTTAACAGACTGTGGAAATGTTGCAGAAATGTTACACTGGTGCAGTTTTTGTGTGTGAAATGTGATAAACTCACGAAGTACGCTGAGCGTCATCATGTCAGTGTGTGTGTGTGTGTGTGTGTGTGTGTGTGTGTGTGCGCTCTTGTCTTTCCAGCTAAAGCAGATCATTACAGGATTCATTACAGTGTCTCTCCTGTGAAACAGGTACGGCAGAGGAAATCCAGGATTTTCTGCATCTCGTTTGACGGTGTGTGTGTTTGTCAGTGCTGATGTGTCCAGACTCAGGCAGGGCTGAAGGGTCAGAGGTCAATGATGGTATTATAACATGAAACCGCGTGTCACTGTTGTTTCGGTGTGTGTGTGTGTGTTTCTTCAGGTGTGGAGATGAAGGCTCTCAGTGCTGCATGAACGTCCGTCTGGTCATGGAGTTCCGCTTCGGGAATGTCGTGTTCAGCTCCCGCTTCGACTCCGGGAATCTGGCCCGCGTGGAGCGAGTGGATCGATCCGAACCCGACGGCGAGACCGTGCGACCGGCCAACGCTTCTGCGCAGCCGCAACCCGACTATGAGTTCAACGTCTGGACCAAACCGGACTGCGCCAGTACAGAGTTTGAAAACGGCAACCGGTATGAAGCGTTACATCATCACGATATTCTGATCTCAGCTCTTCTGCTCTGAGTTCGATGTTTTCTTGTGATATTTTCAACATGAGTCACAATGAAATTAAAATTAGTGATGCACTGGAATTTCTGCAACTGAAAATATGTGGCCGAAAGTATTTTTTCCCATGATTTTTAATGATTTCAGGGCCAAAATGATGGACTAAAACGATGATTAATTAATGGTCATTTTTTACTTTGCAATTTAATTTATTTTTAAAATTAGAAATGAATTGATTAAATAAGTTAATTTTTGCATTAGCAATTTTACATATTTTTAACTTTACATTTAGCATTTTTGCATTTTTAAATATTAAATGTACACTATATATTTATTGCATGTTTTGCATAATTTCATTTTTGAAATATTAAATAAACATTATATGTTTTATAACTTCACTGGTAAACTGGTATCAGACACAGTTTGAGTTACACAAACTTTTACCAGCATGTTTAAGTTTGTCATTTTTTTCCTTATCATCAAAATATCCACAAAAGTGTCATTGATTATTAAATAAACTTTTTGGTTTTTGGATAAATGAAAACTTTAACTTTTCTTTCAGTATTTTAGTAAAATATTGCATCACTAAAAAAAATGAACCTCATTTTCTTTCTTTTCACACGTTCCTGGTTTCAGTGCGAGGGATTAATCAGGACATTTTCCTGGAGTAAAACGGTTTCATGTTGAACTAAAGACAGAATCCTCTGTTCTGAGGTGTGTTTGGTGTGTTTGGTGTGTTTTCACAGGTCGTGGTTCTACTTCAGCGTTCGAGGGATGTTACCGGGCAGACTGCTGAAGATCAACATGATGAACATGAACAAACAGAGCAAGCTTTACTCTCAGGGCATGGCTCCGTTCGTCCGCGCGCTGCCCGTGAAAACACGCTGGGAGAGGGTTCGAGACAGACCCACGTTTGTGGTAATACACGCCTGAAATAACTTCTGTTTGATCCGTCTTGATAAAAATAGCTCTAACATATTGTGTTATTTCAGCTTCATGTCTTAAAATAATCTGCTATTTTTATCGAGTCATAAATAACTCCCGAACATGTTTAGCTCAGTGTGTGTGTGTGTGTGCAGATGTCAGACAGTCAGTTCATCCTGTCGTTTGTTCATCGTCTGCTGGACGTCCGAGGCGTCACCACGTACTTCTCCTTCTGTTATCCGTTCTCATACACTGAGTGTCAGGACATGATGCTGCAGCTCGACCAGAAGTTCCTGAGCGCCTCACACACGCTGGGGCCCTGCAGGTACCTCACACACACACACACACACACACACACACCGTCCCGTCTGCTGCCCGACGCTCCTCCTTCAGTTTATAAATCTTAAACAAGCACTGTATGTTTTATTACACATTTTGCATAATTTTCATTATTTTAAAAATATTAAACACTAAATATTTTATTACACATTTTGCATTATTTTCATTTTTTTAAAATATTAAACTAAATATTTTATTGCACATTTTGCATTATTTAATATTTTTAAAAATATTAAACACTAAATATTTTATTACACATTTTGCATTATTTTCTTTTTTTTTTTTTAAATATTAAACACTAAATATTTTATTGCACATTTTGCATTATTTAAATTTTTAAAAAAATATTAAACACTAAATATTTTATTGCACATTTTGCATTATTTTATTTTTTTAAATATTAAACTAAATATTTTATTTCACATTTGTATTATTTTCATTTTTTAAATATTAAACACTATATATTTTATTACACGTTTTAAGTTATTTTCATTTTTTTAATATTAAATATATACTTTATAATTGCACATTTTTCATTATTTAAATTTTTTAATTTTAAGTATACACTATTTTATTACGTTTTGCATTATTTTCATTTTTTAAATGTTAGATATACACTATTTTATTGCACATTTTCATTATTTTCAGTTTTACAATTTAAATATACACTATATGTTATTGCACATTTTGCAGTATTTATTTTTTAAATGTTGAAAAATGCTTTATTTTGTTTTTTAAAATGATAAATAAACACATTGCACATTGTGCATTTTTTCACTTTTTATAGATTATTTATACATAGATATATTTGATACGCATTTAAATACTTCTCTTTGTAATTGCTCTTATTTCCTGCAAGTCTAACTTCCTCCCTGTAACTGAATTTTGCTGTGATGTTCTGTGTTTATAGTCCAGTGGAGAGCATATACTACCACCGTGAGCTGTTGTGTCACTCTCTGGACGGCCACCGGGTGGATCTGATCACGGTTTCGTCCTGTCACGGTTTACTGGAGGAGAGAGAGCCGCGGCTGGACAGACTCTTCCCGGACCTCAGCACCCTACGGCCGCACTGCTTCACTGGCAAACGGGTATCAGACACTGTTTGACCTGAACACTCTCGCCAGCGCTCCGCTGCAGTCCGTCATGTTCTCCTCTCGTGTTCGCAGGTGTTTTTCCTGAGCAGCAGGGTTCACCCCGGTGAGACGCCGTCTAGTTTCGTTTTTAACGGTTTCCTGAACTTCATCTTGAGTCAGGATGATCCGCGCGCTCAGGCGCTCCGCAGGATCTTTGTCTTCAAACTCATTCCCATGCTGAACCCCGACGGGGTCGTCAGGGGTCATTACAGGTCAGAGGTCATCTGTGTGCGCTTTCTTGTTTTGTTCAGTTTTCATTTCATCCATTTGCAAATTTGGAATTTTTCTACCCATATAAAAACAAAACAAAAAAAAGTTGGTTTTACAATTACATTTAAACAATTACAATTAATCAATTATTTTAAATGTTTTTAATTGAATCAGTTATTTTAAGTGTTTTAAATGATTTTGAATGTGAGTATTTGCATGTGTTTGCAGGACGGACTCTCGCGGTGTGAATCTGAACAGACAGTATGTGAACCCCAGTCCAGATCTGCACCCCTCCATCTACGGCGCCAAATCTCTCCTGCTCTACCACCACATCCACAATCGCCTTGGCAGCAACACTCCCTCCGCCCTTAAAACCTCCAACCAATCAAACACCACCCTTCCTGTGACCACGCCCACTGAGCTAGAGCGCTGTCTCAACCACCGCAACGAGGCGGAGCGAGGCGATGGGCCGACCCTTGACCTCTCAGAGATCCCGATGCAGCTGGAGGAGAGCTGGGAGAAAGGCGGAGTCGAGAGGGAGGTGGGGCCCTGCGATGAGAACGAGTCGACGCCGAACAGAGGCGAAGCGCCGGTTGTGTCAAACCCCGCCCCCTCTGAGCAGATCCCGCCCCAGGAAAGCGGAGTGGCGTATTATATAGACCTGCACGGCCACGCCTCCAAGAGAGGATGCTTCATGTACGGCAACAACCTGTCGGACGAGAGTCAGCAGGTGTGTGTGTGGCAGTGTGATCTCACTGTCACGGATTTCCTTCAGTTGTCTTTTCATCCATTTGCAAATTTGCACATTTATTAATTGTTAAACATTCAAATTTAATCAGTTGTTTTAAATGTTTTAAATTTTTGACTTTTAAATTTAATTGATTATTTTTTGCTTTTAATATAATAATTTTTAGTGTTTTAAATGTAATCAGTTATTTTAAAGGTTTTAAATTTAATCAGTTATTTAAAGCGTTTTAAATTTCTTCAGTTATTTTAAATGTTTTACATTTTGTCAGATATTTTAAATGTTTTAAAGTTAATCAGTTAACCTACAAAATGTAAAAAATTTAAGATATTTTAATTTTAATCAGTTATTTTAAGTGTTTTAAATTTAATCAGTCATCATCATTTTTCTGCAGGTGGAGAACATGTTGTATCCGAAGCTGATCTCACTAAACTGCGCCCATTTTGATTTCCTGGGCTGTAATTTCTCCGAGAAGAACATGTACGCTCGCGACAAACGCGACGGCCAGTCGAAAGAGGGCAGTGGACGTGTGGCCATTCACAAAACCATCGGCCTGACCCACAGGTACAGACCCAGAATCAAACTCAGTCAAATATTAACATGTGACGTGCATTTGAACCAACGTGTGTGTTTCCTGTCTTTAGTTACACACTGGAGTGCAACTACAACACGGGGCGGTCGGTGAACACCATTCCACCCGCCTGTCACGATAACGGGCGAGCCACGCCCCCTCCACCGCCCACCTTCCCGCCCAAATACACGCCTGAGGTGTACGAACAGGTGGGGCGAGCGGTTGCCATAGCAGCGCTGGACATGGCGGAGTGTAACCCGTGGCCGCGGCTAGTTCTGTCCGAACACAGCAGCCTGCTGAACCTGCGGGCGTCCATCCTCAAACACGTGCGGAACAGCAAGGGCCTCACGTCCGACAACCGCAAGAACGCCAACACAAAAGCCAGCAGTCCGCCCAAACCCACGTAAGACAGTATTTTCAGCTTCTTTTTACTTCTAAGCAAAGAATGAAAGAGTGCGCTGCAGTTCACTTAACGGCCACCGGTGTCGCTAATAACAGGTTTCTGAATTCTACATACAGCCCCTTTAATTAAATGGGAAATAAATTAAAAACTATAATATTATCTCAGTGATACTAAAACAACACTTGTAAGACCTGGTCTTTTTCTGCATTACTATCTTCCTCCTGATGGATGTTTTCCGTCGTGTGTTTCCTCAGAAGCCTGAGCAGCTCTGCCTCGGAAAACTCCCTCAACCGGACGCGCAGCATGGCAAATGTTCAGGGAAGCCGGCAGACGTCTCCTCAGCTCAAGAGTTCTCCCAGCTTCACCTTCGGCAGCCCCGCCTGCGCTCACGGCCCCGGCGCACACCGGCCCCCGCACAGGAGCCTGGGGCCCGTCAGAGGTCAGATGGTTTTTATTTTGCTCCAAACACACTGTATATCCACGTATGGGACGGCCTTCAGAGACAGATTTTATGAAAAACAGCCTTCTTTAATAATATAGTAATATGTTGAATCATCTTTTACTTTTATATTTTCAGTTTTTATTTTAATTTAATTTAGAGTTTTAGTAATTTTGCTATGTGCTTTTGTCATTTTTTAATCATGTCAGTTTTCAGATTGTATTAAAGCAGCTTCACAGTAATAAACCGTGTTAATGCTGCAAAATTCATCAATTATATCATAGAAATTAAATTTCAGCGGTAAAGCAGCTCTACAGAAGACTATAGTGTCGTTATTCAGATCAAGTCCGTTTGAGTTTTGTTCATTTTTAAAATATCTCTATTTAGCTTTTTTTATTTCAGTTTTTTATTATTTTTATTACTTCAATTTCAGCTTATTTATTTCAGTTAGTTGCCAAAGCAACATTTCTGATTTTTGTTTTTCATTTCATATTCAAGTTTTTCATCTAATATTTCCATTATATTTTATTATTACTGTATATTATTATTTTATTTTATTTTTATAGAAGCTTGTTTTCGCCACAGAATAAAAAAATGAAAAAGTGAATAATAAAATAATTATTAAATTGCGACTTTTTATCTCACAATTCTGACTTTATTTCTTAGAATTGCAGAAACAGACTTCTTCCATAAATTTCAGCTTTATTTCAAATAGAAATTTTTTAAATTAGTTTTAATGAAGGTTTTAATTTTAGTTAACAATATCTACACTGGTGAATAGATTAAACAAGCCTGATCTAAAGACATTTCAGGTCAAATGTGATTCTTCAGATCAGTTATGACATATGCAAACTTTATAAAAGTCGGTAATAGTTTTATAATCCTCCCTCCCTAACCCTGTCAAACACAGTCTAACAAGCGCATTGGCATGTTGTCACTATAACAAAGACTTTAGATACACACTCGTATTACTCTGAATGGGGGAAAGTGCAATGCAGAATATGGCGGAATAAGCCCCGCCTTTAAAGTAAAGAGCCAATCTGAAAATCTACTAAAAAAGCTACTAAAAACATGATGATGAAAGAATATTAAACTCAGAATGGCGACGTTTCTGACATGGATTTAAACCCACAGTATCATGAGCATCTCAACAACAGTATCGCTCCTGTTCGCCTACTTGCTGCATTGCTAAACAGATTTTTGAACAGATTTTCCTTTTTTCCTTCCTTTTCCTTCTCCTTCCTCTTCTTGTTATTGCTGGCAGCTTTCACCCTGTAGCCCAAGATTGGTCACCCACTGAAGCTAAGCAGGGTTGATCAGTACCTGGATGGGAGACCTCCTGGGAAAACCAGGTTGCTGCTGGGAGAGGTGTTAGTGAGGCCAGTAGGGGGCGCTGCTCACCCTGTGGTCTGTGTGGGCCCTAACGCCCCAGTGTAGTGATGGGGACACTGTACTGTCAAAAAGCACCGTTCTTCGGATGAGACGTTAAACTGAGGTCCTGACTCTCTGTGGTCGTTAAAAATCCCAGGATGTCCTTCGAAAAAGAGTCTGGGTTTAACCCCGGCATCCTGGACAAATTTGGCCTCCTAATCGCCCCCATATACTGATTGGCTTCATCACTCTGTCTCCTCTCCACCAATCAGCTGGTGTGTGGTGGGCGTTTTGGCGCAATATGGCCGCCGTCACATAATCCAGGTGTTGCTGCACACTGGTGGTGTTTAAGGAGATTCCCTCCTTCCATACGCAAATCCCTTTGAGTGCCGAGAAAAGCAGTATTTCAATGTAACAAATTATTATTATTATTATTCCCCCCCTTCTTTTTCCTTCTTTCCTTTTGTCTTCTTTTTCTGATACTGTAGTTTTATTCATATTTTTAGTTTTCATGTAAATTATTGTTTAATTTTTTAGTAATTTCATTATGTGCTTTTGTCATTTTATTATTAATATTATTTAAAATATTGCCTGGCATGATCCTTACATAAATTAGCATGTTGCTAGAATGTTTTAGCACATTGCTAGCATGAATTGGCATGTTGCTACCATGTTTTAACATGTTTCTAACATGATTCAACACATTGCTAACATATTGTTTTTAGTACATTGCTAGCAAGTTTTAACATGCTGTTAGCATAATTTAACACATTTCTAACATGTTTTAACATGTTGTTTACATGATTTAGCATATTGCTAGCATGTTGCTAACATGATTTAGCATATTGCTAGCATGTTGCTAACATGATTTAGCACGTTTTAACATGTTGCTAGTATTTTTAACATGTTTCTTCAACTCATTGCTAACATATGCTATTATCATAATTAACACATTACTAGCATGTTTTAACATGTTGCTTACATGATTTAACATATTGTTAGCATGTTGCTAACATGATTTAGAATGTTTTAACATGTTTGTTGACATGATTTAACACATTTTTAAGATGTTTTACCATGTTGCTAGCATGTCGTTATCATGATTTAACATGCTGCTAATATGATTTAGCATGTTGTTAGCATTAATTAGCTCATTTGTTAGCATGAATTAGTATGTTGTTAGCATTATTAGCACATTGTTAGCACAGATTAGCATGTTGGTAGCATTATCAGCACATTGCTAGCATGTCGTTATGATTTAACATGTTGCTAACATGATTTAGCACATTGCTAACATGAATTGGCACGTTAGCATAATTAGCTCATTTGTTAGCATGAATTAGTATGTTGTCAGCATTAGTAGCACATTGTTAGCACAAATTAGCATGTTGTTAGCATTATTGACGCATTGCTAGCACAAATTAGCATTTTGTTAGTTTGATTAGCACATCGCTAGCATGAATTAGCATGTTGCTAACATGTTTTAGCATGTCTTAAGATAGTCAGTAAGCTTTGCTAGTGATGGACAGCTTAAACACTCTGTGTTATTGTAGAAAAGTTTTGACCCCCTCAATGAAAGTCTCTGGGATGTAGTTTTGATCGTCCGTTTAACGAGAATCGTAAGTCTGATCAGTTAGAAAAGATAAATCATACCGAGTCAGAACAGTCTGAAGGTGGTTGTAACTTGAAAACTACTATTTAAAATTTAGTCTCAGAAGAAAAAGAAGCGAAAATAGTAGATCATTATGTTAGCTTTGTCAAGTCGACATAATAATAATGATAAATATCAAATATCAACTGTAGTAATAATACAGTTATACACAGATTTGTAAGTGTGTGTGTGTTTTGTGTCCCGCTGTAGACTGTAAAGCTCAGGAGAAGAGGCGTCCGCATCATCAGCACCAGCGGCTGTCCCTCCGCCAGCCGGGCACCGCTCGCGCCCCTCTCTCGCCCTCCTCCTCCTCCTCCTCCTCTTCCTCCTCGTCCCCATGCTCCTCGTCCTCAGGAGGTGTCGGCGAGGCCCCGGGCCCCTGCTCCATCAGTATGGCAGGTCTGTACTCGCTCCAGCCGTCCAGCCTGGCTCAGATTCTGCCCTCCCTGCAGGTCATGCCCCGCCCCAGCCTGCTCTCCAAACTGCCCCCCCTGCAGACCTACCTCAGCGACAGCAGGACGTCCCCGGGGCCGGCGCCAGAGTGATGGGCCCTCACTGTGTGTGTGTGTGTGAGAGAGAGTGCGTTAGATCTTACACCCACAGAGGTTCCCATGTAGCACCTGAGAAGATTATTTGACACGTTAATTTAAAAAATCAAGAGATTTTATTTATTATGACTAAATCTAGCGATATTGAGGCCTTAGATTCTACGTTCATGTTTGAGTGGAATATGAGCTCAAACTGCACACGATTATGACAGAATCTCACGCAAACACAGCGTATTTCACCCCAAAATGTTATTTTTAATTTATGCATAATCGGCACTGCAGGACGTCACCGCTTCAAATTCCCTAAAGGCGTTAAAGCCAGTGAAAGATGACTTCCTTATATGGTCACGCTGCACTTTTATTCTTCCTTGTGAATATATGGTCAGAATGAGTCAGTGAATGTATCGTATGGATCTGCTGCAACCGCGTGTGTGAGTGTGTGTGTGTGTGTGTGTGTTTTCTACTCTCTCCCACAGTTTCTGTTGTGTTTGCTTGTAATGATCTTGTGAGCTGTACCGTCCGTCCGGCATCATGTGACCGCTAGACTTCATCTTTAATGCCTTTATTCTGACTGCCTTCTGCTGTATCATCATTCTCAGTGTTTGCAGGTGAATCTCACAAAAACTCATATTTACACCTAAATAAAATAATCAGTTAGATTTGCTTCAAAGAAATTATAATTTATTTTTATTATTATTATTTTTAGGACCAGTAAAGTTTTTTATTTATATTCTGACTTTCATGATAATACATTTCCTTCCAAATTCTCCTTACTGTAATGAAGGATTTATATTAAATTGCAAGTTATACATTGTGGTATTGTTTGTTGTACTAAATTTAATATGTTAATTTTGCTGATTTTAATTTTTTTTAATAAATGTGTCTGAACATTAATAGGATCTATGGAAGCTTGTTTCCGCACTGAATAAAAAATAAAAAAGGTATAATTGCGCCTTTATAACTCGCAATTCTGAGAAAATAAGTCAAAATTGTGAGATAAAAAGTTGCAATTACCTTTTTTATTTTTTATTTAGTGGTGGACACAAGCTTCCTTAAGGATCTTTGTAATCTTAATGGGAAAAAAAATCTTGATGGTCCTAAAAACGGCTTCGCTAAATATGGAAAAAATATATTTTTATTTTCTTCTTATTTTTGCGGTGAAATATGACCTGCATTTTTTTTTTTGTGAGATTCAAGTGTGTGTGAGAGTGAGTGTGTGAGTGTGCAGATATCATCTGTAATGCACAGATGCAGCTGTCTAAAATCCCAGAATTCCTTCAGCACACGTCAGATGTAAAGCACATCCGTAGAAACTCGCACCTGACGGTTCAGAGCAACCAGTTTAACACTCATTAACCATCTCAGCACAAGCGTGTGTAACTAATCTAACTGTGTGTGTTAATGTAGCGTGACGCATTCGGACAGATCTGATGCTCGCTGTCGTGTCTCGTCTCTGCTGTGATGATGTCATGTGATGTTACTTCCTGTTCCTGTTCTCTCTACATCTCTGACTTCATCTCTTCTCATCCTGAAGCTGTGCTCTCATTGTGGATCTGATGGTTTGTTCTTCTCATCCGTCTCTGAATGTATAACAGTAGCTCATCGCGCTAAAACGATGCAATAATCTGTAAACCACATGATGGTGTGCTCATTTATTAATGTATCTTGTACTGTGTGCTCCGTGAGCTGATAGAAGTATCGAGCGGTTCATCTGTTCATCTTTTCTCTAATAAACATCCTTCTGTTTGAACTGCTTCTGTGACCTTTGGCCTTTCTTTATCATTCCTTCTCTTCTCTGTGGCGATGTCCTTTCAGTCTGTCCAGTCCCAGGCACATTTACACGTGCAGCTTATGCAAAACTAAATACAAAATTATATATTTTTTGTCATATATAAAAAATATTGTATATTATAAAATCCACAAGTCACTGAATGTGGCTCACAGGAGCTGACTCTGTTGCTATAGTTACCAGCTCGTTCCACTGTTACCATGGTTACCGTGAATGGTTTTTAATGAGGTAACCCTGTCTGTGTTGTTGCCTAGGCAACAGCTGCCCGGAGTTCCGCCCAGCCGGCCAGACTAAAGAGATGCGTGGTGGGTGGGGCAAGGCTGGTCGATCAGGCCCCGCCCACTCTCAGGCATCCTATCAGAGGATAGCGTTCACAGCACAGGTAGAAACACACATTTACTAGAGCTGTTCATAAACACAGATGGCTTATGGATTGAAATACTGTTGGGAATGTTTTCTAGGAACCTCTGCGGGAATCTCTGGACATCCTGACGTCTATAGAGTACAGCAGGTGAACATCATCATATGATACTTACTGTAGAGAACACACGTATGCATGATGTATGATGTATGTATGAAGACAATGATTTAGCAGGAAATCTTTGCAGGGGCTTGTGCTCCAGTTTGAGACACAGAACTTGACCTGATGAAGCACATTCACACGTTCAGAAGAGCGACTGTAAATGTGTTTTCTGGTTTCAGATGTGAGCTGCAGCCTCGGCCCAGCCGTATCCCGGTGCGGAAGGACGTTCAGTCCGTGGTCGTCCCGCTCACAGGCCACGAGACGCACAGCATGAGAGTGTGGAAACTGATCAAACCCGGCATCAAGAAACACCTGGCGGGTCAGAGTCCTTCACTGTCTCACACAAAATCAACCCTATAAAACCGTCCCAACATGCATTCCCTGCTGATTATTTGCTGCTTGTGATTTGAATATTCATGAATGCATTTTAACTCAGATCTGCTGTTTTTAGGTGTTTCTGGGAAAGACGGTTCATTGCGTCTGGCAACCAAAACTCTGCTGAAGAACTCTTCCTGTAGCTATCAGAGCTCTGGAGACGCTAGAGACAAACACACAAACAGGTGACAAGAAACAGGTTTTCCTGCTTGAATGTTGATTATTTTCCTCATATTCTCCATTGTTCAGCTCCTCTCTTCCCAGTCTGTCAGTAACGCTCTGTTTAGTTCCTGTCTCTATGAAGCCCCTCCTTCTGAAAAGCACACTGTGCTCTGATTGGTCGGCTGGAGCTGGACACTATTAATACTTAAAGACTTTCATCTCAACAGATCTTTGCAGACCTGAGAAGCTCTAATGAATCATCTACAGAAGCTGCTCGTGTTTAATGGTGACTGAAATGTGGTGCTTTCCCAGCATTCAGCAGTGCTGTGGCTGTTTTTATTCTCCATAAGCACAACTACACTAAAATGCTCAGCATTGCGTTGTGTTTCTAAAGAAACCCTTTTAAATGTGTGGCTTCGTTTTGTAATTGAAAAATTATGTTGTGGCAAAATTGAATTGTGGTGCTTATTACAGTTCAGAAAAACTGACCAAACTGTGTTTATGGTGCATTTAGAAAGCAATAAACATAAATGTGTATTTACGAAAAAAGTGCCGACTTCGTTATTTAAATCAAGAAAAACACACACACACAAAGCCTCTCGCACTTTGACAATTTATTCCCATGATTTTCATACAAAACGCACATTTACAGGCTGGGTCATCCTCCGATTCTCCCCGTTCCACATCCTGCAGGAGGAAACATCAGTTATCATCTTCATTATTGTCAGACATAATGAAGTGTTGATGGTGTGCGTCTGCTCACCTCTCAATCTCACTCCAGTTTCTTAGGGTTGTTCACGGCCACATAGTGATACAGAACCACCAGCAGGAAGAGCGACACGCCCAGCATGTTGGCGAATATGGCCAGCTGTACGTCCGTCACCATCACGCTGCAAAACATCACGCGTTTCTTTGATTACGGTATTCGTGTACTATGGTATTACCTTCATTATAGCATCTATAAAAGCATGTTAATTTTATGGTAGCACAATAGAGTGCATTAGGGCCCGCCCACTTTTTCAGCAACGTTGGTTCCGGAAGTATTTATCCCCATTCATTTCTCCCATAGGGGATTTTTTTTTAAAAGTATTTTTTTAAGCGTTTTAACCAGCTACGTGGTGAATCATAGCATTACAAACTGTGATTTGAAGCAAAAAAATATTTGAAAATCGGACAAAAACACAAAGGTACACGATTGTGAACTTAACGGCTTTAGTGAGGGGAAAAAACTACAATCCCATGAAGCATTGCGAACAGCATAATCGAATTAAAAACGACGTAGAAATATAAAACTACTCATTTAAAGACATTGATTATATCTATAGAAACAATATGTTTTAAGTTTATTGCAAATACATACAAATATTTAAGTATTTTGAGAGCGTAAGGAGATCGACTCGATTACGTCATTCGCAGTGCTACACGGCAGCTCTGATTGGTGTAATTTTCTGCACAGCATCATGGGTGATGTAGTTTTTCCACCTGCCGAATTGTGCCTTTGAAAACGGTTTTTTTTTCTTTAAAAAATAAGCTGAAATAAAGCGAGCTGACGTCTTTAGCAGAAGCAAGTTTAATCGATTAACAAAATGGATGCTGTTTGTACTTCCGGAACCCGATTGTTGAACACTATTGTACTGGAGAAATAAATAAAAAAATATAATTTTCATTTTTTACAGCAACTGCATATATTTTATAGTGCAATTCAGATGCCACGGTGCTGAAAGATAACATACTGATTTATAATAACAATGAAATTGTATTTTAAAGCATTTAAAACCCTTCGCATGATTATATTTATGAAGTGTAACACATCATGATCAGATGTGATGTAGCGACATGAGAATCTAATACAGGGAACATTAAAGATCAGAACTGCTGCCCGTGTCATTGATGCTTTCACACATTATAGTTTAATTTACTGTATTACTCACAATTATTGTGTTGGTTATGTGATGTTTATGATGAATCTGCTCGCAGCTCGAAAGTTCCTGCGCTGCTGAATTCCGGGATTGAGACACGTCACATACATACGGGTCTCTGAAGACGTCACATCCTGAATAAATCACTTTTTTTTTTTTTTTTTTTTTTTTACAGTTATTAATCCAATTAAAGAATTTTCGTATGGACTTTTGCGTTTTTTCAGTTTAAAAAATAAATAAAATAATTTTGCATTATAAAACATTATTAAGCGGAACGCGTGTTTTTCCTCCTGACCGCTAGAGGCGCTGATGTGATTCTAGACGCTTGAGCTCTTCAGCAGGCGCGAGTTCAAATATTCAAACTGAGGATTTACACAACAAAAACATCTGCAAAACAACAGATTAAACATATAAACATCACTTCTTTACACATCGAGATACATATAACATATGTAAGTAACAATTGCTCCTCATAAACTGTAGCGCTTTGATGTCAGAGTTGATGTTATTTTGTGTTTTGTTTATCTGAATAGTGGATACTTGTACTTTAATATGTTCGATAGGATATGATATATGTATATATGCTACCGTACATATGTATAACATTTATGTATCTTTGTATATGAATATAGTAGTTGCAGAATATGATGTACTAAATAATAAAATGTTTTAAACAATATATTGAATAGGCAGTAGTGTCATATTTATATTTGTTATATATATGTTATATATACATATACATGTTTGTATGTGTGTGTGTGTGTGTGTATATATATATATATATATTTGTATCAAAGATGTCAGAGCTGTGGATTGTAATATTCTATATATTATTAATTTGTTTGTCTCGTCTGAAGGTGATGGGGGTTTCTGAGCTCTGGTCCATACTGGATCCGGTCCGGCAGTCTGTCCCGCTCTACAGTCTGGCAGGAAAGACCCTCGCTGTGGATCTCAGCCTGTGGGTCTGTGAGGCCCAGCATGTGCAGGGCATGATGGGAAAAGTCACAAAGCCGCATCTCAGGTGAGTCTGAAATCGCATCTGAACGGTTTGATTTCAGAGTCGCTCACATGATGTCAGTGACGTGTCATGCGTGTTGTACAGGAATCTGTTTTTCCGCGTGTCCTCGCTCACTCTGATGGGTGTGAAGCTGGTGTTTGTGATGGAGGGAGACGCTCCTAGGATCAAAGCCGAGACCATGAGCAAACGCACTGAGATGAGATTCGGCGGTCTGAAGGCCAAGAGCGTCCCGAAACCAGCAGCTGCCAAAAACACCAACAGAGGCCGATTCAAGGCCGTCCTGAGAGAGGTGTGCATGCGTTTATTCAGCTGATTAATGTGCCCTGTTATGCTTTTTCAAACATTCACTTTCATTTAGTTTTTGTCAGACTCAAAACACAAATAGGAACCTTTAAAATAGCATAATAGGGGCACTTTAAGTTTACTTCCTCCAAATCCTGCATGAAACTCTCTTCTCTGCAGTGTGCGGAGCTGTTGGACTGTCTGGGTGTGCCGTGGGTGACGGCGGCCGGTGAAGCGGAGGCCATGTGTGCGTTCCTGGACTCTCAAGGCGTGGTAGACGGCTGCATTACTAATGACGGCGATGCCTTCCTGTACGGCGCTCGGACCGTTTACAGGAACTTCAACATGACTTCTAAGGTTCCTCTCGTGGTTTAGACTCTAAACATGCCCTGTGCGTCAGCACGCGCTCACGTGTGTTTGGTGATCCCGCAGGATCCTCAGGTGGACTGCTATCAGATGTCTCGCGTTCAGGCTGAGCTCGGGCTGTCCAGAGAGACGCTCGTGGGTCTGGCCATCTTCCTGGGCTGCGACTACATCCCGAAGGTGCGAACGGCAGAACCTAGATAAATAATTTTTAGTAGGACTGCACTGACACGATGAAGCTCTGAAGTGTTTTTGGCTCCTGCAGGGCGTCGCTGGAGTCGGTAAAGAACAAACACTGAAGCTGATTCAGAGTCTGAGAGGACAATCTCTTCTGCAGAAGTATGAACCGTTCTCACCGTTATCACATGCTAATTATTATTAAACATCACTTAAACTTCAAAACAGATAATATAAAATATTCCAAATATGATCAAATACTATATAAGTATATCAGTGATACTGAAATAACACTGTAAATGATACTGAAACAACAATAGCCTTTTCCAGTATTTCTGCAGTAATTATGACAAAACTGCTTCATTTTTTTATTTACTAACAGAAGCTGTGAGTATTGATATTAAATAAATACACATTCAGTTGAACTTTATTTTGTGACTTCAGAAGTTTCAATTAAAAACAACAGTTTATTTTTGTTTTATTATCATTTATTTCATTTTATTATGTTTATATTATGTATCTATTTTATTATATAAGAATTACATTTTTTTTATATCTTGATTTTATGTGTTTTTTAGTTTTTAGAGGAAAAAAAGTATTTTTATATTTTTATTATTATTACAATTTACTTTTACTCTTATATTTTAGTATTTTTATATTATTTATTTTTATTATATTATGTAAGAAATACATTTTTGTTTATATCTTGATTTTGTGTTTTTTAGTATTTAGAGGAAACATTTTTATTATTATTAAACAATTTAATTTTACTGTATTATAGTTTTACTGTATTTATAGTATAATAATTTTAATTTTATGTTTTTTAATATTTAGTTATTGAGGGGAGGAAAATTATTTTATTATTATTATTACAATTTATTTTGACTGTTATATTTTAGTATTTTTATGTTATTTATTTTTATTATATGTAAGAATATTATAATTATTGATTATTTTATTGTATTGTATTATTTTTATATTATTTTTATTATATTATGTAAGAAATACATTTTTGAAATACATCTTGATTTTATCTTGATGTGTTTTTTAGTATTTAGTGATTTAGGGGAGGAAAAATATTTTATTTTATTATTATTTATTTATTTTTATTGTATTATATTTATTTTTATATTATTTATTATATTATATATAAAATACATATTTGTTTACATCTATATTATCTATACTAAAGCACAGCTCTAGTCTGGGTTGCATTTTAATTGCATTATTATAAAATATTAGCATTTATTATAAAATAGACAATTCTGGCTCAATTGTTTTATATCAGAGTTGAGTGTGTTTCTCGCTCTGCTGCAGGTTCGATGAGTGGAGCTCAGACAGAGCTGAAAGGTCAGAGGTCGCGGTGAAGAAGGTCACCCACTGTCTGGTCTGTCGACACCCAGGTTAGTTTCGTCTGATCCGATGACAGAAATCCCCTGAACTGGAGGTTTATTGAGCTTCATCACATTGTTCCCCGTGTCTTCCAGGCTCTGCTAAATCTCACGAGCGCGGCGGCTGTGTGTTCTGTCAGAGCGAGCGCTTCTGTTCACCGCAGGACTACGATTCCCAGTGTCCCTGTGACTGGCATCGCACTGAACACACTCGCCAGGCCTCCTCCGTCGAAGCCAACGTCAGGAAGTACGATTAGCGCTGTAAACATGAGCACAACGCTAGAGCTTATGGGTAATAATTACAGTGTTTCTTCTCTGTCTGTATCATGTTGACAGGAAGACGCTGGCGTGTGAGCAGTTCCCGTTTACAGAAGTGAGTCCTAGTCTAGCATTCTCAGCATCATTTCTCCAGTCTTCAGTGTCACATGATCCTCGTTTGGTGTTTGCTGATGTTTCAGATCATCAGTGAGTTTTTGGTGACGAAGGACAAACCCGTGCCGCCCTTCCGGAGGAGGAAACCAAACCTGCCGCTGATGCAGGTACAGCTCTGAGTGTGTGAAAGCTTTAGGTTTAGATGGACGGTGTTTTCTGAGGACTGATGGATGATGAATCCGCAGGCGTTTGCTCTGGAGAAGATGGACTGGCCCAAACACTACAGCAGTGAGAAGATCCTCCCGCTCATGACCTACACCGAACTGATGAACCTACAGAGAGGCAGAGACTCTCACAGCCTCATACAGCCTATAAGGTGTGTGTGTGTGTGTGTGTATAGTTTTAAATCTCTATATATCTGTATATACAATAATTTTCACCTGTATTTTAATTTGTTCTTGTTGTTATTAAATGTTTTTCATCTTTCTCTCTCTTCTCAACAGAATATATAAACCTCGTATAAAGAACGGCGTCTCCTGCTTCGAGGTCATCTGGACGAAACCAGGTCAAACAAACAAACGTTTATTCGTTTCCATCAGTAGATTTTATTCCACCATAATATAATAACATGCAACATTAAATGTAAGCATCTTGTGCGCGGTTGAGTTTGATCTGTGACCCTGACGAGTGTTGTGATGTGGGCGTGTGACGAGCTTGTTAGTGTCTTGTTGTGAGGTCAGATCAGGAGGGGTCGGGGGTCACAGGTGACGGAACAAATGTATCACCGTTAGGTGCTAAAAGAGCTTCCTCCAGACACCCTCAACAGCCCGAACCCCCACAATCCACAGCTCTGCTCGTAAAATATTTATTATATCTTTAAAACAGTTTAAAGAGGCTTCACTCGTGTAGTGCTGGAGAACAAGTGCTCTCGCTGAGTCTGAGTGAGATTCATGAGCAAATGAAGCGATGAAACGTTTTTAAATGTGAAAACAAATCCTAAAATCCTTAATCCTTATTATGATGAATGACTGTTTGAGTTGTTGTTAATGATAATAACTGTGTGACAGATCATTATGTGTTCGCTGACGGCTGTGAGGAGCAGACGGAGGTGCGGACGGTCGAGGAAGAGTCTCTCTTCAGCCTGGCGTTTCCCGGGATCGTCCAGGACTTCCATCGGGAGAGAGCCGAGGCTCAGGAGAACAAAATGAAGAGTACGTGCTTTCATTCAAATCAAATAAAGCTCTGTAGATGCGATCTGTTCCTGTGGGTAGAGCTGAAGCTGTGAAGGTCAAGCGATCTTCCTGTGCGTCTGGCAGCGAGAGCAGGTGAGCGCCGGGTGTTTTTCCTGTGTTGAAGGACGGGATCAAAGAGTTTGAGCTCAGAAGAGTCTCACACCCGCGCCGGCGCATCCCGACAGCTCACACACACACAGACGCTTTGATTACCGCGAGGTGTCGCACAGAAGTCGCTGTCAGTTTCACCCTGATATCACACTTTATTATCCTCGACCAAAACTATTGAGAACATTCCTGTTCAACTTCATATCAGTGAACATTAGAAATGTTGTCTGGGAAATAAACTGAAACTGAGTTGAAGCACTAAAATTATTAACTGGAAATAAATAATAAAAATTTTAAATTTTAAAAGAAAACTAATAAATACACTAACAAAATGACAAAAGCACATAACTAAGTGACTAAAAATTAAACTAAAATGAACATGAATACTAAAAATATAAAAATAAGAGCTAATTCAAAAATATATTAAAAAAAACTAAAATTACATGATCAGCATGAAAGTTAATTAACTAAAACTATTTTAAAAAAGTTACTTTCAATCAAATAAATGTTAACAGGAATAAAAAATAGAAAATATAATACAAAAATACTAGATACTAAAATAACACTGGTCAACATTTGTGGCAAAAAGACCCCCCAAAAAACATTTAATTAAATAATAAATGTTAATTAAAATAATATATATATATATATATATATATATATATGGAAAATGTAAGAATAAATATATATATATTTTTTAATTTAATTTAAGTTATTTGCAAAAATAATTTTCATTTAGTTTGAGTTAAAGTAAATTAAAATTAAAAATTAAATTAAAAATATTAATAAATGCCATAATAGTGTATTAATGATACCAAAATAACACTGGTTAACATTTGTGGCAAAAGATCCCTTAACAAACATTTAATTAAATATATATACACACACACACACACACACACACATCTATATATATATATATATATATATATATTTTTTTTTTAAGGAAAATGTAAAACTTCAGGGAAAAAAACTTTATTTCATTTTATTTCAGTTATTTGCAAAACCTAAAAATGAAAACATAAAAATAATTAAAAATATTAATAAATGCCATAATGCTGTATTAATGACAGTAAAATAACACTCAACGTTTGTGGCAAAAAGACCCCCAAAAAACTTTTAATTAAATAATAAATGGTAATTGAAATAAAATAAATGCTAATGGAAATATATATATATATATATATATATATATATAAAAAAGGAAAATGTAAAAATAAATATAAAAAACTCTATAATAATTTCAACTATTTGCAAAACTAATTTTCATTTAGTTGAAGTTGAAATATTAAAATTACTAAAATGAAACCCAAATAAAATAAAAAGTAAACAGACATATTTAAAAAAAAATGTAAATACAACATTACTAAACCTAAAAGTGACTTAAATAAAATGAAAATGAAAACATAAAAATGAATTAAAAATATTAATAAATAGTGTATTAATAATACTAAAATAACACAGGTCAACATTTGTGGCAAAAAGACTAATTTTGAGTCGTTTCTCAAGCAAAAAATTGTGATTATTGTAATGAACATACATGTTAAAAAGACAAAAAAATAAAGGGAAAGTTTCTGTGGCAGAGTCACCAAATACAAACAATGTTGAAGTTACAAAAACAATATCGTTTTTAAAGCATAAATTAATGTTAAAATGAAGAAGAATTGTTTTAAAGTCAGCATGAAATGGAAATTGTGATCAATTGTGTGTTTGTGTCTCAATTGCTGCAGAAAAGAAGCCGAAAGTGAAGAAAGAGAAGCCGGCCGATTCCCATGATGCCGTGTTGGATCTGTTTGCTCAGATGTCTCTGCAGACGGACACGGATCCAGATGCCGTTTTATCCAGCGGATCTACCCAGAAACCACCGCAGCCTGATTCCCCTCCGTCCCCTGAGATCCCAGCCCAGTGCTCCCCTCCTTCCCAGAATTCCCCTTCGGTGTCTGCTCTGATTGGCCAGCTGCATCTCAGCAGTATAGACTGGGACTCTTCCTCGTTCACGGCCTCTCCTTCCTCGAGCGACAAGACTGACCCGAGACCTGCGGAAAGCTCGACTCGTTCTCTCAAGGAGCGAATAATGGTGAAAAACACCCGGACGCAACATCCCAAGAGTCCTGAATCCATCCGTTCAATCCCTGCTGCAGGTACAACAACCAAAACCACTACAAACCTCGAGCAGAATCCCACCAAAAAACCTGCAGCGAGGCCTCTGAAAACCACCGGAGGAACGGTGTGTAAGACGAGCCGGATCAGTGACGACAGCGACGCGGAGAACCGACCCGGATCACAGAAGCCGAGAAGCAAAGTCAAGGTCACGTCCAAACCACAGAGACCCGAAATCCCCCAGAAATCCCCCAGTGATGACCAGACGAGAAGCTTTCCTGCTAAAACCCCAGAAAAACCAGCCAAGCTCGTCCAGGTGCATCATGGGAAGATTGAGGACGAGGATTCGGACGCTTCGGTGGACAGTCCTCGACCGCTGGCCGAGAGGCTGAAAATGAGATTCGCAAAGTGAGCGATGAAGCACAAGTGACTGTTCGTTTGAGAGAATAATGTTTAACATTGAATAAATTAGTTTTATTTTTATTTTTAGTTTTCATGTTCATTTCAGATTAACATTCAGTCATTTCCCTGTTAAATTAAATCATGATAAGTAGAGATTGCAGTGAAGAATAAAACATCCTCTTCTGCTGAAAGAACTTGTCAAAATAACATTAGGATAAAAGTAACAGTCTGGTCCTAATAAGGGCATAAACGCCTGGCACTTCCTGTCAGGCCTTGATCTTGAGTGACAGGTGTCACACCTTCCCAGACAGCTGCGTCCTGCTGCGACACACATCATCAGCGCACATCATTAAACAACAGTTTATTAGTGATTCGTCAACAAGTTCTAGATGGGTGAGTTTAAAATGCTTTTAGGAAACATTTTAAGATTAGTTTTAATAGCTTTAAACTTTAACTTTTGTCTCTCTCGTTACTTTTAAGAGTGCTGAAATTTGCCAGAATTAAAAAAAACTTCTTCTACAATTGAAATCAGGAAAGAAAAGCATTCTTTGCACTTATCATTATCACTTAATTTGGCTTTAATATTTACATTTTTATAATAAAAAGAATGACTTTCCCCAATACTGCAGTCATTACCATAAAGCCAAGTATTTTATAGAAAATATATACAAATAAAAATAATATAATGTTTATAATATAATGTATATTTGGAAAAAATATTTTCTCCACAATATAAACAATATATTATATAGTATTTTTTAGAAAATATATAATAATGTTATAATGTTTATTTTATATATATATTTCTCCACAGTACAAACAATACATAAGAGTATTTTAGTATTTTCTAGAAAATAAAGAAAAGTAATATAATGTTTGATATAATAAATAAATATATAAGAGAATATATATATATATATATATATATATATATATATATTCTCCTCAATATAAACAATACAAATTACAGTATTTTTTTTATAGAAAATAATATAATGTTCATAATAAATGTGTGTGTTTGTTCCACAATATTTACATTACATAATGAAGGCCATGATAAGATCATTTTTCCACAACGGTTTGAAGAAGTTTTGTTTTTGGAGATGTAGGTAAAAGTGCCTTTTCCCAATTAAACAATATGTAAATTAAACTGTGAAGTTTGTGTGATTCACTGCGCTCGTCTGATCGCATCTGATCGCTAATTGTCGTCGTGTCGACTTAAAGAGTCATTTCCCACAAAAGGGAATCTAATTATTTTCTTTTCACTTACACATTATCCGCCAACATCACCTTATTCGCACCCGGGTGGCAAGCGCGCGTCCGTCTTGTGCGCAGGCGCGCGTCTCTTTGAACCTCGCGCTCGTAAAGTTCTGGGGTATAAAAGCGACGTTTGCAACACTGGGTGGAAAAGCTGAACGAGGATATGGCGCAGGTTGATGTCGATGTGTTCACGGCGAAAGTTTTGTCCCAGTGGGACTGGAGCAGGGAGGACAGGACGTTTGGCGACTGCAGCGCGTCCTCGCCGGAGTCCGAGTCGTTCGACTCCGTGTGCTCGTCACCGGACGCGCGCTCCAGCAGCGGAGGATGTGAAGCGTACGGACGCAAACACTCCGAGCAGCAAAAGCCCAAAGTGAAGATGAGCGTGAAGAGGAGGATGAAAGCCAGCGAGCGCGAGAAGCTGCGCATGCGGAGTCTGGCGGAGGCGCTGCATCAGCTCCGGGATTACCTGCCGCCGGTGTACAGCAGGAGAGGACAGCCGCTCACCAAGATCCAGACCCTCAAATACACCATCCAGTACATCAAAGAACTCTCCAGCATCCTCGAGCAGCAAGAAGGACACGCGCGGATTTGATGGGAGCAGCGGTTCTCCAGAAGAACCGAAGAACCTTTCAGTGAACTGTTCTTAAAGGAACCATTTTTTTCTTAGTGTGAAGAACCCTTTTCCACTATTAAGAACATTTTGTGCAATGGAAAGATGTTAAAAGTTCTTTGTGGAACCATCCAGCTGACAGGGAACGTTCCCACAACGTTTGTTTAAATGTTAAAATAAAATGTTCTTTAAATAACATTATCTCTTAAAGGGACAGTGCACCCAAACATTTACTCACCCTCAAGTTGTTCCAAACCTGTATGAATTTCTTTGTTTTGATGAACACAAAAGAAGATATTTTGAAGAATGTGGGTAACCAAACAGTTTTTAGCACCATTGACTTCCATAGTTTTTTTTTTTTTTTATATATATATATATACTATGGAAGTCAATGGTGCTAAACTTTTTGGTTACCCGTATTCTTCAAAATATCTTCTTCTCTGTTCAGCAAAAGAAAAAAAAAATTCATACAGGTTTGGAACAACTCGAGGATGAGTAAATGACAGAATTTTAATTTTCATTTTTTTGGTGCACTGTCCCTTTAACGTTGTGAGAAAACGTTCAGAGAACATTTTTTAAAACATCCTTATGATGTTATTTGTACTTGACCAGTGTTAACGTTAACCTTGGAATATTACAAACGAATGTGAGTAAAAGGTTAGGAGAGTGTTGTACTATAACATTTCAAACAACGTTCTAATCACAACGTTTTAAAAACATTGCAAATCACTGTTCACACAACGTTTTAGAACATACATTCGATGCCTATAGAGAATCTTTATTTTTACAGCTGATTTTGATTTTAGGCTGCTGTTGTACAGACTTTATTTTTTCTGTTTGTTTGTTGTTTATCCACTCTCATGTTTTTATGATGTAAATATTTCTTGCTGAAGCTCGAGTGGAGTGTCTCTGTCTAATATTAAGAGTGTCTTTTAAAGTTAAAATTTAAAATAGCTGAATAAACGTCTTGTTCGTGTGTATAACTGTTTTTTTTATGTCAAGATAAAACTAAAACGTTAAAATATAGGTGACCTTGTGTTTTTGTGTTCTTTACTTTTTTTTTAATTAAGAAAACCCAAAATATTACAACAAAATGGCTTTCAGTTTACTCTTACTCTATAACAAGGGCTTGGACACAAAAAGAAATATAAAAAATAAATATCTGCACAGGCTCAAAAGAATTATAGATTTTTATTTTTAGCTTTTGACAGGGCTTTTAGACATTGTACCTAATAGATCGTAAAGATTACAAACAGGAGAGATTTAAAAAAAATCTAAATTTGTAATAAAAATAAAGAAAAGTAGCAATAAAACCTGTTTACGCACAACAGCGACTATCATGACGTAGTTGTTGCGACAGGACCACTGGCCAATCACAGCGCGCCTGTGCTCGGTTCGGGCGGGGCCTCGCGGTACAATGACGCTCTGACAAAGAGAATCAGCGTTCGATGTGACGGTGCGGCGCGGGCCGCCATTTCAAAGCCGAGTAAACGCGCGAGGTTTCACGATTTAATAGACGGATGCTTGTTTTTTTAGAGTAAAGTGAAGAACGATTTATATTTTAAAGGCTTGTCTCTTAGAAGAGCTCTCAATCTTATAAGGTAAGTCACGGAAGAAACGCCATGAGCTCGAAATAGAGCGTTTGTGTGTTTAATGTCGGTGAGCCGTTAAATCCCTCATTCGCCTTCGTTAATTCTGTCGAGTAACTTCAGCTGGTCCGGTCGTTTAGCATTTAGCAGTAAATATGTTATAGTTCATTGTTTATTTGTGTCCTCGGCTGGTGATTTCGTTCAGCTGTGGTGAGTGATTTTTAAGCCTCCAGTAAATCTCGGAATGTACGAAATTAATGAATTAAGAGCTTGTAAATCCCGCTAAAAATCATCAGATTAATGTAACTTAGTGTTATTTTGTGGGACTGAACACACTAACACTAATCATTATATTCAGGTGTAATAACATAATAATAAACAGCGAGAAAATACATTTAACAAAACACGATTCTATAATATCAAGCTTTTAAATTCCTAATACTACATAGAAATGTTAAAATTTGAAAGTGGACCAGAGATATTAATGATATCATCGTGCACTCAGGTGTGTATATGCAAATTTTTATCCAATAAATGCCTTCTGCAATGAGAAACCCCTCCCCCTACCAATATCAGATAACAATTCAGGGTTCATGGATTTAATGTAAATTAAAGCCTAATTAAAATGTTCTTTATAAATATATTTGATATGTCCCGCCTCAAAGTCTTAATTTCATGGTCAATAACTGTTAATATGGTCAGTTCTCCATCAAATCTTGCAACTTGAGATGTTTTATCTCATGCATCAAGTTTCCGTTTGCAAAATCTCCAATTATACATCGGAACAGGGTTAAATTCCTCTGCCGTTTCTTAGAGATGCTTCGTTTTACAGTTGGCCGTGTGCGTTTCACACTATTAATACACGGCTTGTCGGCGTGCCCTGAAATCCCCACAGCCCAGATCAGCTGCTTATATCCCAGCAGGCCGTTTGATGATGGAGGTGGTGGCATGTTAAAGCGTCACGACAGGCTTAACAGCGTGGAGTCCATGTGCTTCCCAAAGCGAGAGGCCAAAGGAAAATCGTCACACATTTGACATTGGCGCTCGAACATTTCCAATCTGGATTTGGGTCAAAGGTGAAGGTTTGAAATCTGGTGTCTTGTCGTACACTAAAGAGCACCAGTATTTTCCAGATGGATGCCGACACAGAGCAGGTGGAGGAGACGACAGAGGTGACGGAGGCCACAGAAACACCCTCACAGGAGGAGCCTTCATCTGACAGCAAGTTCAGGTAGGTCACATGACCAAAGCTACTACTGTCATTGGTTATTCTCATCAATATTACAACATTCTGCTTGCAGATTGTTTTATCCGATAAGACATGCACATAAACTATGACGGAAACTGAGTAAAACTGTGATTGCATAACTGGACTAACCAGCAGACCAATCACATTGCAGCATCTCAAATGTTGGTTTGGAAAAAAGAGCCCGATTGCAGCAACTTACATTTTTATTGCTGATATTTTGCGCCAATTTCCAGGAAGCGATTTTGTTCTCTTGAACACACGGGATGGAAACGCTGCTTTATTCGCAATTGTTTTATGCCATATTCCAAATTTACGCAACATAGCTACTGTTATTGAACTGAATTGAGTTGAATAACGACACTATTGTCTTCTGTAAATTTGCTTCATAATTGATTAACTTTTTTGCAGTTATTGAACTGAACTGAATCAACATAGAACTGAATAATGACACTGTTAACTTTTTTTTTTTTTTTTTTTTAAAGAATTTCTCAGATTTGATGAAGTTTGTGAAATTGATTTCTGATTATTACTGCTGAAATAAAATAACGTGTCTGTGGTTTGGTTCTGGTTATTTGCAGGGGTCGTGGAATGAAGTTTCGCGGCAGAGGTGGCCGAATGGGCCGTGGGATTCGTGGCGGACGTGGGATGATGATGATGATGAAAGGCTTCAGACCACCGGGACACATGAGAGGCAGAGGCCGCGACGGGTTTACGAATGGATTTGGACCCATGAGGTCGTGCCGAAGAGTTCCTGAGTCTTATCCAGCGTTCTTAGTTCACGACAAATCATTCCAATGAACTTGTTTATGGAAAACTGCTTTTCTCTGTGTTTTGCAGGAGAGGCATGGGTAGAACATGGCCGTATCCAGACATGCGCGGCCGTCGAGGTCGAGGCGGTCCGATGGGAATGAGCTTGGGTCCGCCGCCACCGCCGCCTCCTCCACCCATGCACATGAGAGGACCTCCTCCACACATGCACAGGTGTCTGCACCACTCCCTCAAATATTGGAGAAATACTTCAAAACCATGTTTTTTTATATACTGCATTCAATCAAATATGTGCTTTTTTTTTTTTTAGCAGTATCTAGGGCTGGGTCATCTATCGATTTCTTGATCTTAATTTCTTCTGTTTTTAGTTGATGCGTGAACAGAACTTCTCTAAACATTATTTGTAGCACCTGCCCATCCATCCTTTTGTGCTTTGTTCCTTTTTATAAGAAACAATGTCTCGGCTTTTAAATTCTGTCAATTTTATCTCAATTCAAATAATGAATATTATATTATAGCCCATATAGTAACATACGACAGATAAAAATTAATACATTTAAAAATGATTACAACATTGATGTATTTGCTCTGAAATTACTTACTTGGGTAAAATATTTAATATAAGAACTATAACATTAAAAGTTCAAATAACCAATGCAATTTTTTTCACATCGTTTTTTTAACGTATTGAAGGGCTGTTTGCGTGATGTTTTCAACTAAAAACTAAACTTTATGCGTTTTGGCCGTTAATTTACACAACGGTAGCATTTTGGTGGCCTGAAAAGTTTCAAAGTGCAAGTGCAAATTTCCCCATTTGCTGAAAAGTAGCGTTTTTGGGACATACGCCGTTTCCGCCCGACAGCGCCGATAAATTCCTACAGACTTCCGTCCACTTTTCCAAAGACAAATTTTGAGTGTAAAGTGTGTGTTTTATCATTACAGGCATGGCCCGCCTCCTCCTCCCCCCCCACCAGGGCACCCGGCCTTCAGAGGGCGTCCCCCACACCCGAGAGGGCGGAGCATGATGCCGCCCGGCCCGCCTCGCTTTTTCCACCCCAGAGGGTAAGAACGCACTCAGCTGCTTCCCACTTTCACAAACGCACATGCGAAGAGCCTCTTCGGCGTGACAGTGCAGACCACGGCTAATCCAGCACATAAAATACGTTTTTTTTGCCAAGAGTTCAATTAGTGCATGACACACCCTGTTTACATTGAATTCTGTGTTTTGAATAACGCATTTGCAAAATGACGAGTTTCGGCCCCTTTTGAGCACAGCAGGCCAATCCAAATGTGTGATTTTATCCTTTCATGCAGCTACCACAACGGATCGGCCCCTCCTCTGCCCCACCCGCCTCCAGGCAGGGGCCAGCGCTGGCCGGGGCCCCCTGGTGGCCGGAAGTTTTAACGCAGCTCAGACCTAGTTGAAATCTGTAGCGTTAATGGCCACCGCTCAGACTCATTTTGTCCGAACAGACTCAAACAGGTCCTTTTACTGTAACGAACACGCTACCTTTTTTTTTTATATATATATATATATATATATATATGTTACTTCATTTGAGGAAAATCCCGAAAAACATTTAAAAGCACTCTCACTCTGAGGAAGAGAAGGAAACATGTTCTTAAGTTGATTTAAATTAAGTGTATTTTTACTCCTAAGTGTTGTGTAGTCTGCGTGGTGCTATTCCTGTGAGCCTTAAACAATCTTGTTCCTTTATTCCAAGAAAACAAGTGAGATTTTAGAGATCGAGAAGGGACGATGGCGCCAGCCGTCATTCCTCAGCATGTGTCGTTGATATTTCTGTACTCCTTGGACGTCTCAAACATGGCATTTACCAAGCAGATCACTGACCCCCAATATGTTCATCTTCATGTGTAGTGCTCATGAATTAATAATGATTTAATATCATAAATGTGCAGCTACTTAAAGTCAAGTGAGAATATTGCTGTTGAAAAGTATTCATGTTCCTTTTTTTTTGGTTTGAATGATTTTGTTAAAATCTCAAATACATGGATTCGTTTAACATGACAGTAGAGTAGCGCTACGATTTATACTTCTTTAAATAAATATTTCCTTGCTTTTTCTATTTTAAGGCCAGTTTCGCAAGTATTTGATTCAAAATAGTAAAAAAGTAAAAATAAAAACCCTCTCTGTGTTGAGTTTTGAAGTGTTATGGCACATTCACGTATTGTAACTGATAAAGTCATGTGAATTTGTGAATGTAAATTGAACAGATAACAGCTTTTGACTTAGTTTTGACAAGCAAAACAATAAAGTTAAGATAAAATGACCTCTCTTTTTTTATTGTTCATTTAAACTAAACGCTGAATGTCCATTTATGTAATGCATTTTAAAAGTACTGATCATTTCTGAAGCCAAATGGACAGAATTTTACATGAGCACAGAAATGAGATCATCCATGACAGTGTTTATTATGAATACTCATATATATTTCCATCATTGCATAATAAAGCACATAGATGACTGTTCTATTATTGAGTAAAGTTAAATTCACTGAATGAGGCTTTTAAAGTTGCCTAAGAGGGCTGAAAATTCAAGCACAGGCCGGATGTCCAAGGATGTGTGCATGAAATAAATGTACTACTTTTATTATTCAACAGAAAAACTCTTCTGCTTATTTGACTTATTCTAAAAACAAGTTCAGATGCATAAAACAAGGACACTTGTGTCATCATAGCAGGCCACGCTGTAGTGCACGTGAGTGATTTTAACACTAAATAGTCAAAAGTTTGGAGACACTTATTCCTTTTGCATGTGCTAGTAAAACAGTAAAGTGATTCAAAACTGAAATAACACATGTGGGGATAAACACTTCAGCTCTGGACATTCATCAGCCAACTTCATCTTGGGATGCTTTTAAACACTATTAAAGGAGGAATGTGTGTGATGAGCACTTCATGCTTTTCCTTGGCTGTCTGCAGACAGTTTTAGTTCATGCATTGCACAATTAATATTTTATGATCTACAAAAAATCCTTTATCCCTGAAGCATGTTTGATTAACCCTGTGAGAAGCCTTTTTTATACAGTTAACACTTTGGAAGAATTTATCAACTAAATTTAGATTAAAAAAAAAAAAAGATTTTCTTGCCATGAAAATAGCTAACTGGCATGGCGTTAAAAAACAAGAATAACTTCAAGAATTTAAAGGGATAGTTCACCCCAAAATGATAATTTACTCACCTACAAGTTGTTCCAAACCTGTATGAGTTTCTTTGTTCTGTTGAACACAAAAGATATTTTGAAGAATCAGAATAATCTGTAACCAGTTTCTGGTCCCCATTGACTTTCATAGTATGCAAAAGAACCTGTGGAAGTGAATGGGGACCAGCAACTGTTTGGTTACCAACATTGTTCAAAATATTTTGTTGGATCCCATTGATCCCATAGTATTAAATAAAAAAAAACCTATGGAAGTGAATGGGGACCAGTAACTGTTTGGTTACCAACAAGGCTTAAAATGTAACTTTTTCGCCACACCTGCCAATGGCCGGTGACTTAAGAAAATGTACCGGCCATTAAACTGTTTTTACAAAAACACCAATGACACCAAAATTTTAGATGCCAGTGAAAATTCACAATTCTCCATTCCAGTTTCGATGCCTAACTAATATAAATGTAAAACATTATCAAAGACAAGTTAACAGTCAGTAAAAAATAAGAATAAATAATTGAATTACAAGAAAAAGCACAAATTAATACAATATAATGAAGATACAAATGAAATAAACAGTGCTTTTTTTAGGTTTTTCAGGTAGGTCTGACAGGTACATAAATGTAATAAAGCAAATTTAAAATAACACTGCATAGTCTTCACTGTTGTTGTTTGAGTAACATTAAAAACAGACAGCGGCAGAATATTTGGCTACTGTCACTTTAAGAGCGAATGTACGGATATTAATGCTTTACTTTCTCAAATATTCCCTTAGGACATAATCGACTGTGTTTACTAGAATACTCGCTATTTTTTTTGACAATTTTGTGTGAATTTTTCTGCTTAAGTGCGAGAAGATGTGAATGAGAGCTCAGTTTTAGCATTCGCGCGCTTTCTGGGCACAATGTGCGCGCACGAAACTTTCCACACAGCGCGAAATGAGCTCCCTTTCGCGCCTTCTTGCGTTTGAATATTTAAATTGTCAAGGCTTTCGTGACGTTGCAGCGCTGGCCCATCAACTGTCCTAGCGTAGTTAACGTTCATACATTGTTAGGATTCATAAAAAGGCCCTGGTTACCAACATTCTTCAAAATATCTTTTGTTTTCAACAGAACAAAGAAACTCATACGGGTTTAGAACAACTTTAAATGTGAGTAAATGATTTTTGAGTGAACTATCCCTTTAGGCAAATCCATTTAGATCAGATGAACAAATTCATTCAGTGCGTCCAAACTTTTGACTAAAAGCCTTTAACATAACGAATAATCTAGATCATTTATCTCTGACACGAGAGCTGCAGAACATGCAACATTAGATTATTCTGATTAATCCGTTTTACTACACTGTTTTATTTATCTCTGTTACATTAAAAATAAATACAGATTTCGCAGATATCACAATTGAAGCTGAATATTAAAGTGCGCAGGTTGAGCTCACAGAATGAGATCTAACAATAAAGCTTGTTAAAATACTGCTGCATATGCAGAGTCAACTATAAGTAAATTGTCCGTAGGCTGATTCCCCAAATGTGCGCAGTCCAGAAATTACACACGTGACCGTTGCGATGAGCAGCGAACATCCGTGTGCCGTGTTCTGTGTGTTCCTCTGACGGGGCTGTTCTGCTGCTTTCACTCTGGACTGACTCTTCTTGTCTCCTGAAGGGGTTAGACACCCTTTTGGAAGGCAGCCGGACACACGTAGGAGGCAGGACGATCCCGTCTGTCCCTCCTCTCCTCCCCTGCCCCGCCCCCGCCGCTGTGATGCTCCGCCCCCTCATAACCACGGTGAGTTTGTCTTTGTGTTCAGACCCTCTCTCTCTCTCTCTCTCTCTCTCTCTCTCTCTCTCTCCAAGTGAAATAGAGCGGCTGACCTGTCAATCACACTAAGAGGAAATCAAGTGAAAGCTAGTGGTTCCTCCATCATTAAAGCATGTATTGATCTCTGTTGAACATTATTAAAATCAATACCTGTAGGTAATAATCGGAAGCAAGGATTCATTTGCGTTAACTAAATGAACTAACAATGAACAACAGCATTCATTATCTTAGTTCATGTCAATTCAGGCTCGAGGAACCAATCAAAAGTCTGAATTAATTTTTTCTTCAGCTTTGAAATTTGTAGACACTTTACATTAGTTAATGCATTAACTAGCATTATCTAATAATAAGCAATACATTTGTTAGTTTTTATTCGTTTTTGTTAGTGTTAATAAAAATACTAGTGCTGTCAAACTGATTAATTGCATCTAAGGTGTATATAATATATATATAAATATAATAATTTATATAAAGACAAACATATTACGTAACCACAACCTTTTTTTAGGTGTAATTAATCAATTTGACAGCACTAAAAATACTTTTCAGTTCCATTAAAAAATATGGTAATACTTTACAGTAAGATTTCATGTTTACATTTAATGCATTAACTTGAATTAAGCAATATATTCATACAGCACATTATTATTATTATTATTATTAGTTAATAAAACCGTTAATGTTCAGATAATTTTTAACAGATGCAACTTTTGATTTTAATAATGTGTTAATAAATGTAGAAAATAAAAAAAAAATGCTTGTTTTTGTTGTTCATGTTAACTAATGGAACCTTTTTTTTTTTAAAGTGTTTCCTAAATATAAATGGTAATTTCTTAATAAAACTTAATAAAATAGTGTATAATGAATTATATATTTTTATATATAATTGTAACAAGTTAAAATGCAGCATTGCATTATAGTATTTGCAAATTCCTTGTTACATCTGATGTTTTTTAATGCAAACAATGAATGGATAAGTGTTATAATGTATATCAGATAATAAGCTGCATTAAAAGGCATAATTAATGCATTAAAACACTTACAATGCATTATATATACATAAACACTTTTTTTTTCAGTTTTTTGTGTAAACAATGAATTAAAAGAAAAGCATCAGAGGTGTTTTTGGTCGCTTCATAACTCAAATAATCTCATTTGCATTATCCTCCAATGTGTAAAACAGTCATAGCCACGAATACACAGTTCACAATATCGTTTTTGAGGCACGTTCAAAGATTCTCCAGAGGGTTTTGCCAAGATCAAATTGTGTCATCCATCATTTTTACAGCCAGCGTTGAACAGCTGCCATAAAAAAATCAAGACAGTTTTTCAGACAGAAAGAGCTCAAATATCTGCAGCTGGAAGACGAGCTGCCTGAAACTAATGCACTTTTAGTTTTTAATCTCTCTTTTTATCTTATTTAAATGTTTCAATTCTGTTGACCGGAATTGTTTTACTCCCTATAATGAATGTGTTTGACATCTTGCTGTTTTGTGTTCATGATCTCTGTATGGGAGAGACGCGAGCGGTGAGTCATGTGACTGCTCTGGTTCAGAGGAATGAGTCATTTGGTTTGTGCAGCAGGACTGCGCAGACGCAGACGGACCAGAGGAGCTGTAAGTAACACACTTCAGCTGGACTGTGTGATTCATTCACACACACCATCAGCTCATTTTCACTGTAAACAGATCTAGATCTATAGCTTCTCAGATGCTGATGTCATTAGTTTTTCTCTTGCATTAAAGGGAAAGATGTTTCTGCAAACCTGTCTTGGTGTTTTTAATTGTCGACATGATTGTGGAAATCTTCTGATGTGAGACTTTTAAAGTGAATTGACTGTTTACTGATTTATTAAATGCTAAATGAACACTTCAGACGTCTGTATCCAGATACAATCAACTCTTTTCATAACACAGATTCAGTACTGACAGTATTAACAAAATAAATAACAGATGGAAAAATACTTAACCTAGTTGAAAGAGGTGTCATGTAAAAGAAAATACACACAACCTCATTAAAAAAAATGCATTTGCACAATATGATAGTTAAAAAAAAAAAAAAAAAGCATAATATTCACATGCCTTAATCTGGTTCATATGCAGCGTCTGTACCCAGTCTTTTATTTCAGTATCAGGTTGTAAATGATTGTTCTTTAAAGACACTTATAAAGCAGAAGATCCTCCTCATTGTCCGGACTTCTCCAGTTTGTCGTCGTCCCACAGGGGTTTCTGGATGTGCTCTGGGATCTTTTCAACAGCAGTCTGTCGAGAACAAACATTGTGTGTTATATAGGAGAAAACATGCTTTATCAACCTAAAAACACTGTGCACTTTTAATATCACACTAGTCTGATTGTACAGTAGAGGTGTCTGTGCCGTTACCTTGGTGACCTCCATGGCGACGCCCTCAGGCAGATTACGCTGAATATACTCCAGATAAACCCGTGCGCTTGATCCCGTTATTCTAGAAATCTGAAAGTCACAAAGATGAAGTTGTAATGACCAGACATTTTACAGAGAGAATATTATTTTTAAAATATTTTATATATAGCCTTTATATACAGTATATATCTTGCATACATACAAATTAAAATATTTATTACATATTTTCATAATTAATAAATATAAAATTGTTTTATTTATAAAGCGTGTGTATATGTATATAGCCTGTATACATATTTAATACATATCCCATACAGTATTTTTAACAGGAATTTATTTAAGTTGTGATTTCCAGTCTTTGAGAAGTTCCTAAATTTTTTATAATGAACATGTTGAGCTCAAGTTATGCTAAGCTTTAAATTATTTCATAGGCTGGAAATCTTAGAAAAGAATATCTGCACTTCTACAGAAGCGTTGAAACCCTCGCGCTGCGAATGAGTGGAGATTCATCAGTCCAGAAGCACCTGAAGATGATGTTTGAGACGCTCACCTCGAGGCACCTGTAATGCGTCCTCATCTCATACTGCACTCGGTGCTTCTTGAAGATGTGAATGGACTTCAGCAGGGTCAGTTTATCGATGTGTTTGGGCGGCTCAAATCTGGACATAGCAAAATACACTTTCAGCCCTCAGTTCAACAGCATCTCCATGAGTTTATTTCAATAACACTCACACTTTCTCCAGGGTGAGGCCGAGCTCTCGAGCTGCCAGAGTAGCGAAAAACTCATAGCTGTCCAGAACGGCCTTATCGTGACCTTTGACCTGCACTGACAGCCTCTGATAGAGCGTGTCCGGCTCCTCTGTGACCCTCACCTGCGATTCAAGCCCACATTCACAGGCTACACACGCTTGACTTTGATTGATTTTAATCACAGTAAAATTAAGCAGAACTACTTTGAGTTTAAAAGCAGATACTCACGGCAGGAGACAGCGATGTGTGCGTCAACCTAGAAACAAGCATTTTTATCACTAAATGAGGTTTAACTTCTATACAAGCACGTTAGTCTTTCAAACAGCCCCAATTCTTTAAGTTTGCAAAGAGGAAAGTGTGAAACTGACCGTGTTTGATGCTGTACTGCAGCAGCCTGTGATTCAAAACAAATGACAAATAACGTTTAAAACACATTCAGCTGAATAAACAACTACGTGCAGGTAGTAACAAAGACACAGAGATGGATAAACCGTGTGAACGAGTCTGCAGTACCGGTAAGAAGTTTCTATTGATGATCTTTGACAGAACGCGAACGGTCCTTACGCTCGCTATGGAGGCCGCCATGTTCTCTGCCTCGACAGGCGGATGGAAGCGGAAGCGACGTCAAAAACACAGAAGAAGGAAACGGCGCCCCTAATGGCAGGGAATTAAACATAAGAATCCACGTGGGATGAGGTTTAATTTAGCCACTTTTAGAGCGGTTTGTCTTAAAACTAAAACACTGGATGGAAAAATAGTTTATATACTTGTTACATTTGATAATATATTATGAACTGTATTGCGCATGCGCGTGAAACTTTATTGACAATAGTTTAGTTTAAGTGTCTGAACGCTAGTTTGCTGCAGGTTTAAGCGTCTGAACGCTAGTTAACTGCAGGGTTAAGCGTCTGAACGCTAGTTTGCTGCAGGTTTAAGCGTCTGAACGCTAGTTGGCTGCAGGTTTAAGCGTCTGAACGCTAGTTGGCTGCAGGGTTGCCGCCTGAACGGCTAGTTGACTGCAGGTTTGCCGTCTGAACGCTAGTTTGCTGCAGGTTTGCCGTCTGAACGCTGGTTGACTGCAGGTTTGCCGTCTGAACGCTAGTTTGCTGCAGGTTTAAGCGTCTGAACGCTAGTTGGCTGCAGGTTTAAGCGTCTGAACGCTAGTTGGCTGCAGGTTTAAGCGTCTGAACGCTAGTTTGCTGCAGGGTTAAGCGTCTGAACGCTAGTTTGCTGCAGGTTTAAGCGTCTGAACGCTAGTTTGCTGCAGGGTTAAGCCGCCTGAACGCTAGTTTGCTGCAGGTTTGCCGTCTGAACGCTAGTTGGCTGCAGGTTTAAGCGTCTGAACGCTAGTTGACTGCAGGTTTAGCGTCTGAACGCTAGTTGACTGCAGGGTTAAGCGTCTGAACGCTAGTTGACTGCAGGTTTAAGCGTCTGAACGCTAGTTGACTGCAGGTTTAAGCGTCTGAACGCTAGTTAACTGCTGGTTTAAGTGTCTTTATTGACAATAGTTTGTTTACTTCAATTTGACACAAATAATTACTTAGAAACATCATTCATTTCAGTCTCTGAATATGAATTTACATTACAGTCACAATTAAAGCATCTAAATAAATAAATAGTTACTGTAGAAAAAATAATATTTCAATATTTAGAGAAAATGTGGTATTGTGCTTTTCGTTTTTTTTAACGTATTGAAGCATTTCAGTGTTCCAATTCTATTTTATACTGGCCCATGTTAGGTGAACACGTAGAAATAAAACACTTATGAAGCATTTTGAAGTATAATAATGCATTATGAGATACAATAAAAAGCTTTGAAAACATCCCGTATTGTAGAACATTTTTAAGTAAATAGTGTTTTTCCCCTCTGTACCCCACCTTGTTCATTTTTCATTAAAATATAAATCTGCAAAAAAAAAATAATAATAATAATAATAAAAATAAATAAAAATAAAATGATGAGACATCAGATAAACTGAAAAATACGTACCACTTCCCATAGATAATTTTTTTTTTTTTTCATTTTATGGTTTTATTTATTTAAGATTTTTTTAAATGTTGTATTAGTCTTTTAAAAATACACATCCCCTGTACACCTTCTGGAAATGAAATCAAAATAAAAGCACTGAGGGAAAAAATTATAGGTGATCATATGGTGGTCACGTGACCCGACGCAGCGGCCCAGGCAGCATCAGAGAATCAGAGACAGCAGCGCTAAAAACACACTCATCTGACATCCACACTCACAGGTAACGATCACAACGGGTTCGTTTGGGTTTCCTTATCATCCCTAGACCGGTTCCGTTCTCCTAGCACGTCCTGTTATTGTATTTTATAGTGGAAAAACAATGAGGGAGCGCGTGAAGTGAGTGTAGCAGCGGAGCTAACAAAAGCCAGAGACGCAGAAATGCAGCAAAGATGATTTTTATAAAACAACGAGGTATTTGCAAAGGCGTTTTATTAGACGAATCACCCGGATACATGTACATACTTTATCTAGACGGATTTCTCAGAAGTGTCAGCTGTTAATCTAACAGGAGTTTATATTCTCGAGTTCATCGGGATCGTTTAATACATTCTTAATTCTCAAAATATTGGTGTTAATATTGTTGGATTTCTCGGCATTTTTAGGATGTTTGAGGCGTTTACTAGAGCAATGAATGAGGGATCATGTTCTTTTTAAACATTTAATCTTCTTTAATTCTTCGTTTTGTTTTGCTCTACTGTAGTCTCATCATGGATTTTTGGAAATACTGAGGTGAAACGGCAAATTAAACCGCCATTGATTCCTAACCGAAGAAAGTATTTCTGCTACTTAGCAAACAAACGAATGTGTTTTTATGTGGGTTTTGCGTTTTATATTGATATCTTCAACATCATACGAGACTTTTATGTTGTAAATATAATGTTCATGATCAATCAGAATCATTAATTGTGTTTATATTTCTGCCGTTGTCCTCTAAAAGGAATCCCCGACGCTGATTGGCCGGTGGCTCCTCTGATGCGATGACGACACAGGCGGAGCTGGCACTCCCGCGCTGGAGCAGCTGACGCGCAGGAGAATCCCGTGCGCGCGCTGCTGCAATGAGCACGAGGAGAGGAGCGTTTTATCCGTCGATGACGTCACTTTGAGCGGGGCATCGGGCGTAATGACATCATGAGGTTAAGCTGCGAGCGTGAAGGAGGGGAAAGTTTTCTTTGAACTTGGATATTTTCGGCTCCTTGCTGTTTGGAATCGGACACACAGGTGAATTCTTACCTACTCCGTCCTCGATATTCTACGGAAGGGCACTTGGCGTGTTTACGCCTGTCGGCATGACATAATTTATGTGCCTTGTTAGTAGTTTTATGCAGTTCTGCGGATGCATTCGGGCCGAAAGTGGTTGTGAACTGGCAGCCGCTCTCACCTGGACCCCAAGGACCCGCCGGTGAGCAGGGTGACTTTGTGGATCTGCGTTCATCCGTTCGTGCAGGTATGTTTGCGGCAGTGGAGCACGGTCCCGTCCTGTGCAGCGACTCCAACATCCTGTGCCTGTCCTGGAAGGGTCGCGTGCCCCGGAGCGAGAAGGAGAAGCCCGTGTGCAGGAGGCGCTACTATGAGGAAGGCTGGCTGGCCACGGGGAACGGCAGGGGCGTCGTAGGCGTGACGTTCACCTCCAGCCACTGCAGGAGAGACCGAACCACCCCACAGCGCATCAACTTCAACCTGAGGGGACACAACAGTGAGGTGGGGAATTAAAAACATTACATAACAAGCATATGGCAGTCAAGGAGGTTGTGTGAGGCAGATGAGCTTCCAGATTCAGGTTTCCCATGGCCAGATTAGGGAAAATACATTTTAATTATGTTGGCTTGACAAAGATCTACTATTTAAGCTTCTTCTAAATTTTAAACAGTAATTTTAAGTAGTAGTTTTCAAGCTACAACCACCAAACTCAGGTCAGACTGCTCTGACTTGATATGATTTATCTTTTCTAACTGATCGGACTTGTGATTTTTGTTAAACAGATGATCAAAACTACGAAACGTCCCATAGACTTTCATTGAGGGGGTCAGAAGTTTTGTACAATAAGAGTAAGCGATCACTAACAAAACTTAATTACTATCATAGGACAACATGTTAGCAACATGTTAATTCATGCTAGCAGTGTGTTAATCATGCTAGGAATAGGTGAGCAACATGTTAAAGCATGATAGGTATGTGTTAAATCATGTTAGCAACATTCTAAATCATGCTAGAAATATGCTAGCTACATTTAATTCATACTAGCAATTAAAACATGCTAGGAATGTGTCAATTCAAGCTAGCAGCGTATTAAAATCTTGTTAACATGTCAGCAACATGTTAACTTATGCTAGCAATGGGTTAAATCATGCTAGCAACATGTTAATCATGTTAGTAACGTTAACAAAATGATAAAACATGCTAGGAACATGTTAACAAAGTGCTAATATTGTTAATGTGTTAAAACGTGCTAACAGCGTGTTAATTTCATAGCAACATGTTAACAACAGTGTTAATCATGTTAGCAATGTGTTAAAACATGTTAGGAACATGTTAACAAAATGCTAATATTTGTTAACATGTTAAAACGTGCTAGCAACGTGTTAAAATTTGATAGCAAAATGCTAACAACAATGCTTATCATGTTAGCAACGTGTTAAAACATGTTAGCAACATATTAACAAAATGCTAATATTGTTAACATGTTAAAACGTGCTAGTAACGTGTTAATTTGATAGCAACATGCTAACAACAGTGTTAATCATGTTAGCAATGTGTTAAAACATGTTAGCAATGTGTTAACAAAATGTTAATATTGTTAACATGTTAAAACGTGCTAGCAACGTGTTAAAATTTGACAGCAACATGCTAACAACAATGCTAATCATGTTAGCAATGTGTTAAAACATGTTAGCAACATGTTAACAAAATGCTAATATTGTTAACATGTTAAAACATGCTAGCAACGTGTTAATTTGATAGCAACATGCTAACAACAGTGTTAATCATGTTAGCAATGTGTTAAAACATGTTAGGAACATGTTAACAAAATGCTAATATTGTTAACATGTTAAAACGTGCTAGTAACGTGTTAATTTGATAGCAACATGCTAACAACAGTGTTAATCATGTTAGCAATGTGTTAAAACATGTTAGGAACATGTTAACAAAATGCTAATATTTGTTAACATGTTAAAACGTGCTAGCAACGTGTTAAAATTTGATAGCAACATGTTAAATTGTGTTGGCAACATGTTAAAACATGCTAACAATGTGTTAAACCATGTTAGTAACATTGTTTTGACTTTCTCGAGTAAAACATTCAAGCTTTTCAAAGTTCTTTTAAACTGTCAGACCAGGCTTTCTCAAGCCAACATCAAAGTTTGTCATCAAACTTTATGCATCTAGTTCAACAATTTCAATGCCTGTAAAAGAAAATATAATGGCCATTTTATCAGCCATCAATAACTTGCTCATATCGGTCGATCTCTTGTGAATATAATTTTTTATTTTTGCTTATGTTTTGCTTGGTTAAAAATATTTAAAATGTCTTCAAATTCAAATTTGCATTAAAACTGCATTAAGAAACGCCCTTTGCATGCTAGCAAGTGAAGTAATTTAAATATATTAATTCCAACAATTGAAAAAGTCATTAGTCAAAAGGTTTGAGAACTTTGCAAAGTACACACTGATGTCATTTAAATCTTATTATGTTTAAGAAATGCATTTTAGCAGCATCGAGTGAATCATGAAATGGCTCACAGACAGTGTTAATGAATATGATATGGCCTCATGTGTTTGTTGAGCCGTTGAATTGTGGGTAGCGCAGGACAGATGTGCACTGGGGTGTGAATTCCGTCATGGGCAGCTGTATAATTTCCCTTCCTGACAGCCGACTGATGAGGCCGGTTAATGAGATCTGTCAGGTGATGAGCTATGAGACCTCATGAGCACTAACCATCTCTCATCTGAACCTCAACTGGAATGTGATATTCTGTTACTGTGTGTAAAGGAAACAAAATTCATGCTATTATTTTAATATGGGCTAGAATCAGGGTTTCTTGTGTTTTTTATATGCAAAAACACGTTCTAAATGAACAGCTCTCGATGTTTTATCTGATCAAAAACATTGGGATTTGTGCATCTAATGCTCCAAAAAAAGTAACGAGACACCAAAGTGTCGTTCATGTGCTTTGCTTCTTTCTCCTGAGCGCTTTCTTTCATCGTGCAAGTGTCCATCACACATGAAGAGAGCAGAAAATAGACGAGGATAAAAATAAACCAGCTGTAATCTGTTCTCTGTTGGGATTCTTAACCTTGTTGCATCTTTAAAGCGTCTCGTCATCTGCCTCTGATATGAAGTGCTTCAGACGGCTGCTGCTTCTGTTCTTATTCTCACACACATCTGTAAAGTGAGGCCAAATGGCACTAAAAATAGTAGTTTGGGAAAAAAGAAATGTTATCTGGTTTAGTTGGCAGCCCATTTAGAGCACACAATGTGTCAACTTTTATTTGTGCTTCTGAAATATAGGATAATTTGAGCTCCTTTTCTCTTGTTCGCTTTGTTCACGCTGCACTTTTTCATACAGTGAAAGCAGACGGTGACAAAAATACAAATCAAAGTATCATAAAACTCTTCGAGACTTTACTTTCTCTTTGTTTTCCACCTAAAAAAAAAAAAAAAACATACAACATTGACAGTGAGTAAATGGTGACAGAATTAATATTTCTGGGTAAACAATCCTTTCATTATAAGGTGTAAAGATGATTTTCGTGTTCTCCATGCAGCTTTTGTCCTCTTACAAGTTAAGTCCATCTTATGTAACCAGATCATGGGTTGCGTCTGAGGTTAAGAGAGAATCTGTTCTTCATTCAGACTGTAAACAAGTCTTCATGCTTGTGAATATATTGCATTAAATATGGGTTCCAACTCCAGCATTTCAGTTTCTCTATTGGTTCACCATTTCATGTCCATTCTGGTTCGCAACAACAACTTTTATAACAGAAAACCAAAAGTTCAAGTTCTCCTATTATGAATTTTCGAATATTCCCTTTCATGCAGTGTGTAATAGAGCTGTTTGTGGATATAAAAGCTCTGCAAATCTTCAAATAGTAAAGTGCACGACAAATAAAGTTATTGGCTGTTTCTCAATTACAAGAACACGAAGAACGGACTTGCGTTCTTTTGGAATCCGTCCTGCCAGGCTACCTTGAAAGAACAAACTCGAAAGGATGCAAGGATGCAGAATGCAGTCAGTTTTATTTTTTTCCCAAATTCCATTTTTTTTTTTTTTCTGTTTTAATTTTTTCTTTGGAGTTAATTTTAGTGGTTCTATAAAATTTTTGTCATCAAAAAGCATGTCTGATTAATTGAATTTATAAAAACTATCAAAAACTAGATGATAAATTATTTTATTTATTTATTTATTTTTAAATCCTTTTTATTTTGTCCCAAATTCCATTTTATTTTTTTCCAAATTGCGTTTTTTTTTTTTTTTGGATTCCATTTTAATGGTTAAATTAAATTTTAGTAATCAACAAGCATGTCTGATTAATTAATTTCTTGAAACTTATACAATGTAACATCGATTTATTAAAAGCTTAACAAAAATGACATTTTTGTTAAACTTTTTTGTTAAACCCCCCCTCAAATTCCGTTTTATTTTGACCAAATTCTGTGTTTTCTGATAATTTTGATAATCAAAAAGCATGTCTAATTAATTGAATTCATAAAACAAATTATTATTAATTTTTTTTAGGACACTACAATAATAGGGCCCTATGAATTTCAAACAAAATGCTGCACAACAGAGCTTCACTGTTAAAATTAAAACATGGAAAAAAAATTAGTTTTCCTTAAATAAAGTTTTTAAAAAAAGTTATACAGTAAATTCCGTTTTTATGACTGGATTCCGCGAGTTACGCTTTGATAAGATTGATACGGTAAAACCAACGTCATTGTTGGTTGAATCTTTGAACGAACCGTTTCAGACACTGAGAGAAAAGAGCTGATGCTGCAGTGGATATTATGAGAAAATTAAAGTGTTTTTCTTGGATGTGTGTTAATCAGTTGTAGGAGACTCAAAACACAATTAGGAGCTTTTAAAATAGCATAAAATGCCACGTGTTCAACACGCGTCTCAACACGCAGTAGTGAGTTAATAAAGCAGGTGATTAGTGACTCTTTCTGTGGCTTTGGGTTTCTTCAGCACCTGCTGCTGTAATCCCAGCATTTGTACAAATCTTTAGTCTTATCTTATGACGCTTGATCCAGCAATGCGCTGCGTCACTGTCTGACCGAGCAGAGCGGCTCTGATCTCTGCTCTCAATATAGACCCATGTGTTCTTACCTGTGTCTCTGGCCTGATGGGTTTGTTCTCGCTCTGTTTACACGCAGTGCAGTGTGTGTTTGCCAATTAGTGTTTCACACACTCCTATCGGTCGATCACTTAATATAAATATATACATTTTTATTTTCGCTTATGTTTTGCTTGGTTCTAAAATGTCTAGTTTTAAATCAGATTAAACTGCTAATATTTTAAATCAGATAAAACTAATATTGTCTTTGGGAATAAACGTTAAGAAGTGTTTCCTGTTGCTCTTGTAGGTGGTGTTGGTGAGATGGAACGAGCCCTTTCAGAAGCTGGCGACCTGTGACACAGATGGCGGGATCTTTGTTTGGATCCAGTATGAGGGCCGCTGGTCTGTAGAGCTGGTCAATGACAGAGGAGCTCAGGTGAGGTTTAGACCGTCCTAAAGCTCCCGTTCATGTTCTCGCCCACAGATGAGGTGTTTAATTTGCTGTGCCTGCGCAGGTGAGCGACTTCACGTGGTCACATGACGGCACGCAGGCTCTGATCTCCTACCGCGATGGTTTTGTGCTGGTGGGGTCGGTGAGCGGTCAGCGCCACTGGTCCTCTGAAATCAACCTGGAGAGTCAGATCACCTGTGGGATCTGGACCCCTGATGACCAGCAGGTAACGACCGCTTTACTGATCTGTGAAGTAAGGCTGTACAAAATCAGTTTTATTTTTTCCCCAAAATCCCAAATTGGATTCTGTTTGAAACTTTCTGCATTCCATTTTAATGGTTATTTTAAATTTAAAATGAATCAAAAAGCATGTCTAAATAATTAAATTTATGAAATGTATGCAATTTAACAATTTAATTGGTTAATAATTTTTAGGGATTCTTTTTTAATAATTTTTCCCCCCCATATTCCGCTTTTCTCTGGACTTCGTTAATGTTTTAATTCAGTTTTAATAATCAGAAAGCATATCTAATCAATCAAAATCATGCAATTCATACAATTTAACAGCAGTTTATCAAAAGGTTAACAAAAATTACATTATTAGGGCCCTATGTAATGTTTTATTTTTCCCAAAATCCATGTTTTCCATTTCATTTTTTTGTGGATTCCGTTTAGTTGGTTTAGTTCAATTTTAATAATCAAAAAAAGCATGTCTAATTAATTAAAATCATGAAACATGCAATTTAACAACAATTTAATTAAATAATAAAACTTTAACATAAATAAATATTCAGATTATTTTTAGTTTTCAGTTTTAATTTTTCTGGATATTTTAATGGTTATATTTAATTTAAAAGTAATCAAAACCATGTCTAATTAATTAAAATCACAAATCTTATACAGTTTAACAGCAATTTATTAAAAGTTTAACAAAATTGACATTTTTTAGGACCCTATAAAATATTTATTAAATATTTGTTTTCCCAAATTCTGTTTTCTGTTTTAATTTCTGTGGATTCTGTTTTAATGGTTAAACTCAATTTTTATAATCAAAATGTCTCAACTGAATTCATAAAACTTTAACAATTTAATATATATATTTTTTACAATAATAGGGCCCCATGGAATGTTTTATTTTTTCATAAATTCAATTCAGCATTCATTTTCTATTATTCTATCATTCTATCATTCGTTGTCTATTATTTTTCTAGATTTATGATTTAATACAAATTTATTATCAAAAACGATGGTAATCAAATGAAGCCATGAAACCTAAAAATCTTTCAAAATGCAATCAAATGAAATTTAGCAAACATGTAATAATAATAAAACATGTATTTGAAACTGTTTTGCAGTTGAATGACTTTAATTTTCTGGCAGCCTTAGAGTTCAGATTATTTTGTAAAATATATATTCCGTAAAATATATTATTTGCTTTTCATAATCTATTGAGTGTCTTCTTTAAAAAGAGACCAACCTTAGGTTTGTATTCCAAAGCATTTATGAATTATAGCCGTTTAAGTTCAGAAAGGGAGGAGACAGTGAACAGGTGAAATGTGATTTTAAACTCCGCTGTTGTTTTGAACCCCAGGTGTTGTTTGGCACGGCGGACGGGCAGGTGATCGTCATGGACTGTCACGGGCGGATGTTGGCTCATATCCTGCTCCATGAGGCCGAGGGCATCACCAGCATGGCGTGGAATTATCCCAGCTTTCTCGTGGAGGACAGCAGCGAGAGCGACACGGACTCGGATGATTACACACCCCTGCATGGTAACACCAGATTGCCTTCGTACTCTTTAGTCACAAAAAAATCTATGTTTACAGCTCACTTCAGGATGCATATTGATTTTGGGTTTATGTTGGGATTGTTAAAGTGCAGTCAAGGGAAGAGATTTATAATCATACAGCCTCTTCTCATGACATGCTTTTATTACAAGCATACAAAACAAACCATTAATGCAATAATGTTCTAGTGTTTTTCAGGCTGTAGTTTCCTTAGTAAATAATGCAGCAGTACAACTAAGTGTTATTTTATAGTTTTATTAATAATTTGAAGTAGCTTTTATTTGCATCCCTAGTTAACAATAACAACCCCCAAAACACCCTTTTTGTTTCCAGTGCACAGTCTGAAGCCGGTGTTGACGGTCTGCTTCACGTCTGGAGACATCAGTTTGATGAGCAACTATGATGACCTCTCACCTACGTTAATACGCACTGGCCTCAAAGGTTGTTCCTTTATATATTTCATCTGTTTATTTTGTCTTCTGTAGAGCTGCCTTACAGTAGAATTTATATTTCATCTAGAAAATTGCATTATTGATTCTGTTATTCTCCTGTTTCTTTCTGTGAAGCTGCTTTAAAACGATCTGTGTTGTATTAAAGAACAGTAATGGTGTCTATTGAAATGCAAATTGATTTCCTGTATAACGAGTCTGTTATTAGACTGCAGAGGGGAAATCAATACAGTCTAAACGAATCATTATTTCCTGAATCAATACACTGATGCCATGTATAAATATGTGGATGATCATTATTACTTTGCTATTTTTTTTTTTAAAGTGTCTAATTATGATATTTTAAAGTTCTTAATTGTATCTCCTACAACAAGTTCACATTCATCCAAGATCAAAAAACACTTTAATTTTCTCATAAATATCCATTGCAGCATCAGTGTCTGAAACGGTTCGTTCAGTGATTCGGTCTCTCTAAACCTTGCTTCACTTCAGAATCGATTCTTTATTTTAGGAGACAATAACTCTTTTACATTCCTTTTAGCAGACCTTTTACATTCACAAACAGCTTTACTACATGAAATGTCATATTCAAAAAAGCATAAAAGGGGTACTTTAAATGTTTTTACTGATAATAAAATTATGTATTAAGTACTCTTTGATGTGTGTGTATGTCAGATGTGGTCGTGCAGTGGTGCTCTCAGGGCGACTTGCTGGCTGTTGCTGGGATGGAGAGACTTGTAATGACCTCTGACCTTTCCCAAGTGACCCGAAATGCCATTGTAAAGTTTTACAATGTTCACGGTGAAAACATTTACTCTCTGGAAACACCTGCTCAGGTGAGGGTTTGCTCATATAAACACAAACAATAATATAATGGACCCTTTTCACTGACTGAAATTAAGCATTTGCACACTGAGGAAAAAAAAAAAATGGTTTAGAAACAATTTTCACTCAGAAACTCCATAACAATTTTTGGTTTTGTTCCTTATTTCTTATTTCGATTTGGATAAAAGCATCTGTTAAATCACACAGATGAAACCTAATCTCATGTGTTTCTGCATTTGTATTCAGAGGCCGATCAGTACTCTGTGCTGGGGCCATCGAGACTCGCGTCTGTTTCTTGCTTGTGGCCCGGCGCTGTACGTGCTTCGTGTCGAACACAGAGTCGCCAGCCTGCAGCTGCTCTGCCAACAGGTCATCGCCAGTGCGGTTCATGAGGAGAAAGACGTGGCCAAGCTCAGCATGCCCTCTCGCCTAAGCACATACGTGTCTTCTGCCTTTGCTCCCACCGTTAAGGTACAGACTTAAGATCCCTTGCATTTTACAGGCTCAGCCCAGTTTCTGCGCCTTGGTTGTGTTGGAAAAAGAATACCCTTAACAATTGCTTCCCATTCTTCCATCTATCTTTGTTTCTGGCATCCTTTTTAGCCTCCCATCCCAGATCCCAACAACATGCGAGACTTTGTTAGTTATCCGACATCAGGTAACGAACGTTTGCACTGCACCATGAAGCGCACCGAGGACAACCCTGAGGTCGGCGGTCCGTGCTACACCTTGTATCTGGAGTATCTAGGGGGGCTTGTTCCTATTCTAAAAGGCCGTAGGATTAGCAAACTTCGCCCTGAATTTGTCATCATGGACCCAAAGACCGATGGGAAAACAGGTGGGGTTTATATATTAAATAAATTTTGGCCAACTGTACCAAAATGCCATACTGGTTTTTGTTCCTCATTGGCTCAAATTGTTTACTTATCACAGATGAAGTCTACGGTAACAACTTCATCCCCTCCATGATTGACAGCTGCAATTGCTCAGACTCTAGTGACATTGAGCTCAATGATGATTGGGTTGGAAAGAAATCACCAAAGATCTCCAGAGGGAGCAAGTCTCCCAAACTTCCCAGGTACTGCATGTTTTTTTAGATTTGTGAGAACATTGTTAAGGAACTTGTCTTTGGAATTGCATTGAGGATCCACATGTTTTGTTTAACACTATTAGACTGCATGCTGCTACAAACTCACCTTCAACTCTTTTCTTCATTTGCTACCTTCTCTGTAGAGACTTAGTGTGTCCCTTTACCAACAGGATAAATATAGACCCCCGTAAATCCCCCAAGCTCTCCCGCACCACACAGGAAATATCCCGATCGCCACGGTTGCCCATTCGCAAGCCCTCCATTGGCTCTCCAAGTCTGACTCGCCGAGAGTTTCCCCTAGATGACATCACACAGGTACTGCATTTTTACAGCTAAATTATAGACCATATTGTATATGTATTAGTACACAGAATGTTTCCCTCTTAAAATGTATGTCTCCTTGCATTTTAGCACAATTATCTTGCGCAAGTTACGTCTAACATATGGGGAACAAAGTTCAAAATTGTGGGGCTTGCAGCATTTTTGCCAACAAATCTTGGTGCAGGTATTGTATTTTTTCAGTAATATGCACCACAAGATATGTGATTATACTACATTTATTTATACATCCCACTTTGTCTAACTTAATATATATTTCCCGTCTTACTAGTTATATACAAGACAAGTCTGCTTCACCTCCAGCCCAGACAGATGACCATCTACCTCCCTGAGGTGAGGAAGATCTCAGTGGAATACATTAACCTACCTATGTTTAGTCCTAATGTCTTCAGTGAGGATGAGGATGACCTGCCTGTCACAGGAGCATCAGGAATCACTGATGATAATCCACCTTGCACTGTCAACATACCTATCGCCCCCATACACAGCCCTGCCCAAGCCATGTCCCCAACCCAAAGCATTGGCCTAGTCCAGTCCCTACTAGCTAATCAAAACGTCCAGTTGGATGTATTGTCCAATCCAACGTCGACTGTGGCACCACCTGGGGTGTCTGACCAAGGACAGCAGGACACTGTGCTCACGGCACAGTATACTGTTCCTGCCAGGTATTCTAGTCCTGGCCAGGTTATCTTTGGAGGTATGGATGTTGGTCGGCTTTTAGTTGTGCAATCCCAACAGCAGCAGCAGCAATCACAGCAACAACAGCAGCAACAGCAACAACAGCTGCAACAACATTATCAACAACAGCAGCAACAGCAACAACAGCTGCAACAACATTATCAACAACAGCAGCTGCAGCAACAGCTTCAACAATATCAGCTGCAGCAGCAACAGTTGCTGCAGCATCAGCACATGCAGCAACAGCAGCAGCAACACATGCAACAGCAGATCCAACAGATGCAGCAACAACAGCAAATGCAGCAACAGCTTCAGCATCAAATCCAACAGCAGCATCTGCAAATGCAACTGCAGCTGCAGCACCAGCAAATGCAGCAGCAGTTGCAACAGCAGCATCAGATTCAAATCCCTGTCCCAACTTTGCCCTCAGGTCAACCGTCATGCCCAGTAATTCAGCTTCCGCAGAGTTCAATACCAGTCGCTCCCCCTACATCAGAGCACAGTACAGAGCGGGGGGAGCATGAGCTCCTGCTTAAAATCAAAACTACTCGTTCTGCCCCACAACTGGCTGAGGGTGATGCAGTGGTTTTTACTGCCCCTCTTGAGATTAGCAAAATGAACCCGCCCCCTCCTTACCCTGGCACAGTTGCTGCTGCAGTGGCAGCTGCAACAGCTGCAGGTTCAGCCGCTGCTTCTACGAGTTCCGCCTCTGGGGTAGCGGGAAGCAACACTAGCACTCCATCCTCAGGGGAAGTTTGTCTAAAGAAAGGGGATTTGACTCTGTATCCACCTGGTGCGCAGGCAACTCAGTACCCAACCCCACTGGGCTACGAACGCATCACCACATTTGACAGCAGTGGAAATGTGGAGGAGGTGTGCCGTCCCCGCATGCGACTTGTTTGCAACCAGAATGTTTACACGCTGCAGGGCCCAGGAAGCTCTGCCACCCTCAGGGTCTCATCATCTTCCTCTGCTGTAGAGGGGAAGAAGGTGCAGCTGCCCTATGCCTCAGCCACGTTGAACCGTCTCACTGTGCCCAGATACTCTATACCAAGCGGAGACCCACCACCTTACCCTGACACAGCAAATACGGTTGGAGCAGGGCGGAACCCTGGCCAGAGACTGGACAGCAGCTTGATTCATGCAACCTTGAGGCGGAACAGTCGGGAAGCTGCGCTGAAGGTTTCTCAGATGCTGGATCCCCAGAGGACACTTCCCTCCAAGGCCAAAGCCAATACTTTGTCTTCTTCATACCAGCCGAGAGGACCGACAGCTCTTTATACTTGCAGTCAGTGCAGTAGTAATGGTGGTATCAGCAGTGGGGCTACCAGCAGTGGAAGTAATGGAATAGCTGGGGGGACAATCATTAGGCAAGATTTCCCACCAACTGGGGGTGGTGCACCTCACAGCACTGTCATAGTGCACTCCAACAGTGCCTCGCCTCTGCCTTCCCAATCCTCCTACAATTTGCTCAGTATGGATGGCTCCAGTGGTGGCGGAAACAGAGACAGGGCTGACTATATCAACTCTGCCTTTACAGAGGATGAGGCATTGAATCAATCTCTGAGGCAAATGGCTCTTAATACGGAGGTAGTGAGTTTGACAGTCAAACGGCCACCTCCGTATCAATGGGATCCATCTTCTACGGAAGAGATTTGGGTTCCTCAAGAGCGTACAGCGACTCTGCCCACCTCTGGTCCTCCTACATCCCACAAACCTCCCCCACTCGTGCTTAGCCCTGCACAGCATCTGGATGTTTCCTGTCTTCCGTTTGTCCTCTCGCCTAAGTCTCCAACAAGTCCTAATGTCACAACTTTCCAACCACCAGGAGCTTATCAGATTGCACTGCCCTATCCACCAAGTGCAGCCTACAGTGGTCCCTCTCTACAGACAGTGCAAGCTTCTCCACGTCCTCCCTCTCCAAAAGAGGTGGTTCCTTCACTTTCCTTTTCCCAGCAAGACCAGGCTGTGGTCTTGCCACCTGGTTATCCGCCAAATTTGCCCAACCTTGCTTGCTTCCCACCAATGTACCCTGGGACAGCTTCTTGTTCTAGTCTGCCTGTGACTCCCATTCCTCTTCATCCATGGGGTTCTTACAATCCCTGTCCACCCATGCCAAGCCCCCCAGGTCCTGCCCCTTCCCTTCCACCAAAGACCTCCCACATGCTGGATAAGCCTGTTCTTTCTCCTCCCCCTCAACCACCCCCTCTTCCTTCGCCGCCTCCAGACCTCCAGAGTGTGGTCAGTCCCCCAGAAGCTATCGCTGAAGCTGGGGAAGGCTTTCAAGAGGTGCTCTCACTGAACGAAAGCCCGGTTCCCCAAAGAGCAGACAGGTTTGGCAAGAAGAACCGAAAGCGGTTGGACAACAGTCGGACAGATGAAGCCAATGTTTCAGCAATCGCAGAGGGAGGAAACAAGTCCAAAAAAGAGGGCCGTGCCCTTGGTGACTTCAACTCCCTTATCTCCAGTCCAAGGTTAGGTGGACGAGACAAGAAGAAACCTAAAGGCCAGAAAGAGCAGCTGAAAGCCAAAAAGCTAAGCAAGGCCACCACGAATGAGTTCCAGGACAGCTCAGAGAGTGAGCCAGAGCTCTTCATCAGCGGTGATGAGCTAATGAACCAGAGCCAGAGTGGTAAAAAGAGTTGGAAAGGTAAAAGGAACTTGCGAGCAGGAGGCTGCGAGCTGGACGAAATCAAATGCCGAAAGGCTAATGAGAAAGAGGACCGTGGCCTCGGTAGCCAGGGGTTCGTCTACATTATGGCCAATAAACAGCCTCTTTGGAATGAAGCCACGCAGGTCTACCAACTGGACTTCGGAGGGAGAGTCACGCAGGAATCGGCAAAGAACTTCCAGATTGAGCTTGAGGGGAGACAGGTATGCAAGATATCTATTGCCTTTCATAGAAGCTTTATGGCGCTTTTCTACTGCGTGGTACGACTCGGCATGGCACGGCTCGCTTTACTTTGGATCAGTTTGCTTTTACACTGCAGTTTAGTACCGTTTCCAAATGGGTGGGATTATAGGCTGATCGTTATAGTTGCACCGCCTCTACTGCCGTGGATCCGCTCCTCGGCTACCGACGAGAGGAACGTCTGCACCTCGTCTACTGACCAAGATACAGCCATTTATTTTTTCAAGTTGCCTGGGACGGTCATTTAAAGCAAGTCGTTCTAGTGGGTTTGGTGTCTCTTGTCGCAAATCCAATGACGCTGGTAGTGGCGATTCTCTTTGACCAATCAGTGATCTGCAGTGTTTACACGTCACATTTCAGTATCGGTACGGCTCGCTTGGAACCTCAACTGAGGTACTACTTAAGTGAGCCATACCAAGCCGTGCCATGCAGTGGAAAAGCGCCATTAGTTTTGTTTGGTTGCCTATACACTTGGTAACTTCTAACCTATTTTGCTCCGTCTAGGTGATGCAGTTCGGAAGGATCGATGGGAATGCATACATCCTGGACTTTCAATACCCCTTCTCAGCTGTGCAAGCTTTTGCTGTAGCACTTGCTAATGTCACCCAGCGCCTCAAGTGATCGACTGGGCATGAACACTTTAGCCAATTATACCATTTCTTTCTTTGCTCTCTGTTGTTTTTTTCCCAGTTTAAGATGCAGTACTAATACTTGAAAACTACATCTGGGAAGTAATTGCCACATTTTCCAAGTGTTAGCGGTACTACTGGGCACTGAAATCAATTGCTGTACAACATACTGTCATTTTACTAATTTTTTTGCATAAGAATACTAATGATACTTTAAGGAGGTCATATCTAAACTCACTTCCAGGGACTTTACCCTTGGAGTTCAATTGCTAGCATCTGATTAGATGCTTTTTGGCTTGCAGTCATAAAATGTATTTTATTAACAAATAGTAAGACTGAATATCCAGTCTGTAGCTGTACTCTCTGTTAGGATGGACTTGCTTTGGCAGACAGAAAACCGAATAAGCTCAACGGTGAAACCTTTGATGCTGTATTCATTAGCACTCTAGATGTTTTTAGTGAATAATTCCTCTTGAATGTTTCTTTGTTAATCACTATTTGATCATCCACACTTTTTTTTTTTTTATTATTATTATTTGTACTGCCCTGCATGTAATTTTATTTTCGACACTCACATGTCCCCCCCATCCTCAAAAAAAGAAGTGACTGCCCCCTGCTGACGCTTCTGTGAAGTGATTTTGTGTAATGGCTCTCAAGCCACATTTAGTCCACCTCAACATGTGCAAGACAAGCAACAGGAGATATTTTTCTACCGTGTTACAACAGTGTCATTTCATACCTGTTATTTTTTTGAAAATGATGTTTGTGCGACACGTTTTGTTATCAGTGCTAAGAATATCACAGTGTTAGATGAAACCCTGTAGTACGACTAGAAATTCAGCAGTAGGTTTGTGAGGAACAGCAATGAGAAATATATCATTCAGTACTCCATGATACATGGAGGATTATGATTCTCTATGAATATATGGAGACACTTAATGTTTTATATTTTTATTTGATTTGCCTTCTATCGATAAAACAAGCAAGTGATAAAGAATACAGCATGAACAGACAAGTCCCAGTTCAGAAGATGAATTTAACAGGCCGGTCATTACATTTCATTTATAGTGTTTTTGAAAGAATTAGTCAGTATTTGTGATCAGAACCAACACGTTTGTGCACGTTTGTCTGTCTTATGTCTTTTGTAAAGAGTGGTTTTGTTTTTTGGGGTTAACGTGGTGATTATTTTGGCCTTTCACCAGGATTCCTTTCCGACGGTGAATCGAGAATTAGTTTGTGTTCTTAACGGAAGAGTTTATTTATTTATTTATGTCTTGTTTGTTTATTGTGCAATATTGTCAAGACTAATGCTTTCTTTAACTTCTCAAGACAGCCGTTCACGATAAACGTGTGGCGTTTAATCCACCTTTTGTAAGTGTGAACATTATTTATGTATAAAGGACTCTTCGGCTTGGTGTTGTGTGTGTATATTACGTGGATGATGCTGAATTGGTGGCGGTGGGTTTTGGTGTCATTTGCTCATGCGGTTTGAAGGTGATTGTGGTTACGGTGTGGCGTGTAGTAAAGTGACCATGGATGGGTTTGTCACGTGTGTTTTTGTACAGTGCAGAATCGAAACCAGATCAGCAGCACAACCCTTCTCACTGAGAGAAATGCTATTTAACTGTTACATCACATACTCCATTTTACCCATGTGTGTCTCTACTATGTACTGATTTGATTGATGGTCTGTGTTGGGTTTTATCGTACAATTATGTGCTTGGTATTCGTAGGAATAGGTCAAAAAGATGCATTGGAGATGAAGGAAAAACTGACTGAATGTGTGCATTGAACGGTACAAAGGCATGCTTGGTCAATGAACTTGTTTTTTAAAGTATGTGTTTGTTTTCGAGGGGTGAGCATGGAATGGCTTTGGGATTGAAGACGCACGTCATAGTTCGTTATAATTGCAACTCATTTAAGAATTCACGTTTGCTGAAATGCGTGTCCATTCTGTCTAAAATAAATGAAATCACCCATGATGCCATTTGGTTTTGAGGTGACTGCTTGGCAGGAAAGTTTCGTGTGGACTTGTTTCAGTTATTTTTGGAAGTGTCTTTATCTGTTTATTTGCTCTATATACTGTATATTAAAGGGGAATCCTTTGCTTTGCTATAATTCCCCCCTTTTTGACTCTTATTTTGTAATCAGACTCTGGGGTTTGGGGTTAGGCGTAACTAACTTGAAGCCTATATGCACTAGGGTTTGCATTGTACTGTAATGAACAGTTTTGTTGTTCCTCAAAAGCTGAATTGTGTCCTTTGTCGGTGTGTAGCCCAATAAAGTGTACAGGTTGAAATATCTCTCCTCTGTCATTGAGTTCATGAGCAAAACATGAACATACTGATATTGTTTAAGCAATTTCAATACACATTTGCATGCTTTTGTCACTAAAAAAAGTACCCCAGAGAAACATGATTTTAATATGAAGTACCATGATTTGAAATGGCTTTTATGTTTATATTTTTAGTTGTTAATTTAATGCATTTTTGTGCTTTATTTTTTATTTATTTACAGTTAATAATTTTAGTGCTTCAACTTGAACTTATTTCAGTTTATTGCCAACTTTTCTTATTTTTGTTTGCTTTGTTTTATATTTCATCACACACTGTGTTTTCTGTCTCTTTTTTGTATAATTCAAACTAAAATCAGTGCATTATATTATTTTTAAAAATAAGCAAAACAATATAAACTCAAGCCACTTCATATTCAGGTAATTTTAAAGAACATTTTTACACCAGTTTTTAGAATTATGCCTTTTATAAGGGGTTTCTCAACATCTTAATATATTTTTATATTAATTTTTTTATATTTATATACTTATATAAATATAAATATATAAATAAATATAAATATATAAATAAATATAAATATATATATATATATAAATAAATATATATGTATACACATAGCTCCACAACATTTGCTTGTTAAATGGTTCTCTGAAATATTAAATTCACTCACTGCATTTTTTGTATAATTCAGTCTAAAACCAATGCATTATTTTAACACAATTTAGAGAATATATATATATAAATATATACAATTATGTTTTTTATTTGGGGTTTCTTAAATATTTTTATTTTTTTATTGTATTTCAAAGGACATGTTTGTCTGTATATTTAGTCCTTAGGGTAAGAGCCCTATTTAGTGAAACTCTCTCTATGTGGACTGAACCCTGTCCGTGGTCCTGAACGCGCATGCGCACGCGATCAGCTCGTGCGGATCCTCCAACCTGCACAATTAAAGCGCTTTGCCTGCATTTCCACTCAATAGAGCCGCTGCAAAAACACCATCAAACGCCATTTTCAATGAAAAGACATGGAGCGGCCGGACAGCGAATACTGCAGCTTTGAAAACCCGCTGATCAGCGAGATGAAGCATTTCTGCAAGAAGATACAAGAAGCCTGCAACGAGCTGAAGGAGGATCTGACGCCGTACAAAAACGAGCGGTTCTACAGGTAGGAGGATTTCAGGAATCAAACACATTTATGTTGAATGTTTTTAACCGCTCTGAGTTCATCGAAACGCTTTTATTGAAGGAATTCTGTGCGAACTGTGTATTTCACATCGCACAAACAATGGCGTGTTAAAATATCGTGCGCTCAGATTCAAAGGTGAACACAGTGATTGCTCATTACTCAATGATCAAGACATTGAATTCACACTATATAACAATATTTTTCATTTAAAATGCCCAGTATATGTATATGTTTATTATGTTCGTTTTAAATGCAGCCCTCCATATTAACGAGTCACATGCACACTAAAGAGGCATTAAAACGAGTTAAATTAATACCTCTTTGCATTATTAATCGATATAAAACCAATAACGCAGATGGCACATGCGCAGTGCGGCGGAGGTCACATGACCTCGTTGTATGACGTCAGTGGGCTGATGTGTGCGGATATGCGCCGTCAACAAGCGTATCCTGATTTATTCGCGGATTTCGCGCCGCCAATGGAATAAAATCAGCGCGATGGAGCGGTAAGTGTGTGGATGGAAATCACAACATCACATACAAACACACTTTTACCCGTTTGTGTTCAGTAAACCCGCGTTTTCATCAGTTTTACAGTGACTGTCCAGATTTTTGAGTGAGTGAAAGCTGATCGCGCACGTGCGCGCATTTCACAGCCTGTTTATAATTATAAATAATTGATGGATTATATTTAGAGTTGCTGGAAATGTTTTTGTGTTTTACACAACATATGTCGGATGTTGTGGGCGTGATCTCATTTCATGTTCCTGTGTGTGGGCGGGCGGTTTAAACATCTTTCTGGTTGTTTGGACCTCAATAATAAATCTATAAGTTTTGTAATACAACATGAAGATAATAGCATTTTTTTTCATTGTGCCATTATTTTCATTGCTAAAACTGCACGCATAATAATGAAAAGGTTGAAACTATATATATATACATACATATATATGTGTGATTCAAATTTATATATATATATTTTATTTTTACACACCTTTTTATTATCATTGTGCAAGTGGATATAAATATTTAGATATTATACAGTGTTTATATTTATATTTAGAGCCTCTAAACGTAATAATATAAATAAATAGAAAATTATATAAATGTCATAATAAATATGTACTTCAATAATATATTATTATGTGTGTATATTATTTTGAGGTGTGAATCTTCACTTGCCTCACGATTGATTAGATTCTTGGATTGTTCCAATTCTATTATTAATAATAATCCCCATATTAATAATCACACTATAGTTCTCTTTGTTATTAATAAAAAGAACAAAGATGCAAACAAACAGTAGAATGAATACAATATAACAATGAAGCAAATTAAATTAACAGTGCTTTACTTGTTTTTTTAATTTTACTTATATTTAACAGAATCAAGTAAAAAATAATACAAAATTGAATAAGTTAAAAATAATCACTGCATAGTGTATTAATTAGAAATAAACTGATTGTTATTAAAGCTACAAAAGTGATTCAGTCAATAGTGAGTTTCTTTTGTTGCTTTATTAACATTAATAGCAGCAGGTTTATTATATTAAGAGCTAATGCACAGATCTAATATCATGTTGCACGTCAACTGTTTACCTTCACTTAAGACACAACCGACAGTGTTTATGTGAATTCTCGCCAAGACAGGTGTTTTGAGATCATTCTGTGTGTTGCATCATAAAAACGATTATATTGCTGTAGTCGTGAAGCTGTGTCCGTGTGTTTCTGTAGGTTGGCCCCCATGCGTCTCTACACTCTCTCTAAGAGGCACTTTGTTCTGGTGTTCGTGGTTTTCTTCTTCTGCTTCGGCGTCTCCACCCTCATCGGTGTGTCAGGTGAGATCTCTGGTTTCCTGCAGACAGTGGGCCGATTCAGCCGTTTCCCAGCATTCATCTGCTGTTCCATTGAGAGAGTCACAGTGAAGGTCTGTGTGGATAATGAACCTGCAGATCACATGATTCTCAACCCTCAGAGATTCAAGCAATTAAAAGTTAAAAATGCCTGTTTTTATTTATGTATTTTTATTTTTGTTAAAAATGCATTTGCTCACACTGTCTTTGACAGGAACATTTTTACAATTTGTGTCTTCCATCATGATGAAGTCACACAACTATTCATTTTGAATTCAGGACTGAAACAGACAAACAGAGATAATATTATAAGAGATATGAAATTGAGTTTGTTGTTTGCTCAGTCGACTGATGAATGTTTCTCCTGTAGGACCGAAGATCATAAGTGAGAATTATTGCAACGGTTTAAGCCTCAGCGTCAATGGATCAAAGGTGAGATTTGTCATAGTGTGAAAATAGACTTCATTTTCTTTAAAAAAAGAAAAAAACACTACCGGAGTAATTGAGATTTTTTTTAATGTTTGTGAAAAAGAGTCTCTTCTGCTCACCGAGGCTGAATTTATTTGATCAAAAATACAGTAAAAATAGTGATATATTATTACTGTCTTAAAAAATGTTTTTCTATTTTAATATACTTTTAAAATATAATTTATTTCTGCGATGCAAAGCTGAATTTTCAGCATCATTACTCCAGTCTTCAGTGTCACATGATCCTTCAGAAATCATTCTAATATGATGATTTGCTGACATTTATAATGTTACAAAAGATTCTATTTCTAATAAATGCTGTTCTTTTGAACTTTCTATTCATCAAAGAATCCTGAAAAATAAAATGTATCATGTTTTCAACATTGATAATAATCATAAATGTTTCTTGAGCAGCAGATCATCATATTCGAATGATTTCTGAAGGATCATGTGACACTGAAGACTGGAGTAATGATGCTGAAAATTCAGATTTGATCACAGGAATAAATTACAGTTTACTATATATTCACATAGAAAACAGCTGATTTAAATTACAATAATATTTCATAATTTTTACTATATTTTTGTATTTATCTTGGTGAGCAGAAGAGACTCTTTCAAAAACATTGTGTCTCAATCGTTCCACACGTTTGACGGTAGTGTAAGTGTTTTTGTGTGGTGAATTGTGTCCGTGTTTTCTCAGACCGGCCCGTTCGACCTCCAGTCTCAGCCGCTGTCCAACTACAACCAGCAGCTCTGGCTCACATGCATCATTCAGCTCAACAACAACCGTGAGAAAACATCGTTTATTCAGAAACAGCTTCTTATCTTAATCAATAATAATCATTCATTAAACATTTACTGCTTAAAGACTCATGAAGTGGCTTGATTGTTTGTGTCATTGCAGAATGTAAACTATATTATTGCCAATCTCTAATCTAAAAATTTGTGTTTTTAATTTTTATTAATAATTTGAATTAACTAGAAATATAAAAATAAAAGCTTTCATGATAATTTTAGTTAAATTTTTAGTCGTTTTGTCATTTTAAGATTTTGCTATTTAGGTTTAATTTTTATTTCACTTTTAGTTTTAGTTATTTATTTTTTTCAGTTTTTCAGTTAGTTTAAAAACATGTGAGGTGTCTAAGAGTGAGTCATTGAATCATTCATTCAACCTGTTTTTTTTTTTAAATAATTTAAGTATTTTTTAATAGACAGCAGCAATTAAGATGTTGTCAGAAGCTCTAGTAAATGACATTTTGTTTAGTTGTCTGCTCAGAATCGTGGGAGAATTGTGATCTCTATTTTAAAGTAAAATCGTGATTCTCAATGTACCCAGAATGGTGAAACTCTCATGGATTGTGTTCAGTTGTAGATCTGGGTTTGAGAGAGTTCGGGATGAACGTGGAGCTGCAGGGCGTGATGCAGGACGCCAGCGTGATGCGCATCAGTGACAATGTGCACAACAAAAACAGAAGCCTTCGCTGCGCCGCGGTGAGTCCTGCTCTCTTCTGTGTGTGATCGTCATCGGTTCATTCCGATCTTCATGAGTGTGTGTGTGTGTGTGATGGGTTTGCAGCATCAGCAGGCGTGTGATGAGATCATCGTGTTGCATCTGGGTTACCTGAACTACACGCAGTACAAGATCAACGTCAGCTTCAGGAACCTACAGGACGACCTGAAGGACAATATCAAAAATGTCACTTTTGTTGTAAGTTCAGATTATTAATCGTGTTTCACAGACAAAACTAAAGGGTATTTGCACATCCCCTGAAATTTTTTTATTGATTCAGTAATGAAACAAGTGAAGTCTTAATGAGTGAGTCATTGAATCATTAGTTCAAGAGATTTGTTCAAAAATGCACATTCATCCAATAACGAAACAAGTGAAGTTGTCACGAGTGAGTCATTGAATCATTCATTCATGATTCATTCAAAAACACAGATTCATTCAGTAATGAAACAAGTGAAGTCTTAATGAGTGAGTCATTGAATCATTCATTCAAGCTCTCAAACTCTATTTTAATAGTAAAAAAACTCTTATTAATCGTTTCATTAGTATTATTGGTCGTGCATTAACTCTGCACTTGCATCAAAAAAAGTAACAGTGCTTTATATTGTTGTATTGAAATCACTTGTGCTGTTATTGAGGTGGATACGAGTAAAGTCAGGACAGGTTTGGTAGTATGGGTAGGTTTAAGAGGTAAGGGAAGGTCAACAGTGTAATTATACATGTAATTACAGAAATGAATTAGCTAGAGATGTAAATACATGCAGGTATTTGGTAACACTTCAGATGTTTTTAAGAGCACCGTTAACCTCGAGCCTGTCTCTGTCTGTTCTTCACCAGTTTAAGATGTACAACACCACGTTCTCTCAGGTGGAGATTTGGTTCCGGTTTGTGTTTGTAGTGATGACCTTCATAGTGACGGTGAGTGACCGCTCCAAACCATCTGCACATCACACGTGTTTGAGTCGTTGGTGATCGTTTAAGTCCCTTTAAGGCAAGTCACAACATGACATTAGCAATCAGCGATTGGCTCTTTTATTTAGAAGGCGGGGCTTATTCCGCCATATTGCGTGTTGCACTTTTTCCCCATTTGTAGTAACATGAATGTGTATCTAAAGTCGTTGTGTTTTGTGTAGTGTATGTTTGCGCACTCGTTGCGGAAGTTCTCCATGAGGGATTGGGGAATCGAGCAGAAATGGATGTCGATTCTTCTTCCTCTGCTGCTGCTCTATAACGGTGAGACTCAACTGGACAGTATTTACTTTCCTTTCCTTATAAGAAAAACTGTTTCTTGAGCAGCAGATCATCATATCAGAATGATTTCTGAAGGATCATGTGACACTGAAGACTGGAGTAATGATGCTGAAAATTCAGATTTGATCACTGGATATAAATTACATTTTAACACATTCACATAGAAAAGAGTTATTTTACATTAGAATAATACTTAACTCTTTTTACTGTATTTTTGCAGTCTTGGTGAGCAGAAGAGTCTCTTTCAGGAACATTAAAAAATCTTACAGACCACAAACTTAAAACAATACTGTAGATTAATGATATTTTATTTCTCCGTGTTGTAGATCCCTTCTTCCCGCTGTCATTCCTGGTGAACAGCTGGTTTCCGGGAACGCTGGACGCGTTCTTCCAGGCTCTGTTCCTGTGTGCGCTGCTGCTCTTCTGGCTGTGTGTGTATCACGGCATCAGAGTGCAGGTGCGTTTATAATATCTACAAATATTCATGAGTCTTTGTGTATCTAAATAGTCTGAGAATGTGGTTTCATGTTGATTTTGAAGAGCACAAATTGACACAAAATCAAACTCATCTGGAGGATCTCGATCTGTTGTTTCGTCTGCAGGGCGAGAGGAAGTTCTTGACGTTTTACCTGCCCAAGCTGATCATCGTAGGACTGTTGTGGCTATCGGCCGTCACGCTGGGAATCTGGCAAACGTGAGAAATACGCTGCTCTAGTTGTGTTTTCCTCAGTGGTGGTTGTAACTGCTGGTGATTTATGGGATTGTTATCATTTTGTTGTTGTTATTAGAGTGAATGAGCTGCAGGATCCCACGTATCAGTACAAAGTGGACATCCAGAACTTCCAGGTGAGTTTGTTTCACCGTGTTTTACTCCTGACACCTCAGTCTATAAAAAATAATAGTTTAGGGGGTGGGTTCACTTTTTTAACTTCAGTTAGTGTGTAATGTTGCTGTTTGAACATAAACAACATCTGCAGTGTAACGACGCTCAAAGTTCAATGCAAAGGGAAATATTTTCTTTTACAGAAATTGCTTTTTAAACGGCTGGTAGGGACTGCAACGAGCTTCTTCCTGGGTTGGTGACATCACTAACCCTAAAATTTACATAAACCCCGCCCCCGAGAACACACAACAAAGTGGGCGGGGCCATGTTGGGCTGCTTTAGAGAAGAGGAAGAGTTGTTGTAGTAGAGTGTTGTTGTCATGCCGTCATTTTACGCCGGACTGCTTCACAAACGAGGGTCAATTCAACACAAAAGATTAACATGACGGCACATGCTAGTGGATGAGTTGAATCAACTCCACAGCAACTACATAAATTTATCCACTAACCATTCAGAAACGTCCAGTTTCATTCTAAAAGTTGTAACTTCTTCCTGAGTCTCTCCATCAGTGTCGACTCCGGTTTGAACAATGTAAGGCTGAACACCGTTACTGACAATCCTCATTTTGGCTGCGTGAGATTCTCCAGCTTTGTTGTTGTTGAGCTGTTAAAGCTCCGCCCTCTTCTGGAAAGGGGGCCGGGAGCAGCAGCTCATTTGCATTTAAAGGGACACACACAACGGCGTGTTTTTGCTCACACCCAAATGGGGCAAATTTGACAAGCTATAATAAATGATCTGTGGGGTATTTTGAGCTGAAACTTCACAGACACATTCTGGGGACACCAGAGACTGATATTACATCTTGAGAAAGGGGCATTATAGGTCCTTTTTAATGCATAATTTCCTGAAAATAAGTCATTGCATCAAAATTGTGTTGTTGAATGAAAAAGTCACATTTTATTATTACATTTAGAAATGATGTAAAATACTGGTAAATAAAACCCAGATGTTAACATTATAAACATGTATTTTAGTTCCTGTCACTCCACAGAATAGGCATGAAAAATATAAGTATAGAAATAGTGACATTTGTTATGAACAACATGCATTATAAACGCCTAAACTAATGCACATGTAAAATAAAAAATAAACGTTCACACAAATACAAATGTGTGTTTTGTGTGCCTGACATTAATTGCATTATATAAGTCACAGCATGTTTCAGATGATAAACACGTCGTATATCCGAGTGAAACGCTTCTCAAACAAGAACAAATGTAGGGCGGGGCTTGATTTTGTCTGTGGGGAATTGATTGGATGGTTGTGGTTTGCTATTGGTGGATCTCATGTGAGTGACAGGTTGCCCCGCCCTTGTCATCAGAGAAGAGATGCTGCAAGATATTCTGACTCCAGAACATGAATGATGTGCAGTGATAAATCATTTAAGAATTGTCAATTTTGATTTCATGGTGACTTTAATGAACAATGGTAGTTAAAAATGTGTTTTTGATGTAGGGCATGAAGATCTTCTTCCTGCTGGTGGTGTGTTTGTATGTTCTGTATCTGGTGTTTCTGGTGGTGCGCGCCTGCTCTGAGCTGAAGAACATGCCGTACACAGGTAACACGCTACTGACATGAGGAACAAGTGTAGCATTAACATGCAGGATTTTCTTCATTGTCTTCATTCATTTGCTCAGATCTGCGGCTGAAGTTCCTGACAGCGCTGACACTGGTGGTGCTGATGATCAGGTAACCTAAAAATACTCTCGTACTGCTATTTAAAGAGGGCTTGATGTTGTTTTTGGGCTCTACTAGAACAGGTTTTCCTGCTTGAATGTTGATTATTTTCCTCATATTCTCCATTGTTCAGCTCCTCTCTTCCCAGTCTGTCAGTAACGCTCTGGGGTGTGTTTCCCAAAAGCATCGTTAGCCAACTATGGTCGTAAGTCCCATTGAACTCTATTGGTAACGACGGAACTTGCGACCATGGTTCGCTTTGGGAAACGCACCCCTGTTTAGTTCCTGTCTCTATAAAGCCCCTCCTTCTAAAAGCACAATGTGCTCTGATTGGTTCGCTGGAGCAGTGTGTTGCAATTGGTATTTGGAAAATGTCCCGCCCCTTACCATAACCGCCAGTTTCAACACACTACTAACTAACTCAACCAGGCCCCGCCCCTTTATTCTGCGTATGAATTATTTAAATGAGGAACATTGTGAAGAAAACTCAAGAAATTGATAAATAAAACGTTCAAAAGAACAGAATTTATTTGAAATACAATCTTTTCTAACATCAATTAAATTATTGATAAATTTAATGTACACATGCTATATTTAGACGGCATTTAGATCAGTATCTAGTCATCTGATGATTCAAACAGATGGTCATGTGATGTAATTCCCTCTTCTCTTTCATCAGTGTGGTCATACTGTACCTGAGATTCGGCTCCAAGGCCTTGCAAGACAACTTTGTTGCCGAACTTTCCACCCACTACCAGAATTATATCCTTTTATTACAGCGCTTTTAGTTAAAGTGCCCCTATTATGCTATTTTAAAATCTGCTAATTGTGTTTTGAGTCTCTTACAACAGATTCACATTCATCCAAAGTAAAAAAACACTTTAATTTTCTCATAATATCCACTGCACATCAGCTCATTTTCTCAGTGTCTGAAACGGTTTGTTCAAAGATTTGGTTTCTCTAAACCCCGCCTTTCTGATAGCTGCTCTGCTCTGATTGGTCAGATGAAAAATCAACTCTGAGTTTTTCCTGAATGTTTTTCTCCACCAGCTGAATTTCTTTCCTTCTACGGCCTCCTGAACTTCTATCTCTACACGTTAGCGTTTGTCTACTCGCCCTCCAAAAACGCTCTCTACGGTGAGTTATTGTGTTATTCAACACTGTTTAACTATTGTAAGTGACTCCTTTGTCATGGAAATGTGTTTTCCATATCCCAGATTCCCAACTGAAAGATAATCCTGCCTTCTCCATGCTCAATGACTCGGATGATGAAGTCATTTATGGGTACGTTCCCTGCATCACATGTTCGACTGTTCAAAACGATCCTTTCTCATCATGCTGTTTTGTGTTTGTGAAGGAGCGATTATGAAGAAATGCCTCTTCAAAACGGCCGCGCCATCAAAGCCACCGCCAAATACCAGGATGAGAGCGAAAGCGACTGAACAGAGTGTGAATCTGGTGTGACTCCGGATCGCTCCTGTATATTTGAGGGATGTATATAGACTTACTGTTGAAATGATGCCAGTGTCATTATATACTGTGTGTAAATATACAGGCCGATATATTTTTTAAGGTAAAGTGGTGTTTTTGAATGTAACTCCAGCCGCCCTGATGATGATGATGATGATGATGATGATGATGTTTTTCGAAGGTCAGTCTTTAACCTCAGTGAGTGTCAGTGAAGGACAGTGTGCAAATATCAACTGTACATCTGATCTAAATACTGCTGAACCACTAGTGTGACGAAGAAATGGCCAGATTATATTTCACCTCTGAACTAAAAGGAGAAAAAGTAAGAATGTATATTTTTTTGAGGGGGGGATTATGACATAATTAAGTACTGTGATCTAATTAACATCAGTTAACATTAAATTCAGTAACACACACGTGTACTTTAAAAAAAAAAAAAATGTTTAAGTTTGAAAAAATATTTTTTTCCTTTCGCAGTGCACTTAAATGTGTTTAATTGTCATGAAACTACAAGAATATTAAGGTCCGAACAATTTCTTCTTAATGCATAACATTATTTGAATGTTTCTTATGCTTTTTGGAGTGAAATATGACCTGGATGTTTCATGTGATTCGCCCTCAGACTGTGTGAGGAAGGTGTTCTGCTGATTTCTGGCTTGTTTGAGTCACTTTGCCAGTATAGAGATCTCATGTGAATTTCTTTCAGTCATTTTTGATGATGAAATCAAGCCTTGTGTTTTTGTTTTACATTCCAAAAGCCTTCTTTCCTCACATTCCTTTTTTTATTGTGCCTGTAAACAATTTTTCTTGCCGTCTTTGTGTATTTATTGTTTTGTGGGTCTGAATCACTTACTGAAATCATCAGGTTTCCCATGAGGTCTGTGTAAACGGCTTGTTTTGAGCACTGTTCGTTCACTTCATTGTCTTAAAGCTGTTTAATTTGAGCTGTAATGATGTTTGAAGGTCTTTACAGATGTACATTTACTTGAGTTTAGGAACGGTGGTGGATGTTTTGATGCAATGTCCCAGAAGCACTGCATCATTAGTGTTAGGATGATGTCAGAGGTCATTCCTCAGTCCAAACACTCCTGCAGACAAACTCGAGGCAGAGATTGCACTGTTATGAAGAGAATAAAACGTGCTGAAATTTTTAAGATGTGGATTGGTGTGCTTTTATTGTACATGGAGGGTTTTGACTTCTTTTAAGGCAGGAATACTGAAAGTTGAACACGTCTGATGATGCAGATGGCAGTTTTGTGTCTAAATGGCGAGTCCGAACACACTGACGATGCAGTACAAGTGTTTATTTTCCCATCTGACGGTGCAGCTGCCTGCAGAAGAACAGAACGAGGGGGAAAAACTCACTATTATAAACATATGGTATTTTTATGCTGCTTTTTTTAATCAATTACTCCACATTCACAGTGTATGTTATAGAGATGTGTGAGTAGAACTGCAGCTACCGTCTGTGGTGTTGTCCCAGAAGCAGGAGGAGGCCGACTGCAGTCCGGCGCCGTTCTTCTGCATGATGATGCAGGTGACTGATGGAGAGAGGAAACAGATGGTCAGCTGGTGAACTGCTTCACTGCAGATGTTATGAATGGACAGATGCGATGCTGACCGATGTATTTGAAGGGTTTGCCCAGTTTGCTGAGCTGAGCGAGGCACTGCTCCACCACGCTGGACGTCCACTGACTCACACGCTTGTGCTCGTAGCTGCTGCGCCCGATCACGCCCTCGAGAGACTGAAACATCACACCGTCACAGACCAGCGTCAGATCATCTCACATGAGTTCATTCTGGCATAAAACCTCAAAAACACGACATGTCGAATCATCTCACACCAGACAAACATGCTTTTTGATTATCATAATTCTGACATAAAACATCGAAGTCATAATTATGGCGTAATAATAAATTATGAGATGAAGTCACAGTTCTGACTTAAAAAGAATTGAATAATTGTGACAAATCAAAATTATGACATGCTATGTAGAAATTAATAAAAGGATAAAATTATGACGAAGTATAAATTCTGAATTAAAGTCACAGGTGACATACTAAAAAGAAATTTACAGTTAAAATATCTGTCAATTTCAACTTTTCATCTCATAATTTCGATGTTTTATGTCATAAATGACATAATTTTGACGTTTTGTATCATGACTATTTGTCATAATTTCAACATTTTGTCATAATTATTAGTCATAATTTTAACGTTTTATGTCATTGACCGTCAAAATTTGTCAGAATTTTGTGTCATAATTATGACTTAGTATTTCATAATTTCGACTTTTAATGCCATAATGACTTGGTATGTCATAATATTTACTTTTTATGCCATAATTATTACTTACTATGTCATAATTTTGACGTTTTATATCATATTGATCATCATAATTTGGCCGTTTTGTCATAATTATGACTTAGTCAAAATTTTTTATGCCATAATGACTTAGTATGTCACAATTTCAACGTTTTGTCATAATTATTATGTATAGTATGTCATAATTTTGACGTTTTATGTCATATTGACCATCATAATTTTGACGTTTGTGTCATAATTATAACTTAGTATGTCATATTTCGACATTTTATGCCATAATTATTAGTAAGCTATGTCATAATTCTGATGTTTTATCTCATAATAATAACTGACATAATTTCAACGTTTTGTCATAATTATGTCATAATTTCGGCTTTTATCTCATAATTATGATTTAGCAGAGCATGATTTTGTTCTTCTCTCCACTGATGAGTAACACACACTCACTCACTTTCTCTCTCTCTCTCGCACACACACACGCTTTCTCTCTCTCTCTCACACACACACACACACACACACACTTTCTCTCTCTCTCTCACACACACACACACTCACTCACTCTTTCTCTCTCTCTCTCTCACACACACACACTTTCTCTCTCTCTCTCTCACACACACACACACACACACACTCTCTCTCTCTCTCTCACACACACACTCACTCACTCTTTCTCTCTCTCTCTCTCTCTCACACACACACTTTCTCTCTCTCACACACACACACTTTCTCTCTCTCTCTCACACACAAACACACACTTTCTCTCTCTCTCAAACACATTCTCTCTCTCTCTCTCTCTCTCTCTCTCTCTCACACACACACACACACACACTTTCTCTCTCTCTCTCTCACACACACACACACACACACACACACACACTTTCTCTCTCTCTCACACACACACACACACACACACACCTCTTTAACGATGCCGCTCACTTCTTCCACCACGAAGGCAGTCTAGAGGAAAACAGACAGGAACAAACACATCTTTATGGCAGAGAGACTCTGTTTAGAGCTTCATGTCTCTGGACGAGGATTGTGTTGAAGCTGTTAAACAAACAACGAAACCTCTGAAATCTACAGTATTGTGTGTTCAGGTGAATCGGTTAGCAGCTGTTAGCGACTAGCTTTACTGCACCCGCAAAGAATAAAAGCGTTATAAGTCATATGTGAGTGCTTAAAGCAAACGTATTTTATTCTTCTTATTATATTCAAAAGATTTGATCATCTTTACCTCTTCTGCACTCTGATCATCATCCATGTTTCGTTGTTTTTGTCGATCGAAGCCTCAGCGGTTGTCATGGAAATGACGCACCTTACACGTCACGACGGAGGGACGTCATATTATGTCACGCTTCTAAAATGTAAAAAACTCTAACACTTTCTAAAACAGGCTTTTTAGAAATGTATATTTTTGATGGTATTTTTTATTTGTCATGTAGTATGATATTAACGAAATTCTTTCGTTCGCTTTAAGTTTACAGAAGTAAATGTAGCGAGTTTCGTCTTACAAAAATGGCCTAATATTACATTTGTAATCTATTTTTTATATCCGTATTTTTCCGTTGTTACCCAAAACAAATGTGTAATATCGTTTACCTTTTTTTGTCTCTGGACTGTACATCATAGCACTATGTAAATTGTTATAGTTTAAATTTTAAAGTTGATTACTTTGTTCTAATTTATTTGAAGGGCACTGACATAATGTGCTTTTTAAAGATTTAAAATATTTAGTCATTGAAGTCACCACGTATGTATAAAATTAAATAAATAAATAAATTAAAAATATTTATATGATGGATCGTTCTGACTGACCAATAAAAACGGCTCCGGTAAGTCCCGCCCTCGGAAGAGGATTGACGTCAGGATTCCCCGCCCTGCTGCTTCCTCTTTCACAGTGGCCGTCGGCGAGAGACACCATGAAGGCGTCTGGCACAGTACGTAAAATCCTTCTTAAATCATTTCATAGTCGCTTAAATCTCACAATTATCACCCGAAAACACGTATAAGGCACTCAGTTATCCATAACAGCAGTTTTACACGACACATGTTTAGGATTAAAGCGTTAAATTCGCTTTGACGTGTTGAATATGGCGGAGAGAGAATCATGGCGGCTGGAGAATCGCTCCATGTGCTAATCAGTGATCACACACACGTCCAAAATCTCAGGGTTTTGAGCTGATTTGCTCTCTAACACACTCTCGGTGACTTTTAATTATATTATAGAGTGTTTCGGTGAGATTCTCCTGCTGTGGTTTATCACGGTTTTTGTCTTCTGAGCGCCAATCGTAATCGGGATGTTTAGGCCACTCAGTGTCCGTATTCCGTTATGACGATAATTAATTTTTTGCGCGTATTTAAGTAAATATGCATCAAGGTATCTTTGGTAAATCTATATCTAGACCTAATTCTAGATCAAAGATGATCAGTGTTTCTCCCTGCAGGGTTTAGTTGGCTTTAAACAGGTTAAAGGGTTAGTTCACCCAAAAATTAAATTTCTGTCATTAATTCCTCTCCCTCATGTCGTTCCACACCCGTAAGACCTTCATTCATCTTCAGAACACAAATGAAGATATTTTTGATGAAATCCGAGAGGTATATGACTCGTCCATAGACAGCAATATAATCAACACTTTCAAGGTCCAGAAAGGTACTAAAGACATCGTTAAAACAGTCATGTGACTGCAGTGGTTCAACCTTAATGTTATGAAGAGACGAGAATACTTTTTGTGCACTAAAACAAAACAAAAATAACCACTTTATTCAACAATTTCTTCTTGTGTTATTCTCGTATGCTGTTTACGTCCAGCACTATGTCAGGTTCTATGTCAGAACGCCGGCTCTGTATTGGCCGATGCTGATCATGTGATCAGCACAACGTATGCGTGTGATGCTGATGCAGGAGCCAGCCAATAATGAGCCGCCGTTGTGACGTAAACAACGTAAGAGAATGACAGAAGTATTCTCGTCTCTTCATAACATTAAGGTTGAACCACTGCAGTCACATGACTGTTTTAACGATGTCTTTAGTACCTTTCTGGACCTTGAAAGTGTTAAATTATATTGGTGTCTATGGATGAGTCATATACCTCTCGGATTTCATCAAAAATATCTTAATTTGTTTTTGGAAGATGAACGAAGGTCTTACGGGTGTGGAACGACATGAGGGAGAGGAATTAATGACAATTTTCATTTCCATGTGAACTAACCCTTTAACATACTAGAGCAATGATTGTAATGCAAAGACACCAATGTTTATGGATAGTCGACTCCGAGACCTGACCACGCCTGGACCCGCACGCAAACCCAAAGGTCATTTCCCCTCAGTGTCATGCCCTTGCTATGCGTGCGCAAAGAAAAACCGAACCTTGTCGCCTTTCTTAGGCTGTAAAACGTGCCACTGAAAGTGAATTCAAGGTGCGACATGTGATCGTTCTGTGTTAGAATCGAGTTTGGGTGAGATTTCAGCTGAAGTGTCAATCTCTGAATGTGTTTCTCTCTCTCTGTATCTGCAGCTTCGGGAGTATAAGGTTGTTGGGCGTCTGTTGCCCTCCGCTAAAAACCCCACACCCCCTCTGTACCGCATGAGGATCTTCGCCCCAAACCATGTGGTGGCCAAGTCTCGCTTCTGGTACTTCGTCTCCCAGCTCAGGAAGATGAAGAAAGCCAACGGAGAGACCGTCTACTGCGGCCTGGTACGAACACAGCGAATTGCATTTAATCGAGACATGATTGAGCTCAATGTTTCAGAGAAGTGTGGGATTTTAACTTCCTCTTCTGTTCACACAGGTCTATGAGAGAACCCCTCTCAAGGTGAAAAATTTCGGCATCTGGCTGCGTTACGACTCCCGCAGTGGGACCCACAACATGTACCGCGAGTACAGAGACCTGACCACATCTGGAGCCGTCACTCAGTGCTGTGAGTTTCCCTGAAACACACGTGTGTTCGTCCCGCACGCAAACCCAAAGGTCATTTCCCCCCGGTGTCATGCCCTTGCTATGTGTGCGCAAAGAAAAATCGAACCTTGTCGCCTTTCTTAGGCTGTCAAACGTGCCACTGAAAGTGAATTCAAGGTGCGACATGTTTGTTCTTTCCTCGGTGTTTTTACTCTGTACTGACATGCGTTTGTGGTTCAGATCGTGACATGGGTGCCAGGCATCGTGCCCGCGCTCACTCCATCCAGATCATGAAGGTGCAGGTCATCCCAGCCAACAAATGCCGCAGACCCGCCATCAAGCAGTTCCACGTGAGTTTGCACGTCAATCACGCCATGATGCAGTCACAAGTTACGCTTGCGTTTGAATTAATGCTTGAATATGTTGTCTCTTGATTCAACAGGACTCCAAGATCAAGTTCCCTCTTCCTCACAGGGTTCTGCGCCGCCAGCACAAGCCCCGCTTCACCACCAAGAGACCAAACACTTTCTTTTAAAGTGTATGTTTGTGCTTTTCACATTACAGACGAATTAAAAGTGGAGAAAATCACCTGGTCTAGTTTGTCGTCTTTAAGTCAATACAAAGATGGTCTTGCATCATGTGCTGCCTTTTATGCTGATTATGAACTTGTTTCAGTCATTTTAAATTGCAGTCGCTCATGTAGTAGTAAGATAATGGAGTTTGAGGATGCTTAATTGTGGTGAAAATGTCAATACAAAAGAGTCATACGCAAGCCAATTACTAATGAACTTTAAAAAAAATACAATAGACCATTAAAAGTGTGATATAAGATCACAACTGAATTTGGTTGATTTTAACTTTTTTTTTCTTTGTGTTTTTTTTTAAATCAGTAAATATAGCTAGGCTTGGCAGAAGTTCATAAAAGCATCAATCCTTCACTCATTGTTTTCTGAATGAAGCCTCTTCAGAATAATTATGCTGTAGTTTTAATATCAATGACTCAACTTATCTGCAGTTAAAAATCCCCTCTATCGGAGCAAGTTGATCATTTCAATGAGAACAAATATTTGCATGTTGTAAATGCATCTCCCACTGTTCGCCACTAGATGGCAGAGTTTCACCACGAACTGAGTGTCCATCCTCGTGTATTTAATTCAAGCATTGCGTGTTGATCTACAGTATTAGAGTAGAACAGTAACTACAAAAAACAGCATATGACTATTGTGCACTTATTATTGGATATCTCAGTCTCAAAGGCAGCTGCTTTATCAAACACCTTGGTCTAGTTACAGTTTATTAAGACAAATGAACTTCAGGTGTGTTTGGAGATGGAGCTGAACGCATTGGAGAGATGCAGGTACTACATTAGGATAAAAAAAAAAATGTTTGAATGAAGAAGGATTATACTGATACAGACCATTACATCATTTTCACCATCGAGCCCAAAAGGCATTATTCTCGGGTAAGACAGAAAGAACAAGATATTTTTGTGTCTGTCAGTCGCTGCTACGGTAACTTATGGTTCGTTACTAGGGCGTTGCTACGATCAAGTTTCCATCCACATATTTAATAAATGCTTGATGGAAATATCAAGATGTGATTAAAAATATAAATAACTTGAGGTGGATACATTCATTATGCGCTGCATTTGCATGATGCACACTCGCGTTAAATGGATCCATTTTTTGTAGGCAGCTTATTGCATGTATTATTTGGGGAAAAAACTGCATAAAATACGACAGAAAAACATTACTGAATAAATTCTTTTAAAGCTGCTGTCCGGCATTTTTCCTCTTTGTCGCCATCTCTGTTTGAAACCTGCAATTGCAGTCATATGCGGAATTATTATCGTTACGTGCGTTGTGCTTCGGCACGACTCCTCAGCGGATGAATCTAATGTTTGCTGTCAGTCACTACACCGGTGTGGATACTGTACTTCAGAATCACAGATTCTACGTCTTGAAAGTATGACCAATATAAGAATTTTCACTGGAAAATATCATCTGAACAAGTAAGTAACATTTCTGCCGCTTTTGTTCTGACTGAGGAAAAAAACATTAGGCCTACAATAAATCGTGCTGCCAATGATGATTAAATCTAACGATCGCTTAGCTCATATCGCATCAAACCGTGCAAATTATTATTACTGTTATACTTTGTTCTCAAATTGTTAATGCTAACAACATCAGCATTGCGTGACTGTGTATTTAGTGTGTATTAGTGTTACCTGTAGATTTCAATTTCTGTAGTCACTCCACAGTCCAAAGTCTTTTGCTTTTTGACTACGGGTGAATCTCCAGTTGTCACTGATGATTGTCATTTGGATCTTTCTGGATTACAATCCGCCATCAAAATGATATGTTTAATTATTTCAGCTGCTGTGAGAACAGGCTATAAATGATCCTCTATAACAAGCATCCTCACATGATAAAGCCGCCTAGCCTGGACTCCTTCCTTTCTGTTTACAGACCTGACGTAATGACGCAAAGACAAACTGCTGCATGCTCGAATTTCCCGCGTAAATCCACCAGGTCGCTCTTATTATAAAACATTATTACAAGCTTACCGTTGTGAATCGAGCTAAGATAAGGAGATAGTTTTGAACACTGGCTGGATATGTACTTGCTCAAAAAATTGATTTTGGATAATTTTTAACCAAAAAAAGTTACGGACTGCAGCTTTAAGTATGAAAGCCCATTTCCGCCACATAAAAAGAAAAATCGTGCTTTTGTAAACCATAACGTAAAAAAATGAAATGATGACATACTGACACGCGTCATTATTCCGGTCTCATAATTTTGATACTGTACGTAGGTACTACATCTTACTTCGTGCCCTTTAAAATATATGTTGTGAATAGTATGAACTTTTTGATCTCATAATTATAAGTATGCCATAATTTCGACTTTTTAAGTCATAATTAATATTAGCATAATGTTATTTCACAACCATTAAAAAAGTATGTTCTTTATAGTATGAATATGGGTAGCATGAGCAAAGACTATAGATATAGAAAGACTGTTCACTCCTATTATGAATGGGAGAAACTGCAACACGCAAAATGGCGGAATATGTCCCGCCTTATAAGTAAAAGAGCCAATCGCTGATTGGTAAAGTCATCACATCACTGCAGCTGCTGTTAGAGGCTCCGGTTCCCATAGAAACCTGAGACTCGCGCTTAGGACTGCACATGCGCATTGACTCGTCTAACCTGAAAAATAAGCTTTTTTAACACTATTTGAGCATAAGAAACAACATTTATGGGGCAGTTCATGTCAGATTTTGTTGCTGATGTGAAATGTGTTATTTAATTGTGAGTTCACCGAGCAGTTTTTGAGATTTCAGGATTCCCCTATTCAAATAGATAGGACTTGGTCTTGGATGCCCAAAATAGGTGCCCGGAGGTGTTGCAAATATGGCCACTGAGTGAACAGACTTTCCTTGAAAGGGACTTTTGGTATGAGTGAAATTCAGGCGTACTACATCTGCCATGATGTCATGTGACCTACCAGCATCAGTTGCGTTGCTTCACTGCCATTCACAAATCCTCTCCCGTGGCCTCATGGGATAGTAAAGTGTCCAAGTGGTAGGTCATCCGGGGACTTTTTGCCTACTGTTTTTCGAATATGTACTCAGACATGCTACTCTGTTGGCATACTGTTTTTCCCCTACTATATAGTAGGGAAGTATTCGATTTCGGATGCAGCGATTATTGTTTTCTTGTGGGATTCCATATTGATGCACTTCAAGTCATGTGGCTAAATAGTTTGCATTGAATAAGTTATGAATGGCATACTATTTCTGCAATATGAAGATATGTATAGGCTATACAAATTCAGCTGTTTGCTTCTCTATATGAAGACAAGCAAGTGTGATAATATTAATAGTGATGCTTCCCTAATGATGTTTATTTCAGTTATGCTGGCTGGTGGGACTTTTCACACATCATGTACAGTCAGTCCCACACCTGCTGCCACACGCGACCACCTCAAACAGCGCGTCGCAGCATGAAGCTGGTTTACTGATATGCTGATGAGTGAATCTGTGGCTTCGGTGCACGGCAGGTTTACTGCGCTGTGGGCTGGAGTGGCAGCCGTATACTGTGTGTTGATTTCCTCCCGGGACGACACTTTCCAGGAACCGTCCGCGGGCCGAGGCGAGCACCCAAACCTCAAGCCACATATTCCACAGCGCATAAAAGCTCTTGGTTCTGACGGTTTACCGGCAGGTACGGGGTGTTTCAGCGCCTGTGACGCTTCTGTGTGTGTGTGAAATGTGTTTTATTGGGAGGAAAGTGGAGGGTCACAAATCAGATACTTTGCAGGACTATCCAGCGAGGACAACTGAGGTGAAATCTGTGGATTCGGCCATTAAAATATTTAAATGTATGTAAAATACTTAACTAAAAGTTTTCTTATTAATGTTCTTCCGCTCTTGAGTCAGCCCATAGAACCGTTTGGTAAAGAATTATGAAATTTGGCACACAGATAGAGGACAGTCTGAAATGTTACCATAGCAAATTTGGAGTCTCTACCTCAAACCCTTTAGCGCCACCAACAGTTCAAAGATTCACTCCGTTCTCGTATAGTGCGTCAACTAATTTGATGGCGAGCATGCAAAAATGGATTTGATGCCGTACCTTTGTAATGATTTAGTGTATTGACACCAAACTTGGTATACGTCATTACAGGCATGACTTGGGGGTACATGCACAGTATCGTCACAGTGCCACCTGCTGGTGCCGAGATAGGAAAAATGGCCATTTTGAAAGTCTTGTCCTAAAATCATGGATGGTCGCCTTAGTTTCCTTGAGGCATGCTGAGTTGAACAATATCCAATTTTCTTTGGTCGGCCATTTTGAAGTTTGTCATAAAATGCTGTTTTACGAATGAACGTATTGTTACGAAACTCGGTATGATTCATCGAGGCCATGTTCTGAGAGGACCTGTAAAGTTTTAGGTCAGCGCCCCCTAGTGGTCAAGAGATATGTAAAATATAACATATATACACATATATACACTACCAGTCAAAAGTTTGGAATCGGTAAGATTTTTAATGTTTTTAAAAGAAGTTTCGTCTGCTCACCAAGACTTCATTTATTTAATTAAAAATACAGTAAAAACAGTAATATTGTGAAATATTATTACAATTTAAAATAACTGTTTTCTGTTTGAATATATTTTATAAAGTAATTTATTCCTGTGATCAAAGCTGAATTTTCAGCATCATTACTCCAGTCTTCAGTGTCACATGATCCTTCAGAAATCATTCTAATATGATGATTTATTATCAATGTTGGAAACAGTTGTGCTGCTTAATATTATTTTATAACCTGTGATACTTTTTCAGGATTCTTTGATGAATAAAAAGTTAAAAAATATCAGCATTTATTTAAAATAAAAAACTTTTGTAACAATATACACTAAAAGTTTGGAGTCAGTAATTTTTTTTTTCTTTATTTTTTTTTTTGAAAGAAATTAATACTTTTATTCAGCACGGATGTGTTAAATTGATAAAAAGTGATAGTAAAGATTTATATTGTGAGAAAAGATTTATATTTTGAATAAATGCTGTTCTTTTTAACCTTTTATTCATCAATGAATCCTGAAAAAAGTATCACAGGTTCCAAAAAAATATTAAGCAACACAACTGTTTTCAACATTGATAATAACTGAGTATCAAATCATCATATTAGAATGATTTCTGAAGGATCATGTGACACTGAAGACTGGAGTAATGATGCTGAAAATTCAGCCTTGCATCACAGAAATAAATTATATTTTAAAGTATATTAAAATGGAAAACCATAATTTTAAATTGTAATAATATTTCACAATATTATTGTTTTTTCTGTATTTATTATGAAATAAATTCAGCCTTAATGAGCATAAGAGACTTCATTCAAAAACATTAAAAATAGTAATGTTTCCAAACTTTTGACTGGTAGTGTGTATTATTACAATTTTTTTATTAAATTTACATTTTTAACTTTAGAATAATGTGAAATGATGAATCATTTGTGTTGACTTTAAAATAACCAAATTTGTTGTGGGCTCCATTTTAAATAGTCCCTTTAGCATTAAAGCGTCCTGTCCAGAGGAGAGTCGATGGATGAAAACACACTTGTTCTCCCACACGCCTGATTCAGAAGCGCTGATCCAGCATCTCACGGCCCACGGCAGCCCATGTGATTGATTGGACTCTGAGTTCCCACATTCAGGACACAGGGAGAGTTTCACAGGATGTGCAGTAAAACGCAGAGAGCCATGTCAAAACCTCCCACTGCGGTCCTGCTTCAACACTTGGTCCAAGCAAACACTTAAAGTATAATGTTTTTGAGACACAGGCTGGCTACTGAAAACCTGCCATGAATGACTGGCCTCACACACCGATCTGAAAAGAGAGAGAGAATCAACATGGGGAAAGAAAAAAAATCATTAAATAGAACATTTCATGCTGGAGTATCAGAGTGTAGTATGCAGTACATGATCTGTGCTCAGTATGGGAACATTCTGAACACACAGATGATCTGTTTACAGTATAATACCTGGAGTCTTCATCCGTTAGCATCTGAATGGCAGTCATTCATGGAAGTATGCGATTAGAAATCTGCCACGCTGTACAGAATATGACCTTGACCTTCCATTTACAGCCTTATTTTGAAAGGGTTAATAAATAGTAGTTAAAAAACCTAAACTAAACACAGTCAACAATTATGCATCAAATGCAGCATTTGGGAGAAAGTGGATGTTCTGATGCATAACTTTTATCACAGTTTGTGTTGCGTTTGATGACTCTCGTTCTGTTTATTCACAGTCTTGCTTGGTTCAATTCTCTACCGCATCCAGAGTGACGAATCATGGCATGAAACCACAAACGCAATGCCTTCTGATCACTAACAGGGGCAACGACACACACACAAGGTCTCCATTCAGACTCGCACTCCGCTTGGCACGAGCAACAGAGCAACAATGAGGGAAAGTAAGAAATGACTTTGAACCGCCTGCCCGTCAGTATCTGTTTCACAGGCTTAGCGTTCAGTCGCTGGCCAGAGATCCGAGCGGTGCAGCGCGGCGCCAGACGCCTCCGGGGAGAAGAGCTGACGCGATTGAGAAGCTGAACGCGATGAGTCGGACACTCCGAAAAATAGACATTGCAGCTGACATTATAGGGAAGTTGCGATCGTCTTCTTTCCGCTGTTGTGAGTGACGTATATCCGAGTGGAACGGCCTCTCGAACAAGAACAAATGCAGGGCTGGGCTTGATTTTGTCCGCGTGGAATTGATTGGATTGGTGGATCTCATGTGAGTGACAGGTTGCTCCGCCCAAAAAAAGATGTCGCTGCAAGAGGGAGGTTATTTTGATTAAAGATTAGGGGCCCATGAATTAAAAAATGTTTTTTATAATAATTTTTTTTTTTTTTTGTCATAAATATCACTTAGTGTCAATTTCGACTTGATGTCATAATTAATATTAGCATAATATTACTTTGTGCCCATCAAAAAAGTATGTTCAGAGGTTTTGTTAACGGAAAATTTTTCATCATTGATGGAATTTTTATTTTTTATTTTTTTTTATTTTTTTTAAGCAGTGAAGGAAAAATCTGAAAGCCGTCCATCATTTTGACAGATTACACTGAGGGTAACTTGTAACTGTAATTCGCACTCCTGTCCACTTGGTGGCGAGTGCACTCTCGCTGACTATCAAGTTAATGGTCAACGAGCGGCTATTCTGAACTACGTGACATTGTTTACAAGCTGTTTTATTGACGTTTTTCCGCGGTTGAAACGATTAATGAGAGACATGATACGGGTTTCGGTAAGTTGTACTGTATCTTTCAACATATTTTCTGATGTTTATTCATGTTTATTTCGTTTTCTTACTGAGGCACTACAGTGATCTCTCGCGCGGCGCCACAAAAAGAGCGCCAAAAGGGTGTTTATTTTTGGAATTTTGTGATAAAATGGACAGAAGCTGAGACTTTGTTTCGTAACAAAAGTAACAAAGCACAAAGCTTATTGTGATGTATTGGACACATTTCATGATGAAATCTGAGTCTCTGTTCAACTTTATCTTCATAAATTTGCATAATCTATCTTAAATGCTTGTCCTTTAAATTCATAAATAAAAATGAAAATGTGATCAAAAACAGAGCCTATTAAATAGCTTATTATCATTAAAGTATGAAAATTAAAATGATGGGTAATAATAGATTATGACACAATTTATACGACCCTGTCTAACGACCTCTGGTTTTATAATATGAATGTGGGTAGTATGAATGAAACACGTTATGTATGAAAGCGTCATTCGTGGTGCATCATGGGAGTGGGCGAAACTCTTTTAGGTGCAGTATGCTCTCTGATTGGTGGAGGTTTTTGCAGAATCATGGGTAATGTAGTTTTTCACTTGGAATTCTATTGTTAAACATGATGCTTTAAAAAAAATATGTTGAAATAATGCGAATGGATGTCTTCAACAAAAGCATTGATTAGCTCACAGTCTGTTTTTAAAGGTTTACAAGTTATTGATAAAAATAAATTCCCCTTTGGAGAAAACGAATGGAGTTTTAAACTAGTACAACTATAACGCTCACGACTCTCGTGAATTCTGCAAGACTGGCATTGGGAAAACGCTCGTCGACGAGTTTGTGGCTAAAATCCCCCTCGCTCGCTCAAATAAAGCCGGCATTATCAGCGGACGGAGCTCTGGGAGGTGAAGGAACAGAATACACATGCTTTTGTATGTTCATTGAGTTCAAATTGACCTCTTTTCCTCTAAAGGTCCAACAGTCTTTCCACAAATGGATTTTTGATCCATTAAGAGAAAAAAAAAATGCGGGAGAAAGAAGGCCTCTCCTTTCAGGTTGACAGCAGGGGAATTCTGGGATGTGTTGCCAGGGGCGACCACAGGATGAACTCGAGGAACGTCAGCGAGCTTTGGCCGATGCGGAGCTCAAATATATCTGCTCTTTGATTTCCACAGACAGGAGGGAAGCTTATTTTAACGTTCCAGAGGTTGAAAGTGCACTGCCAGCGTTTCACCGTTGCTATAAAAAGATTTATACCTCAAAAAATAAAACTCAAGACTGAAATATAAACACTAATCACATTTCTTGGCTATAAACTGATGTTTACAGGCAACAACTGAACAGCTGATCACTGTTTATTTCCATAGATTTACGTTTTATTGCATCGGCTCTCTTTAATTTCTTGTTTTTGACCCAAACATGATTTTGCTTCAGGTCACTGGCCATTTTTGTGTAATATACACAGATACAATATATACACAGATATAATATACACAAAATTGAGTTTAAGACTTCATTTGTAAAATGATTTTATTGAACAGATTTATTGTAATCCTGATTCATAACAGAATTCAGATTTATTTGAAGAATTGTTTATGTTTTATAAATGTGTTTTATTGTTTTTGATTTATCACTCAAAAAATCTGCTGAAACAAATGTTAGAAAAAATCTGCATGGTTGTTTTTCTCCCTCCATTTTTTTCCAGTTTGAGAGACTCGCCACAGCCAAACCCTGATGGAGGCCGTTCTCCTGTGGCATGCTGGGAGTTTTCAGCGCAACTTGAGAGGGTGACAAGGTAACCGCACGCTGGAGACACACCGGGACTGTCATCAGCGGGAACCCAGAGTTTGACGAACTGCTTCCCTCTTTTCCAGGACCCGGCCTGTTTAAGAGCTCCGGCCGTCTGAATGGAGGCTTGTGTTTGTAGCGCACACGTCACGCTCACGGACGCGCCGCTCGAACCCGCGGCTCTCTCACGGAAACTTCACACACACGTCTGAATCAAACAGGTAAATCTGCTCTAGAGGACACTGACACTTCAGGAAGAGGATGTTGAGCTGATTTAAAACAACCGTGTGTCTGAGGGTCAGATTGCTTCAGACTGACTGGGTGGCCTGTATGGGAAAAAGTAAATGTTCGCACATTGATGTTAATGCTCATATATTTTATTGACACATGATTTGTGTATATATATATATATATATATCTATATATAATATATGTACACACACACATATATATATATAATATATGTACACACACACATATATATATACAGACACACACACACACACACTTTGTTTGTTTGTCTAAATTTGAGTATAAATATGTAATTTAAGTATTTTTTATTTACTTAGTAAATAAGTGTATACATGCCTCCATTTTTGATGAAAAATATTAGTTTATATATATATATATATATATTAATAATTTTATTTTATTTTTCATTAATTATTGAATTATTAATTTTTAGTGTGTGTATAAATATAATATATATATATATATATATATATTATATTATATATATATATGTATATATGAAGTGAAGTATAAAAATAAAAATATACTTATATATATGTAATATATATTTATATTTATATATAATGTAAAAATTATACATTATTTGTCACTAAATATACACACACACACTTTAAAAATATTAAATATATAATTTATATATATTAAAATAAATAATTATATAATTATAGTAAAATAATAAACTAATGCAAAATATTATATACAGTATATTAATAACGACAGTAAATTAATATATAATTATTTCAAATATATAACAATATGTATTTGTTTTATTTATAAATAATATATAAATAAACATACAAAATAAATAATTATTTAAATAATATATGCACAACTAAATAATAAATATTAGTTATTTATAAATAATGTATTCAAATGATATATGAACTAAATAAATAAATAATATTATTTATTTATATATATATATATAAATAAACTAAAATATGTATATTGAAACTATATATATATATATATATAATATATATGTGTGTGTGTGTATATATATATATCTCTACACACACATATATATACAAATAAATAATATATAAATAATAATTAATAAGCAAAAAATGTATATAATTATATATAAATTAATAATATTTCTATAAATGTTATTTTTATATATATATATATATATATATATATATATATATATATTTATCTTGTATGATATTATGAGACATGAATGAGACGGTTTACATGAAATGTAATTCTACAAATTCCACTCTCTCACATGAATTATGTCAATAAGAAGTTCATCCACCTAGAAAAGACAACTCAACGGATAAAATAAAAAATTTTACTGAATAATTCATGCAAGTGCTTTAACAAAAACACATTTGTGCTGTTAAACCTTTCATACGCCACAGACACTGTCAATAGAGTTTAACCCGGAATATTCCAGTAACGCTGCAGAATCACATCAGTTCATTAGTCTCAGTGTCGTTCAGTAAGAGCCCTGGTTTCAGCGCTGTATCAGCTCTCTGTGTGTTTCTGAACTGTTTCCATTGGCGTTTCGGAGGGGAAAGCCCCTGACCTCATGAGGCATGTCATTCCCCAGAAAATTACAGCAATTACTTCTCCATAACAGCTCTGAAACACTGTATACATTGAGGATAACAGTTTCCATGTCAAACACATTCTCGCTCATGCATGCATTTATGCATTATGTGTAAAGTAGAAATAAGGCTGTAAAAACTTCACCGTAAACAGTCTGTGCACAGATGGAACGGACGGTCTGTCAGCCATCCGGATCCAGACATTCAGACTCCGGATGAAAATGTGTCCGGATACAGACACACTTTACCCTTAACATGCGGCTTTAAACAGACAGATCACGTAATATCAATTCATTCTTATTTTGACGTTTATGTGTGTATATATATAATATATATATATATATATATATATATATACACTGTATATTCTGTTTAAAAATCTTCCAATAACTGAATCCATCCGCGGGGCATTATGGGAAAGCGTGGTTCATCAGTTATGGACGCCCGCTGACACACTGCGATGGCGTTTTCTTGTCACTGCGCCGCTCACACTGTTTTTCCTCTGTCCCCCCTGCTGCAAAAAGGAGAACGGTTTAATTTTTAACAACATCAGCTCGTTCGGTTCACCGCTGGGCCTCCATCGAGCAGGAGGATGTAGAATTACACTAAATCGGGCTGTACACAGAGGAAGTCGAATAGGTTATTCGGTTCGACCACAGGAGCTTCTGCAGCGGCGTGTCTGAATGTGTTTGTGTCCGGAGACCCGCTGAGAGGAAGTGATGTCATCTCTGTCAAAACGTCCCTGATCAACATGACATCAGACGAGAGCGGCAGAGACGAACACAACTCTCCTGAACTGGATCTGCAGATACTCCAGTCTCTTTCCCATATTGCACCGCAACAAGACTGAATGGATGGAATCAGTTACTGGAAGCTTTTTTAAAATCGCATGAACTACTGCCATTTGACACACACACACACACACACACACACACACACATATATATATATATGTTTTCCAGAGCAGATCTGATTTTTTTTTTATAAAACGTCTTTAGATTAACTTTACATTTTACATTACTTAAACTATCAGAATCCGTGTCTCTATAGAGCAAACCGAAACAAGAACACTCTCATATCTCCCCTGAATAGAGAAAGAGCTGACAACGACACAAGTGAACACTATATTTAGCCGTATAACATATCAGCATATCTGAGCTGTGATGTTTGGCCGTCTGCTAGCAATGTCTTCTCAAACATTTTCAGTTTTCAAAGCCCTATTTTGGAAGGGGAATTTTAGAGGCCGTTCTTCACAAACAGCCGTAATTCAGATGGAATATGAAGCCCTGCAGCTCCAGCAGGAGTGTGTGTGATGTTACTATAACCTCCCTGCGCTGACCTCTGACCTCTGACCCCTGACAGACTAAAAATAACCTGTCTTAGAAGATATGGTGTATGAAGAAATGCAGTTTAATTCCGATTCACACACCTTTCCAGACTGAGATGCTGCTCAGAACTGTCTTACACGCTTAAAAATAAAGGTTCTTCATTGGCATTGATGATTGAAGAAGCTTAACATCCATAGAACTTGCACAAAAGTTAGTTGGGGAAGCCTCTTCTGTACTAAAAATAACCTGCACATGATTAATGATAGTCAATGTGTCTGTAACGCACCTTCATCTGTAAAGCGTCAAAGCGCTTTGTTTAACACTGAACCAACATGAAGAAAAATAATCTGAACGCCATCTGAACACACTTATGAGAGAGAGAGACACACACGTCTGTCCATCCTCTGCTGCACCGTGTGTTTCACAGCTGGAAACAGGAATGTTTCAGACTGCACGTGCTCATCTCACGTCTGCACACACACAGATGCTGCGACGGGCCGCTGGTGTCAAAGCCGCTGCGCACATCTGCCATTTCCACTGTGGAAAAACCTGCAGCCATTAGTGTCAGATACCAGTGGACATTCATTTTTAATTTTGATAAATAAAATAAAATAAATGTATAAATAATAAATGTGTGAATAAATATAAAATAAAATAAAAATATATTTACAAATAACAAATCAAATGTATATAAATAAAATATATAAATAAATAAAAATAAATTAAATGTAATGTACAAATAAAAAATTAAAAATAATGTCCTTAAAATAAAAATAAAAAACCTTAATGGTCCTAAAAAAGATATTTTTTTTTTCTGAAGGTTTGAAAAAATATAATAATAATAAAATAATAAATGTTTAACATAAATGCTTTTTAACGTTAAAGTTAAACATGACCTTGACATAATAAAAAATAGAATAAAAGCACAATAAATGCACAATAAAAAATTATACAAACAAACAAAAAAATAGTACAACATGCAGATGCATTATTTTAATTAGAAATATGGGGGAAATGAGCTTAATATATAATATAAAAAATTTGAAAAATATATATTTTTTTCTATTGTTTTTGCAGTTAAATGTGACCTGGACAATATTGAAAAGCAACCTAATACAAATAAAATATAGAATGAAAACATAATAAATGCACAAAAAATAAAAAATGATACAAAAAACATGGAGATGCATTATGGTAATTGGAAATTGGGGGGAAATGAGCTTAATTGTCACAAAAATAATGCCATAAAAAATCTAAATGGTCCTAAAATTAGGCTTAATTTTCCTGAAAACGTGAAAAATATAATATATTTTTGTTTTCTATTGAAATTAAACTTAACCATGACTTGGAAATGTTTAAAAACCCAATAAAAAATAAAATACAGAATAAAAGCACAATAAAACATTATACAAACTATAAACAAAATCCAGATGCATTATAATAATGAGACATTTGGGGAAATTAGCTTAATTGTCACAAAATGTCACAAAATTGGATAGTATTATTTTTATCATGTATTTATTGTGTTTTCTTTCTACATTTTATGTTTTATTTAGTTGCTTTTAAACATGTCCAGGTTCGTTTAACTTCAAAATGAATATAAAAAAATATTTTTTAAGAAAAAAAAAATAGGCTTAATTTTCTTAAAATTGTGAAAAAATATAATACAAAAAATATAAATATTTTTTTATATTCATTTTGAAGTTAAACGTGACCTGGGCATGTTTTCATGCGGTTTGTCACTCGTGTGCGTGTCAGTGTTTTTATCTGCGCGTATGAAATGGATGTGGTGTGGCGAGAATCCCACCAGACAAGCTGAACCTAAATAAACCGAGCTGATGCTTCTGCTGAAGAGAGAAAGACACAGATGGATGAAAAGGAAAAAGAGAGAGAGAAGAGCGAGAGACACTCGGAGAGACAGACAGGGCTGTTTTGGGGGTGAAGGGTCAGACAGCAGCTTTATGGGCCGTGCCTGACGCTTCACCAGACCGGCTCAGAGGAACTGACTGGCAGATGTCAGGACTGCTCCACAGATGGAGATCAGGGGGTGTAAAACTCATGTTCCGTCTGAGGACACATTTACATCACATGGTACAAGTGACCCAATTCTGATTATTTTCCTGCCGTGTGGCACAGGTCGGATGTGACCCACGAATGTGTCCGCAGGAATATGTGGCCTAAACAGGCTGATGTTTGATGCAGGCCTCAGACACACACACTGACCTCTTCTGTGACCTCTGGGCTGTGACGGGTCACGCTTCTGATATCTAGATTCGGGTGAGGGTGTGTGAGGGGAAAGAGCTCCAGTTTCCTGGATGAGGAGACGCACATCATCAGAGGAGGAGTCTGGGAAATGTTACGGCACACTCACTGCATGTGACAGAGATGAGTGTCACGCTGTGTGTGTGTGTGTGAATGTGTGTAATAATAATTATTATATTCCACCATAAATGTATAATTTTATTTTAGATTCAAATGATTTCTATTATTTTATTTGTAAGATTTTAAAAAGATTGTTTGATTTTTAAACATTATTAATTTTTATATCATAAATTTTTCTGGAGTAAATGTTATTTTCCCACCAGTGATGTGATGTGCATTGTTATGCAGTTGCTAGGGCGCTGTGGGTGGTTGCCAGGCTACTGCAATTTGGTTTCTAGGGTGTTCTGGGTGGTTACTAGGTGGTTTTGCTGCAGATACTGATCTTTAATACTTTATAGTTCTCGAGGTTTGATCAGGTCTCTGGTGCCTTTGCAAACGTCACTAATTAACAGCAACACGATAACATGATGACGTTCCTGCAGATAAAGTCAGCATACTGAACACTTGAGATTCACTGTTTCCCAACATTTAGACAATTCTCCTGTTAGCTTCTCACACACACACACACACATACACACGTGGTTTTTAAACACTCAGAAACGGACTGACGGTTCCAGCTCTTTAGTGATGGAGGTCGTTGAAATAAGCAGATATTACTGCTCCCCAGATGTCTGTTTTTTCCCTCTCCTTCTCTTTCGCTCGTAATGACTTTTCCAGCGCCACCTTTGATGCCGGTCATTTGTGCGTGTCACGGTTTTTCTCCTCACACTTTCCCTCAGTCGGTGTCCAGAGCCGATCGGCTCCTGAGGGCTTCAGAGTTACAACACATCGCCATAAACATTCATTCTGAACCCTAATGTCTGCATGTCATAGAAACATTTAATAAGATGCCCGTGTAAATCCAGAAGAGTTCGCAGAAGAAATGCATGTCTGTTCTGTAACTATTTTTCCAAAGAACTGAAAGGTCCCTCCATATCTAGTCCATATATTGAATTTCACAACTTAATGATTATGATGTCACATCCATGAGATCAGTAACATAAACTATATCTGCATTTATTCTTGACTTGCCCTGATGTTGTAACATTAACAAACTAATAAACTCAATGTGATGTATATTTGTCAGCTATGCATAAATGAAACGGGTTTAGATTTTGTTTTCATGAACGACAAATGTTTTGAGAACATTATTAAATCCCCCTGTAGGCAATAATTTTATCCCATAAAACTCATCTTTGATCACCAAAATGACAGTATTTCCTGTTAAAAAAAATCTTCATGCCTTAAAATAGCTTGAATGTAACTCTACACCCTTGCTTTATTTAGTATACGCACTCCCATAAATATGCTAATTAGCTCCACATCCACTCACTCACACAACAGTGTTGCCAAGTCCGCGTTTTTTTCTACTTTTACACTGTTGCCGCGGGTTGTTTTTCATGTCTGCGACCCTAAATAACATATTTAGCGTCTGGAATGCGAATTTTATCAGGGGAGCCCCGCCAAAAATGCGGATTCGAACCCCCGGGAATGCGATTTTTACTTAATCTTTTTTTTTTTTAATTGTCTTTAGATCACTGCAGTTTTAAACAGAAAACACTCATCAATGGTGTTGACATGAATGTGCACATGGTTTGGCTTAAAGCAAATTAAAAACACCAGATTGATATTTAAACAACATTAAAAACTTGATTTTCACCAGAGAGGGACGTTCTATTAACGTTACTGGAATGTTTGTTCAGAACGCTCCGAGAACGTTCTCTGTAAGCCGCCGCTCCTCGTTCCCGATGCAGCCCAAGTAAAGGCGTCAGCTACAAATGATGTGTAAAGCAGACTGACGCTGAATAACAAGTGTTTGCACAGTGTTCCAGAAGATTTGACCAAAGGAAGTCTGCAATAACAAGCCAGAATCCATTTTTAGCAGCAGTGTCTTAAAGTAGGTCAGTTTTTACATTTGTCAGCGCTCTGTCATCTCATGCGGTCCAGAGTTTGTGGATCACACATAGTTTAGGTTTGGGGTATTTTGAAGGTAATTATCAGATTCACAGGACAGGGTGTGAATTACAGGGGGATTTGGAGGATCTAAATCGCCTTTTAATTCTACAAGAGTGTTTGTTTTCACATGTCATTGAACATATTTTTTTTGCTGCGTTCTCTTTGCATTTACACAGCGTTTACCAGCAGATGTCCTCACTGTGTGCAGCTCTGAAACAGTGAATCATTTTGCGAAGTAATTCGTTGATTCAAAGCTTCATGCATTTACAATTGCATGAATAATGTTATACAAGTTAACATTTTGAATGTAAAATGTAGATTAGGGAGAAATAAAATTATCGTAAAATTATACTTTAAACATGAAAGTAAATCCGCCAGTAGATGGCGGCAAATCACTGTCTTAATGAGTGAATCACTGAATCATTCGTGCAGCCGATTTGTTCAAAATGGCTGATTCATTCAGGAACGAACCAAGTGACTCCCTGCATCCCAAAAAATAAGAGTGTCCCAAAGCAAAAGTCCCCGAATTATCTACTATTTCCTGTAGATGCGCTTTGGAGGAGGAGGATTCACTTCAGAACTACAAAGTAAAAGTAAAAAGTGTTAAAAACAAACAAACTATAAAACATGGTGGATATGTGCAACCGACGATGAGAGGTTTCAATGACTAATAATCAGTTTAACCTGATAGAAAATATTTATTTAATGCTATCCGTGTTATATTTCATCTGCAACAACAATGTGGACTTTTATGAAGATCCATTTGGCCATTAACTTTTTCTTCACAAAAAGAGTACATGCTTTCAGGGCGTAGTATGTAAAATTTTATGGTGTCTTTAATTGATTAATCATTGATTTATGTGATTCATTCAAAAACACTGAATCATTTATCTGTAAAACGCCACTGTTTTGATCGCAACGGTCGTGCTGTGACTCTGTTTGGAACTAATTTTGTTGGCGGAAATAGTTGATATCAACAATATTGTGTCTAAAATGTATGTCACGTTAAGTTATTATAGTATTTACGAGTGGAAAACTCGGAAATCTAAATGATACAGGAGTTGTGTGTGGCATGTCGATTTGAAATAATGCTATATTATCTATAATATAGATGCTATTATATCTGTAATTTATTTATAGAGTCTGTAGTGAATGAAAATCAATGACTTTGCAAATAATTTTACACTGTTGATTCAAGATGGTTTATCTAATGTCATGTTAAGTCACACAAAGAGATTATAGACAGTTACATAGCATAGCAATAATAATACTGCCACAATCTAATAAATCTCTTCAGTCTGCAAATGTGCTTAAAAGGAACAAACAAAAGTGCATAAATATGTGTTGCTATGGCTTTGTGCTGATGTTGTTTTCAAAAGCAGCAGACCTGGGTGAGTAAATAAGTGTTTTTGGATGACCTTCGTCCTAATTTGAACAGTAATACCCCAACATCAGCTTAACCCAACTGTGATCGCCATCTCTAGTCTGAAAGTATAAACCAAACACCTCCATCTGGCGTTCACGTGTAGACAAATAGCTGAGTAGCAACTGCTGCATAAATGCTCCGTTGAATAAAGAAACAGTCAGGCTGAAAAAACGCACCCATAATATTTCTGTAAGACATTTACGTGCAACACAATCCGCCGGTGCAGTTAACAAACATCGCTTTTCTTTAGCTAAAAGGCCTCACGCAAACTGGAGGAAAGGGAACGTGGCGATAAGTTTTATCTGCAAACTCCTACTGCTCCTGGTTAATTTGAAACATACTCTGTCATAACAGAGCCTTTCTCAGGCCATTACCGAACGTTTTGGGAAAGCGTAATTGGACAACGGGCCGGTCGGTCTGACAGGACTCAGGGTCCACATTAGGGCTGAGATGGGATACGGCCCCCCGTCAGCACCGGCTGAACAGTGTCTTTGTTCCAGCACGTCGTCTGGTGCGCATTTGATTGTTCCTCTCTGCGTCATTTTAAAACTCAATTACACACAAATTCCTTTAATGGATAACTAAAATCCGTGGAAAGGGTCAAACCGGGGCCTTTACTAACTGCTCTGGAAATCTCGACCTGCCTCAGTGCTTCACCCGACACACTTTGATAAGCAAAATTTCATGCAAAAGCAGTTATACTTGAGCCCCATGAACATGAATTGCATTTAGCATCCATTGCGTTTCAGGTTTGGTTGGTAGAATGAGTGTGGGTCCATTATAATCAAATTGAGCCTGACTGTTGTTTAGTTTAAATATGGGTGCATATTTAAATATTTTCAACCAGCACAATCAACATATAATATGATCACGCTTCATTACCTCTAAAACCAACATTATACAGATGCACTTAAAATAAAATATTGCATATGTATTTGAATTGCATATAAACTTTCCATTTGTTTGGATTACACAGTTTCAAGATAAACTAATAAACGTAATGTGATGCATATCTGTCAGTCATACATCAATGAAACAGGCCAGATTCCTGTAATAGTAGCTACTAATAAACTGAGTGTGTTTTATTTATCATCAGATGATTTCAATCTCATGCATTTTCACTAAATGAATATTGCTTGTTCCACAGCTTTAACCATGTTCATACTTTTTAACTGAACATTTAATTTAATTTTCTCAATGAACAGATTTATGCAGTTTGAATAAATGCATTTTGACTATTTAAATAAATAAAATAGATGCAAATGGTTAATTTAAAAAACTATGCAATGATTTTTTTTTTTTTCAGACCTGTTTCATTTACTGTGTGTGTGACTGACAAATATGCATCATATTAAAGGCACAATATGTAAGATTTTTTGGATTAAAAGTGTCTCATAGCAGCTGCCGAGCAAACGCAGAGTAGCATTATAACAACTTTCAACACACAAATGTATCTAATATGATAAACAGCGCTGCGTTACCCCACATACGCATGACTGGAAGAAGCGTAATAAAAGTCCCACTGCTCCCAAGACGTGTGTCGCCCTCGTCTCTCATTAGAAATCGCTCCGGCGGCCTCGTTTCGCTCCCACAGCACCCTGCTCTGCTTCATACTACAGTAATGTTAATAAATCTTTAATATATTAGTTCATCCATGAATATGACTTCTGCCCGAGTCCTGTCAGATCCTTTCCATCGGCTGTAGATGTGAAGACAACACCTCCCATGATTCCATGAAATCAAGGCGTCATCAAGCTACACCTTTGTTTTGAATAAGCGACCTCTAGTGGTGAAAAATTACATAGTGTGCCTATTAGTTTGTTAATGTTAACCTTCTGGTGCTGTTCAGTCATTTTTGACCCAAAAAATTTACGTTTTGTTTTTTTAGATTTTTTTTTTTTACTTCATCGGAATGGTACAAAACTTGGTAAAGGTTTTGGCACTTGCTTTGTGAACACACACACACACACACACACACACACACAAATCATGGACATGATTCGAAAAGGTTAAACGGTCCTGAAAAAAATAGTCACACTTTTATTGTTTGCAGTCAAAAATGAGTGCATTGAAATGAATGGATGAATTTCATCTAGTGGAAGCGTTTGGTACTGCGCCCAAACAAAATCTTACTGAAAGCTCATTTTTTGAGAAATCAGCCTCAAATTTGGAACACAACTTGCATTGATTTTCTCACAGTTTTAGAGTAAAACATGTTTTAGAACATATATATATTTTGTGTAAAATTTTAAAAAAAGTATTTTTATGCATTTTTCATAATAATAATTTTTATAACTTTCTTTTAGTTTAACTTTTTTAAAACATTTTTCACTTCAGCAATAATCTGCCAAGTGTCTTCTTTAAACTTCAGTCTGTGATTCAAGGTTTACCACAGTTTAATTTGGAAATTTCATTTTCAGGTCTGCTCAAAAAGTGATTAACTGGTAATAAATGGATATATATTCCATAAATATAATTAATTACCATAAAATCCCTGTAAAATACAAAATATTTAATTTTTGACCACCACACGAGCAGCACCAGAGGGTTAAAACTGCGCAATCCAAATGGATAGAAATTTGTTGGAGATCATTTTAACACGTTTAGTTTTTTCAATCATTCAGAAAATGTTTATCTTTGACATGTCAGCAGTCATTATCCCCCCAAAAACTTATGTTCACAGACAGGAACATTGCAGATTGTTTGTGCAAAGCATTTTGAAGCAGAGCATTTAGTAAATAGATAGAGGCTCTAATGTGCTAATGTGTTTATTTCTGATGTTTATTAAAGTGGAGAAGCTGAAAGGTCAGTCACAGTATGAACTAATTAAACACTGAGAAACGATGCGGTCGTTAACCTGATCTGACAGCGGCGTGTGAAGAGGAAGTCCTCGAGCCATTCTTCACTTATAAAACATAGAGAAGTGCACTACCTACTCCTGTAGTTCATTAAAAGTTCAGTTGTCAAACTCCATCAATGATCTGAAGCCTTCTAAAAATAATACAGGATTTTCAAATGGTACGGAAAGTCCTTAGCGATTTTCTCCTCATTAGTCATCTGGAGTGATTCATGAACTCACTGGAACTCTGCGTCCGATCATATTCTGGTCTCAAGATACTGGATATCTCTACTTCTGCTGGACGGTTTCGCCTCGTTTATCTTCTGCCTGCTGAAAACTGTGCCTCTGATCACTCAGTAAAGTCCTCAACAGACACATGATGAGAGGAATCATTCATACTCTCTTAAAAATAAAGATTCTTACTGGCATCTATAGTTCCATGAAGAACCTTTAACTTTCCATTGCACAAAAGTTTCTTTATAATGAAAAAAAGATTCTTTAGAATATTAAAATGTTCTTCACACTAAGAAAATGGTTCTTTTTAGTTTTTTGATGGTTTAGTTGATTAATGCGGTGATTAATGAACACAGTAAGTGCGTGTTGCTCTTTTCAAACAGCAGGCCGTGATGGAGAAGGACAGGACATCAGCACAGGACACACGGCCCTTTACTTTGACATTTAATACCTGATAATGTACTTAAATAAAACACTCATCCAGCCTGTCAGGTCTGATCTCATCACAAATTAAAACATGCTGACCAAATGTTAACCAAGACCACTAATTGTAAGTGATTACAGTAAATTCACACCCTAATAATAAGCTGATGGCTCAGCTTTCGTATATAAACCCATATCTGATTTTTTCCTGCACGCAACGTGAGGTGGAATTGGACGGCTTGGTAATTGAAAAGAGCAGCCAGATGTATGTAGAGCGCCTCATTCATTTCACTTGGACACTCTGTGATTTGAGAAAACAATTTGAAGTCTTTGGTTAACCACCGTAAGCACACAGTACATGTATAATGTACTTAGGGGGGAAACATGGTTTCCCTCTGAAAAATGAATTTGTGCAGCGCGGCCCCCGACTGTGCTGCGTGTCGCAGGTCTTTTCCGCTGGAAATGTGCAGGACGCTGAACAGAGGGAAATGTGTGGGACAGCGTGTGCGTTTGGAGTCGCGTATGAGGAATGGAGAGAAGTTGGATTTAGTTTTTCTTTTAATTATTATTACATTTTCACACAGAACTTGTTTTTGTCCTTTTCTGTCCTGAGCCTGTGCGTTACAATTCAAGTCACGTTCATCTATATAGCACTTTATATATTTATTATAAAGCGAATTCTGAAACTGTAAAGCAGCTCTATGGAAAACAGTGTCAGTATTCAGCTCAATTCAATATTGATTCAGTTCAGTTCAATAACTGTCAGTGTTGCAAAGATCTTCAATCATGAAACAAACTCAATGCAGCTGTGAAGCTGAAGACAGTAGTGTCATTATTGGGCACAACTAACACAAATAAAATAGCTTTATGGAAGTTACAAGTAAAACAACATATTGCTCTTTAAAGTTACACCACAATGAAGGTTCATCAACATTCACTTTTGCACATTACCTTTCTCTTTAATTAAACTGCTGACATACAATTGTCTTTTGGTCAGAAATGGCAACTTGGTGGGCTTAAGTCTTAGAAAAGTCAACATTGTGGGATATAAACTCTTAGTTCTGAGGGAAAAAAAGTCAAAATTATGAGATATAAACTCATCATTCTGAGAAAAAAGTCAAAATTATGGGATATAAAATTGAAATTTTGAGGAAAAAAAGTCATAATTGTGATATATAAACTTGAAATTTTGAGGGGAAAAAAATTATAATTGCGAGATAATGCAATTTTGAGAAAAAAGTCAGAATTGAGAAAAAAGTCAATTGCGGGATATAAACTTCAAATTTTGAGAAAAAAGTCAGAATTATGAGATATTAACATGAAAATTTGAGAAAAAAGTCATAATTGTGAGATATAAATGTGAAATTTTGAGAAAAAAGTCAGAATTGTACGATATAAACTTGCAGTTCTGAGAAAAAAGTCAGGATTGTGAGAAACTTGAAATTTTGGGAAAAAGTCAGAATTGAGATAAAAAGTTGCAATTCTAAGAAAAAAGTCATATAATTGCAAGATATAAATGTGCAATTCTGGGAAAAAAGTCAGAATTGTGAGATAAAAAGTTGCATTTACCTTTGTTATTTTTTATTCTGTGGTGGAAACAAGCTTCCTATAGCGCCCCTTTTGGCAAAACTGAGCAACTCATACACGCATTGCCTTGTGAACCGTGTTCTGAAATGAAATAACTAGACACATGATCCAGGGCGGGCCAACGATGTAACATAATTAATTGCTTTTATTAAGAGTCTGGCACCTCAGACATAGTTTGCTCAAAACGCTGGATCTGCGTATCATTTGTAAGGAGCTGGCAGCCGCAGCACGTACAGTGGGGGGTCCCGGTTTCAAAGCGGTTCGGCGCGAGCGAGAGTTTCCTGTAAGCTCAGGAAGTGAGGAGATGTGTGTGCTGCTTTGTTTCAGAGACCACAAAACTCCCCTGAGGCGGCCGAACACGTCAACAGGGTAAAAGAAGAAACCCTTGGTGAGCTGAAAGGTGTTTGTTCTTCGGCTCTGAGATCGGGGTACCTGATGGGGAGCCGAAAATCAAAGAGGAACCCAGAGCGAGTGCCAAATTATTAGCTGAAGGTAATTTATCTCGCCAAGCACTCACATCTGGGAATCATCCGATTTCGCTTGTTAATGTTGATCGTCTCCTCATCGCTGTCAGGTCACAGATGGGCCAGACTATCAGTGCCGAGAGGAACAAGACGCTCTGAGAGACCAGTGCAATTCCTCATTTACTTCATGTGGTGATTTCATGCAAATCAGCGCAGCTGGAAAACATGATATCAGTGTTACCTACAGCACCGCAGACCCAGAGAACAGAGAAGGTTCTGACAAGGTTCTTCCAGTGACATTCATAGAACATTCGTTCAGTGTTATCTGGTCTTTAATAATGTTCTCAAAACGTTAGCACAAAAACATCATGGAACGTCTTTTTCTTCCTCCAGCACTGTGTAAATGTTACTTGTTTCGGAATGTTCAGACGGAGAACATTCAAAAGTAACGTTCACAGTGTTTGCAAAACGGAATGTTCCCTTAACCTTCGCATAACTGTTTTTAAAACATTTTGAACTTTTAGAGATCATTCAGAAATAACGTTTTGATAACGTAATGGAAATGGTTTTGTTAGCAGGAGGTCTTTACCTCGCCAAAATGGACCAAAAAAATCCCCTGAAAAACAGACGTCCAATTCCAAACTCAGATGATTGATTTAGAAACTGAAAGGATATATCAACAATGGAAAGCAGTTCTGTCTAATTCTGTCATTTATTGTTTTCAACTTGTTTGACATGTTATGACAGTCATTCAAAAGGCAGAATATCAGACCATAGATGTCTATAGTTGCAGATTAAACACCAAAGAGAGGCTCTTTTATATCGTCAAAAAATGTAAGTTAAACACAGTGTTGCCAAGTCTGGGTTTTCCCGCTGAATTGGGCTACTTTAACACTGTTGCCGCGGGTCGTTTTTCATGTCCGCGGGTTGAAGTGACCCCAAATAACATGATATTTAGCCTCTGGAATGCAAATTTTACCAGGGGAACCCCGCCAAAAACCAGATTTTACCCCCGGAACGCAATTTTTACAGTTTTGAGTAGCAATTGGGCGGGTTTTGTTGTGAAAACCTGGCAACCCTGGTTAAACATGAAAGTATTATGCAATCATTTAAGACATTTCTCCTTATATAGAACCTTTTAGGCATAAAGTGTTCTTTAAAATTGAGTCAAGAACCCTAGAGTTCTATATAGAATTAATTTTGATGATTTTTTTTAAGTCACTTTGCTTCTCAGGTAAATGTATCTTTATTCAGAATTTTTAGATCATCGTCAACCTCATGATTTTCTGTAAAGCTGTATTGTGAAAAGCTCTATACAAACACATTTGATTTGACTTTTATACACACAGTTCAGTGCTGGAAAAAAAAGATACCTGGGAGTAATGTGGTGAAGGATTGAACTGACTAATTGCCAGTCATTTGATAACCAGCAATTTTACACTCTCACTTTAATGGGACTCGCAGCGTGATTCTACAAGGTTTCTATCAATGATGTCATTGTTCCCCAGATAACTGCTGTGATATATAAGATTATAATATTGTCAATACAGTGTTGACGATACCACAGACATCATAACTTAATAAGTTGACCTTGAACTTAAAACCTGAGTTCTGTTCTCCTAAAATGAAGTGCCATGCAGACTGAATGTCTAGTATCGCTGGAGAAACGCTCAGATGTATCAGAAACACATAACCTCAAGCCAACAGACTATTTCAGTTTGTTTCTGCACTTTTTAGCAGATAAGAAAAGATGAAATATGATGAAATTCAGCTTGTGGATTGCATTGTGCATATTGGCTTCAAAATTATTGCATTATTCATCCCACTGGTTTGAATCTTTTGATTCTGTTTACCAAAAAGATCATTCACTGATTTGTTTGCTTACATCATTGCACCAGTAGGTGGCGACCAGTGAGTATCTTTTTACAGTATTATGAGTGAGTCATTGTTTCATCCACTCAGAAACATTGAGTGAATGATTATTAAACAAATGCATTTACTAACAGACTCTATAAACAGTGTTTCAAGTGCAGTTCCCCACAAATGACAAGAAAACAGAATTACTATATTTTCTTCATTGTGTCTGTCAGCTGCTGGGCTTGACTATTATGAATAGAAAAAAGACAACTGTTGGGTAAATAAAAATGTTAAGTTTCAATAATATCATTATGGAGATTTGGGAAAACTCTGAATTTACAATTAGTTACTTGCAATTACAGTCGGCGTGAAAGGGAAATTGCATTTCCCTATGGTTAAAAGTATATCCGAGTGAAACGGCTTCACGAACAAGAACAAATGTAGGGCGGGGCTTGATTTTGTCTGTGGGGAATTGATTGGATGGTTGTGGTTTGCTATTGGTGGATCTCATGTGAGTGACAGGTTGCCCCGCCCTCATCATCAGAGAATAGATGCTGCAAGAGGGAGGAGAAGATATTCTGATTCAAGATTACGAGGCACATAAAGTAAAAAAAAAAAAAAAAAAAATTTTCAATTTTGATATCATGGTGACTTTAATGTCATTTTATTTGTGTATGCCACTTCTCAATAAATACATCAACAATATACATTTTTTTCCCAGTTGGCCCCTGACGTGTTATGCCACATTCCATGTTAATTTCTGACTCATTTTAGGTGTTTTTGGAAGCATAGAATTGGCATTCCAAAGTGGCATTGGAAGTGGAGCCACCGTGCCAGCAATCCTAGAACACTGACATCATCCAAATAAAAAAACACTGCTTGCACACTCCACCCAGCTCATACATCGTTCTAGTGGAGTTCAGTTCATCTTCTCCCCTCCCGAATCACTGAGTCCATCAAAGAGGGAAAAACCTCCGCTCAAAGTGAGCATTCATGGCAAACTCTCCTCTGGTGCATTACATCTTTTTTCCAAAAGTTTTCCTTTACAGTCGAGGCTACACATCATTACTTCTACTTTAAGTCTCTCTCTCTCTGGATAAAACCAATATAACCTAATCACTGAGAGGTGTTAAAAAAAAGAAAATAAATAAGAAAATACATAAATAATATGCAATTAATGCATACAAATTTTATAATGCACAAAATAAATAAAATGTATTTTATCCATTGTAAACACTTGATAAAATTACAAATTTGCATGGCACAGAAAAATATCGATTAAGCTAGAAGTTTTATTTTGAAATATTTGTAAAGCGACGTATGAGATACAACGGTACTGCGCATGCTCTTTCACAACAGTGGAGCGCGGCCGGGGTCCTGAGTCCTGCTTCTCATAATTTCTCGCGTTTTGAAGGTTGGTAATGTGGGGAAAAATGTTCACATAACATCTCCGTTTCAAACCTACTTCAAACATCATTGCGTTTGGTGTTAAACTTCTTTATTTAAAATTTGACACGAATAGAAAAATGATCGATACACTTAATGCACCTGCTATTGACTTTTGCATCCATTTTAATTTTTATCAATGAAGACTTACATTACGAAGATGATATGTATATAATATTAGGTTAAACTATGTTGAATTTGTATGTCCATATTTGGCGCTGCAAACGCGCGGGCTTTTTTTGCGCGTGATAAGCGTTGTCGGGGTCTGGGCTGCACGTGTCGCCCCGCCCATAACTCGTCTCATTGGTTAGTTGCGTGACGTCGACGTCTCGGCAAACAAGAAGTGAGTGCATAATTTAATTTTACGATTATATAAGAAATCCAGTACATTTTGTACAGTTGGTCTAAACAGTTTACAAAAGTGTGAATTCATTATTAATATTCTTGAGAATATGTAGTTATACTGTGTAGACCATTTGCAAGCCTGTACCCAGAACAGAGTAAAAATAATACTATATATGTAATCTATATGAAAATAGAGAAGAAATTTCTATACTTGCCCTCTAAAACAGACGAGAATTATTTTTTAAAATTATGTTTAGGCACATTAAACATTTTTGCATTATGATTTTTTAAAAAAGAAGCTAAATTTAGTACACAAATTTTAGTACTTGAACAACTTTTCATTTATTTAATAATTGTTATTTTTTATCTCAGTCATGAGATTGAGGTAATTAAATATTTAATAAATATTTTTATTTGATTTTGGGGTGAAATATGGCATGATTGTTTTTTTGTGTGAAAATCAGTTGTGTATAAATTTCATTTGTTTTTTGTTACCTGATGATATTCAATTGGATTAATTGATTGATTCATTGGTAGAACTGGAGACATTATTTATGTGCTGCACTGGAATTAAGAGTATTAAGACTACAACTATCATAGAAATATTTAGAAATAATCATGAATAATTTGCATGATTTCTCCATCTCATTTTGTTTCTTTTGACTTTCAGGAATTCTTATCCATTTACCTGACATCCTGAGCCAGCCTGTAACACTTACCAGCCACAGCGAAGACCCACTAAACCATCTGTTTTAATACCTCAGAGTACATGTGCTTCTCATTAATCATATCATAATCATAACACCTCAACGGCAAAAACATCAAAATATATCATCTGAATATAAGCGACGACAGATCGCAGATAAAACCCTGCATTGGCACATCACTGCATCACTATCCTACTAGAAGAGGAATGAGAAAATCCATAAGGACAGTGAACGAAAACTTCACTCAGCACCATCTCAGCTCAAATATGCTCCCAATTCTACTGAACAATAAACATCCATGATCCTCTCAGGTGGAAAATTACCATCAGCCATCAGTGAGAGCAGGTCTACACACACAAACACGCGCATGCAGGGCTCAGGGTGACAGCATTACGTCGTTCCTACTGGAGGGACCACACAAGCAGAGCGTTGACTTCAGGGAAGAATGCTGGAGCCTTTCATCTGGATGGAGGAATGAAGGATGAAGGGGTGACGTGAGGGGGTGATGGAGGACAGACGCTTGCTCATTTAGACAGGAAGATGTGAAGAGTGCAAAATCTGCCAGAGCCCACAGTCTGTGTGTGTGAGAAGACTCAGTGAAGTAAAGGTAAAGACAGGGATGACTTACGTTTGAGGGATAGCGCGGGAAGTAAATGTAAAATTATTATTGTATTTTTTTTTTTTTCTTTAATGTGGAAGCTCGAGTATGTCAGTCAGTGAAAAAATATGCCTTGAGAGTGTTCCATTTCCTAAAGCATCATCAGAAGCGTAAGCAGATCATAGAGAGCTTTGGTGCAATTGGTTTACGATCAGCTTAGGCTCACGATACTTTTGGGAGTCAAGATTTTCTCCCTGATTACAAAATAAACACAGACATTAGACTAGAAATCTACCATCCACTGGGTGTCATCAACCTAGAATCTGAAAACGTTGATGGTTCTGGTTCTGGACTTGGACTGGACAGGTTTTTCCCTGTCCTTATTTTCTCAGTAAAGTAAGGGTGCATGCATTTGTCAGATGTCCGTATGAACAAAGACACAGATTTAGCAGTCAGATATGACCTGCTGAGGTATCTGTTTTTCTAGAGGCGTGTTTGAAAAACTTCTTTTAACTTGAGCGCCGCGTTTTAGCGCCACGTCATGCTGCAAAAGACGCGAGAGCAACAGTCAAACAAACATGTTTCCATGGAAAAACGGCACAGTGGAATGCAAAAACGCGTTCTAGTTGAAAACAAACTAGACACTCGTGACTGCCGTGTCCTGTGTGAAACTAGCTGTGAGCGTGCACCATTTCGCACTGTCATGTTTACATTTGCACCAGTGGATTGCGGAAACTGAGTGCATTTGCACTTATTCTTCCAAACTGTCTGTAGTTGTCAGGAAAACACTATAACGACTTGAATGGCGCATTTTTCCGCCTGTCGATGTCAGCTCTGTGTTTGAAGAAGCTGCCTGAGCCCTGCTTTTGTCTCGGAGAGCAGACGAGATGACAGAGGCAGCATGATCGGCAAAATGTCAGTGACATTTATTTTTGTGTAAACATATCGCGTCACCAAAAATTATAAAGGTCTTTTCCATATATTGTGCGATAAGTTGATATATCGACTATCGCGAAAGGCCTACTTTAAGGTGGCATATATTGGGGTTCGGCTCACAAAAAACTTTGGGAATCCCTAAAGTTAATAATCAAGACTGTGTTAAACGACTTGGAGTAATTGTGTCACCTCCTTAAGAACTTGTGATTGGCTTAGATTGCCGTCTTTTCTGGCATTTTGACAACAGCTTCTGTTCACACATGACCTTTAAATGGAAAAATGCTGTTACATATGTGGTTATATTTTCCATTTTATTCATTTTACTTGATCTTGCCAAAGAATGAGCCACTTAGAAAAAATAGTACATTTGTTCAAACAGAAAATCCAAAGATTGCAAAAAGTCAAAATGTGATCCTGTACATCCCAAAGATCACTGGAACGAAAATCTCTGTAAACATGTGATGAAAAGAGAGATAAAGGGGGAAATCACACAAATGTGGCCAAAGAACATTGGCAAGAGAGTCTCTTTTCTTTTGCTCAAGTGCTTTATTGCATTAAAGTAAAAGAATAAAGAGCACATTTGAAGTAAATTCTGCCGTTAAAAACTACAAAATAAAGCGTAACCCAATACTGTCGTTTAAATCGAGGTAAAGAGGAAAGGGTGGGCGAAGGTACAAGCCAGCAGCAGAATGCCTTTTATGCAGGGAAATAACGCTTGGCGCTTGTTTGTCTTGCCATGGCATTAATCCTGTCGCCTTTTTCATCCCTAATCCTTACAACAACACAGCCTTCGGGAACTAATAAATGGAAGGATTCAATTTCCTCTGTCCATGCCAAACTCCACACCTCACCTTCAGAGCACGAGGGTCAGACAGGAGAAGAGGGGCTCGACCGGGTTGTTTGTATTCAGGGCGTTTTCCCCTTATTGTTATTACATATCAGCTGGTGCTCAGCACAATCGGCCTGGGTGGGTAAGTATTACAGATAAACCCAAGGTGAGTCATGTAACACGGATCATATCTAAGGCCTGATTTACCTTCACACAGACAGAGCTGGATTCAGGGATTGAAGGGCCTCAGGGAGGCGCTGGGAGCATAAACACAGATGCCATCGTCCTCAAGCACATTTCTGTTTGTACAGTTTTTACATAACGCTTCAAAGCGTTCAGACCCTCCCAAAGTAGAATCAACAGCAGGCCGTGAGAACGGCCAGCTGAGGAGAGGACCTGATTGAAAGCCGTGTCACTTCACAGCGCTCATGACCTCATTGCAGTTCCTGGCCAGTGGCGGTAGAGATGTGTTCGCTGATAATAGACGAGAGGCCGAGTGTGTGTGGTTTGAGTTAAGACGGAGACAAAAAAGCACTTGTTTGCAGTGACTGGAATTGTGTAGCACATACAGCCATAATTGCATATAAAAATGAAAACATTTCTACAGATTTAGATCAGCGGAGCATGGAAAGCATTATGGATTTTTTCATGAAAACATGGATAGCATTAAGAAATCTGCATCACTTGAAGCTGTAGTTAATTTCTGCTGATAGAATCATATTACATGACTAGTTTATTTTTTCCGGTTTTAACATCATTGTTATAGTCATCTGACCCCATTGGTAGATATTATTTCTTGTTCTAAGCATAAACCCACTTCATTTATTCCAAGTCATTATATATCTATATATCTTAAAGTTCCCCTGTTATGATATTTTAAAGGTTCCTAATTCTGTTTTGGAGTCTCCTACAATAGGTTTACATGCATCCAAGGTCAAAAAACACTTTAATTTTCTCATAATATACATTGTAGGGCTGCAACTAACTATTATTTTAATAATCGTTTAGTTGGCCGATTAATCGGATAAAAAAAACAATGTCTTTTTTATGTTATTGACAAAACACTATTCCACATCCTGCCCAATGCTGTCCTTCAAACAAACGTGCCAACTGAATGCTATGAAAACATATATAGTGAATATATCTATATCTATGCTATATGCAAAAAGACAGCTTAAATCCCTACATTAAAGATAATAATAAATAAAAACACAAACTCAGTGTTAAGAGGAATGACAGATAAGAGGATTGTTCTGCAGGGACACACACATTCACTCGGGACACAGTAACCTGTTACTGTTACTTCATTATCCTGTAAATAAAAGAAACGTCTTACATTTGTATTCAAGTACACGCTGTTATCTCTTTACAGTTATAAATTCATAAAATACTTGAATTACATGTTAACTTTTAAACCTAAATTTAACGTCCAACAACAGATATTTCAGCAAAATGAATATTTTTGCGCTGAATTTTAATTGTCTCCCTCTCTAATGCGTCCCGTCAGTTTGACGCACATGTGCGCGCCAGCTGACTTTTAACGCAGACGGTCAGGACAAGTCTTCATGCAAAATGTAAATACTCACATGAATTTCTAACATTTACAGATAAGGATATTACCGTGAAATGGAAGTTTTGCGCTGAGGAAAAATATCACACATTAAACAGCACACCCATCTGTCAAAGCACCTGACAGCGCAAGCCATGTTAGACATTACGCTAATGCATTAGCTTGAAGCTTAAAATACAGAATTTTCAGTTTGGATCATGTACCTTTCCTGCAGCAGCTCACTCCACTGTTTCCTCCGCTGTTTCCTTCCACTATTTTTAGATGCATTTTGTCCATAGAAATGCATTAATCAGTGCTGTAATTTGACGCGACTGGCGGAAGTTTTCAGTGCACGGTGGGCAGACACGACCAATCGATAATGACATTCGTTGTCAACGATTTTCATTATCGATTATTATTAATTTTATCGATTAGTTGTTGCAGCCCTAATACATTTCCCCTCATTTCTCAAACATTCTGCAAACTTACTCTGCTCTGATTGGTCAGACGGCCCAGTCTTTTGTGATTGGTCGACCAATTACAGCGCATGTCGGAAACAAAACGCCTATTACCTATTATCTGAATTTCATCTCCGAAGGCTTCCTCAGTACTTGTATACACAGTGATACAAACGACGGCGTCGGGTTTTCTGAATCAATTCCAGCACAAGTCCTCATCCTTTTGAAGAGCATGCAAAGTGGATTTGCAGAACTGAAAAGTAATGTTCGAAAAAGCAAGTCAACTAATGTTCGAAAAAGCAAAATGGTGTCATTTTGCATGCTTAGATATTTGTACGGGAAATCAAGTCAAAAATACAGAATAAGAAAATCACTTTTTGCAGTGTAAAAGCATGAAGGTCTGACCTGCACAAAGAGCTAAAAATACATGTGCTTTTTTCAGCTTGAAGACTTGGAACTGTCCTGATGCCTATAAACAACACAAGGCCTCGTTAACAGTCTCAGGTGCTGTTTGGGTCATCGCACAACCGCACTCCAATCCTGTCCCTGTCTGTGATACATGTGGTGGCACTTGACCTTTGTTTTTCTGAAAGGAGATACAACATCAACAGTGACACGCACACTGAGAGGCAGAGAATTACATGACTATCCCACTGTCCCGCCACAGGCATTTACCATGTGTCTGCGCACATGACAGAAAGTACTTTAAAGCTGGAGTGGCAAAGCCATGAGGAAGAAACCACTCTGCACCATGTTGGACACGGAGATTGTCTTCAATAAACAAAAGGAGGAGATGTCCTAAACACCAGAGCAGCAAGATGATGCACCAGTATGTTTCAGGATGTATGAGGAGCAACACCAGGTGTTCATCTTTTCAACTGTGGCTTTTCTAAAACAAGCAACAGGAAGAAACGTGCAAAATACGCCGGTCTTTCTCCATTCTCTTCTTTTTTCCATGAGATTTTTACCTCTCGCCACTCACTTAGCCATCATGTGCTCCACCGTGGCCAAAGCTCTCGTCTGTTTATTTGCAAAAAGACATACCAGGAAGTACAACTTCAAACAATGGCCTGAAGTTATAAACCTCATTCCTTTCTATAGCCCACCTGGATGTAGACACCTAGCCATGAAACAGAGGGAAAATTCCTTCGGAGGGAATGGACGCACATGCCATTTCAAGGACTCACCAAACAAAGACTGTCTGGGAGCACACATTTTTGGAAAGGTACAGAAAGAGGGAGAAAAATGTCTTGAGATTATAGAGATGGCTGTGGTGCCTTTACCAATTTTAGCTCCTCTGAATCAGCTGCAGCACTTCCTAAGTTCTCTGGTACTAGTGTGGAAGACATTCTGAACGAAGACGACAAAGTTGATACCGATACAGATCACACATCTTAATGAATTATACATGCTTGAATTATGAAACACAAGGAGGGTGAAAAGCCCATATAATCTTGCATCTAAAATAAGTATCATCGAAGGTTACGAGGTTAATCAGGCATGAATTGGAAATTTTCCCAATTTTATTGTGAACAATTCAACCATGCATTTCATAATTTATTTATTTATTTATTTATTTTACCTTATAGGGCCTGTTTACACCTGGTCACTTCATGTGTTTTCTCTGATCAGATAGCTATTTCTTCTTTTTCAATAATCTGTCACACCCAGATTATTGTACATCACGATACGGAAGAGCAGATTATTGTTTTGTCGTTATATGGAAGAAAAGATGTTGTTGGTTCCATTTCATTGTGACTTTCAATTGTTTTCTGTGCTGTTGCAAGTTAGCAGTCTGACGTGAACATGATAAATGGACATCACATCTTTCCATGTTGTTTTATGTGCAACTAGCAGTGTAGTCCAAAACAAAGAATCAAGCTGACTCAGATGGCTGAAAGCACAATAGACTTTTCATTCCCTCCACCTTTCATTCCAAAAAAAAAAAAAAAAAGGTGTAGATACCGTGAGCTCCCAGTGGGATCCATATATATAAACTTCATGTGTGTTTGATGGTCTGATGGTGCATTTAATTTAAGTTTCCTCTATTATCAGGGACTACCTTAATATAAGAAATGCTGGCTTACAATCTCTTTCCTTGTCCGTTGTATTTTCTTATGTATGGTATCAGTACTATTCGGTTAAAAAATTGATATTTGAAAAATACAGTTTTATGACCTTCACCATCTGTTTTTCATATTGAGCGACCAAATGAAACCCTCCTGTCAGTGTCTTTTGAAAGAATTCTTCTGTTCTGTTTCAGCATCTAGAGCAGCTTACATAACACACAAGTCGGAAAAAAGAAGTTAGTGAGTTGTTGAAAGGTAAAGATTCTTCGGGCCAAAGAGTTAAAGCTATTCAGGAATTCATATGAGAACAGCAGCACTCTTCTGAGGGAACGCAAAACCCCTCAGCATATCTTGTGCAGGCAGTGTGCAATCATACCTCTCAGGTTAAAGGTTTGTGTAGTTCTGATAGTTTCCTGGACACAGTGCACTAGGGGGGCTTCCTGAAAACTCACCCTTTAGAGTGCTCCGCACAGCTTGTTAACCTCCTCAAACAACCCACACACAGACAAACTTACCCAGTGCTATTTTTAAACATTACCTCAAATGAGAACGGAGGTCAACTGCCCCTTTTTCCCCCAATCATGCCCATGTGTGTTCCAGAAAAGTCCTGAGTTGATCACTTTAACAGAAGAGCCATTCAGTTGAAGTTTTCTATTTAAAGAAAGACCCCTAGATATACGCACCGGGACTCCCCTCGCTCGTTTGTTTACCTCGAACCTCCTGGGAGACCAAATATAAGAGTGTGAATTCTTGAAGGGCCCCTAAATTGGATGGAAAGTATCTTGTAAAGAGCTGGAACATTTGCCGCCTTTCAAAGCTTGTCTCTTGATCCCTGTGAGCGGCCACTGCAAGATTTGGTTTTCTTTATAATTTGGGCTCCTTTCATTCTGTATTGAATTTGATATTTTACTTAAAGGGTTAGTTCACCCAAAATTGACATTTCTGTCATTAATTACTCACCCTCATGTCGTTCCACACCCGTAAGGTCTTTGTTCATCTTCAGAACACAAATTAAGATATTGATGAAATCTGAGGGTTTTTTTAATCTCCCATAGAAAGCAATGAAATTACCACATTCAAGGTCCAGAAAAGTAGTAAAGACATCATTAAAATAGTCAAAATGACTGCAGATTTCATCAAAAATGTCTTAATTTGTGTTCTGAAGATGAACGAAGGTCTTGCAGGTTTAGAACGACATGAGGGTGAGTAATTAATGACAGAAATTTCATTTTTGGGTGAACTAACCCTTTAATGTAGGATTATAAAACTGATGTTGATGAGTTGTTGTTTTAAGTGCATTTATGCACATAAAACTCTTGATCCTGTGAGTGCATTTATGCACATAACACAGAACTTTCAACATAATCAAATATTGCATCTCACAGTCAACTTTATCCGCCGTTTGTCCCATTTAATATAAACGTGGTCACTTCAGACAGCCGTAGGACTCACATTAAACTAGACATGGGCCATTTATCAACCACCTGCACCACAGAGCGTAAAACTCTGCTCAAGTAATCACCTGCGGTTCTTTGTAGATCTCACTGGGATATGTAAGAGCCCAACAGAAGAAAAAACCTGGAACAAAATCCATAGTCCAACAAAAAACCATTTGGCTGTGCAACAAGCCTATTTCCTCTCTCTGCAATTACTGAATTTCTATTAATATTCCAGGTGTTTTGTTTTCTAGGTTCATTATAAAGGTGAATTGCGGTCTCATGCAGGACTTGAGTGATGGTGTGTGACCATAACACCGTCTACACTGGACATGCTGTCATGTGATATAACTAGGTCTACACTGGTAGCCCTAGTGCTTCCAGGACTAGGTTGGGGTTAGGATGCAAACATCAAATGTGCAATACGTTGTAAGTTGTAAGAATTTACCATGAATGCTCAGTCATGTAAAAAGGTTTGCTGTTTCCTATCATTCTCTGGAGAGAAAAAAAGATCAGAACCTAGATTGAACTCCAGTTGCAATAGCTCAAACAAAAAGTGAGAAGCTGATGGAATTATGATCATTTCGAACTTGTCTTCTTCTACTGTTATCCACACTTACCCATCTCAGTGTGTTTGTCATTTTCTGTGGTAAGTGCAGTGATAAAAAAAATGCATTGGATGCGTTGTTACTTTTCTATGCAATCAGACTAGGCTTGCTGCATTAGTCAGTGTGACACCTAAATGGTATAAATAAAAATCATTTAGTTCAGTTGGACAATGGATGCCACAATTATTAACTGAAAGCATCTGCTCCGCTTCATATAGCACGAGTTGCAGGAGTCAGATTTCACTTATCACGTGATGAGAGAAAGGAGAGATGAGATGACTGATCATTGAAATTCTCATCACTAATCAACAGATCATTGACGAATACCTTGTAAATTGTGCGGTCAGTACCGCTGCTCCCTATACACAGAGTACAGGTGGAAAGTGAAAAGCGAGCGCGCATTCAAAAGCGATTTTAATACCCCACATATAGATAGTGTGACTCCCTGATATCTTCAAGTTATACGTCTATAGACAGAGTATGCGTGATGGTGAATTCAAAACCAAAAATGAAAAGCGAGCGCACATTCATAAGCCTCTCCCCCCTAGTGTTATCGATAATACCAGTGCTGTCGCAAGTTTATATAATGGTGTGAAAATTTCCTCGCCGTGACATCCATAAATCAGACTTAAGGTTCTTGCACGCTGAGTCCGAAATTCTTGTCCGAAATTTTCGCATGTTAAAAAATAAATACGAACTCACGTTGGGTCAATCACATTTACACACTGCCTCCGAAACTTTCATCCTTCATTAAAAAATTCGGATCGAGTTCAATTTTCTGCGTTTTTCACATCTGTAGCAAACATTTTGAGAGGTGTTTTGACAATTTGAGCCACCGTACAAGCAAAATCCAGAATGGTGTCTGACAAGTTGATCCACTTCGTCTTGTAGCACAAAGCACTGTATGACAAACAAAGTGCGGAATATAAAGAGATTGTGGCGGATGATTACGGAACAGCTTGGAATTATACAGTGGATTATACAGTATTGTGCAGTTTCTCTTTTTAAGAGAGAGGACAACAAAATCATCCTCACTGCTTGAAGACTCCAATGTTTTGCGAAGTTTTTTCACAACGGATTAATTAATACGCATTGGACTGTGCAGGGTTTATGTGCATGACGAATTTTGAGGATGACGAATACGTAAAAACACATACGAAAATTTCGGACACAACTGTAGAATATCGTAGTGAGTAGGAGATTATTTTTTTTACTTGAAAACCACATAGAACACTCTAGCAACATATGAAAAAACAATCACATTGCAGACACCATAGCATTGTGACTTTTGTAATAGCGAATTTGTTATTTTATTTAGAACATGTAAAAATCTTTCTACAAATGAGACCAGACTGACATACTTTAAACATAAACGAGTTGTGCCGTAATTTATTGATTAAGGACGTTGAAGGCTGTGCATGTGTGTACCCAGCATGAGGCAAAAGGCAAAGATTTGCAGTCTTGGGTGGCAGTGAAAATCTGCAAGCGATTAAAAAAGACTTCAGATTCTTTCATGATTAGATATAAGTTCTCCCCGGGTGTGTTCTGTAAAGGTAGCACATTTATGAAGTACAGTTACAGCTTTAAAAAAAAAATTAAAGTCACATTTTATAAAAGGTTTTAATGAAATGGCATTAGGTCCATGGGTGGCTTACCGAGCTTAAGTGTGTTGGTTTGTATATGGATGGTTTTATGATGTTGTTTTGTTAAGTATCTTGATAATTTCCTGTTATCGTCACCCGCCAATTTCATTGCTTTCTGGAGTGTGGAGAAGGTAGATTAAACCACACACTTGAAATATTTTTGGCACAGAGTTTATTGTGCCTGTTTAAAGGAGACCCGTTGCAATAATTTACACAACTGTGTGTAATAAATGTTGTGTCTGTGCCAATAATGAATCACCAAGACTGAGCAGAGTTGAATAGACTGTAAAGTGACTCTTTGCCGCCACAAGTCTATGACACTTACAGTGTGGGATAAGCGCAGTTTGGACAGGAAGTTACAGGTATTTCTGCCATGATGTTAGTGAACTTCTGGAGATACTTGGTCAGGGTTTGACGTATAGCCTGGTTTAGGATGAGAACAACTCCCAGAGGCACAACAACCATGACCTTCAACAGATAGGGAGAAGATCAGAGGAAGCTCATGCTTGTGGTGATAAAAAACAAGCTGAAATGTCAGAAAAGAACTAAAAAAAATCCATTCTGAACAAAACAGGAGGTCAGTAAAGGGTGACAAAAATGTTAACCTGTGCTAGAAGGAAGGCAGCGTCATAGTATAAGCTCTTGGTGATTAAGATGAGTTACTAAGAACAGTTCCTAAGGTTGGATTCATCAATATCATTTTTAAGGCAAGGCTAATAAAAACGTTATTTCTGAATGTTCTCAGAATGTTCAAAACGTCCAGTTTTTTTGTTTTTGTTAAAAACATTATTTCTTGATTATGTGAGCATTAGAGACAACGTTTTCTCCATTTTATCATTTTGCAAGTATTATGGGAACGTTACTTATGAATGTTGTCTGAACCATCTGACAAAAAGTAGTAGTAACGTAGTAAAAAACAAACATGTCCAACTAAAATGTTTCAGAAAAACATTCCATGAATGTATTTAAATAACGTTTTTTTGTGCAAATTTTTTGATAACGTTATTAAAGACAAGATAAATGTGAATGAATGTTCTGTTAGCGTTGAACAGTTTCTTTATAACAGCGGAAACAACTTAATACTCTGTTATTTATGTTCATACAGATAAGAGTAAGAGATCATTCGAAACTGTAAAGGGTTTACTTTTTATGCACAAAATAAAAACAAAACATTGTGCTTTTGTAAAATAAAGAAAACAAACTGGATGCCGCTTTCTGCCGTCTCAGAGTTCACTTTCCGTGAACTTGTTTGTGGAGCGCGTCACAAAAATGTTCATATGCTATAATTCAGCATATGCTATTTGTCTCACAGTTTTTTCTTTTGTTTTGTTAATCTGTTTATTAAGTAAAATGTATTTTGAATGTTTATATATATATATATGATTTTATTGTTTTTCTCCATTCACAGAAGCGCTGCAGAATCGTGATGTGATGATGAATCCTCGTGTTCTGCTGCTATTTTCACATGTGAATCTACAGCCCTGGAAAACGTCTCAGGTTACGCATGTAACCATGGTTCCCTGAGAAGGGAACGAGACGCTGCGTCGCGTTGCCATACTTCCTGCATGCCTGTGAGCGCCTTGCTTCAGCCTTTTCAGAAGCTAGCGCTGTTTGGTTTGGGTATGCTTTATAGTTTCCTGGTCAATGACGTCACCCGCCTATGACGTTTGTTCACACCATTGGACTGATTTTACACCTGCTTCACGACGCATTCACGCAGAGGCGTTCCCACCACGTCAAAACTATGACGCAGCGCGAGTTCCCTTGAAAGGGAACAAATTTTGCTAATTTTAATGGGTCACAGACACTAATCCATTCTAATTTCATTTAATTATAATTTAAAATGATGATCTTGTTGGTTAACGGTTAATGATCGGTTTACGAGCTTTGGTTGTCAGTTAATATCCAATTTAATATGTCTAATTAATTAATATGTTGAATAGATGTCTACTTGTGACCCGCTTCATTTGTTATACTAACCAGGACACCCGTTTAATTTATAAAAGCTACATATAGATGTTCATTGGACACACTGTGGCAACTAGTCTAGAACAGGAGGGATGGAATCAGTGGCTATTTATGGGTTTATTGTTAAACAGTTTCCATCGACAGTAGAACGTCCGATCTCAGCCATAGGGCTCCCAAAAACCACAAGCCCAAACACACTTAGCTTCGGGCCGGGCCACAAAGGCCTGCTGTTCACCTCCCCTCTGACCAACACGCACCCGGCATGTTTAGAAAACAGCAGTGCGGTCCAAAACACACAACCAGTTTCACCACTGAAATAAATCTCAATTTCCTTCAGCCTTTCTCTTCATTTTGCAGTTATGTAATGAATTAGCAACTGGGTTGACTGCTGAAACCACCCACCATCTCGCTCAGAGGCCAGTTAGCAAGACTGTGCTGTGTGACTGGATGAAGATGCCATCGTCCAGTCGTGTCTCCGTTGATCTTCTACAGAACTTGTCCTGGTAGCGGGAAGGAAACTGCCTTCTGCTTAGTTGACCGTTATTCACAAGACCAGCGCAGCCATGTCAGATTTAATGGAGCTGTCAGGAGAAGCTAAGGTGTGTTGCCAGTCATTTTTCCAAATAATTACCTTTTCTAACAGAGGCCTGATTGTGTTGGGCCATGTGGTCCAAACACAGAACACAGGAGGGAGCCGAGCACTGGTGAGAGCCAGAACATCTAGGGGGATGATCTGTGATTCACACTGGCTGTGTGGTCCACATCAATGTCAGTCGTGTCGGAAAAATTGACATCATTCGGTTTATCAGTATCCCATTGTTTAGAGTCGATTCGGAAGAGCCCTGTTGGAGCAAAAAGGTCAATTAGTCATAGGTACAGGAAGTGCATCACTGCTGAGTAACACAGTGGGTGGAGTGAAAATTGGTTGGTCATCGACCATAAGCTGTTGCACAAAACTTTCGAACTCTACAGAGACCTCATGGTAAAGTGAAAGCAGTCTTGTAAATACTGAGATTTTTTCCGCCTTTATCTTGAGCAAACTCTTCTGTTCATACAGTTCTATCCTAAGAGACTTGTTTGCACATGTCCTCTGTGTTGACGCATTTGAAACTGGCTAGATGTTTCATTGTTTGGTGTTTTTGCTTCTGTCCTTCCTCATGCATGTCACATCCTGCTCTGCTTTGGAGAAGATTCGACTGACGCATGTCTGTCGCATGCTACTGTTCATCATCACTCTCTCCAGTGTTTCAAAAACATTGGAACCCATTCACTTTGATTGTATTGCAAGACAAAATAATAGCGATCCAGTGATCATTCTGCTTGCAAAAATTTGCATCCATCTGGTTGAACCTTCCTAAGCACCTTTTGACCTTTTTCCAGTGTTTTCAAATGACATTGGAACCCATTCACTTTCATTGTGTAACATCTTTTTGTGTTGAAAATAAGAAAGTCAACCAGGAATGGAATGACATGAAGGTAAGTAAATAATACCAGAATTTTCATTTTTTTGATGGTAAAACTATGTGTCTCTGTGCCTAACTGTGCACATGAACAGGCCTGCATGAGTGTATTTATGTGTGTGGTCAGGTCTAGTGCTCTCAAAGTGGCAGTAGTCTGGGTTATGGGTGTCCTGTCATGGCTAGACAGACAGCTTGTTCAGACGTCGGGTCTCCTGTGTTTGTGCAGTCTCAAGACCGGCAGAGTGAAAAAAATCCCAGCATGGCAGACCCAAAATAATCAGGCTGTAAATATTTGTACAAGTTAGAGCAACATAATCACTCAGGGCTCTTACCTGCCGTGGGTCTGGGCTTTATGTTTCCTGTTTTAATCATACTGCATGGATGGCCAGTGACACACACACTAACACTCTCACGTTTGACCACTTCAAGATCCTTTAAAATTTGCAGCTTAACAAATCCTACTGAATGCAGAGTCTAAATAAGCAAACTGTTTCTCAAGCCTAACCATTCATAATACAGTACAGGACACATGCAGTCAGTCCAGGGTAAACTAGTCCCAGTGTCAGACCGCCCACAATCCAATCACCGAGGGTATGATGCAAATTGAAATGGCAAGATCTGCACGCTTTACATGTATATCTTTTTCTTAGTTGGCAGTTCTTAACCAGAATTAGCTGCAAAAATGGCCCAAAAAATGTGATCTTTAGTCTTTAACATGACCATCTTTCGTAAGTATATCATGTTATTGTAAGACAAAAATAGGGGTCAATGAGGAACTTCAAACACATTAATGGCAAAAAAAGTGCGAGCAGATCCACATCAGACCAAAACGATGCAGTGAACGGTTTTACCAAAAAATGGGTCAATACATTCCTTTCCCATGTAGCATTTATGAGAGTGTAGAGCAACTCTTTGGTTTCATGGAAAGGAAAAAATGAAGGAGAGAGAGAAGGGAAAAAAAAGAGAAGTGAGCCACTGAGGTGTTTAGGAGTAAGCAGAAGGGGAGTCTGTTTTGAAGACGGGAGTTTGTGTTTAATTACTCTGTGTATGCTGTAATCCAGGAAATGCGGCCATGCAAAAAATAGAGAAAGTCTGCGTGCATTTCCACACGCCATCCATGAGAGGGCAGCATTCAGGGATGGCTATCATATCCCTGACCTACAGATGGACTTGCATAATTCCTCTGGAAAGTTTTGTTCAGTCCAGGTGCGGAAAAATTAATTAAAGCCCATCAAGTGCAGGTTATTTTAAGTCATGCTCAATCAAAAGTAATAATCCGGTTTACAGATATAAACTTTGAGGGTCTCCTGGGGGTGATGGGGGTCGCGGTTTTCCAGATGTCTCTTTGGCAGGTAAGACGTCAAGTTATCCATCACGAGAAATAGTCAACTTGGTGAAACAAGGGAATGATCTGTGGAAAAAGAAGTCTGTTTTATCAGAAATAACCAAAAAGTCGCTACGTCATGGAGTTTCACGATCGCTTCGGCTTTTTTCAGGTAAGATTCTAAAAGTTTTAAGTTGTTAATTCAATCATTAATTTGGTCATGTTATAATTCCAGCCCTATTTGTGCTAATTAAATTGTGTAATTTTACACTTAAAAGCATACTCAAGTCTCCGAATAAACACCTGCTGTGGAAAAACAAAACAGTGATGTAAGTTTTAAATATTTGTTTTTTGACTTGGCCCAGGAACTTTGTTAATTAGCTGTGTGTGTGTTTAAATTTCTAATTCTTTCCTCATTTAGCATGTTTCAAGTGGTTAATGAGACGACGCATGACCTCAGACTTCTGTGTCATCATTAATATAAGATGATGGCTGTTGTCTAAATCGGAGATGAATGGCACCCCCCTTCTGTCCACATGCATCCTTAATCAGGACGATGGGTTCCGATTGGCTCCAGTGAAACGGGCCCCCACTGACTCTGGATCAGTTGTGTTGATGGAGCCTCATAATGGATGCAGACCACACAGGACCCCAGCTCTGAGTCTGCATGTCGCAGCTATTTCCTCTTGTAAATATTTTGTGCTGTTTGTGTCTGCCAAGCTGTCAGAGTGTGTATGTGTGTGTGCTCCAACACAGACATTATAGCCCAGGGAGATTCTTTAATTAAATGGTGTGGTTTAGGTGCTGCCTTTCATGTTGTTTAAACCTGTTTCCAGATATAGTCCGGGTATACATTCGAGCATCGCTATGAAGTCATTTTTTACTTTATGAGAATTTTATTTGCTGTAATTGGCATGCATAACATTAGTGATCACTGAGCTTTGACACTATTATCATTACCACTTGTAATACAATATTGTCTTTATAAGCGACCTCATTATGGGAGTTAATTCAGCAGCAGGTTACCATAAAAGATTATATATATATATATATTATTAGGCTAGCCTAAACTAGCTTTCTTCCTTGCAAGACAAAAGATGATGTTAGACAGAATGTTTGAGAGAATTTATATTGCCTATAGCTCCAAAAAGCACCATAAAAGTACCAAAGTAATCTACCAAAGTATTTAGCTCATGGAAAACCACAACAATAGCTGTGGGTATGTTAGATGGGATATGAGACATTTATAAGCTGTGTTTGTCTTTGAAACACAATGTGTATGAGACTATACTTAAGTTACTCATACAGTAAGAATTTCTAGAAGTTTTAGAAAGAAAATCGATTTGGTTTATTTGTTTATTTCTCGCATTCTGACTGATTTGAAAGTTCTGTACAACATTCATACAGTATGTGATGCGAGTGTTGGTGAAAAGGCAGCTTAATAGAATAAACAGCCCATATTTACCATGCGTGCTAATATTTGTAGCTGTAAGTTGTCTTGGAAGATTAGCGAGGTTTTTAATTATTCAAAAACAATGAATCATTTGTGGTCATCTTGCCACTAAAAAAGATCTGTTTCCTTTTCAAAGACCATGTTCGGTCCAACCGCGTATGTGCGTGAAGTTACAAAATCATCAAGTGCACACGGTGAAACGATTTATGTTCTGTTAAGTCACTCTGTGTAACTACCTTACTGAAAGTGAAAATGAATCATTACCTGTGAATGGACAGATGTACACAGAGCTCATAAACCTGCTCAAATATGAGACGTGTTTACCCAGCCTAAGGGTTGAATTGACCAGTTAAAATGGTTATTTTTTTAGATGAGTTACTTTAAACCTTGTAATTGGCCTCGATAAGACTTTGACCCACATCTGCTTTTGTTGATGTGTCTGTATGTGTTGGTCCGTTTTCCATCAGCTTTTTTTTCTTTAGTGTTTCTCTGAAATTAAAAGTCATCACAGGTTATAGGACAAATCAGTATTGAGCAAAAACTTTTAAGAGAGAAATTAGTAATAAATTCAGTATCACCGTGGAGGTCTGACACTGATCATCTTTCTGTGGTTTAATAGACTTTAATAGACTCTGCAGTGCTGTCCTATAGCCATGTGTGTCCAAATATAATCATGCTCAGGAAAGAAAAGCATCATGCCAAATATTTGAGAAGTGGAGATCAGAGTGGAACAGCCAGGATATTCCCAATTGTAACTGAAGGGGGGAAAAGCAGTTTGATTAATGAACATATCAGGAGTCAGACATGCATGGCGCATTACCGCCACCTCTGCAGAATCATTCTCTGCCTCGTTTAAAGAGGCGTCCTAGAAACCAGATCCAAACTCTGCAATCTAAAGTCCTGAGCCACTGCAGTCAGAAACCCAAACAGGATGCTGCAATGCTCACTTCCTTCATTTGATGAGATAAATGTCAATTTTCTTTACAAAACACAGAGTAGTCTGGGTACTTTTTCCCCACGCAATAATCAGACTATTCATTTCCATAATTTCAAATCAAGCGAATAGTTAGTTTGCGGAAAAGAGCCTTGCATGTTAAATTTACTCTTCCAAGAGACCCAGTTTAATTAGTGGTGAACAAACTTAATACATGTTGGCTTTTATTACAAAATTCTATACTTCACAATAGCCGTTCCCAGAGGAAAGTTTTATTGCTCAGAGGTTGACTCAGGAGACATTTTAAGTATCAACATTTTGTCAGATGCGTCTTCTATAATTCCTTAGAGGAAATAGACAAATGAGTCAGTTGTTGACATACAGTAGAAGTGTAGAGCAATAAAATGACTGGGGATATTGATATCTCTGACTTTTGATTGCAGACTTTGGAATCTTGACAAATCTGAGCACAATTTATGACGTTTTTTGCAGGGTTCACAGTGAGCGGTGTGAAGTGTCCCTCAGTATGTCACCCCGTTGTAAATGATGAGTGACGGGGTAAGAGCGGGGAACGCTGCCCACAAGCTCCATACCGCAGACCAAAATGACAGAGGTCATAACATGCCTCAGTGTCAGGAAATAAGACTTATGGCTTGGCCATGGTTTATAAATATAGCATGAAGGGAATCACTTAGACTCATGGCTCTCTTAAAGTCAGAACTAAATTTGGAAAGGTCTGGTTTGTTCACAGTACTCAGTTTTAGAACGGCTCTCCTGAAATAGACATAGGAAGTTCGCAATGTTTCATTGTGCGCTGCTGGAAAGATGTGATGGTGGATGTACGAAATGTCATTGAAACTCTAAAATCATACTAGAGGATACAAAGCAGGAAAATCCACTGGCTTCCTGACAGATAGTATGACTTGGTGATTGTCCCTGTTGGTTTTAGAAAGAGTGAAGTAGCTACAGGTTGGATGGATAATGATGGTTGATTTGTCATCCAACAACCATCTACTCAATTAGTAAGGTGATTTTTTTTTTGAAGTTTTGATGTTTTGCATAGCAGCAACCTACCGACTAGTCTGTTTTGAACATTTGTAGTTTCGCACATTCCTAAACACACGTTGGAACTCAACGATAAAAATGACACAGTGGTGTTTCATTCCTATCCCTCGATCTCTATGACGTTAATCTGTAAATTGCAAATACAAATTTGGGCCTTTATCCAGTAAACACGGCTTGTGACTACGTACAACGTGGTTACAAGGTCGATCATTAAAGTATAACTGGTATTAACAAACAACATTTGCTGTATAACATGCCATGGTCTGTTTATCGTACATCTTCGCAGCTGCTGAAAAGCACAGTGGTATTTTGAAATATGCACTCATCCTCCTTTTCAACTTGAGAAAACAACATTCCAGTAGTGTGCAGATTTTTACTGTGCAGTTTGGGAAATTCTAGGGAGCATATGTTTCAGTGCACTGGAATTATTTTGAGAAGAAATGACCTTAGGAATGGTGTATGTACTACTGAACTTGGGACTATATTGAGATTGACCGAATGCAGTAATTTGCTGGATGCAATTTTACAGCAGCGACATTATGGTAACACTTTACAATAAGGTCTCATTAGTTAATGTATTAGCTAACATGAACTAACAATGAGCAATGTAATTCTTTCAGTATTTGTTAATTTTTGTTAAAGGGGGCCTATTATGCAAAATTCATGGTGTTTGAACATAAATGTGCATCAGGAGTATATACACAACCACCCTATTATGGTAAAAATCCACACGCTCCTTTTTTTTTTGTTTCCCATTAATCATAAACAGTGCCTCAAAATGAGTCGTTTGCGTTTTCTATACATTGTGATGTTACAATGTAATGGCCCCGCCCACAACTGCCGATGGAATCTGCCGTATTAGTTTAACTCCAGTGGAATGCAAAAACGCATTCTGTTTTGTTTGGAGTACCGAGGCGCAAGCTGTAAAGGCTCTGCCTTCTTCTGGAAAGGGGGGCGGGGAGCAGCAGCTCATTTGCATTTAAAGATACACACACGAAAACACTGTTTTTGCTTCCACCCAAAAAGGGGCATTTTGGGCACGGTATAATAAATGTATTTGTCAATGTTGAAATTAACATTAACTAAGATGTAGAAGAATTATTCATTGTTAGTTCATGGTAACGACTATGGTGAACTAATGTTAATAAATAGAAACCTTATTGTAAAGCATTACCAACATTATTACCTATGCACCAGGTGTGTTCCTGTCATGTCATAGTATCCTCTGAGGCTGTGAATGCATAGATGTGTGTGTGTGAGTGTGTGCGGCATAACCGCTCAATAATCTATTAAGGCGCCTCGCTCCGGTTCCCCAGTGACCAGGATTTGGCACCACTTCTGTCTGCCTCCCCTAACTATTGGCCTAATTAATCACTAGAAAGATATATTACACAACAAGCAGGAGGAGAGGGAGCACAGACATTGAGACACTTGTTCATTTGTCCTGCTCTTAACTTTGCCAGAAATAAAACCCTGCGTTTCTGAGCCGAGGGTCCTGACGACTGCTGCCATCACCCACCTGAGGCCCTTTGGTTGGCACCCACCAGTAATTGGCAATTACTGTCCTTAGAATTAAAGCAAACAAGAATAATTGGCAGGCATTGCACTAGGTAGAACAAGACAGGGAGTCTGTGTAAGGGTAAGAGAGAGAGAGAGAGAGAGAGAGAGACCTCCCTCAAAATGAGAATCGGAGGAACTGGGCCAAAGGCAGTAAGACTTGTGGCCGTCTCAGCGGTTCTGTGGCCTCGCCGTCTGCCGTCATTTCCACTTAAAATCAAATACAAAGCGTACAACCTACAGCTGTACCATAGCAACTGCAACACAACTACGAAAGTGTAACAAAAAACTTGCATAATAATTAAATCAGAAAGAATCAAGGCCGTCAGTACAAACACAGTGTACATGTATAGGAAAATCAGCATTTAATGCTACTGGTGTAACCAGTACAGAAGATAATGAAAAAGCACTACTGTGTCATTTTCTCAGTATATAATATATGTAGCACAGCATGCATAGTTTCTGTGTCTGACTCTAAAATATGTTTAAACATACTTTGCTAGGTACTATATCCCACAATGCAATATGCGTTTTGACTTAAAAAGCCCAAAATGAAAGTTCTCTCATCATTTACTCATTAATACGATTCTGTAAAATATCTCAGTTGTATTTTTGTTGGTACGGACCCCATCGGCTTTCACTGAATTTACAAAAACATTCCTCAAAATGTCTTTTTTGTGTTCCACAGAAATAAAATCATACAGGTTTGGAACAACATGAGGGTAAGTAAATAGTGACAGAATTTTCATTTTGGGCTTCCATTGCCAGCGTGAGGAATGAACCAGGAGTAATATCTATGATTTTTCTTCTTTTTGGAATTAAAAACCAAAATAAACATTAATTTCTGAAACAGCTGGCCACCACTTGCTGACTTAATCATACTACATTTTTTCAGTCATGTCATGATGTAGCATATTAACTTTGAAACATTTAAGTTGCACAATGAGTACAGTTTTACATCACTTGTAAAAAATCATACAGTAGGATACATTGTACACTGCACTATAAGTAGTATACTAGTGATTTTATCAAACAGACGTAACAGTGTTCCTCACTTGACCTTACTGTAGTACGATCAGAATGGAATACTTGAATGGAACACTAGAATTCCGTTCTGAACATACTACAGTAACTTGGAACATTTGGCCCATTGTTCTGTCTGTTTGATAAAATCATAAATCACACACTTAATGAGCTAATAAAGTTGAACTCAAGAGGATCCTTTAGCTGAGTCTGACACAAGGCCAGAACGTTACAGGAAAATCACTTGATTGTCATGAATTGCAAATTGGAGACTGTTGGGAATGCACGCCAGACATTGTAGCAAAAGACAATTAGTGTTGTCACATCCAGAGTTTTTTTAAGAACTGGAAATGGACCAGCATGCAAGATGCAGACACGATCCAATATGTGGGCTGAAGTCGTTCAGAAATCGATTGGCTCTCTGTGTGGTCTAGAATGTATTTTTGGTAAAAGCACATTTAAGCCCAAAGGAGATTTCGTTTTTTGCATGTACACAAGGGTCCATGTACAGTGCGTGTGATGCAAATTTCGTCATCAGAATAGTATGCTCGACACCTGATTTTTGTAAATGCACATACTTCATATATGCGCATGGAATTTTTTACGCTAGCGCAAGTATAAAACTATGTTTTGGGCTTTATACAGTGGATCTGAAAACAGGAACACACTTGAGTCACCGATCGCACTTACTGTAACTGGTAAGACACAGAGAAAGAGCAGTTAAGGAGATGGGTTAGACAAGTAAAATGGAGCTTATTTTTAGAGGAGCTTCAGGGTGGTACCGCTCAGCAGGATGACTGACTAATAACCCACATCAGACTCGGTGCGACAGACACAACTCAACCCACGGCTTAGACCGTGCAGCCATGTTTACAGCGCAGGCTGAGATGAAGGGAGAATGGCCTTCCACAGCAGTGACAACACTCTGCACTGGAATTCCCCGGCATACCACAGCCTGACCACAGTCTTACGGCCTGCACATCAACACACAAACCGTGAACATGCGTGCGCTGTACGCTGCTGTGTCCTTCTGTACCACAGGCAGGGTTATTAATGCTAATCAAATCCAAACTTTCTCACTCTCGCCTGTCTGTTTGTGTAAATAAGCATCCCACCTACAGGGGATTTTGTTTCTATAATGTGTGTAGAAGTGTTTGGGGCGAAAAAGCCATTTGAGTAGGTCCGCCCAAGGCGGGTGACAGAGCTATTCCCTTTTCGTGGCCTTTATGAGTGTACTAAAAGAATAACAAAGCATTTTGCAGAAGCTAACGCTCTCAAATTTCCATTTGAGAAATTTCTAGAATTATTGCACTTTAATGCAAGCACAAATTAAACGTAAACTCGTATGCAAGATCTATTTTATTCTCTACAATTTGAGAAGTGCTGAAACCTTGAGAAGCAGTGAAATTCCAATTCCAATAATTCCAAATTATGTTAATGTTTTCCTATTGAAACAACAAAAAAGACTTTGTGTTGTAGCACAGAGTAAGTGCGTTTATTCAGCAACCATAATTGCAAACAGTATAGTCGAGATTCATGTTTGCATGTCTCACAAATATCACAGACGATGCTTAAACAATTGAATTAGAACATGATTAATCGCGCAGCAATAGTTTGCAGTATCTGTCTCAGAGCCAGAGCTCAATGATCTGTCCGACTGATTCAACTCGGGTTTACACATGCCTACTTTGGACGGGGGCTTACAAGACGCTCCAGATTTAGTAAGAATGTGTTATTTATTCCCTTTTCCTTTTTTTTGTCAAATCTGTGGGTGTGGGTATTTTTCTTTGCTCCATGAGGCATCTTCTTTTGCAAGGTTTGAGAAACTTAAGCCATTCCACAATGCCTACCGCAGAGCTCACAGAGAGGAACTTTGATGTGTTCGCATTAAAACAAGCAAAGTTTAAATGGGTCTTTGGTTAATTTTGGATCGTATCACTTGTAGACACTGCACTTTCTTCCCTTATCACTTACTTTGCCATCTTTTTTCATCTGCGTTCCTTGAACATTTGCTTTGGATTCTTCTTGTAGGGACCTACATGACATCATCTTAGTCATTTCCTGACTATAAACATTCTCAGGAAGAATACCAGACAAAAATGCAATACGAACATCTGTGTACAGTCATTACCTGCTGATCATGCAACCATTCCCATTATGTTCTGCTTCATTGGATTTGCATTAAATTACACTTTGAATTTCAGACTGAGGATCCACGGGGTACTTTTATTGAGTCAACAGTGGTCAAGCACAAGGAGCTTCTTTCCATGCTGAAGAGATTAATGCACATCCTCACAGACAGGGATTCCAGGTAGCTCTAGAGTGCATTATCCTGTATAATTTGGAAATCTTAACATACAGAATGATTATTAGCATTTCTACAGGATGCCTGCTGGGCCTTGAACTTTCCAAACATTCCTCAACTCACCTTCACATAATTTCCGCTCGTACTGGCTTCAGATGGCACTTCTAAAGCATTAATACTCTTTACAAGCACTGTTAACGGCTCCTCTTGCTCCCGCCTGCTGTTCTGGAGGAAATACATGGCAGCAAGAGACTAAATGACAAAGCTTTCACACACATCCAGGTGTTCTCCTGACAAGGGGGGAATGTAGTAACAATGTTTGTGCAATCCTCAAGGATCTTGTACTCTTAAGTTGTATTTAGTTTAGTTCAGTTTATATTGCATACACTTTCAATGTACTTACAGTGTACTTGCACACAAAAGTACTGAGTAGTGTAAGGTAACTACATGGGTTAAGTTAAGGTTTAGGGGTAGGTTTAGGCTTAGTACCTAGTTAGTGTCATTACTACAATAAGTACATAGTATGTTCATGCAAAATAGAAATGTAAAATAAAGTGCTACCATTGTATTAGCAGGTATGCACTTGTAGAACTCTGAAAAATGTTGGAAAGAACAAATTTATAAACATCAGCAATATGCATGATTATTCATTTGTTTATTAAATATTTGGCTAATTTGAATTTGCTTTCAGCTATCAAAATGAGTGTATCACATTTTTAAATCCTCGTTTAAATCCATTCTGCAAACTTCCACAGATCTCCCCGCAAAATAAACAGAAAATGCAGTAAATTTGGCCTGCAAATTCTGTTTGGACCTGCACATCACCATTTATCATCTTTCCTGTAACTCAAACAGTGCAAAGTGCCTCTAGCAACACCATTGTCATTGGTTTGATTTCCAGGGAAAGCAATAAAATCTTCTGCCAAATGTGTAAGTTTATATCACATTCCCAACCAGTGATTCTTTATTCAAACTCATTGTGACAAACTTTAGTCTTTCCGGTGTGGAAATGCAGGGTCTGAGAGCAGCTGTGCAACAGAATTTGTCCTTTTATTTACACTCTTTATAAACAAACAAAAAGGAAGCACGAGGGCTTTTCAGCAATCACTTAAACAAAAACAAATTTCAAACCAGCAGTCGTGTCTTCTGGGCATGAGACAGCACACCACACTCCCCAGGCAGCCTTTTTCACTCTCTCCAAGCCCTGCTTTTTATCCTGTCTCTTGACTCACTGCAAAATGAGAACACCTGTTAGATTTCATTAACAAGAGGCGTTTCCCTTAACCATCAACTCTCCCACACTCATTCTCTGTCTGCAGTGGCCTTTAAACCACGCCCCGCTTTCCACACTCATCTTGTGTACAAAACTGGTCCCAGCAAAGATCCCAGCGGAATAAAATAATTATTACCACGTTTAAAGGGTTAGTTCACCCAGAAACGAAAAATGGTCATCATTTACTCACCCTCATGTCATTCCAAACCCGTAAGACTTTTGTTCATCTTCGAAACACAAACGAATATATTTTTAATTAAACCTGAGAGATTTCTGTCCCTCTGTCGACAGTCCACGCAACTACCAACAGAATTGTAAGTTTTGGGTGAACTAACCCTTTAAATGTTCCTGCATTTCCCTTTCATCCATGGACCTGATGTGTCTTTGAAAACAATGAGCTCACATTCACTGGCTTTTGTGCTGATGAAGAGGCGCTGGAAACTGGGCCAGTGAGCTTCTGGTCCAGTTTCTGAATCACTCAGAGGTGCTTCTCAAAGAAAGATCTGTGTACAGAACTTAATCACAAATCCCATGATTTCATCTTTAGGGTCGCCTATCAGGTTGCTTAACTCTTTTTTTCCCCTTCTGAAGCAGCCAGCTGGCATACATCACTCATTTTCTGTGACTCAATATTATCTGAATAGATTTGTGTGTGATCTTTTTTTCTTGAATAATTCAATGGAATCGATGTACAGAAGCTTGACTCAGTTTATGAAGGTATATACTTGCCTTCATAAATTAAGGGAAAAGGGGAAGATTAAAACAACTAGAGACAGGAAGAACTCATTGATTGGCTTTTACAAAGGGCTCACTGCAGAAGGAAAAATGCATTGAAATATGTTATAAAGTATATAAGGAGGATAACCAAACGTCATCTGTCTGTGAATTATGGCCACGATTCCACAGCATCTCCACGCCACAAAACGGCTGCTGCAATTGCTTGTTGGTTAGCTTTTCTTCTCTTAATTTTTTTGGTTCAACCCAAAACAATTTGTACTACAAAATAGACGTGGGTGTGTACAGGCTTTTACAGTGTACAGGCCATTTTATGAGACTAGAGTCATTACTCTGCATTGTTTTGCTTTTGGAAGTTTATGTATTTCATTTCAGTCTCGCTGTTGGTAATGCTTTCTTTCTCTTAATTTCTACACTGCATATTACTAACAAAAAAAATTGCTTTGTAAAGGGCTAACATCAATCATATTATGTACTTCACTTAAACAGGGCAGTTTAATATTATATTTATTTGTGTGGCAACGTCAAATATATTTATATCAACAGGTAATTCACTACCGACACAATAAAACTCCATAAAATGTTTTTTCTTTTGTGTTCCACAGAGGAAAGAAAGTCATACCGGTTTGGACCGAGATGAGGGTGAGTAGTGATGACCGAATGCTCATTTTTGGGTGAACTACGCTTTTAAGTTAGTAACATTGCTACTTTTAGTTGCTCCCCAACACTGAATTGGTCAAACTTAGAAACCAGACCATGTTAAAATATGTCTTTGACGTCAGTGTAGTAAACTGTAAAAAGAAAGAAAATCTTGAATGAGAAACATATTTTGTTGGCCAACTTAACCAGTGACCACTAAAGAGTCCCTTTGCTTGCTGGTGACATGCCAGACCAAAGCCCTTTTAGACACAGAAAAAGAGACAGAAAGTGAGAGAAAGTAGCTCCTAGTGAAATGCGTCACCTTGTGGGCTGGACGACACCCTTCCGTAGGGACAGTTGCATCATCGCAGTTTACCGCATCAACAAAGTGATATGTCTCTGCTCAGTAGCATAACCGTGGGAGTATCCGCAGTATGAAGAAAAAAACAAGCAACCATATCATCAGAACAAAGCCTCGGTGGCCACAAACACAGCATTACCTTCCATATTTACAGTAGGAGCAAAGTTTTTACGCATGTTTTTAGTCAAAGGAGAAAAATACACTCAGAGAGAAGTGTATATTTAGGTTGCTGGATTTTATACTTAGTAACCACTGCACAGCTGGTGACATTTTTTGATATGCGTTCACCAACGTCAGTAGCAAAACAAACCTTGTGTTTTCATAACACAGGAACGGACATCAGTCTCCAGCAGCTAAAATGCATTTGGGACTCGCACAGGAACTGAGGCTACATCTACATTAATCCGGATACATTTTCGTATCCGTCCACACTAGCATTTTCAAGCGTTTTCCAAAAGTTGCTCATCCACACTCAAACTTCGGAAAATGCTTAAATTATCTCACTGTGCATGTGTAAAACATAATTAAAGCTCCCTGATGATGCAGAGAGACCAGACATAATAAAGTTCCCATGCTATTCTTCAGGCACAATCATTTTATTATTAAAATATCCCACCACTCAATGGTGCATCCATGTTGCACTCAATCGCCATTTCATGTACGGTCTAGTATTCACCCTTGCACTTTTAAACACCGCTTTTAACCGAGGGTAAAGGAACGTTTCACACTTGTAATTTAGAAACAGGGTTAGCACCGCTTTTTACCTCATATTCACGTGCACAGAAACACCTTGCATTGTATAAACAGAAGTTTTCAGTTGTGAAAATGTTATGACAATTGGAGTAAAGCAGAGACCATTTCATTCTTACCTTTATGATCCGAAAAGTCCATACAGGATAAACTTGATAGTATGTTTGGCAATATATAAATATGAGGATGCACAATGCTAGAACTTTATGTAAACATATTGCATGCAGTGTTCATCCAATCAGTGACACTGACACTGCAAGTATGCAAATAAAGACGTTAACCCAGAGTTTAGGAGTGTATAGTGGGAAATGCCAGCTGATGAATACCCAGGATTAATTGTTAACCCCTGTGTAAATTATAAGTATGTTATTATAATTATAAGTGTGAAACTTGAAAAAAAAAAACATAAAGCAAAAATGCCGTCTCAGTGTGGACAGAAGGCCTAAACGTAGATAAAAAATAGGTGTTTTCAAATTTATCTGGATTAATGTAGACGTAGCCTGAATTACGAGATCACTAAAAAGAGAAATACATGCAGCACGGATCAGTTGATGGAAAGTCTTATTTGCGAGCTGCAGTTCTTGGGTGGTGCCTGTTGCATGGACGCTCCAGCAGCACTGGCGCTGATCTCCCTACAAAAGCCCCGTTCCTCCCAACATCACTGCAGCCAATTTCCATGTGCCCCTCTGGAATCGCAACTGCTTCGTTGCCTCCGCTTCTCTCTATAAATGTGAGTGTTATGAGAGAAAACGTTTTTCTGGGTCCCACATCAAAGCGGTACGTCATATCAAAGTGTTACGCCACGACTCAATCTATTCTTTTCTGTTCTTTAGAACTATTGCAACATTTTCTTCAGTAAACAAGTCGTAGTTACAGATTGCTGCGTGTACAGTGGATATGAAAAACTAAAAATATCTAAATATCTATATATAAGTCTAAACATTCCTAAAACATTCAGAAATATACATTTACTTGAGAAGGAAAATTACACAATATATTAAGTCTGGTTTTCTGGGAGTTGATGCATAAAATAAGTAATATAAAAAAAAATTGGGTCAGAAGATAATAAACTCAACTAATTTAGCTTTTTTTAATATCTTTTGCTTCTCAAGTAAATGTATCTTGATTAAAGAATGTTTAGATATTTGTACTGGAAAACAAGACAAAAATATTGAGTAAGGAAAATCTTTTTTTTTTTTTTTCACCATAGCTGTGATGTCAATAAATGTCCCATTCATGGTTAATGTGGACGTCACCGGGACTGATCAAACATGGTAGACAGGGGTACAACTCAATAAAGCTGCTCCAGAACCAGCCTGTTCCTTTATTTGTTGTCCCAATTTGTTTTGGGGCTGCTTCACCATGTCTTCTGGTTGGCCTCAGCAGGGCTGTTAACACACAGCACATTTTACATGCTGCCATTAAAAGCCGCACTCTTTAAATCCCAGGCTTATTTTTAGCTTGTCTCTGTTCTGGGAAGAAAAAAATGGGGAAAGTGGTTTGAATGCAGACTGGAGTTCATCTCCTCCAACCGTCCCGCGCCAGCTTAAATAACGCCTGTAAAAGCTCTGACTGAATCATACAAATTTGAGACATTTGCTGTCTGAAAGCAGCAGTTTGATTGAATGCTTTTCAGTTAACTTTTCTAATGCCTCTGAGAACATGCTAGTCAAATCACTTTGACGTCTGAGCAACGCTGTACTAATATCCTGCGAACCCGACACAACACCACACTGATATTATTCCAGCATCTCTCCGTGGGAGGTCAATCAAAGCCATTACATTACACATGTAGAGCATTATAAACTTGAACGTTATGTGAGTGATTTCTGTGTCATAATGGAAAACAGAATTAAATTGAAATGAAAAACAATAAAGGCCATTGTGAATTTGGATTGTTTAGTTGGTGTTTTACATAATGAAGAGTCCTTGTGAAAAGGTGGTCAAGGGAACAGTTGAACTCTGTAGGCCTATATCGTAAGTCTCATGAGAAAAGTCTCATGGGATCCTCTAGATTAAGAACAAATTGAAAGTTTGAAACCTTAATATGCATGTGATTTTATTTTAAGGGGTCAGAAAACAACCCAGAGTCTAGCATGCGCACTCGCTGCCCTTCTCCACTGACGGACATAAACTCAGCAGGTAATGACACATTTATTTACAACACATTGAAAGACAGTAATTCAGAACACATTTTTGCTAGCATCAACTCATGATTAGTGTTCATATTATTAAAATAATATATTAACACAAATACATTTATGATGTTATGAAAGATATAATTGCTAAATATACAGTGCATTTAAAAAAAATCACTTTCTTGGACGTTTTATTGTTTTACATCATTGAACCACAGAGGCTTTTTTGACATGGATTGATAGAAAAAAAATATGATTTGGTCAATAGAGTGCAGTTGCAGTAATAATCATAATAGTCAGTATTTGCATGTTAGGCAACAACCGCATCAATTCAGACCACTGCATTGTTCCTCATTCTTTGCATAACCATCTTAAGAAAACAGCTATTTTAGATTTTAGATTCATAATGGTTTGGGTCACTTAGCAGAGATCTGTTTTATGTTGATCTGTTGTGAAAAATCCAAAAATAAGTTGATTGTAATTCATGCTTTAAAACAACAAAGCATGAAATAGGAGGTGAACACTTTTATAGGCCTGTATTTTAGAGCTGATTTGTAGCCTTTCAACCTCGGGGCTGAGCTGGAGTCAGTTACGGTATTATTTGCAGAGGAAATTAAATAAAATGTACAGTTGTTTCCAGTAGTGAATTCAATTGATCAATCTACGAAAAAGACAAACCGAAATCATAACCCAGCTCTGCTGTGAGCTGGACCACTTTGTTAAATATCCTTTTTTATTCAAAAATATATTACATTATGTATTTGTGCAGTGTGACAATAGATGACATGTTTTATTTGCGTTCTAGTAGTATTGTAATGAAATATCTTCCCTTTTATTGGACTCTGTTCACAGGCTTAATGAACTGTAAAATGTTCTGCAAGGCAAATTTTATAGTATTTTTTTATGTGTTTTGTAATGTGGCTATTCTGCATATCTTAACATTTTTCAGGAATAATGTGTACTTCCATATACCACAGTTTAGTATATTTCTTAAAATCAGCCCAAATCGCTGCCCAAAGAACAGCGAAGTGATATTAGTTATTACAGATGTCCATTTTGGCACTTTGCAATGTCCAGCTAATTGAGGATGCTTGGTCACTATAACTTCAGAACAGGCGTCAGTAAGTTTCTACACCTTACTGAGACTTCAGTCTCGGTACAGATTTCTCATTTCTAAGAAATATTATCTTGAATCAGAAAAGCCAGGGGACAAGGAGCACGGGAGCCCCTTTGAAACTGTGAGAAGTTTTGGCCGCCCGCTGCTCTAGAAATTGAGAGGAAAGGATTACGAGATTAGTACTAACAGGATGCAGTAAATTCTCATTATGCTATTTGGAGAGAAAAGGGCAGAAAATGTCAGACAGCTCTTGAGTAGTCAAGAGAGAATACCAAATATTTACACACACGCACACGCCAACACACACACAAACACTGTTGGACAGGCAAGCGTAGAATATGTCAGGCCATTCTGGAGGGGCTGCGGCATGGGGAACCGTGCTGCCATTTTTTTGGAAAGTGTACGTGAAAGCTGCAGTGTTGGAGTTTTGCAAGACAGGGAAACTCGTCTGGATTTGGCCTGGGAAAGAAGTTAAGTATCAGTCCACTTTAAAAATGTAAATGCTGTACCTACATAATACAAGAAAATAACTTATAAAATGCTCTTTTATTTCAGAATGGGAAGCTAAAATCATGATGCTTCTCGGCTTTATATTTCAAGTCTCTACGGATGTATTGATGGTGTTACCAGCTCCTGTCCTGCTGGTATTTATGGTATTGTTATTGACATTCAGTTATTTTTCATGTGATTATTATTATTAGGAGCTTACCTTTTACTTTTGTTTTTTTTTAGGAATTGAAGGGACTACACTAAATTAACTGCCTGCCCACTCCTTAAATTCTTTCACTCTCCACAAAGACATTTTAAAACAATTTACAGCCACAGAGAGTCGCAACAAGGAAGTTAGTAGCGGCAGTTGAGGATCTCTTTCACCACACCGAGGATGGTATTGTCATTAAAACGGTGCTTGAGCCTGCCTCCTGAAACTGAAACATCTCACAGGTGGATCTTCAAGTACTCTAAACTCTCGCTTTTAATTCTTTTGTCATGCAGCTCATTGAGTCTACAGTCACTGTGGATCTCAGGCACACTCGGCAGCTTAAATGGGTTCGTTAAGGCTAATCAGCTGATCTTGGAGCCATTGCAGCTGCATACTTCTTTGAAATACGCCTCGCGCATGCCCAGCAGGCTATTGCATTCAATGGCTTGATAGATATACCATAATCCTTGTAAAATGATATGTGATGGAAATTTTTCCGAATTTCGTGCTCCAAACGAAATCAAGAAAATGTCAAAAAATAGCCGTTTCGTAAATCACCTCCTCCCCAGAAAAATGAATGTGATGGCTGACTCACTGGAGAGAATTTACAGTAGGAAACATCAGGGAAACTAATATCTGGCTGTCAAACAGATTTAACATTCAAAAACAAAACATCAATTGTCCTCTGAAAACGACTTCCTTCCTGGACTCCTATTTTATTCAGAACATGGACCAACTGAATGGTCGCTGACCACTGGACTTTGGACACAATTGGCCTTTGGAGTGCTAAGGCTTTTACCAGAACTCCAATTGACAAGTTCCCCAGCATGTGTCTCAAGGGCTATCCTACCATGTAAGGTACGGTAGACATACTATATTTGCAGTCTCTTTCATTTTTCAGGCTGAACAGAAATACCAGACAGCAAAAACTTCAATGCAGACACATGCACCGCTGAAGGACGTCAACACAAACACTGATCAGCTGCACAGCCTTCGGGAAATGGCAAGAAAGCAGTTCTAAACGGCAGTCGTGGTAGCAGAGTTTTACAGTGACCACACAGACTGCGAAAGCACACTGAATCAAATATATACAGACGGCGAGCAGGATAGGGGGGCGTGCATATATTTTGCTCACATTGCTGAATGGATTTATTTCCTTGGCCTGACTTCTATGATTCAGCAGACAGAAATGTGGCATTTCAACAGCTACACACATACACCTTTTCATATTAACCTGCTGGTAAAGACATTGGACCGTTAGAAGTGCTCTTAATGTTTTCTATGAACTGCTTCCAGAGGGTAAAATAATCATGCCATCACATGTTCACATTAAAGTGCACTTAAAGAAGTAGAGCAAAACCAGATTTGCCTTAGTGAGCTCAAAGAGGTCTATGATGGAGTGTTATCCTTTAGCATTCCCATTTATCTCAAAGGCAATTGCTTAGCTGGCCCGAAACCCTCTGGAAAGTGGACCATCTTTGCTCGTGGATGCTCAGTTCTTCAGGCATGAGAATTTTTGGGTAGAGATGAAAAAGATGATCATTTCAGACTGGACTCGCTCCTGTTTATGTGTGGCGAGAGTCATCATTTGAAGACATTATCGTAATCAAACATAAGGCAGAATGTGTTTCTAAGTTTATACCAATCCAGTCAATCTCATCAGTCTTATTCCAGTGTGAAGAAGAATATAGCCCTACACTGTGGTGGTAACGGTTTCTTAACTGTTGGGGAAACGCTTCATCAATGCTGCAGCAATTAAAGTTCTTCCATATGGAAAGGCTGTTTAGCTAATTAAATAAGCTGAGTGAGTGAGTGGTTGAGTGCATCAAGGTTTATATGACCTCTTGGCTTCTGAGCTGGAGAAGTTTTTCTGCAATGCAGCCAACGACAACCAGTCGGGTTTTGACTTAAATGACAACACAAACCCAAGCAAGAACAACACTCGCTGGGTCAGCGACTGCTAGGAAAACAACTGACTCCGTGCAACCAATTTTTCAGTTCCTCAAGGGATGATGGGATATAGGAGAAGGGTCTGAAAGCCAGAGTCGCAGCACAACCGAGCAGGAAACAGAACCTGTGGCTCTCATTAGGATACTTTCCCGGGCTCTCAAACGCACTGCCGTGTCCATGTCTCCTCATTACTATCTTCTCACTCACTCGTTCAAGCTGCTCATCCATTTGCTGACATTTTATTACAGGTCATTCTCATTGCACCCAGTCAGGAAAGCATGTTGTTTTAAGAATAATTTTTCTTATTTGTGTATAATATAGAGTAAATATTCAGCTTCAGCTAATGGCATGAACAGCCTTTACGCACTTGAGTGCATCTGCAAAGTTAATAACGGAATGCAAGTTTCAAGAATGTTTTAAAGCTGCAAATAGGTGTGTTTCACAGTGGTCTTGGTAGTGGGCTTTTTCTCTCTCTCTGTCTCAAGCTACGTCTATATTAATCGGCATACATTTTCTTTTCAAAATGCTCTTGTTTTCCAAAAGCTGCTAGTCCAAACATCTGAAAAGCCTTAAATCGTCTTACTGCACATGCGTAAACCATAATTAAAGGTCGCTTTGCAGGAATGTAATCTAAAGATTGTACTGTGAAAGTGAATAAAACATAGCTGGCACATGCCGGTATGACCATAGATATCTATGGTTACAATAGAGTGGTGGAACTATGACGTAAAACCCGGAAGCATTTTAGCACTTCCGGTTCCATCCAATGTTTTTTTTTTAATGTGTTTATGGTTAAATGGCTGAAATAAGGTCCGTGGTGAACACAAGCTTGATGTTTTATTCTACGACATAAAATACATCAGTATTATTAACATACCCATGATTTATTTGAGCTGTTACCTGTCTTGAAAATGACAGTTCTTAACAAGTGGGTAAATCGGAGGCTGTCACGGCCATCACGCTGAACAGGTAAGCTCAGTCCACTTTTACAGCCTAGTTAAGCTTATAACTGCACTCTTACAAACTATTCTAATCCAAACTTTCAGGGAAAATGTTTTTAGATAAAGACTGAAAGATTTGTCGGAAGGTGACGTTGAAATTGTGATGGACAAAATGTGTAAGTATCATAAACTTTTGTTGATCACAGAGCTTATTTTTTGCGATAATCCAAAAGCCTATGGGAAACTCCTGTTGGGTTTTTGTATAGGGAACCAGCGTGATGCTAACATCTGATTGGCCTACAAAGTGACGTCATAGTTCCACCACTCCATATGCGTCACGTGACTTGTTCTGAATTGTACGATCACCAAGGGTGAAACCACGCTTATGCACAATATAATGGCTTTTTTCTTCAGCTTGAGTGATCTCATCTGAGTATTTTTACTAATATTGGTCAAAAATACAATTAATTTCTTTAATATGTAAAACTTCAATGGGAGAAAGAAAATGATTAAGTGCACCTTTAACATTTTCAACGCAGGTAATATGGGTCAACCGCAGGCAAGTTTGCATGTTGAATCAAGATTTGCGGTCAGACCTGTCTCCTGTCATTTATCGATCTGCAGTGGTTGGCAACTTAGTTTCACCCCTGTGAGTATATAGTTACAACACCCTAAACTGCAGCCATTATGGGTCGAGGACTTGTTGAATAATGAATCATATTTTCCATGGTGAGGACCCGTCTGCCGTTCTGACCACAGGGATTGTGGATGAAGTTTGAACCTCCTTCATCAGGTATCCAGCAGCACTATTCTCATCAGGAGGGTGTTAATCTTTAACGGAGACAACCACCACAGAGACGTCTGTCGGGCCCTAACAGGATTCTCCATCTTCTCTTTTATTGTGTGCACGAGTAAATCAGACCTTTCCTGAGGAACTAAACTGTTTTCAATAGGACAAGGTAGAGTTCACATCTATGTGACATAATTACACTAGATTTACTAGATCACTCAGAAACAGTATTTATACAAACTCATATATAATGAAATTTTTATTGTTAATGGAGCATACAAAAACTATTTGATCATGCACATATTTTCCGAATTGAATGAATGTAAAACAAACTGCTATTTTTTTGTATTTTGAATTGAAGGTGGTGGAATGTTATTGTGGCCCAGCAACACAACTGCCACGTCACTCTACTAATCCGAAGGTAGGGATACACCTGTTCTGTCCCAGCATTCCTTGAACTCCACTCAGTTTCAACCATATCATGATATACTGATCACACTGAATGGTATGAGCTTTGGTTGGTATAACCCTAAAGGGATAATTCACTAATTACAATAAGTTGGATGTAGATATTACAGCGAATGACTTAAGAAAAAATCACTTCAGTCGGAGCTACAGCTTAAAAGCCAGAGACTAATATAGTACGTTTTACAAGAAAATATTATTTCAGGCTTTATACAGTGGTGGCCAAAAGTGATGTCTGGAGGGGATATTGGTTTTTTTATGACCCTACAAGTTTGATCAAACAATCAATATATGAGGAAAATATCTTATATTGTATGTGTGTGTGTGTGTGTGTATATATATATATATATATATATATACATATATATATATATATATATATTTTTTTTTTTTTAAATTGGAAGGAAAAACAAAACACTAACACTATCTGGCAAAATTATTTGGCAAACTATGCAAAAAAATGCATAGAAAAACATAAAGTTGACAGGAAAAAGCATATATTGACTACATCAGTTATTAATATTTCATAGGTTCTCTTTTTGCATGCGTTCATAATTTCTTCAAAAATGATGTCTGCATAATTTGGCATGTTTCATTACGTTATCACAAATAAAGCAGAAGCACAACTACGCAATATGATTACTAAATCATTAAATAAATTGTTAATAATATTTAAATAAACTGTGAAGATGTCCATTTTCCAAGGCCGGACATCACATTTGGCCACTATACTGTACTTCAAAATTTCACGTTTAATTAATTGTTACTTAACATTTTTTATAATTGTGAAATTTACTCACAATTTCTGAGTGAAAAAATGGTTTCAGAGTAAATCCTAAACCAATTTATTTTCAGTGTAGGTTTGCTTAGGACAATATCCACGATGTAGTAAACTGACCCCGTTCAGAAAATCCATATTTGTCAGAAGTGTGAAAAATTGACATCTATGTGCATAAATGTTGTCTTAACTTTCCCTACCACAAACACAGTTATTACTGAATAAAAACAGCTTTCACGTTTACCACTGTATATACAACATCAATATAAGGTTGAACCCTAACAAGCTACATTAACAAATACAAAGAGGGCTATTAATCGCCCACGACTCTGCTCTCTGGAGCTCTGTGGGACGCAGACACCGCCCCTGGTTAACCAAACTTTCCACCGGCCACACTGGCTGAACCGCAGGGCCAGAGGACGGCAGCCACTGTAGTGCACCCATGATGCTGTGCGTAAAACTGTCCAACTGAGTTTAACTCTCCCAAAAGACTCTTCTTCATCCTTAGATGGCCATGGAGACTATTGCTGTGAAGTCTTAATTGAAACGTGTTTGATCTGTGTGTGATCAAATGAAATCGGTATGTAAAACACCCCATTGATCTGATATCCTGGGCAATATTTTTGTACTCAGTATTTTTGTCTTGTTTTCAAGCACATATATCTAAACTTTCTTAAATCAAGATACAGTTACTTGAGATGCAAAATGACAAGATATTAAGTCTTAAAATATGATTTATGCATATTGACCAGTAAGTTCCCTTTGAGTGAAGTTTATTCTTCTAACCCCTATGGCAGTAATATTTCTTGTTTATGCACTTAATTTTGATACATTTTTCAGAACTTTATGTAGTCGTTTTTCTTCTTGAGTAAATGTATCTTGTTTTAAGAATGTTTAGTAAAATCATTTTTTTGAAGTCTAGGAAAAACTACTGTCAGGAAAACTGACTTTCATTGTATGGACAAAATTTTCAAAATATCTTTGTGAAAAAAAGAAAGTCGTACAGGTTTGGAAAGACATGATGCTTTGAGTAAACGACAGACTTTTGGTGAAAAAATAGTGTAAAGCTGGACAATGTACAAATCTTTAATCATATCATGCCAATCACATGACATTTATAGCTAATGGGATCGTCTGACTGGACTTGCTGCAATTCTTGTTTGCAGCCTCTCTCTCTCTCCCCATTGGAGTGATTTCACTGCTCTGGCATGGTTTACCCTCTCCATAAGGGCCCACACAGTCACAGCCTATGACACTTTTACACTCTCATTGGCCAAAAAGAACAAGACACAGTACTACACTAAGCTTTCCTTATTGGGGGATGTGGCAGCGTAAAAAAAAGAAGAGCGTAGACTTTTTTAATTGAAAAGTAAGTGCATTTTTCTAAGGTGGACAAGCGTTCCGAGGACTTTGCCGACATTTATTTGACATGTCACGTCATGCGGTTTGATGCCAAGTCCTGCAGAAGTCTCTGTTTGAACTCGCTGCCATTTCCACACTGCGCTTATTCATTTGTGAAATAATTGCTGCGACCTTCAAGGGTTTTCTTTGGCCCACCTGGAAATATGTATTTTTTTCACCCAATCTTGGTTCTAATTAACAAGCCTATAAGGGCTTAGCGAGCTTTTTTTTGCAGGACATACTCATTTTAATAGAGTTCTGTCGTAATGGCTTAGTGTGAGGTTTCCTGATGTGTCCTGTGTGTGTGTTTTGATGAGAAGTTTATATGTTTTACACCATCACAGAACGCTCTGGTTCTCCCCTGGATTTTTTGGTCTCTTTCACCCTCTAAAATAAAGATGAATATGTTATCCGTGACTTCTATTTTTGGTGCTGAAAAAATAACTACACAAAAGGCTATTTACAGTACACACAGTATTTGGTTTAAGTTTGTTTAGGCTCTGTGTGCTCCCAGCCAAAGTGCAGAGTACACTAATGCATTACTGTGGCAGACAGATGCATGTGTTCAGCTTACTGGCTCTGTTTATTTACCCCTCAGCTGTTTTAAATGGACAGGATTCAGCACAGAGGGGCTGCAGAAGGGTGAATCTCACCTGAATCAAAACTTGTCCAGTCATACTTTACCCTAAAAAAAAAAAAAAAAAAAGATTAAATTGCAATTTGCATTAGAAAAATGGAAGAATGAAGCCTGTAAAAACAACCCAAGTTGGGTTGAAAATGGACAAACCCAGCAGTTGGGTTAAATGTTTGACCCAACATGCTGGGCAGTTTTATTTAACTCAACTATTCTTCAAAAAATGACTATATGTCTGGCTTAAAATGAACTAAAATAGGTTGGAAATTAAAAATCAGACACATAATTACTAGAGGCAACAATAATAATCAAAAGGTGAACATTTATTAATAAGCAATTTATAAAACTAATTTAATACAACTAAAATTAAACATATTAATAAATGTTAATTTCCAACATAATTTGGGTTCATTTTAAACAAGCAAAAAAGTCATTTTTAAACAATAGTTGAATTAAATAAAGCTACCCAGCAGGTTGGGCAAACAATTAACCCAACCGGTGGGTTAAAACAACCCAATTGCTGGGTTTGTCCATTTTTTAACCCAGCATTTTTAGAGTGTACGTATCTTATATCTTACTGTATATACCATGGATAAATAATTTACAAATTAATTACATTTTCATCACATAGTTACTTTTTGGCATGACAGAATATTACAGTGCAAACAAATCTTAATGGTCCTTAAAAAGACTCTTTATAGGCACAATATAACTTCTAGTCTTTTCTTTTGGATTTTAAGTGAAATATAATCATGTTCTTGACAGGTATCATGAGATTCACCCATTACCTCTGACCCCAGAGAGTATGATCTGGATTGTGAGATCTGGCATGAACAGCAGGAGTCGATCAGAGATGCCATAAAGAAGCAATAGAGTAGACACTGCAGATAGATTATCCGTTATGCACTCGACCCATGATTCCCATAAACCTGAGCCCAGTTACAGCAGACTGCCGTCTCAGAGCTAGAGGAATGGGTTTGGATTGCCAGTAGACGTGAATGTAAAAACGACTGAATTGGAGGTCATATAATGTGAGCTTTGTCCATTAAACCCTGGCCTCATAAATACTTCCATGTCCACACGTTATGAAAAACATTCAATGGAGTCTAGACAAAAGGCAATCAGTGCAGTTGGAGCCGCTGAGCTTCCCTGATCCGCGCTAATGGAATCTCCATAGTCAACGAAACTGCAGCGCTGCCACCCTTCATGAAGAACAGCTGTGCCCTGAAAACTGAAAAACCCTCGTCTCTGTGATGCACTGGCCCGTCGGTAAAAACACAAAAATATCTTAAATTGTTTTGTCTGAGACGGCAATGAGAAAAAGCACATTTCATTGTCAAAAATTTTGTAATGATTCACACATGCTCATGTTTCAAACCTGTATGACTTGCTCTTATTTGTGAAATACTAAATATTTAGCAGAATATTTACACGGCACTTCTTCTTACATGACAGTAATCTTTATCCACCATAGCTTTTTTCAGCGCAGAGACTTGACTGATATTTTTACGAATGTTGTAAATAAACACCAGTTGTCAAGACTGTAAATACACAAATTAGATTTGAGAGATTTGGTGTAGGATAAGATTGTCGCTCAATAACAACTCACATTTTATTCTGTTCTTTACACAAAGCTCACACAGCGCTCAAGTCATATGGACTACTTTCATGTCGCTATCAATCTCAGATGTCTTCAGTAGAGGTCTCAACAATGTCTCAAACTGTGTTTGCAAATAAACCAAAGACTGCAATCCAGTGTGAGATTTTTCAATATAAACTCATCAGAATTCTCATCAGTGGTCGGTTGTATAAACTGCGTAGACTAGTCTTAAAAGTTAGTCATCTATTTTTTTTTCTTCAAGACTGGTTTTAACTTTTTAAAGTCTGTTACATAAAAAGGTAGATCAGTCTAATTTGAATTGGAAATGCAAGTTGGTCAAACTAGTTCTTAAAGGGTTAGTTCACCCAAAAATGAAAATTCTGTCATTTATCACTCACCCTCATGCTGCTCCACACCTGTAAGACCTTCGTTAATCTTCGGAACGCAAATTGAGATATTTTTGTTGAAATCCGATGGCTCCGTGAGGCCTGCATAGGAAACAATGACATTTCCTCTCTCAAGATCCATTAATGTACTAAAAACATATTTAAATCAGTTCATGTGAGTACAGTGGTTCAATATTAATATTATAAAGCGGCGAGAATATTTTTGGTGCGCCAAAAAAACAAAGTAACGACTTATATAGTGATGGCCGTCATATATATATATATATATATATATATATATATATATATATATATATAGTCATAACGCTCCGAAGCTTCCTGAAGCAGTGTTTTGAAATCGGCCACCACTCATGTTTCTCTTAAACCCCATTTTTTTCTGTTTTTATTGTGTTTAGAGGAATTTTAGGAGACATATTTGAGACAAAATTGAAACTTAAATGCGATGAGCCATGAAACAGCAACCGCTAAGCAAAATTTGCTTCTGGGGACAGTAAAGCTACATTCCTGTAGCACAAAGTACTGTGTACTTGCAACGCCAAGGTTGTGGGTTCGATTCCCAGGGAATGCATGAACTGATAAATTGTAAATCTTGAATGCAGTGTTGCTTTGGATAAAATTTTCTGCCAAATACATAAACGTAAATGTAAAGGGAAATGTGTGAATGATGTAGTGGGAATGTTTCCAGCATTAGCATTTGTGTGTGCGTGTGCGAGTCTACTCAGGTGTATATTATGATGTCAGAGCAGGTGTGGCACTCTTATAGAGTTTGTCTCGTGGTGCATGTGGTGAGATACGGCTCATTTCCACAGCATTCATCAGTCATGCACATTCAGAGAGAAACGCCACAGAGGGTCTTTCAGTCATGTAGGGCATCTCGGGTGTGATGCAGTAAAGTAAACACGATGAAGAGTGTAAACATCTTTCAGCTGTAATTGCTGGTCTACCACTCAGACCTCACACAAGCACACACAAACATACACACACGCTCAAATGTGCACGCTCGCATACAAACGTGGACACAAATGTTCTGTGTGTGGTTTACGTGGCATATGCAGCATAATCCATTAACAGATACACATACACCTGCTGCCAGGTGCTGAGTGGGCAATATGTGGGTCTCTGTACCTGCTTGTATGTTTGTTTGTGTGTGTGTGTGTGTGTGTGTGTGGCCGAACTCTGAACAGGTTGTGCTTAAGCTGTCAGTGCTGATGAGTGCTGGGTTGAAAATGAGACTGAATTCCTTCAGTGTGAAAACCCACCAAGCCAAGCAGTTGCTAGGGTGGTTGCTAGATGGTAACGATGTAACTCATCAACAGTGATGTCATCGTCCAGCTCAATTCTGTTTACATACAATTGTGTCAATGCAGGCAGATCAATAATATTGTTGAATATAAAGTGTCCCTGACTAAGCAAGCCAGAGGTGACAGTGGCAAGGAACCCAAACTCCATCAGGTGACAGAATGGAGAAAAAAACCTTGGGAGAAATCAAGCTCATTTGGGGGGTCAGTTCTCCTCAGGCCAACAAACGAACAGTGCATGAATATGATTCAGACAGCATTACAGGTCAGAAGTCAGATTGGGATTGGAACATTCAAAATATTTAATCCAGTTCCATCTGGTTGAAGATCGGATTCATCACACCGGTATGGACAGTTTGTTGAGGATCTGTGCCACTGGCTGTCGTGTCGATGAGGCCTTCACAGGGGATGGTCTAGTTGACTCAATCTCTGCTGATACTTCAGGGATGCATTGTGGTTGTGTCTAGGCGCAGGTCCTCCATCTGATCTGGACACGGCCCAGATTCGGCTAACTACGGTAAACCTCTGTGCCTTTCTGAATAAGGCATTCGGCTTCGGTCACATCCCTACTTCGACCATTGTTGGCTAACAATGCTTTTGGGAATCGCACCCCTGAACAGCATAACAATGCCATTGGCAACTATCCAGAGCCTTAGCTTCACAGCAGTGACTTTTTCACAAGTACTGAAAATGGGACGTTCTGGATGGAAGCAACTGTGGCAGTTTTACCAGACTGTGGAAAGTCTGCAGCAGAAGAGCAGCTTGCTTTTAGCACATGATGAAGGGGAAATACTTTAACTGTATCCAATCAAACACTTTGGCCAATCCAATTATGTAGTTACAGAGGCAGCTCAGGTGCGGCTCTCGGCCCTGGTCTAAGCCGGAGAAAATAAACCAGCTCCTGCTTTGTGGTTTCCATGTGCGCACGAAGAAGAGGAGCCCAACAGTTATGCTTCAAGTAGGAAAATGCAGGAAGATCACAAGAAAAACCCTCCATCAATAAACAGCAGCGGCAATCTAGAGACCAGGCCACAGAAACAACCCCCAGAGGTGATGAACAATCAAAGAACGGATAACTTCACCAAAGCCATGATCCTTCTCAGACTCACCTGAAGCTTTTAGAAAACCAGGCCTCATATATGGTTTATGAAATAAAGCCACGTTCTCCGAGAGTTCTTCAAGGTTGTCCATGTCTAGTTTGGTAGAACTGCGTCAGAAATGCGTTTATGCACGACATCAGATCTGGGCGATTTTCCAGAGGCAAGTGAAGACCTTGGCTAAAAGATTAAGTTGCTGCTTACAAAGCCTTTCTAGTTATCACAAATTATGTCCAGTCCTCCTGCTGAAACAGACTGACCTTGTCCAGATTTGTCAGCTCATCTCAGTGAAAGCTTTATAAGCCACTGTTGATGTCTTCGGTTGATGGTAGATTGTGAAATCAAAATTGCCCCTATTTGCTTTAGTAATACACTTACAGTTTTCTTTATAATGTTTCACCAAAATGTACTAATCTCTGAAATGAAATCAATTTAGAGGTTTCATACTAGCAATAATTTGCCACAACAAGTGACTAGACATCACTAATTTTCAATGATCTCCAGCGATTTGTGTGAACGCAGCTTTATGCAGCATGGGCTATTGATTATTGTTAGTCTATATACATTGTTTAGGCTGCTGTTGCACAAAATGCAGCATTTCTTAACTTTTTGCAATGAGCAAGAAGCAATTTTAAAATAAATGGGCATTGGGATACATGTAGATGCTCTTGAGGGTGAACAAACTTGACCTTAAAAAATAGGTTATGAATGCTGTAGACTTTACCCTGGCAAATTTCAGTAAAATATCTCAATCAAAAACATAATGTTCATTCGTTGTACAGTCATATACATTTACTGATCTCAGAACCATACAAAAGACATTTTTTTATTACTCTGTATTTTTCAGTACAAATATCTAAACATTTCTAAATCAATATACATTTACTTGAGAAGTAAAATTATTTAAGGTATTCTTAATTTCTAAAAAAAAATTATCAAAATTAAGTGAGTTTATACTTAAGAAAAAAATGGCACCCATTGTGTGAGAAAAATAATATTAATTCAAAGGGAAAACAAGTTTTATTTTTCTGACCCCATTGGCAAATATTGTTATTGTTTTATCCATAAATTTAATTTTTTGGGAAGACAATACTTTGTCTTATGTCATTTTGCTTCTCAAGCAAGTATATGATTTAAGAATGTTTAGATATTTCACTGAAAAACAAAATTGTAGAAATTTGAAGTTGAAAAGCCGATAAAGTCAAAGTGTAATAAAAAATTTCTGCTTTAGTCATAAAATAATGCCCATATTCTATGAAGAGTCGTGACTCTATTTAGAAAATGTAGGTTACTGTAAAGCACAAACATATTTGAGGGAACTGGAGAGACTGTAATGATGTCTAGATGAGCTCCCTGGCAGGCGGGTTTGGGTAAACAGCTCTGTCTGGGCTGGGTGAGACTGAGCAGTGTTGCCCTCACTCAGCACTCGTTTAGCTAATTAAAGCAGTGCCCGTCTGCCAGCAGGACAAACAGTATCAGCCTGTACTGTGCAGGAAAGACTTCACACAGTGCTTGTGAACATGAGCAGATTCAGGATCATTTCTAGGGAACATCACAGCCTTGATACAGAGTGTGTGCAGCAGTGAAGTGTGCATTATAGGGTACATCGAGAGCAACAGGTAGTGGAGTGTAGTGGAGAACATCCCAATTCACATGCTTGTGCACTATTCTGTGCCATCTTATGAATAGTTCTAGTATTTGTTCACACTGAACATTCCAAAAAAAAGCACTTGTTTAACTGATAAAATGAAGTGTGGAATGTTGGATGACAAAATAACTTTATAAAATTCATACACTAGATGGTAGAGTACATAGTATAAGTGCATGTGTATAGTGTGTCATTTGGGACAATTGGGACTAACTTAGGTGCTGGTTACATATTGTGCACCACGATTTATGTCGCTAATCAAATACTTGTTGTAGTTTCACGTTGTGTGCACAAAATAGACAGACTTTCTGTTCATTCATTGACATCTCTCATTCTGGCACAAGTGGAGCCTGCTTTTTTTGTGTGCCGTCAGTGTTGATGTTCGACAGAGATGAGGACTGTTTGTCTTATATTTTTCATTTTAACATGTTTTTCTAATGCAGAAAGCTGATCCTTGCTTTCCCTGTGCATATTTTGGCACTCGCCTCAGATTCAGTGAGTGAAACGGGGCTTTTTTTCACTGTAACTTTGATGCGCATCATCTCATTTTATTATGTCAACACAACAAAAGATGTGATAGGCTACTCATCACAGAACACTCAGGTAAAAAGGCATGCAAATTTTTAAATCATAACAGGTAAATGTATATTATCTCAGCAAAAATATCAATCGCAAATGTTTTAAAAAGAAAATCACTTTTTGCAGTTCAGGGGATATCAGGAGTCTTAAGGGGGCATCAAAAGTATATCGGGTATATCGGAAGTGTGTATAGGTGTCATTAGGAGAGTGCAGGGGACAATATGAGCATGTGCTGTAGGGTGTATCAGGATTCTGAAATAGATTTCAGAAATGTGTGGAGTTTATAGGGATTTTATAGCTTTTTAACAGATGTTTAGGGTAAGGCTGACCGTTATGATGCTTTTCAATAGGAAATTCTTGTATCGCAGCATGTTTAAAACTTCAAGAGAAAGTCTCACAAGTATAGGCTTTCAGTTTCAACATGTGCAAAGACTGAACCCAGCAGCAGGAAAACTTCAGGTTAAAGGCTGTGAAGGTGTGTAATCTCTCTGCTGATCTCTCACCGAGGGAAAAGTGTTGTGCCCTTTCCCTGTTATCTGTCACTGGCAAAGATTCTTTCATTTCCTCTCAAAGTCTCCATTTACACACCAGCAGGAAAAAATAAATCTTTCAGAAAGTGCATACACGAAAAGCACATTTTAAAATACTAACATTTATTTCTAAAAGTTATAATATATCCTCAAATATATGTAGCTAGTCCAAAAACATCAGAAAAAAAATCTAATTATTTCAGTGTTCCAAAAGAAATGTTCTCTCTCTTGCCAGGCGAAAAAGAAAAAGTTCTGCTGATTACAACAAAGCCTGTAGTTCTAAATGTCTGGAATGAGTGCGTTTTGCTATTATTGCCAATAGCATTTCCTCAGTTAACAGCAGACCTGTATGCGCACACTTCAAACAATGATTTTCTTCTTCGGTATTTTTGTCTTGTTTCTCAGTACAAAATCTAAACATTCTTTTCTTTGGACAAAATTATATCCAGTTTCAAAACATCCCCCAAAAATGATTTAGTAAATGCACCTTCAAAACAGTGCTGCTGTCTTATTAAGAACAATCAGAAGAACGCTGGGGCATGATATCTAAAATAATTACACATAGTAATGATCTTTATGAATGCTGGGAAATGCTTGGCCTAACTCTGGGTATGATTGTCAGCACATCATCATACTGGGGTTGATTTTGGACAACACTCACAAAGAACAGCCTTCTATCACAGTTTGTGGTGCTTTCACTGATTTAAGTGGGTATCTGGAGTCGAGTGAAACCAAAACAATGGTTGACGTTTCAATAATGTTGACTCAGAAAGTAACCCAAGCATGAGATAAATATACTAGCTGGATGAGTTCATTTTAATTTCTATGTAGACAAACTTAAAATTTACTAGGTAAGAGAAAAGCAGCATCATTGTCTCAAAGAGAGAAACCGAATTATAGGATAAAGATAATGTCTGAGAACTAGAACCAAAGCAATCAAATTACTTTTGCTGGTTTACAGTAAATGGATATGGGAAAACAGTCATTTTCAGGCAAAGACGTGGGAACGAAACACAGTCCAGAATCTGAGGCAACATCATTCAAAAGCCTGAAGTGTTGAAAGCTGGAAACGACAGTGGTTTGGACGTTTATTTGGGTTTGTTTTAATAAGATAAAGCAAACTGTAGACAGATTGTCTGCTGTGAATATCACTGCACAACCTTTAGGTGTTTTTGTGTACAAATTAATATTGGTCATATTAGTTGTTAAACCTTGGCAGCTAACTCGTCCTGCACCTTTTGTGCTAGACTGTGAAAAAATATGGACAACATGTGGTCTCCAATTCCATCAACTGTAGAAAAAAACGAAGCCAAAATATTTCAGAAACAGTCATTGCAGATTCCATCATTCGGAGCCCGAGTTTGCGCTGTAGTGTTCCTGAGGTGGAGCCGCGGAATCAAGGCCACGCCCACAATTAATCGCTAACACAGCTGTCAATCATGACTTACACCTCGCTTTTATAGCATCAAATAACTAACTAAAACCAAACTTACTGGGGAAACAAAACGAACACTTTATTATTTGAAGTGTAATTGGATTTTTTAGTTTGGCTCACATCCCATTCGATTACATGGAGTGGGGGCGGGGTTTATGACCTATACTGCAGCCAGCCACTGGGGGGCGATCAAAATGCTTTTGCTCACTTTTTTTTTTTTTAGGATGTTTGCAGCACACTTGGTACAAATTGTTGTACTACTACTTGTCTAAGCGATCGCCAAGCTGAGCCATATCTACACTCTAAAACAACTCAAGTTGGGTTGAAAATGGACAAACCCAGCAGTTGGGTTGTTTTAACCCAGCTGACTTGGCTTGGGTCGGAACGTTGCAACATAGCAACCACTTATAATACCACAGAAACAGTCTGGCAACCATCCACAATATTCTATTATATAATATTCTAGTTTTGCATGGGCAAGAATTACCTTCAGAGAATGTAAAACTCTAGTTTTTATTACCTCTAAGACCAGGAGCTTGCAAAATAAAAGCAAGTCAAAGGTGAAATACGAGGACAGGTGAAGAAAAGTCAATCTGTGGCTAAAAAAGCAATAGTGATCACAATTGATGTAGTGAAACGCTGATACTCTAAAACGTAAGTGCTGGGCCATTTAGTGCTTTAAAAACAAATAAAGAACTGTAAAATCAATCCTTTTTGGGACTGGAAGCCAAAGCAGCATAGCCAAAGCTAGTGTAATATGCTTGCTCTGACTGGCTTTTGTTAATAACCTGGCCGCAGTTTTGCACAAGCTGCACTCTGTCTGTTTTTTTAGGCAGTTACATAAAAAGTGCATTACAGAAGTCAAAGTGAGAAAAGACAAAGGCATATGTCTGTTTTTTCTTCTTTGCATATTGCAGTGGGTCTGTTGCAGAAGTTTCTCAACTAGAGAAAAGTTTTTCAAAAACAACTCCACTTCAGTTTGACTGTCTAAGACCAAACTAGAAAAAAAAAACAAAAAAACTTTTATTTAGTATAGATCAAAATATCTGTTAAATGGGTGCATTCCTGTAGCTCAAACAGTAGTGCTTGGCGCTTGCAATGCCAAGGTCATGGATTCAATTGCCATGGAATATCTGAGGAAAAGTACAGATCCTTGTAGGACATTGCAATACATATATAAATCTACTATACTGTCAGCCAGTTGAAACTGACCAACTGAGTGTAATTCTAGGCCTCTTAAAAGACCCCGAAATATTTTTTGTTGCAATTGAATCAGTGTGTAATTTATAAATATGACACTGTACCATGTGCTCTGTTAATAAAGAATAAGACATGATCTGTTAGTAGTGAAAGTCAGTGGTTTGTGATTAGTTTATACGTGTACATGAATACAGATTCAGTCACATTCAAATATTCCTGGAAATCTTGCGGATGAAGAGCTCACAATGAGAAGTGCAGAGTTGGATGCGCTTGGAGAGACTGGAACCAATAACCAGGAGAGAAGTCAGTGACATGGATCATTTCTCTATCTGCTAATGATCTTGACAACTGACTTGCTCATTTGTTTTCCGCCTTGTCTTTGGATTTGAAACTGGTGGTGGAAAAGTGAAGGCTAAACCATGAATTGGCTACATATACCGTAGCTGGACAGCTTGTGTTTTTCCAGGGTTTAGTGCGAACAGAAGCAGTTCTCAGGGTAGCACAAGGACCTTGCTATGATTTTAAAACAAAACATCAAAATAAATATCCTAAAAAAAAAGATCCTGTAACAGTATTTGCATCAAACATTTCATTACAACGTGTTGGGTTCTGTTGCTTGTGCTCATAATAATTAAAGGATAATATTACAATATTAGGATCATATTTGAAAGTTTATTACACTCTTAAAAAATGCTGGGTCAAATATGGACAAACCCAAGTGCTGGTTGAAATGTTTTAATTAAATTTTTAACCCAATGGTTGGGTCCGTATTTGACCCAAATTTGGGTTGAAACAACCCAGCATTTTTTAGAGTGTAGGTAACACTTTATTTTAATAGTCCACGTTAGACATTCTACTGACAATAACTAACTTTGTAACTTTGTAACTACAATAACTAACTATGTCAACTAGCAGTCATTAGAGTATTAGTAGACTGTCTGCTTAATATCTGCTAACACTTTGTTTTGATGGTTTATAATAAATGTCTATAAAAAAGGTTACATTTCTGTTTAAAGCTTAATATTTGCCTTGGGCGTGCTGACATTGGTACATTTTCACTGTAAATTTATTTTAAATATATATATTTTCACTTCTGTAGATTGGTCAAAACATTAACAGTATTTCTATTTTGTTGCAGAAGACATTCCGAAGCGACGCCGGCTAAATTACACTTCATGACAGACACTGATGTATGAGTTAGGCTAATGGCTTCATTTTTCATGGGTACTTGGACAAATTGATCGGTGATTCTTGATGCTCATTATGGTAAGAGTAACACTTTCAACATGTTAATTTGTGCAGAATTGGTCATTAAAGAATTCTCTGCTAATGTTAAAAAATAATGAACTTGTGAAATTAGATTTTAAATGTATTTGTTTGCTTTGCAGACAAATCAGCGCAGTAAAAAACCCAAAGTGGCGAGGGAGAGGTTGACTGAAGTCGTATTTTACTGCGCTTTTTTTCAGTGTGTTTTATGATGTGGTTTTCTCAGGGCCATGTTTCCTCCACACAGCCACTCAAACGGAGGCAAAAATAATGAGTACAACTGCATGTCGAGTGGGTAACACGGAGAAAAAAAACAGCACAATTAGGTGAATTAAGTTGGGCTGCGTTCTGTTCAAGCTGAGTCTGATTTCCTCCATTAAACCGAGCAGGGGAAGCACTTTATAGAGCAGAACCGTCCCAGTGAATATCCCTGGCGTCAAAATAGCTGCCCTGTCGCCTAGCGCACAACTGTATTTTAAACAACTTGATTAAGTTGAAATAACCACCCCACCCGAGAGGCAATGAGTTATTACTGCAAAGTACAGACGGCTTTACACCCCGCTGGCAAAGCAAACTCAAAAATGCCACATTGCTTTTCGTTGGAATGTTCAAGAGTTTTAGTGTACACATCAGTAAAGACAATAAATATTCAGTAATATTATTGATTTAGCTGCACTGACACTATCAATTGAGAGCAAAATGTGAACTGAATTGAGCTGAATAATGACACTAACTTTCCAGCATCTGAACTGAACTGAATCAACACTGAACCGTCTTGAATAATGACACTGTTGTCTTCTGTAGAGCTGCTTTACTGCTGAAATGAATTTCTTTCATATTTGATGAACTTTTTTAACTTATGAAGTTTTTTTTTTTTCTTTTTATTACTGTGCAGATGCTAAGGTGTCCAGGAAGGTTGCTAGGTAGATATTTACTTGCCAGTCAATATGGTAAAAATTTTTAATAGCACTTTACATATTGTTTCAAAGCAGTTTTACAGAAAATCATGTAAATGTTTACAATGAATAAAGGACGGGGCCTGGTTGAGTTAGTTAGTAGTGTGATGAATGGTAAGGATGGTTGAATTGTTATGGTAAGGGGCGGGACATTTCCCAAATGCGCTTATAGCGCTTGATCAATCAAAACACACTGCTCCAGCCGACCAATCAGAGCACATTGTGCTTTTCAGAAGGAGGGGCTTCATAGAGACAGGAACTAAACAGAGCGTTACTGACAGACTGGGAAGAGAGGAGCTGAACAATGGAGAATATGAGGAAAATAATCAACATTCAAGCATGAAAACCTGTTCTAGTAGAGCCCAAAAACAACATCAAGACCTTGTAAAGGGGCATAACATAGCCTTATTAAGACATTTCTCCTTATTTATAACCTTTTTTGCTTTAAAATTGAGTAAGAACTCTAGGGTTTTGTATAGAACCCTATTGAAGCTTTTTTTCTTAGAGTCATTAATATGAAGTGGCTTCTCTGTGATTCCCCGGGTTGTGTGAACGGTGTGTGTGTGTGTGTGTGTGTGGGAGAGACAGCCAGTCTGTTGACACTGGGCGTCTCCGCGGAAAAACAGATCGTCTTGCTGACGCTTCGTCAGACCATCAGCCGCCCCCCACCCTACAACTGCAATTGAACGCAGCTGTGTGTGTCTGAGCTGATATCTGTGGGGTCTCTCGAACCCGCGCACTCACTGTTTATCACTGCAGAGTGTGTCTGTATGCTAAAGAGACCCTTATGAGACGGAGAAGGGCTACAGTATACACTAAATCCAAACCTTTGGTTCCTTATTGTGTCATTTTGTTGAGTGGGTGGATTTTATTTGGCACCAGATGCTTTAAGTTCCCAAGTCAGCACAACAAATAGCAAACGACACAAAAACCACTATCAACAGTGGCTTCTCAGACTCAGACTGGGGTATTTGTACCTTTCAAAAGTGTTTATCACTCTTATGTTTGGGCAATTATTATATTATTGCCATGCAGTTTTATTAAATAAACAAGAACCATAAAGGCAACAGCTTAGCACACATGGATATAGAGAACAGACAGAAACTAAGGAGTATAAATACACAGGATAATGATGACTCAGACTACAAATAGGTTAGTCGTACAATCAGTAACCATGAGAACATGCTTAGAAAGCAAGGAAACAAAAGGAAATAAACACAGGAAACTAGTGCTGCATCCCAGTTCACATACTCCCCGTCATAAATAGTATTCGGAACTAGAATTAGTGTGTCCCAAATCGTAGCATATTGAAATAAGTATCCACTTTTTCTTGTTAGAATCTGAAGTGCAGATCCGTACACACTCTAACGACTAATATTGCCCTGAACCCACTGCGCATTAGACGAGGATTCGATTAGAACTACAAACACAAATAAAACGTGTTAAAAAGAAAACTACAAACATGGCAGATGTGCAAGGCAGACGGAGAGATTTAGAAAAAGCGGTTTGAGTGATTAATAATCAGTACCTAACCAGATGAAAAGATATGTATTCAGTGTTAAAATGATATTTACCCAGATATTTACCTAGTTAGTCAAAATGTTGCACATTTTTGCATCCCAGTTTCTACATTGTTCTACCAATCCAAAATGATAATGATCACTACAGACTGACACCTGACACTGAACAAATACTGATTTTTTGCTCAGTGCGGCCCATCTGTAGAGAGAAAAGGCTGCCATATTGAGTCAGATATGTTTTTTCTTCTGCGGTACAATTAAACAAAATCTGCTGGTTTCAAACCATCACCACAGACTTGAAGCAAACACACATGACACCCAAACAAACCCACACACACTCTTCATGCACACAAAAAAACAAATACCCACACACATACACACGTAAACCACAGACACAAAAACAAACACACCTACACACACACACACACAGGAGATGGTTTGCATGGTCACTTTTACTGAGACCCAATAAACACATGCAGTGAGCCACAAACAGAGAGAATTAACATGAAATTGAATTGTTTCACCACTGATGTTATTAGAACTTTCACAATTTTTTTTTTTGCATTGGAAATTTTCATTGTGCTTAATTATGAAAATAAAGTCACTATGCAAAAAAATCATTAACACTTTACAATAAAGTCCTATTAGTTAATGTTGGTTAATGCATTAGCTAACAATGAGCAATACATTTGTTAAAGTAGTTATTAATCTTTGTCAAAGTGTGCTTATTTGTAATGAAAAATAATTGAATGTTGAAATATATATAAATATAATTACACATACATAATTAGATATATAAATAACATTTAATAAAATTCTATTTGTTCATTTGTCATTGAAAAATAAAACCTACAGTATTTTAAGACCATCATAATGCCACATTGTGACATTATGATGTCACATGTCATTTATATTTTTCCTATTTTTTCTATATTTAATTTTGATGCAGACTTAGACGCGTGGATGAGATTCATCTAGATATGCCTGGCTGATATAGATGGCAGACGTCTGGGAAAAAGACGACAGATGATACATATCCACTTAGCGGCAACTTAGAACCAGTGTGACCCACAAGAGCCCACATTTATGCACACAACATTCAGATCTCTCCTACTCTATTCTGAGCACATGTATAACCATCCCTTTTTAGCCCCGTCGTTCCCCCGCACTAGTCCATCAGAGGTCTGAGTCCGGTCCAAACGCAAGCCCATGACATCAGCACGGCCGCACGGAATCCCGCCCTCATCACACAGTTTACAGTAGGGCAAAAATAAGGCCCAGACTGACAGAACTCTAGCCTGTGTTTGTTGGCAGAGCGCAGGGCATTTGTGGCGATGGCTGAGGTTTAGCGTAATCAAGGGTTGGAGCTTTAGAGAGACAGACAGACAGAGGGTGAGAGACAGAAGAGAGTGGGTTATGGTTCGAGTAACGCATTGACACCCTAATGACTGCGTGACCCCGATGTGTTTATGCTGAAATTTGTACAGTGCAATTTTGACACAATAAGCTTTTGAACTGAAACAATTCATTGCTATGGAGCCCTTCACATTAGGTTTGAAAAATTGCATCACAACATATCACCCGTTTAAATACGGTTACATTTCAGCAAAACAAGTTATATTTTGCATTAAAGAGGACCTATTTTGCTTTTTTCCATGTTCATCTTTCTTTAGTGTGTAATGTTGCTGTTTGAGCATGAAAAAGTTCTTCTCTATATCAGTGTCAGTGTTTCTGAACTCCCTGAAATGCCTCCATTGTAGTCTTGAGTTTTCTTCCGGGAACAAACACGTCACAGTATTCCTTATTTAAATAATTCCCGCCCAGGGCCTTGTTGAGTTAGTTAGTAGCATGTTGAAACTGGCGGTTGTGGTAAAGGCGGGACATTTCCCAAACACGCTCGAAGCGCTTGACCAATTACAACACACTGCTCCAGCTGACCAATCAGAGCTCATTACACTTTTCAGAAGGAGGGGCTTCATAGAGACAGGAACTAAAGAGAGCGTTACTGACAGACTGGGAAGAGAGGAGCTGCAACAAATGAGAATATGGGGAAATTTCGATTTCAGTAAAAAAATTAATTTCGATGCATCACTAGTTTCTACATCTTTCAGGTATGCAGACTTCAGTAGCTGTATCTCCTAATGTGAATAGACTTTAGCATGCGGTTCCTCGCTAACAGACTGACTTGGCTCTGGCAGAGCTGCTTCGAGACGCCTCGTCCAATAGAAGGTGGAAATTGGTCTCAGGTGTCAAGTATGTCCAAACGCATGTCTGCAGGCTGCTGTTAGAGGCCATTTTTCACCTCATTTATTCTAATAGATGTGACAGATGAACTTTTGGAGGCCCGGTTAGTGGAAGAGCTTCTGTTCTTTTTGCATAGATGTTTTAGCAGAAACTCTTTCATAACTTGAGTCAGGAGACAGTCATAAGTGGTCTTTACTGAGTATCTGGTTCACACCTCTTCTCTGTTGTTTCTCAGAATGTGTTAGGCGCACTATGTACTTTTTCTGCAGTTAGTTTTCTTTCTTCTTTTGCAGGTCAGCTATTGTGGAAGAGTGACATTTTGAGAGAGTCTTACTGAAAATGTTGCATATTTATAGCGGAAACCTTTATAATAACACGCTGAGTTTAATGGCATGTGAAGGAAACTCTATCGCCGATCTTGAGGACCGAGGTTTGTTACCACTTAAGGTTACTACTGTTATGAAAATTTATAGCAAAGATGAAAACTTATATTTTCATTATTTAAAGGAAAAAGAAGATTTGCAAATGAATGATAACCATGTAGTATGTAAAAAACTCTTTGCAATTTGTGGTGTATAAGAGATGTAAGCTAAAGTTAATACTGAAGTAAAATAAAAATGAACCTTCAGAGCCGTTCACACCGAGAACGAAAACTATAAAGTTTTAGTAATCATTGAGATGAGAATAGGGAAGTCTACACCACAGCGACACAGATGAAAAATGTAAATGAAATCACTTTCAGAATTTTTTTTTCAGTTGTTGAATGATAAAAACATTGACAGCCAATCAGAATCCACCAGATTTTAACAAGCTTGCACATTTAAAGCGGTAGATGATAAAACTGCAGCGCAACAATATAGTGCTTTGGTGTCGACGCTAATATAGTTATCTTGAAATGAACGGACCTTAAAACTAGCTTTTTTCCAAAAATTATACAAAATTTTCTAGTCTAAATAAAACTAATTACGCACCATTAAAACTTAAACTGAAATTAAAAATCTGAATATCGTCAATGCCGATAGCCTCGTGGGCAGCGCCAACATATAGCGCCGTTGCCGAGTTCAAGTCCTGGCTCACAGACCTTTCCCGATCCTGTTCCCCTCTCTCTCTCCCACTTCACTTCCTGTCTGTTTACTGTCCTTTCAAAATAAAGGCATTAAACAGCAAAAATAAATCTTAAAAAAAAAAAAAATCCAAACATCAACTCCAGAATTGTGATTTTTTTCTAAACTGCATTAGCCAAAGTTTTGCGTCTATGTTTGCGTATTTGCATAAATTTGGTTTCTAGCTCTAAAGGTCCACTCCAAGCCCAAACAAGCCAAATGTCGCTGTGGATTTGGCGTGACCCATGCTCACTTATATAAAAAAAAGTCAATACAAATGCCACGGAACTAAATTTAAAATTATTTGTCGTAAAGTCATCGGTGGGGGTGGGAGTGACTCATCTCTATATGCGACTCGATAAAGAGTTTATTCTATTTCAGACAGATGTGACATTTACAGCTCACTCCTCCTCCAGAGCTGCAGATCGCAGACAGCAGGAGCGACCGGCGGGAAAGATCGCATGCGTCAGTGATCGCAGCCCTGCAGTGGAAACGCTGGCCAGTGAAAGACGCAGTGAATGCTCGGAGCTGTGAAACAGCAACCACAGCAGCCACACACACACACACACACAAACACTGCGCTGCTAGTCTGGGCCTCGCTGTATGTGGTGTTCCCTGTCATTAAAGCATTATCCAGCACAGTCTGTCTGGCCCTCAGGGAATCCCCTGTGTACACAGTGTTGGCGTGGGAGCATCATGGTGCATGGTAACACGTCGGGTGTTGGAAGAGTTTAGTTTGTGATGTGCATCTGTCTTGAAGAAAGAGGAAAATGTTGTTGCTCTTTCATGTCACTGCATTTTTTATGTTTCACTTATGTATCAACTAGAATCCCTACACTATACTTAAGGTGCATAGCAATTTGCATGCTTATGCACTATTCTATGCAATTTTGCATTGCAGTCACACAAAAAAAATGCACTTTAAATTCCCGGATGAAGTGTGGTATGTCAGACACTTCATACACTCAACGGTCACAGCTTTAATTACGTAGCAGAAGGAGAGGCGCTGTCAGACTCTGATGCTAACAAGTAATGTTCTCAGAACTTTGGCTAATGTTCTGGCAAGGTTCTCTGAAAGTTATGAACAAACATTCTTACAGTAATGTTAATAGAACACTTGTTATCTGGTCTTTAATAATGCTCTGAAAACGTTAGCACAAAAACGTCATTTACCGTTTTTTTTCCCAGAAACGTTTTTGCATTTTTTAAATGTTGCTACTTGTTTCAGAACATTCAAAAGTAAGTTTCCAAAATATTTGCAGAATAAATTGAATGTTTACTTGACAATTACAATAGAATTTTTTTTTTTTTTTTTTTAAAGAAATCATTGATGTTTTGAACGTTTGGAGAACATTCAGAAATAAAGTTTTATAACTTAATGGGAACATCAGTAAAATTGTTCATAGAACATATTTTTGTTAGCTGGAATGGTGCATATTTTTAGTGCATATTGCGTCATTTGGGACACAACTTTCGTTTTTTACGCATATGTTATACGTAGTGCACACGCGCAGTCAGATTGTTCTAAACGTGCGTACAAAGTGCACGGCTCGCACATGCGCCTTGAGTTTTTTGCACTACTTAGTTTGTCCACAAGGTGGCAACACTGCCCAGGCCCGTTATTTCACCGCTGGAGATATCAAAAACATTAGACGCCCACGTTGACAAGCGCTTGTGTACAGGGAAATGAGAGATACCTGCAACTCTAGTTTAAACAAGTACAAAGACATTTTTATCGGTGATAACTTCTGGAAAGGAATAGCGCAGACACTGAACAAGGATGAAACTTTCTAGTGCGCATGTGTCGAGTACTTGTGTTCGTGCGCTAAGCATTCACATCAAAGCTGAAGTATACTAGAGTATAGAGCTGTGGAAAGCAGCTCAGATCATTTAATGAGAAATGTTTAAGCTCATATTGCGATCTCTGGCTTATGATTATAGATCTGAGCACAGTATAAGATTTGTTGAGAGGTCATTTTCTCAGGAGAAACATCTGAGAAGCAGGAGACTTTCTCTGTATTTAATCTCATTGCTGTTTATAGGCAACAAGTGAGATATTTAAGAGGTCTCATTCGTGAGTTTTCTTTCCTATGGGAAGCGTCATGAAAAACATGTTGAGCCCAATTTTAAAAGTGGGCCACACAGAGAGTATCTCATCACTGTGTTCTGGAACTAAACAGCATCATTGTTCTGTTTTCCTCCCACAAAGCCCTGGAAAACTCACAGCTAATCTGTGAAGAATGAGGCCGGTGACATTTTCAGCAAATCCATTAATAATGCGGCAGTTCTGTCAGATCACTTAAAGTTGTTTCCTAGGTTTTTAACATTTACTAAAGATAATGTTTGGCTCTACAAAAATAGTTTTTTTTTTCCAGCATTTTATTGTTATCCAATACAATTAAAATAGCAGATTTTGACTATGATTTTATTTCTCTTCCAGGCCATCTACTGTCATGGCAGAGCATCAGTTTGAAGAGGATCTGACTGAGCACTTGTAAGTTAGTTAAAGTCAATAAGTTTGTAACTAAGGCCGCATTTACACTGCTATTCTTAATGCGCAGATCCGATCTTTTGACCATATCCGATTTTTTTGGACGACGTGCTTACATTTCTTTTAAAAGTGACCTGTATCCAATGTCTCCTTTTTACACTGCACTTGGCGAAACGAACCAAAAATAGCATATATGACATCACAAATCAATTTCAATGGTACATTGAGTTTAATTTATTGTACATTGAGTTTAATTATACATCAATGCGCATTTTTCCTGCTTACACAGTCGTGGCTCATGTCCGATCTGTGCCACATGGGAGGAAAAAATCGGAATTGGGTCACTTGAACCATGCAGTGTAATTGGGGCCTAAATTTAATAAATCCCTGGTGACATATGCAGGATCCTTCAGTCATTTAGTACTCTTAAACTCCACCCCTGCAAGCTTACGCTCATCTGCATACACCTGAGTGCCACGCCCATATCTCAGCATCCAATCAACTGATGCATAGAACCAAGTCCCGCCCTACATTTAATCTTTGGTAATAATCTGTATGGGAAAAAAAATTATCACTACTTCCGCGACTTAAAATACCGTGAAGTTGGGTGTTCGTTCACGTATTTGTGCTTCAGGCCCTGGTATAGTGGTTTGTTCAGATCTATAACCTTAAATATAAGCAATAATAATAACAGTGATTTGACTTGACTTGGCAAACACGACGCTCAGTTTTGGCCTCCCCAAGCGATATTTACAATGTTTGTGAAGTGTAAAGTTTTTCTTGTGCTGTCTTACGCTGGTTCCCCGAACGAAGGTGATTAAGACGCAGCACAGTTTTGTAATTCCAGCCCCATTATTCCACTCGCTGTGCTCGGGAAACAGCCAAGATGTAGTTGGCCCATGGAGGAAGATGCCATTCACTGAGTTTTCCAGCACAGATGAGGCCGCGCCCCACCAACAAAAATCTCCACTGGAGAATTCATGCTGACATGCGCGACACAAGCCAAACAATGCACAATAAATAGACTGTTACATTAACCGTGATACGAGCCAGGGATGCCAAAGACAAGCAATAGAGAGAGAGAAAGTTAAGTGTTGTTGAATGCCTGGCTCTACATGAGAAGCTTCGTCCTGGATTGTGTTCCGCCCTCAACTCGCTTCCACACAAAGCAAATCGGACACATCACCGGCTATTAATAGCAAGAGCGAACACCACAAATTAATTACAGACTTTGGATCTTCCAACAGCATCAGCATATATGTTTAAGACAGTTCCATGCGGAGCATTGTGGAAGTCAGATGAACACGCTAAACTCCAGCGTTTAGTGTGCGAAGTGGAGCGCTCAAAGAGAAATGCAGACATGTATCTGGGTCGAGTGGGAAGGACTGCAGATCCAGTAGGGATTTGAGATTCTTGGAAGTGGTTGTAAACCATGAAATCTCAAAATAAGATTTGGTCCTACGTTTGGCTGCAAGATAGTTTTTTTCTACCAAAAATTAAAGTGTACACACACACACACACACAAATTTAATTTCTGTCATCCATTATTCATCCTCATGCTATTCCAGGTTTGCATGATTTAATGCAGAACACAAAAGATGTTCAGCAGAAAGTTCACTCAGCTCATTTATATGCAATGAAAGTTGCACTTTGCGTGAGGAACAGGCTAAAATCTAGGGCTTTATTACCTAAAAATCCCAGTTGAAGCTCAAACTCATGCATCATGACCATCAGTGATATTTGGTGGCATTAACATGTTTTTTGTTTGTTTGTTTTTGTCTATGCGATGAAGGTCATTGTTTTTGGACCCCACTGACTTTCATTATATGGACAAAATTTCTTATCTTCTTCTTAGTTATTGTTTTTTTATATGTCTGTATACTTATGTAGATATATATATCTTATTTTATTTCAAGAAAACATTTTTTTTTAGTTAACTGTAATAACCCTGGTGACAACAGCAGAGTTTCACATTTTATTGAAATTAGTTGAAAATAGACTTGTAGAATATCATATAGAACATTAAATACATCTCATGTAATACAGCCCCAGATAATATCACTATACTGGTCTGCTAGACTGTTACTTGTTTCTATTACAGCAATTTAAAATACATATAAAGTGACACTTCCTCTTTGTAGTGGGCGAGAAGTAATCAGGAGCATCTTGGGCTAATTCAATTAGCACAGACTGGTCTTAATTACGGCCCTTCAAAGAGGCTTCTTTAAAAAACGTCTTATTGTAGTTTGCTGAAATGCGTTCCATATCTGTCTATTTCAGCTCTGTCTCCACAACAAACTGTGAACGCACACATGTGGAAGCATTTTAACTGTATAATTCTTCTCAATTCAGTGCTGTAATAAAGCAAAGGCTCTTTTAAATGCGCAACATATTGCATCTTCTCTCAGCCATTTGCGAGGCTTTGATGGGCAATATCGAATCTTGCTAATGAATTTTTCCAGTTGAGTGCAACTTAGCATGTGTTATCCAGTTATGAAAGAGCCTTTCCTCGAGTCGGACAAGATCCAATTATATACAGTTATATATAGTTTTAGTTTGTAGCATTCAAATTTCATCAAATTATCTTTCAGTTAATGTGTTTTGGGGGAAAACGGGAAGTGATGTCGTGGTGTTAAAGGAACAGTTCACCCATAAATGAAAACTCATTTTCTAAGCCATTGTTTCCAAACATCGTTCCAAGTGTTGTTTCCATTTGGTCAATGGGGTCCAATGTGGTTTGTAGCTTGAACATCGTGATTTTGTTGCTGTCCTGCAGTTTGTACTGCATTTTATCTTTCTGTCAGTCTGAAAAAGCTTGACTATCTCATGCCAGCCAACAGGAAAACGAACTCATTCACTTTCCCTGCGAGTGCGTGATTAGTAAAGTAGCCATCGTTTCTGTTGGACTGGCGAGCAGAGGAACATGTGACGGTAGGCCCTGAACTGACCTCATAACATCCATCTTCTTTTTCATGCCTTCAAAAAGACGGATGTGTTTAAAGTGGGATGCCTGGTATGAGTATAAAATACCTGCCTTCCACAGAAACCACAGCCATTTACCTCTGAAGAGGAAAAAGGGCTCAGGAATTCGACTGACCTCCGGGTCAAAATTGCTCTTATGTGTTTCGTCTGGAAAGAAAGTAGATCGTTTAGGAGCGCTATACAAGTGTGCTGGCTGCAAAATCCCACCGTCACTGCCAGGTGAATTTACTTCAGGTCACATCCTGAGGAAGAAGCAGGTAAAAGTGGAGTAGGAGGCGGATCACGGGAAGAAGAAAGTCAAAGTTTTGGATCAAAGCGAGAAGTGTTTGAGAGGCGCTGGCACTCGAGACGGACCACACAGCACCAGCACTGGACCTCACCAAATCTCCTGATTCATGCGATCTGTCTGAAGGGCAATGCCAGTGACCAAAGGTACTTGCTTCTGTTACTTTAGAGTCTTAAATATGCCATAGTTTCTGTTCAAAGAATAGTTTGGCCAATAATTAATCACAGTTCATAGTGACCAAAATCGAAAAAGCACAAAAACGCAGTCTGTACAACTTGTGTGCAATATTCAGAGTTTCTAAACCCATACAATAGCAGTGTGTGAGGATCTAGAAAATGGATTTCTGATTATTGATTGCAACTTTTCAATGATTGCACAACCATATTTGCCCCTTGAAGACACATTTGAAGACAATGTCAGATGCCATTGGTTCTTGTGTGTCTGAAAGATTCACTTTAGTTCTTTAGTCCATTTATGTTATGAAGACGGAAGTCGCAACATATCTTTTCTTCCATATTGTGACGTACATCTGAGTGTAACAAATGATCAAAAAAGAAAAAATGTAGGGTGGGGCTTGGTTCTATGTTTGACTGGTTGTTGAACGGATGTTGAGATGCGGTCATGGCACTCAAAAGTGTACGCAGATGAGTGTGAGCTTGCAGGGGCGGAGTTTAAGTGCACCACCTGATTGGAGAATCCTGCATACGTCACCAGAGAGTTTGGATAAACATTACCGGGTCAAAACATTTTTTAATAATGAACTAAACTTGTTTCCCAAATATGTTAAGATGGGATACAATAAAAGTTTTTTAGCATGGAAATCTTTTAATTGAACACAATTGTAAATCTGCATTTGTCTTTTCTCTCATATAGGACCTTACAAAGAAACCTCTGAGGAGAAATCTCCTCGTAGTGCTGAGAGTTCTGCTGAACGTTAAGTTACAGCAATGTGCCGCTGCTGAGGTGATTGAGGTGGGTTTCAGAAGAGCGTGAGGTGTGAGAGAGCTGAAGAGAGTGAGAACGATTGAACGCGGATCGGGAGTTTTGCGCTGTGACAGCAGTTGCTGACTTTCAGTCCAACTTTAGATGCGAACTGCTCAGCGTGTACAACAGAATTATGTAGAACTACTTGTCCTCAGCAGTTCGGATGCATTTAGCAGTGACAGGCAGATTCTCAGCTAACAATTTTGGTTCCCAGAACATTCTGGAAATGTTAGTTTATGCATTTTAGTTTTAGCATGGTCTGTATAAGTTCTCATTGGATTGTCATTCAGAGAATGTTAGTTTATGGTTACAAACTTTAGAACCTTAAGAGCACATTTCTTAGAACATTAGGAATTGGTTCCCAAAAAAAAAAATCCCAAATGGGAACCATGCTCTAACGTTAGAAGAACGTTCTATGTTTGGTGGGATTAACCAGTATAGAGCAAGTTCTGATTCGTTTGTCATGAAAAACCTCCCTGAAAAACGTTCCAGGACAGTTAATTTATGATTATAAACTTAAAACCTAAAAATAACCATTAGAGAATGTTCTGTATAGGTTCCGATCTCAAAATTTATTCGGTAAATGTTTTTCCGTCGTATTTTATGTGCATGTTTTCTTATCGGATAAAAAATATATCCGACTCAAACGAGCGCATTCCTTTTTTATGTGCATTTTTAGAATTTATGCGAATCAGCAATCCAGCAGTCTTTTATGCGATATCCCAAAATGCGCATAAAAATAAGTATATGAAAACATAGTTAACTAGCGCAGACCTTATTGTCAAGTGTTACATTTACATTGCATTATTTGCATTATTTTTGACCGTATCAGACCAGATCTGTGCCTCTAAAAACAAAACAAACTCTTCCAAAGTACATGCTTCAGGACAAACTGCAATGTGAACCAGACTTTATGCAGATTAAAATTCTGGCTACTAGAATGACCCCTAACCCACAAGCAAACAAACACTTGGTATCAACACCACAAAATACCGAATCCCTCATGAACTCCTGAGGCGAAACGCACACAATCTGCCCACAAGTACACCACAGATAATCTTCATTGCAGTCAGGACTGTGTCAGACCCTAATACTGTAATCGTCTGGTGTTTTTCGTGTTTTGTGGTGCCCTTCCCAGTCAGCGGTTGGAGCACAAAGAGGGAACGGGAGCAGGTCATGATACACACGCCACGGGCCAGCGGCAGCACAGTAAAGCCCAAACCACCAGCAGCGTCCGCAACTAAACATAGCTCAACCTCAGCTCAGACAACCTCTCTCTCTCTCTCTCCTCGGACTCAGATTAGCTGTGACGCTAAGCACACAGCAGTGGGCTGAAAAATTGACCGCCGCACTGAGTTTGGAGCGCGTTCATACACTTGCCAAATTCCTCCACATGAAGGCCTGACTTAATTATCACGGTTTAACACCACAACAGAGCTGTGTCTCCTCAGCTGTTTTCATATTTGGCTTTTAAATGATAATATTAATGTGCCTGAGAGAAGTTTATGTAGCATTTAAGCTTATGAAATAACAGTCATTTGCAGTGTTGGGTATCACCGTGTGCAGCAGTGACGCGACGGGGCAAGTTTTCTGGGAAAGTATGTGTGCATGTGTGTGATTTTTGTCCCCCCCAAACTGGTGTGAATCACACAAAAAACACTGTGAAAAACGAATAACATGTGATTTTCTGTTTTAAAAAAGGACAGGCAAGTTACTTTGGCATACGGTTTGATATAAAACCCCACAACCCACACTTTGTGAGTGTGTGTGTGTGTGTGTGTTTTGAGGCATCGTCTAATTTCATATGCAGCATGTCTTGTGTGTGTGTGTGTGTGTGTGTGAGGCAGTAGTGTTGACTACTCAGTGATGTCAGAAGCAGCCCTGAACCTCATATATATATACTTTGAACGTTCGACTGCTTCACAAGTAGCAGAGGAGCTCAGCAAGTCAAGACAACTTCAGACTCGAGTCTCAGCATCTCTCTCACCTGCCAACAGGACAAACCGAGACTGATTTCAGGACAGTAAATCCAAAGACTTTTGACCAGCAGAAGAAATATCCGTATGGATTGTTAAGGCAACTTTGTGGACTGCCGTCTGAATCACTACAGTGAGTATTTTTCATCTCTTTAGAGCAGTCTGTTTGTGAAATATTGGTGTTTTCTTTTTCTTTTTGAGATGATATTAGTGTAATGTTTCTCCAGACAGTGGTCTTATTACTAAGATGTTTCTCATTCATGGCTCAGGAAACTTCATGATTCATGTGGTAGCATCTTAATGAACTACTTTTATTTAGTTTATTCCAAAATATTACTGAAGGAACTTATAATAGATTCATTAACAAGCCATTTTAGTATCACAATAACTCCTTCATATAACTCAAAATGTGCTCTCTTTTATGTATCAACTTTGTCTCTGTCGATTTAGTTTGTTTGGGGAAATAAAAACAGACAGTATAGAGCTTTAAAATAAGATAATTTGCTCTGTATAGAGTTTAATGAGAAATGTGTGAGTTCATATTGAGGTTTCTGACTGCAGGTTTAGACTGATTTAAATTTTATTTACACTTCAGATAAACTTACAGTCATTTTAGGATCACATCAGGCAGCAGTAACTCCTTAATAAACTCCACATTTTCATTTTTTGCATGGCAGGTTGGACTCTGCTTTGCCTCCATTGATTTATTTTGTTTGGAGAAATAAAAACCTACACAAATGAGGAGTAGGAGTATAGAGCTTTAAAATGTGAACCATTCACTCTGTGTAGAGTTTATACTGAAAAAAGTTTGAGATTTCTGACTTTAGACAGTGTATTTACTGCAGGTTCAGACTGATTCAGCTTCATTTATGCTTCAGACTAAATATATAAATTTACTAAATGAAAAAATATGCATTAAAAAAAGGTTTTTATTTGGTTCATTCAAAATCAACCTTTCTATATCAACTTAAAGACGTGGATCATTCCCTCTGTGTGGAGTTTAATGAGAAATGTTCAGATTAATTCAAAACTCATTAATCAGATTGAGATCTCTGACTTTCCATGGCAAATCTGAGCACAGTTTGAGATGTTGTTGAGATTTCTTCTGTAACTCTGGAGTTGAGGGTCTTTTCTCAGGAGCAACGGGATACTCAAGCAAAAAGTCTCTCTGTGGAATCTCATTGTTAAAATATTAAAGAGATCTCTTGTGTGAGTATTTCCACAGGCTCTCACAGAAACCCAGAGTTCTGATGAAGCATGTGTGAATCCTAATGAAGTTCAGCTCTGGTGTGTGTGTGTGTGTCTACAGCTCAGAAAATATCTTGTTGTTGTGTGTTTGAGTTGGGTTGCGATAGAGATGACAGTAAATCACTCCTACATTGATCCTCACTATCTGAGAGCAGATCAGATCAGATTGGATCCTGAAAATGAAGTCATAGGTTCATGTGCTGTCAGATATCTGTACATGAACTCTGTGAACTCTTAAAAGATCCGCTTTAATATTTCAGATGTTTCTCATGAGATTAAATGGAGAACAAGTCCTCTTATTCATTCTCCTAATTGCACTAGTCTCCTCTAGTGTTTCACAAGAGATCTCAACAGTGTCTTACACTTCACTCAGGTTTACAATGATTTGCCATCGAAAGTCAAATCTATGCTCTACCTCAACATCAATATATCTATTTCTATGTATATCTATATCAAAATATCTATATAACTCAGAACTCCATTAAGTCTCCTGAACTATGAAAGACTAAACTCTGAGCAATATAATTTTCTGTATTTCCATTTCTTTATTTTGATTTCTATATTTTGTATATATATATATATATATATATACACTACCAGTCAAAAGTTTGGACACAGTAAGATTTTTAATGTTTTTAAAAGAAGTTTCGTCTGCTCACCAAGACTTCATTTATTTAATTAAAAATACAGTAAAAACAGTAATATTGTGAAATATTATTACAATTTAAAATAACTGTTTTCTGTTTGAATATATTTTATAAAGTAATTTATTCCTGTGATCAAAGCTGAATTTTCAGCATCATTACTCCAGTCTTCAGTGTCACATGATCCTTCAGAAATCATTCTAATATGCTGATTTGCTGCTCAAGAAACATTTATGATTATTATCAATGTTGAAAACAGTTGTGTACTTTTTTTTCAGGATTCCTTGATGAATAGAACAGCATTTATCTGAAATACAAAGCTTTTGTAACATTATACACTACCGTTCAAAAGTTTGGGGTCAGTAAGAATTTTTATTTTTTGGAAAAGAAATTAAAGAAATTAATACTTTTATTCAGCAAGGATGCATTAAATCAATCAAAAGTGACAGTAAAGACATTTATAATGTTACAAAAGATTATATTTCAAATAAATGCTGTTCTTTTGAACTTACTATTCATCAAAGAATCCTGAAAAAAATATTGTACACAAATATTTTGTACAATTGTACACAATAAATGTTTCTTGAGCAGCAGATCAGCATATTAGAATGATTTCTGAAGGATCATGTGACACTGAAGACTGGAGTAATGATGCTGAAAATTCAGCTTTGATCACAGGAATAAATTACTTTATAAAATATATTCAAACAGAAAACAGTTATTTTAAATTGTAATAATATTTCACAATATTACTGTTTTTACTGTATTTTTAATTAAATAAATGCAGCCTTGGTGAGCAGACCAAACTTCTTTTAAAAACATTAAAAATCTTACTGTGTCCAAATTTTTGACTGGTAGTGTATATTAGTGCTGTCAATTGTCAAAATAATTAATTGCACATTTTCTGTAATTAATCTGTATGAATCTACTTTTTTTTATTTTTTTTTATTTCTGAGGATGAAATGAGTAATTATAGCTGTTTACTGTATTCCAGTATAATTAAAGCTATCATTTTAAACATTTAATAGGCTTTAAAAATAATACAAAATATAACAACTGTTAATTTCAGTGAACTTAAAACAGTCTTAATAACATAAATATAAACATAAACATAACTTAAAAACATAAACCCAATATAATAAATTAATATAGCAGGGCTCAACGCTGATATGGAGTTGCTGATTAGATATGTGAATTAAACACTTAATGACTTTCTAGAAGTCAATCATAGACTTCAGTGTAGACGGTGTGTATTCAAAGCTTTATTTACGCTTCAGACTCACTGTACTATCATCAGGACTGGTCATTATATTCAGATCAGCTATCTTCAGTAAAGTATCAGAGCAGCATCTCTCCTGCTTATATAATGAGTATCAATTCATTATAATCTCAAGAAACAAACTCTGCTTATAATTACTGAATGAAAAACATCCATTAATGTAATAAAAAGGGTTTTCAGTTTGACATTCTGTTCGGTGCGACTCTGAATTGTAAAGTAAATGGTGTGATATAATACTTTATGACTCCTGGAGAGAACTGAGAGAAGTCTACAGAAAAGACACAAAAAGCAGCCAAGACGCTGCCGAATGTGACTTAAATCTGGGACGAGGAACAACAGGGGGATATTTTCCGGTTTAACCCTTCATGCTAACACATGTGAGCCTTTAACCCTTAGTTTGATGGATCTGTCCGAACTGTTCATTATAATGTGACTGATAGGATGCAACAGCGCACATGCAGCAATTAAATATTCATAATAAGATCAGCAACATGCATTAATGGGGTCAATTTTGATTTTATGTTGGCTTAAACATCTGGAAACATTTTCACGGACAGATCCTGTAAAGTTTAATTCAGAATTAACTGTAAATGTGAATCGTCGCTGTACTCTCGTTTAGCTCGTTTAATTAAGTCGCCCTTCCCGTATTGAATCTGATACAGTCGCCCTAATAAAACGTCCTTGGATGGAGAGAGAGATTACACGACGTGAGAGAGAGAGACGGAGGAAAAAAGCAGTAAGATTAAAAGCGAACATTTGTTTTGTGTATGTATGCCTCTCTCTGCCAAAAGCCAGTAATTTTGGATGAATCTAAAACAGCTTTCCTGGCGCTGTCCCCACTTCACGCCTTCTGCCAGGAAAGACTTTTTTCACCTGTTTATATGCAGGTAAAGTATACTCTACAGAGTGCCCCCGAATGAGGTCTTTTTTTCCAACTCAACACGAAACCCTTATATAAGTGTGTGTGTGTGTGTGTGTGTGTGTGTGTGTGTGTGTGTCAGTGGACCACAGGAGCTGAAACAGGTAGACAGGACCTGTGTGACTGAAGTGGAACTTTAACTACATCAGCATGTAAACTTGAAGGAGCCCGTAAAATGCGAGAGGCCCATACATCACCCTTTATCATTAGTGCACTGTTGGGACGGGGAAGCCTGCATGCAAAAAAATTCTGTTCTTCCTCAGTATTTTTGTCTTGTTTTCCATTACAAATATCTACAATCTTAAAATAAAGAGGACCTATTATGTCCTTTGACAAACCCTTGATGTTGTTTTTGGGCTCTACTAGATTGAATGTTGATTATTTTCCTCATATTCTCCATTGTTCAGCTCCTCTCTTCCCAGTCTGTCAGTAACGCTCTGTTTAGTTCCTGTCTCTATGAAGCCCCTCCTTCTGAAAAGCACAATGTGCTCTGATTGGTCGGCTGGAGCAGTGTGTTGTGATTGGTGTTTGGGAAATGTCCCGCCCCTTACCATAACTGCCTGTTTCAACACACTACTAACTAACTCAACCAGGCCCCGCCCCTTTATTCTGTGTATGAATTATTTAAATGAGGAATATTGTGAAGAAAACTCAAGACTACAATGGAGGCGTTTCAGGAGTTCAGAAACACTGATATAGAGAATAAAGTCAGTTTGCTTCTCAAGTAAATGTATCTTGGTTTAAGAATATTTGTACTGGAAAACAAGACAAAAGTACTAAGCAGGAACATCATGTTTTGCAGTGCAGTAATGGTGTGAATCAGGTACACAACACTACAGGCACAGATAATAGGCAGCCAGTGACGGACACACACAGCAGACAGTAATGGAGTTGCTTTATATTGTTCCACAGACCTTCAAAGAGAAAATCGGACTGCCTTGAGCTAAATGACGTGAGAAGTTCTGTCAAAATCTGTTGCATTTGCCAGCATTAGTAAATACAAACACATTTGTGTGCAGCAATGTTTTTTTTTTTTTTGCAGAACACATCTGAAGCAAATCAAAACCCCAATTATTATTTCGTTAGAAATACCTACACAACGTTTAGTGATTTAAAGTCAGCATGAAACTATTTTATTTTGTAATCTGATGTATTTAAATGTCAATGATTAAAAAAAAAAAACCTAGGGAGGGACTTGATCTCAGGTGTTGGAAATTGATTGGATCGTGAAAAGTGGGCGTGTCATAGCAGAATGAATGGCAGGGAGGAGACTGATAACATCAGCTAACAAGAAAAGTTGTTTCAGATGTGGAGCAAGTGATTATATTTTGATAATTATTATGAAGACAAACATTGTTTATGTAATGTAGACTGATGAATCATTCACAATAAGACCAGGAACATGTTTTAAGAAAGTAATTAGAGTCTGTTTTGATTTCATGTTGACTTAAAACACAATCAGACACACCCAGCCAATGACTGATGCTCACTGAAACAAGACCGTCATTTTGTTATTTTGTAAACAGGTCGACCTTTAAATTATTCCACAGATCTTCAAAGAGAAAATCTCACTGCCTTCAGCTAAATGACGTGAGAAGATCTGTCAAAAACCTGATATTTGAGATTAAATAAACACATGAATTACTATGACTGGCTTTTTGGTAAAGTCATCTGAAGCACTTTGTATTCTGTTTTAAATACGAGAAGTGATTTAGAGTCAGCATAAAATTAAATTTGCTCTTTTTACCGCTTGTCATATAGACATTTTTCATCATCCTATCAATTCCTTTTGGATAAAATCAAGTACTTGTCTGCATTGTTTTGGTGGTGTTACATCAAATTTCATTGAGAAATGTTTATGTTCCACTTGTCTTTTATGTTTATGTTTTTACTTGTCTTGAAAAAGGCAGTTGCCATCAAGTGTTTAATGGGACCTCAGAGGTTGTCGTGGACATTAAACGTCAGGAAAACTCATTTACTCACTTGTCGCTTTTACAGTTTATAGTCGCGCTCTTGCAAACTATTCCAACTCAAACTTTCAGGGAAAATGTTTTTAAATAAAGACCGAAAGAGTTGTTGAAGCTCAATGGTAGTGACGTGGAAGTTGTTGTAGTTTTCTTATAGCCTATGTTTAGCTTTTGACTTCTGCCGACTGTATTTAGGCCTTGAATTGTGTTTATTTGTGAAGATTATCATGATGAACAAAACGTGTAAGAATCATAAACTTTTTGTTAGTCACAGAGTTTATTATTCAGCAATAATCCAAAAGCCAATTGGAGAATCCCATTTTTGTCGAGGGAACCACTTCAAAATTTCACGTTTAATTCAATGTGTCGATTCTTTGTACTTATTTGTGAATTATTGAGTGAAAAAGTTTTTCAGTTTTTTTTCACTGCAGCACTCGATTTGTTACAATTAATGCTGTCAATCGATTAAAAAAAATTAATTGCACATTTTTCTGTAATTAATCGCAATTGCACCTAACATTAAAGTTTTTAATCTATTTTTACATTGCATTAATTTCACATTTATTCTCCAAATTAATGTAGAAACAACATTAACACAGTATATTTTAAATATTTGATCTAACAGGTATGGAAATATACAGAAATTAAATCAAACACTTTATTCTTCATTGCATAAATTATATAGATTAATCCTTATTAAAGCTACAAAAGTTATTTAGTCAAGAGCAGTGAGTGTCTTTTGTTCTTTGATGAACATTAATGACACAGCAAGTTTATTAGGCTGCTGTCACTTTAAGAACTTCCACACATCCGAAAAACGGATGCTGCGTTAATTGCGTTAAATATTTTTAACATGTTAAACTGAAAAAATGAAATGCATGTGTTAACGTGTTAATTTTGACAGCCCTAGTTACAATATTTATTTTTAAATAGACACTTGTGTTGTGTGAACTTATGATTCATTAGTGAGAGATCAAACTGAGGATGCGTCTGATTTAATTAACGAAACCCTGAAGAATTAGAACGAGAGAGACAGAGATGAGAAAAGGCCAAACGCATCAGCTAGGAGGAATTCCTTGAATTCTCCGCACAAGTCTGTGGGTGGGACGAACACTAATGTAAAAGACAGCTGTGAAAATCAATTACTCTTGTTAAATGAGAAGCCGTAATGAGTCATCCTTCTGGGAAAGAGGAAGTCGGATGAGTGCAGATGTGACAGACAGATGGACCTTTGAATTAACACTTAAGATCTGCCAGTGTCCACAGACCAAAATAGTTCAGCAATTAATTTAGAGTGATATTAATACATACAGATCTCTTTTAACCATTAAGGTAATTGGTTAATCATTTACATTCATTTACTCACCCATGTCATTGCAAACCTGTATGATTTTTCTTCTATGGTGGGCAAAGGGCCGTCAAGCTCCAAAACAAACCAAAAAATGATCGTAGTAGTACTTGTGTGCTATATTCCAAGTCTTGTGAAGTCATACAATAGCAAAATCACTATATACTGTACCTTTCACATCTCATTGGCTCTTATGGTGGAAGTGTGAGAACCAGTTGTGTTTTTTTATGCCGTCTCAATACATCTCAACATCCAATCAACAACCAACGCATAGAACCAAGTCCCACCCAACTTTTTTCTTTTTTGATAATCCGTTACACAACATGGAAGTAAATATCTGTCAACCTCTCATATTAGACCTTATTAACTAACGTCTTTCCTCGGCTAACCTGTTAAACCTGAGAACTCCGATTGGAAAATTCAGTGAGTCGAGACGGGTCGAAATATCCAAGCGTCACACATATAAATTTTATAAAAAATAGAAAGTTCGATGCAAAAAAACCCAACAACTTACTGCTCCAGAAATCTGCTGAGTGACAAGTGCTCATGGCTGGCCAAAGCAAAAGATCAGGGAGTGCGGAAAATGTCTTTGCTTACGAGAGCTTACGTGTTTCTGAAATCTGGCACCGAAAGGCCAACAATAGCCTTCAGTCAGTGTTCACCAACACACACACACACACACACCTGCACACGCTGTCAAACTACATCACCTGAGGAGGTTTAGAGCACACATGACTCCCTACTAACACAAAATGTCAACTGACTTAATTTCAAAGGTAGAAGCACAAAGCAGATCAACAGTTTGGAGATATTGTGTGCTTGAGTTTTTAAAGAAAGAAAAAAGCTGTATTCTGACTAGTTACGAAAGTGGCTAATGTGACGGTTATAGAAAGTTGACTGGCTTTATAATCATTATGAAACAGAGCTGTAGTCATTGCATTCATTTTATTTATAATACAATGACTAAATGTCTAAAATTCTTCATTTTTGCAATGTTAAGACTAACAAGCAGTTAACCAAGAGGCGATCTGTCTTAATGCCCATTCACTTCAAGGACGATAGCTGTAACGATAAAGATAAAGATATAGCTCTAAAAATCATTCTGAATGTAAAAGAGTAGCACCACAACTATAATGATTACGGAGCCCAGCACGTGACATGCAGGAAAAAAAATAGTAGGCTAAATCGTGTGCACGATTTAGCAAATCGATGGAATGAATTAGTATTTTTTGGCATGTCATGTGCAGGGCTTCGTAAATGATAACTGCACAGAGGAACGATATCACTGGATTCACTTCTAGAATGTTTTTTTCCCAGCTGATAAATGATAAAAACATTGACAGCCAATCAGAATCCATCCTGCTTTGAAGAGCTCGAGCATTTAAAGAGGCAGACGACAAACCTGCAGTACAAGCTTAAAATAAACAGAACAATATCGTGCGCTGGTGACGTTATGACCAGTCTTAAAGACAAAAATTAATGACTGACTTATACTAGTCTAAGTAGTTCATATAAGCCACTCCCAGCTAACAGGGAACGTTCTCAGAACGTTCAGTCAAGGTTATGAACAAACGTTCTTCCAGTAACATTAATAGAACATTCGTTCAAAGTTATCCAGTCTTTAATAATGTTCTCAAAACATTAGCACAAAAACGTTATTTATACATCATTCATGGAACATTTTATTTAGTCTAACATTTTTTAAAATGTTTCTACTTGTTTCAGAGCGTTCAGAGAACATTCAAAAGTAACATTCCCATAATGTTTGAAGAATGATACAATGGAATGTTCCCTTAACGTTTGTAAAAAAACATTTTAAAAAACTGTCTATTTTGAACTCAGGAATAGTGATTTCGTAACTTAATGGGAACATTAGCAAAACGTTCATAGAACATATTTTTGTTAACTGGGCTGGTGTTTTAATGATTTCAGTGGCTATATGAACGGTCGTTGGAATAAAGAAGGATTTAAGATGTTAACCGAAGAGGAAAGTCGTTTCAGATTTTGTTGATGATTTTGAAGACAAACTTCTGTTTAGAATAACATGCACTTAAGCTATTTTGATTTTTATGTTGACTTAAAAATAATTCCAACTTGCTTTGATATTTAGTTATCTAATGACACTGACAGATGAATGTACAGTATGACAGAAGAGTCATTTGTGTGTCTGCTGTACACTCTTAAAAGTTCTTTAGATTATTAAAATGTTCTAAAAATGATTCTTTTTAGAACTGTTCTTTGGGGAACCCATATGTTTCCTCTATGGCATTGCTGAGTGTATATGAGAAAGATTTCTCCTGAAGGAGTGCTGCCACATCTGTCTCTCATGTAAACATAGAGAAGTTGACTCCTTATATATGGACAGAGTCTTTGTTAGGACTCCCCAGCCGTCACCTCCCACTCGCTGTTTTACCTCTCCTCCCTCTCTCTCTCTCTCTCTCCCTCTCTCAACCTGCACAGACAGTTTAGAAACTTTCCCATCACAGTATTGGTGGGTTCATCTGACTCCTCTATAACAGAGCGGAGTCAGTCAGTGCAGGACAGACCACCTGGAACACACACTCGTTCACCCCACACCGATCGCCTCTGGATTCCCACTGGGCTCGCGCCGCTACTTTAGACAAGATCATCTCAGAGAAACCAAAGGACGTAATGCTGAAGGACGAGTTCACCTGGACCGACCGCAGCTCTCATTGATTTGTTTGTTTGTGTTTGATCGCAGCCTGGAAACTTTGAGGAGACTCGCAGAGCTCTGTCTTACAGGACAGAAGAGACGGAGACACACACATTACTGTGAGTACGCTTCTCTCCTGTTGCTCATCATGGGCTTTGAGGTTTTGTTGTGGACTTACTGGAATTCCTCTTTTCTCTCCAACATGTTGAACTGGTTTAAGTTAAAACTCTCTGAACTCTTCTTCAGTATGGGCTGGGAGAAAAGCACTCTTATAAATAAAGGTTCATCAGTGTTCCCATGAAGAACATTTAACATCCACACTGCAAAAAGTGCTTCTTCCTCAGTATTTTTGTTTTGTTTTCAAATACAAATATCTCAACGTTTAAAATGACTGAAAAAATTCTGAAAAATTCTGAAGTTTATGCTTAAAATTATATATATATATAAAAAAAATCTTCCAGTGGGAAAATAAAATGGAAAACAAGATCATTTTAAGACCCAACTGGCAGGTATTTTTCTTGTTTAATGCAAAAACTCAAAATTTTGATCAAATATTTCAGTAAAAAAGACTTAAGTCATTTTTCTTCTCCAGTAAATGTATCTTGATTTAAGAATGTTTAGATATTTGTGCTGGAAAACAAGACAGAAACTCTGAGGAAGAATCACTTTTTGCAATGCATGGAACTTTTCCATTGCAAAAAAGATACTTTATAGCACAAAAAGGTTCTTTATTCTGATTATTAGAATGTTCTTCACACTAAGAAAAAAATGGGTCTTTCACTTCTTTGGGGTTCTTTGCATATTTAGTCATTTAAAGACTTAACTGCACTGTATGATTGAACATATTCACAAGAACAAGTATCTAAATGACACTTTTGAGAGGCGTAGAGTGAACAGAACATGAATCATTCACACGATCTTGATGAATGTGATGTGTGTGTTTGCTCAGGTCCGCTGAGGATGAGGATGTTGTGTTCTAGAAGGGTTCTGCAGCAGTGGTTCTTTGCTCTGTTCTTACTGTGTTCTCCTGTTCCGCACCACGGCAGGCCCGTCGATGCCCTCAGCAGCCGAATGTAAGTGTCTTTGGGTGTTTTACTGTACATCAGTGATTTTTGGACACTTCTTTTGGACGCAATCACCAAGCATAAATATTACTGTTGCTGTTAGAGTTAGTGATTTGAACAAACTGCTAAATTTCAGTATTAAACTTGAGCATTAAACTGCATCTGTGCAATGGACGTGTCTTGCTGAAGAGAAGTCCAGTCTCCTTTATTTCTATAGTGCAGTACAGATTGGTTCAAAGCAGCTTCACAGTAATAATTTCAAACTCAGTGTCAGTTCTACAAAAGACAATAGTGTCATTATTCAGTTTAATGTTGATTCAGTTCTGTTCAATAGTGTAAAGTTCATCAATTGAAGTGAATTCGATTTCAGCTGTAAATCAGTTCTACAGAAAGCAATAATAGATTAACTTATTCAACTCAATTTAGTTCAATATTGATTCAATTCTGTTTAGTAGTGTAAAGTTCATCAATTGTGAGGCGAATTCGATTTCAGCTGTAAATCAGTTCTACAGAAAACAATAGTGTTGTAATTCAGTTCAATGTTGATTCAGTTCAGTTCAATAACAGTTGCAAAGTTCATCAATTATGAATCTAGTGTCTTTATCCAGCTCCAGGTGTGTGATCAGACTTATGATTTTTTTACCTGGCGGATGATAAAACATTGTTGAAAGAGGGATCCGAGACATATCTACAAACCAGATTATCACAGCACGGACTCTTTTCATGCCAAACAAAAAGAAACAACCAATTGCACTTCATTGCACATGGATGTTCTCCTCATAAAATGTTTAAATCTGGTGATTGTTGTTGTGTGTGTGGTGTTTGGCTGTAATGCACTGGAAAACGCTCCGGTTTGTCGATCGTGCTGGGAGGTGTTTTGATAGTCTGCGCCCACCTGTGTGTTTGCTCAGGGTTTGAAGGCGAGCGGGACGCAGGGCTCTAGGGATGCCACCCAGACGCTCCGCGGGCCACCTGCTGCACGCACAGAGATGCTTTTGTGACAGACGCTGTCCTCTGATAGTGAAGCACGAGAGAGAGACGTAGAGCGAGAGAGAGATTGCTGATGCAAAGTTAGGCGGCAGCCCAAGTCAAACGGGCCTCTCCCGCTGGAGTATATTATGCCGAGCCGAGCAAGCGCGCTTTTATGTCCTGCGAACCCCTCAGCAGGGCCCAGAATGCAAAACATGCTTCCATGAGCTTTGGAAAGCCGCGCTCCCCCCGCTGTCTGCGATCCGCTTGTGCCTGCCAGGACCTCCCTAACTTCATATCGGCTTTTAATGATGTGAGCGAGTGTGTTTGTGAGACATGGTTCGCCTGTCGTCTGCTGATTATTGTGCAGCTTGTGCCAGAGAGGCAACTGAATCTGTTTGTGTGTGTTAGGAGAGAGAAGAGACACACACACTTTGGTTTTGATCCTCTCGGGTGATTTGAGGAGCTAATGGAATGACTGTGACGTGTTTTGTGTGCATTATAGCATGTGTGTTTGGGTTTATTTTAGAAACATTTGTTTTATGCACATTCAGAAAGAAAGTTAATAATGTTTTAATAATGCAGTGCAATTGTGATTTGTATTTGTGATTGGAAAAAAAGCATCTTTTAGAGTTAAATTTTTTGATTTATATAAATGCAATGTGTCTATTTTGTCTTTGTTTAGTTATCATGGGTTTATAATTGTATTTTGGGCAATTTTGCATTGTATTTTGGAGATTTTGAAGGTCTTGAAAAGTGACGCAAAGACAAGTTAATAAACGATGAATTGGTCACTAAAACTATTATTCATTTGATTTGACTGAGGTGAAGAGTGTGATTGCTACTGTAATTCATCAATTTACAGGCACGTTTCTGATGTGTAAGCATGTAAATGTCAATTAGTTAGTGAGAGTAACAGGGTTAGGCCAATTTGATTTTGTTTTGGCCAATCGCTCTGATTAAATCTCTCCTAGTAAGAGCTGAGCTTTGTTCGAAGGACAAAGTATCGCATAAATCCAGCCGGTGGCCAAACAACACAAGTTCCTCTTTCAGCAGCATTCACTTTAGCGCTTTTATCGCAGTGATCTCACGGCACATCAGAAAGGGCGTTCACCGTTTATAACTAGCTAATGCTGACAAGTCCATCTGCTGTCCAGGACAATGCCTCCTACTGGAGTTTGACTTGAACCTCAGCCAGCTGCGCCTGCAAAGATGAAACGCACGGAGCCGGAGATCTTTCAAACCACATGCATCGCGGATAAGGGTGAAAGCAGGTCTCTCTCTCTCTCTCTCTGCCTGTTTTTTTAATTAAACCAGCACAAAGCAGCAATTATCTTCAGGTATGCTAAAAAGGAACAGCTGGAAGGATGCCACGCTAAGAGTTTTCTCTCCCTCTCTCTTTAGTGCTCCTCGTGTAGCGTTTAAAGTGAACTAGAAAGTGTAAAAGCAGAAACAGAGGACTTTTTCACATTCATGAATTCTTGAATTTGTTTTCACAGGATGAAAAAAGCACATGGTCATAGATTCTTACATAAACCTCCTATAATTCACCTTTAGCTGGCTGGCTGGATGGATGGCTGGATGGATGATGGATGGATGGATTGGTGGATGGAAGGATAGATTGATGAATCGATGGATGGATGGATGGATGGATGGATGGATAGATGGATGGATGATGGATGGATGGATGTATGGATGGATGGATGGACTGGTGGATGAAAGGATAGATTGATGAATCGATAGATGGATGGATTGGTGGATGAAACGATAGATTGATGAAACGATAGATGGATGGATGGATGGATTAATGAATCGATGGATAGGATGGATGGATGGATGGATGAATGAATCGATAGATCGATAGATAGATAGATAGATAGATAGATAGATAGATGATTGATTGATGGATTGATGAATCGATAGATAGATTGATTGATTGATTGATGAATCGATAGATTGATTGATTGATTGATTGATGAATCGATAGATTGATTGATTGATTGATTGATTGATTGATGAATCGATAGATAGATAGATAGGTAGATAGAGATAGATTGATTGATTGATTGATTGATAGATTGATTGATGAATCGATAGATAGATAGATTGATTGATTGATGAATCGATAGATAGATAGATAGATTGATGAGTCGGTAGATAGATAGATAGATAGATAGAGATAGATTGTTTGATTGATTGATTGATTGATAGATTGATTGATGAATCGATAGATAGATAGATAGATAGATAGATAGGTAGGTAGGTAGGTCGGTCGGGTTGTGGTCAGTTTTCTGTGAGAAGTGACCTTTTTTCCACCAGGCCATAAATTTAATTTACCCTTTTATATGATTTTTTACCAGCTGAAATATTCAGTAAATATCACAGATCTGTCTGCAGCACAGGAATTATAAACACCTGAGTAGGTGGAGCGTGGGCTGACGCTGCATTATTGTCTGAGGACGCACAGAAACTGGCTTTGGGCTTTTATGGAAAAGGTTTGCTCTCTCAGGACGTTCCTCGCTCATAAATCTGTCCGAGTACATTAAGAAAATAATAAGAGGTGACAGAGGAGAGGAGAACACAAGCTGCCAGGAGGCGCAGCATTATTTAGGAGCCACCGGAGAGGAATAAAGCCACTTTCCAAAGAAAGGAAAACTCATCGTTCCACGCCTGGCAAGGAATTATCTCACGGATCGGTTTAACCAGCCTGGAAAAAAGGGCCGTTTGTACGCCGGAGTATTCAGATGCTCCAGAAGTTAAAGAATGCAGCATCATTTACCTGGTAAAGCAGAAGCAGAATCAATGAGTTTTAGTTAGTTGTAGGTGATGGGGGTCGATTTCTGCCCGGAGATGCATGGAAATTTAGTGCCTTATTATAACACGGAAGGAATATACTTTCTTCAGGGACTGTGGGGTGTGTTACCATGTCCTGGTTTGATTCATGCCCTCTGGTGCCCCCTTGTGGTGCGTTTTAACCTGAGCGACTCTCACTGCTGGTCTCTCCAGGTTGAACGAGTGGATATTTTGAAACAGCACTGAATTATGCTTTACTTTGGCTGGAGCGCAGCACTGGCTATGAGATATGTGTAATTGTTTCAAGACATTTGGACTGAGCCGAGCATCCAAAAGTGCACACGGTAGCAGAGAGCCGTACGGCTGCTGGCTGTCAGGAACGACCGCGCTCAGACCTCCAAATGATTTAAGCCGAGACACAATGGCACCATTAATTAGAATTATTGCAGTGAGTGTTTAAGCATCAGCTAAAGCCTGTGATTATTGGCTTTTGCCACTTTCGGCCTGTGACAGTTTTGATGTACTATGTTTAAAATCCACGTTGATGACTGTGTCAGAAAACGGTTAAAGAGCCAGTGTGCTTCGCTTCAGCACTCCAGGTGGTTTGTTTGGGTTAGATGCAGGATCTGGAAGCGGAGGCCCGGACGGGTGAATACAGCACCAGCGAGGTGGATGTGGGCCAGACCTTCTCAAACCCCCTGGATTTAACTAAAAACACATTGAACAAGGACGACAGTACAAACGCTCACTGATCAACCCAGTGGATTACGGTTAAAGGCACCATGTCAGATTGTGTGTGTGTGTGTGTGTGTGTGTGCACATGTAGAGGTAATGGGATTGCAGCAATTAGAAACATTTAAATATTTGCATGGAAATCCAAATGAATTCCAGAAGAGACACTCGGATGGATCCGGAAGGCCTGAGAAACTGATTTACACACGTTCAGTTAGTAATGCAGAGGTCACGGGGTCAAACACAGGAAACACATGTACCGTGAACATTGAATTTACTGCAAGCTTGACTTGTTCTGATCTTCTTGATTAGTTTCTTTGTCTTGTTTTTCAGTAAAAAGAGCGAAACTTTTAAGATATTAAGACTTGATTACACCGATCAGGCATAACATTATGAGCACTGACAGGTGAAGTGAATAACACTGATTATCAAGGTTCATTGATGCACGTGGGGAGCGAAGGCTGGCCCGTGTGGTCCGATCCAACAGACGAGCTACTGTAGCTCAAATTGCTCAAGAAGTTAATGCTGGTTCTGTGAGCATCAGAACTGGACCACGGAGCAATGGAAGAAGGTGGCCTGGTCTGATGAATCACGTTTTCTTTTACATCACGTGGATGGCCGGGTGCGTGTGCGTCGCTTACCTGGGGAACACATGGCACCAGGATGCACTATGGGAAGAAGGCAAGCCGGCGGAGGCAGTGTGATGCTTTGGGCGATGTTCTGTTGGGAAACCTTGGGTCCTGCCATCCATGTGGATGTTACTTTGACACGTACCACCTACCTAAGCATTGTTGCAGACCATGTACACCCTTTCCAGGAAACGGTATTTCCTGGTGGCTGTGGCCTCTTTCAGCAGGATAATGCTCCTGACACAAAGCAAAAATGGTTCAGGAATGGTTTGAGGAGCACAACAGCTTAATATCTTTTTGCTTCTCCAGTAAATGTGTCTTCATTTAAGAATGTTTAGAACAATGCAAAAATACTGTGTAAGAACATTTGCAACCATTGTGATACTTCTGGGTAAAACTGCATATATTATTGGGAATTGATTAGATTGTGAAAAAGTGGGCATTGCAAATTAAAAATAAAAACTTGGTGACATCAGCCAAAAAGAAAAGTGTTTATTTGAACGAAACAGTGTTTTTGAGTTGCGACTAATGCTAATTCTCTGTCGTTCTTCTCTCTACCAGGAAGCGTTCAGTGACACACGCTCAGCTGATGCACGATAAGGGCCGGACGCTGCAGGAATTTAAGAGACGCATGTGGCTGCAGGAACTGCTTCATGAAGTTCACACGGCTGAGATCCGCGAGGCTCAGCAGCCGAGAGGCGGAATCGGTATCGGCAGCAGCGGAGGAGGGGGAGGCGGCTTCACCGTCCCCGTGCCGATGGGCGTGGGCGTCTCCATAGGAACAGACACTGCCCATCCGAAACCTGCTGGGGGCACCAAGAATCTGCCAATCAGCTTCCGTCTGGAGGACGAGGAGGGTACCAACCTCCCGCAGGAAACCAACAAGTCGCAAACATACAAAGAGAGCACAATGAAGGCCATCGGCAAGCGGAAGAAGAAGGGACGTGCGGGGAAGAGGAGGGAGGGGGAAAAGAGGAAGAGGAGGGCCCGTTCACTGGGCCGATCACCGCTGGAAGAGTTCGGCAGCGGCTTCCACCTGGAGTGGCGGCCGTATGTGGGCCAGCAGGTGGCGCTGCACTAAAACACTGTCAGTCTTTGACAACGGTACGTTCTTTCAATTGTCTGCTATGCTACAAAATACTCATCATTAAAAATACAATGCCAATGGTGTGTCATGTCGGATATTTGAGTTGAACGTAACCACAAAATCGTAATTATGAGTAGGAAAATTGGGATTTTTTATAGCCCTTAGTTTCCGAGTTGGTGGCGTGTCAGTGAGAAAATATGTCAGATGCAATGGATGCAGCTGGAAAATTTGTTAAAATGAATTCATTTACAATAAAGTTGCATGTACAAAATACCATACACTGAAAAAAACATGGTAACCTAAAAATTCTAATATCTAAATTGGTTTTCGAAAGTCACAAATATTATTTAATACTGTTGAATTAACCTAAAAACATTTATAACAACAAAACTTGAATTTTACACAGAAAAAGTCACATTGCGGAAGTTATTTGAACGTCGTAATTATGATTTCCCAACGCGTGAATGCGAACTTAAATGCATTGTTTGCTACATTAAAATAATTGATAATCTAAAAATGGTAATGGTTTATTCAAGTCAAACTTCACTGAATCAACCTAAATACATTAATTCATCCCAACAAAGTTAATTTTTAAAGGTTAAGTCAAGTAGAAATTGCTCTATAAATTAACAACTACACTTTTAAAACTGAAACCAAATGAAACCAAATATTTAATACCAAACTGCATTAAGTATTTTACAATAAAAACCTAATCCTAACTCCTGTTGCTGATTTTCAAAACAGTTTTGCCTTTTCTCTTTCAGATCCGTGAGGACTTTTGAAATGGACACCTAAATGCTCATGTTACCGTCCACTGTAAAAGTGAGAGGAAAATATTTATTGTCTGTAAATATTCTCAATGCGCCCGAACAGTGACAATGACAAATAACGATACTGCTAAAGCATTATTACAGCTCCACGGAGCTACAGATTTGGATCTTTGTGAATACTTTGCTTTGTTTCTTTTTCGTTTTCCTTTTTATTCTTTTTTTTTTTTTTAGGACTATGCCTCTATTACGGTGTCAGAATTCCTGTAATTTATTTTGTTTGAATGGTGTATTTATTTTGTAAAGGTATCAAGGTGCTGCTGACCTTCTATATTTTTGTACTATAATGCACTTTAGATATATAAATATAGAAATATATACAAGTCATTTTGTTAATGGACGTATTTTGTGGTTCAGTTGAATGAAGAAGACTATAGTCATGGCCTTGTGTTTGCCCACCTCTCTGTTTCATTGTATGTTCGACAGCATTGGCATCCATGTTTCTGTGTGTCTGTTCCAAACCCTAGTGAGCTGCCTACCTAGACAGCATCATTCCCAATTCATCCCAAAGTTTTTCCTTTGTGTACAGACAACAACGTTGTCAAAACGATCCCTGTTCACACAGATCCGTGAAAACGATTAAAAATGCTGTATTCTGCTGTCAGGTCAGTAGATGGCGATGTTGCTTTGTAAAGAAAATACACGTCTATAGACTGAACACGTAATACGCATGACGTCACTGTTTTCACAAATTTGCGTTTTTGTTGTTTACACCGAGACGATAATGGTATCGCTTTCAAAAGCTTATCGCCAAAATGCTGTTGTCATGTAAATGAACGGCCAAAATGCATAAAACATTTTCCATTTTTAGTTGAAAACGGTGTTGTGTAAACGGCCCCTAAATGTGATGCATACATACATACATGAAACAGGTCAATTTATTAAAATTGCTTAGAATCAGCATAAATGTGTTCATTGTGTAAAACAATTACATTTATTCAGTTAAAAAGTACAAGAATCTGCAAAAACGACTAAAAGCGCTGTATTCCACTGCTAGGCCAGTAGTTGGCGATGTCACTTTGTAAATAAAATAGTTATGAACATGATTAAAATATGGCTAGCTGTGGAACAAGAAATATTAGATTAGTTAAAAATGGATTTATTGATATATAAACCTGATTATTGTGCACATTCAGTTTATTAGTACTATTACAGGAATCTGACCTGTTTTATTGATGTTTGACTGACAAATATGCATCACATTAAGTTTATGTCGAAACATAATGAAAGTAAATTTTATATGCAATTCATCTTACATTTAGGCTTGATTTTGTTTTGTTTTTTGAGTGAAGATGACCAAAATTAAATGAGAGAAATGTAATTCATTTATTTTATGTTGTTTAGCTTGTCAAACTCAATAGTCTCCTTTGCACGTCGCTGCAAAGGAGCATTCCACATCATTCCACATCAGCTATTTAAGTTCGGATGCAGCTCACTAGGGTTTGGATACAGGCTTTTGTATATGTGTTTATTTTGGGTTTCTTTCCTGCTGACCTGGACGAGCCCCACATCATCTTCATCCACCCTCACATCAGCCTGTGCTTGAGTAGCGAGAGCGCCTCCTACAGCTGAGATCACAACCACACAACGATCTTCTGTACACGACCAGCACACGTTATAGAATAACTCTTGTTGTTTTGCACTGAGAGAAAAAAAAACCCTGTACTGAATGAATTAAACATCTGACTTTTCCTGCAGTGTCCGGACTTCTGTGCGTGTGTGTGTGTGGTATATTTGATTGTGTGTATCTTAGTGTGTGACAGAACAGCCAAGTGTTTCACCCACTTACTTCTGATGTTGCTCCTGTGCAGACAGGAAAAATATTCCACGGTGGAAAATGTGTGGAAAAAGCTTCTCGAAATGAACGGACAGCGTTTGAACTGGAGTCCATCCGTATGGCCGTTGGATTTCAGAATGGAACTAAAGTTGTCAAAAGACTTGTGTGGAAATACAGATCGCTGATTAAGGCCAAAAACACTTTCTGCGAGCACGCGAACACTTGGCAGTCCGGTTAAATGTACTTACTGTGTGTTCTTGTGCTACTGTGGTGGCAGCAAACCTCAGCACTCGAGGGGGCGATAGAGTTTCCTTCAAATGTTTGTACCGTTAAACCAGATGTGTTATTTTTCAGGTAGCCGCTATAAACATGTCAACAGTTTAACTTTAACTCAGTGAGATTCTCTTAAAAATGTTGCTCTGCCATGACTTCAGTTGATTTGAATGAGAAAACTGGCTGTAGAAGCCAATTTATGCTATAGAATAGCGTAGAATTCGACACATACCTAAGTTTGTTTGTTTTTAGGCCTAATTCAGATTTACAATATATATACACTGCCCAACCCAAAAAAAGGTCAGTGTTTGGATTTAAATAGGCAAATACTTGACTCTTCACCTCTTGATGGAAATAAATGTGATGTTATTTACATGAAGAGGTGCATCAATGTTTGGTCGAGATCTTATACTGACAATGCAAGAGTCGAGCACTCTGTAAAGTCTCGTCCAGCACATCCCAAAGACTTTCAATGAATTTAAGGTCTGGTCTTGTTTTCTTATGAGCTAAAATAAAACTCTAGCTTTATTCAAGTTATTTGCATTAGAAATGGGTTTGCAAGTACAAAAATCAGAGGAACGTTGCCCAGGTCCCTCTCTCTCTCCAAGACACCAAAACCCAGAACATTAACATTCAACTTTTCCATGGCAGAGGGGGGTCTTTGGCACTTGGCATGCTGGGAATTAATTCAAATTCTCTGACATTTATTTGTTTGCCTTTGATGAAAGTCACACAAGCAGTTAATGAAGGCTGAGATCAGCAGTACAGAGCTTCGCGCTGCTGGGATTTAGTCGTTTTCCCCACTTTCCGCCAACTTTTACAGGCTACAAGAACTATTTACTCACTTTGAGATCATTTCAGGATAACATACCAACAGATTTTCCTCCTCGGAGGCTGCGCACACACATCAGTACACACGTGGATCAGGATCAAGTCAGCATGTAGTCGACATACTGTAAAGTGACCCCCACCAGATCCGATGAGTTTAACACGATGTAAGCGTGCCGGGAATGAGGTACAGTCAGACCACACACACTCGAGTCAAAGAGGTTTACAATAAATCATATATTTGCTCCAGAAAATCAATCAGACTATCATATTTCAGCTGATTCACTGTTGCATTCGGCAGAATAAAAGTGGAGAGTAAATTGAGACTTTTGCCAAGGTCTCATACACTTAGATGTTCAAAGTTGTTGTTTCCGCCGTGGAATAAAAAAAAAAAAAAAGGTAATTTTGACTTTTTAATCTCACAATTCAGACTTTTTGTTCCTGCAATTCCGAGTTTATATCTCACAATTCTGAGAAAAAAAGTCAGAATTCTAAGTTTATATTCTGCAATTCTGACTGTATTTTTCGCAATTCCGAATTTATAACTCGAAATTCTGACATTTTTTCTCAGAATTGTTAGATAGAAATTCAGAACTGTGAGATAAAAACTTCAATTCTGTCTTTTCTCTCAAGTGCGAGTTTATATCTCGCAAGTGTATATCTCACAATTATGGTAAATGCGACTTTTTATCTCACAATTCTGACTTTTCTCGTAATAGCAAGTTTATATCTCAGAATTTTGACTTTTCTCGTAATTCAGGCTTTTTTTCCCTCGCAATTCTGACTTTTTATCTCACAATTGCAAGTTTATATCTCAGAGTTCTGACTTTTTTTTTCTCAGAATTCTGACTTTTTTCCTCGAAATTCTGACTTTTTCTCTTGCAATTCTTGCTTTTTTCTCGCAATTCTGACTTTTACTCGCAATTACGAGTTTATATCTCGCAATTCTGACTTTTCTTTTGCAATTTTAATTTTTTCTTGCAATTCTGACTTCTTTTCTCAGAATTGTGATATAAACTTGCAATTGTGAGTTATAAAGTCCAATTCAGAGGGGGAAAAAATACTGACATTTTTCTCAAATTGCAAGTTTATATATCTCACAGTTTTGACTTTATAACTCACAACTGTGAGTTTATATCAGGCAATTCTGAGGAAAAAATGTCAGAATTGCAAAATGTGAACTCACAAGTGCGACGAAAAAAAGTCAGAATTGTGAGATAAAAAAGTCTTCTATAGCTAGTCTTCTGAGCATTTTCCAAGGACCCAGAAACAAAATCCAGTACACAAATCTTGTATATGACTAAATGCACAAGAACTCAGTGAAGGAGGTGAGCTGATTTCAAAGCTTTTCAGACTAATAATCACCTGTTGTGACAGGCGGGTCAGAGACAACTCAGAGGCCTCGGACATTATTTCAGAGCTGGCAGGGCTTCTGTGGAGCCGCCGCGATCCTCCGGGAGGAAAAGCAGGATAAATAATCAAACGGGAATGAAACCCCACCTGTAAAACTCTATCAGCGTGTGGGAACAAGACGGGGAGAGAATGAAGCCGTAATGGTGGAAAGTCTGAGTGTTTCTTTGATGTTATGCAGGGAAAGAAAGCATATCGTCAAACACACTTAAACTCTACACTTCAGAGTATAAAGAATGGACGTGCTTTTCTTGAGTCTTCGGGGGACGATGTGTGTTATTTAATTGACCTAATTACTGCGCGAACCAAAGGCTGATTTTCACATTCAGCAGAGTAATTTCATCGGTCGCGCTGGCTGCGGTTTGTTCTCGTGAGGAATAAACTCATGACTCGAGTCGGTACCGGGAGTTTTCGCGCTGTCCGAGTGAACTGGATCGGACAATTACCTCCTCCAGCAGGGAAATCAATCGGGCCGCAAGCGTGGGAAACATCTGTACAATTTAGATGGGCGGCTGCTGCCGAGCCATGAAAATTACCCAGGATTATTGGTTCAGAGGATTTCCTGCCAAGCCAGCGGCTCTGTACCTGTGCGCCACGATCTTAAACACCCTGTGAGGCAGTTAGTGCCTCGGACAAAAATGAGGTAGTGTGAGTGAGCCGATTGCTTTTCAACACGGGTCCATGGATTGTGATGAAAAAGCTTTCCGTTTAAACAAACACTAACGGCCCGACAGAGAGGAGGAAAAAAGGGCCCTGGCTCTCAGGGCCGTGTTTTAAATCCCGGCTTCGAATCTTTTAATAACAGAGAGCCGAGTGTGATTTTCAGAGCAGAACTCTAATTGAATATTTAAAAAATACCTCCCAACTCGAATCTGCTCACATCAAAATGCCTGCTGTGTGAATAGTGTGAATAATAAAAATGATATTGACCCAATGAAATCAGTCAATTTTGCCTTTTAGTCAATTTCTTGAACTTCAAAAAAGTAATCTTTAGCAGATAAAAAAAAAAAAAAGTCTTTCTCTTCTGGTAAACTTATCTTTCTTTAGGAGCATATTTCCCCACCACCTGTCCTATAAAAAAGTCGCAAAAAAAAAAAAAAAAAAAAACAGGACGCTCCATTCTATACTTCCTGTTTGGGCGCATTGTCTGTCAGACGATTTCAGTCTGTCTTTAAGAAAAAAAGGGACAAAAGCTGTCACTGGGACGGATAAAAGATAATTACTAATATGTCACTTTAAGGTAATAATATACACCCTTTAGGGGGTTAATAAATGTGTACAACTTTGTTGTATTCCACGTTAGTTCAGCAGGTCTGTCACGTACATTACCTGTGAATGTAGCGGTCGCTTCCCGTTAGTTTGTGAACAGTGTCCTCTAGTGGAGAAAAATAAACATAACAGGTTTATTATCTAGAGCAGGAATATTCATTCCACAGACCCTCAAACTTCCCAATCACAAAATTTAAAAAGCTTGTATATTGTTTATTCTATAAATACCTAATTTATACTGTAAAAATAATAATACTAAAATATTACTCATTATAGTAATATACTCTTAGATGTATTATTGTTTACTGTTTGATTTTGAATTACTCACTAATATAATTTTTATTTACTTACTCATTTATTTGTTGGTATTAATATAATTAAGGTTTAATATCATTTAATATATATTTTTTACTTATTTTAATTATATATAAAACGATTTGTCCTTTGCGTGCGCGCGCGCTCGCGTCTACGTGCTGAAGTTCTTCCTGTTCGCGTGCTCGGCACATCCGCTCGGCCCGACAGACACGCCGCTGTTGAATCTGTTGCATGCGCACTGAGTCACTTGAACGGGGCGGATGATGATGGAGCGGTAAAGTTCACGGTAAGGCGCGGTAACCTTTACCATATCCATACGTTTACACTGTCGCGGCATGTTTTATTCATTTAGATGAAAGTTACGCTCGAGTCTTTTGTCTGACAGCGCGCGTGGATGGTGCTGCTGCGCGAGCTGTCCGTCATCATCACATTCACAACAATCTCATCCACCAATTAAGCCGATAACTCACTAAACTACACACTCGTGTGATATAACACCACACACGTGCGTCAGTTTTGATGTACGACGGAGGTTTGTCGTTATTTCGACGTGTTTTCTCAGTCTGTCACGCCACGTTCGCTGAGATTCGGCACGCGCGTGACACGATTGTCGGTTAGCAGCGCGAGCGCGCAGAAATAAGTCTTGTTATTTTGATGATACAAGAAAAAATAGTGATAATAAATGGTAATTTCTGACGTAAATGTAATGTAAATCTAATAGTGATTTGGGTTAGTGGATCATATGGCTTTGATTGAACTCACTATTGGGCCCGTGTTGCATCAGAAAAAGTGCTGTTACAGAGGTGCTGTCAGATAATGATTACCATAGAATTTACGCTCCAAGAACCAGGTATATATGTCACAATACCTTGGTACCAGGTCCTAAAACCTTAACACTGTGTTTCCCTACCTTTGTTAAAGTACACATAGTGAAAGAGGGGATAAAAGAGAAACAGAAAGTGCTGATTCAGTGTGTGTGTGTGTTTGTTTGGTCATTTGTCTGTTGTTGTTGTTGCTCTGATGAGGTCATTTAATATTCTATTGACGTTGAATTGCATAATCAAGTAGCTCTTTGTTAAAGCCCCTTTATTTTAATTCAAGATTATCTAATTTTGGCGAACTGACATTCACGTTAATGTGACCATCTCATGAAACTATTATTCTTTCAAAGTACTTACTATGGTGTAATATCACATTAAAAATTAACATTTATACAGATTTTCTTTTGCATGTTTTTGCACACTGATTTAGTAAATCTCAGTGAATTTCAACCATGGAATTGAGTAAAATCCACTTAACTAAGTAAATAAAACAAAGTGAACAAGTACGTACTTCATTCATTTGATTTACATATTAATTTATCATCCAAAATCCACCCATGCCTTTTCAGATAATGCAATGATTCATGTAGTCCCAACTCAAATGAATAAAAGAAGTGAACGTCAAATTTACATATTTAAGTACACTGAACACAGTGAAATTAAGTTGCATTAAAATGTTCGGCTTCAGCTCATTTTAATTAAGTAAACTGCACAAGCTGCAATTTTTTCCAGTGTGTTTTTATCGATAGACTGATATATTGGCAGATCAAAATCAGTGTCTCACTACGGTCTCAAACTGTTCACTTGCTAGATTAACAGAATTAATTTGTTAACATGAGTCGACCACTACTATATGTAAGAATTGACTTTATTATATTATGTTTGTATTGTGTGTACTGTAAGATATTTCCGTCTGACTCGTGTTTGTGTGAATGTCTCTCACTCAGATGTGTGTGTCCTGTGCGGAGATTGGGAATAAACTGATCAAGGACAGCAGCTAACCCACATATGGCCTGCGAGTCGGCGTTACCTGCCATCATGGACGAGCAGGCCCTCATGGGACTGAACCCCAACGCTGATGCCTGCTACAGGCAGAGGGTGAGAACAAAACACCACATCAGACCAGCCTGTGACCTTTCAGTAAACATATATACACTTAAAGCGGAGTGCTGAGTGCATTGTTGAGTAAGTAAAACACAATCTTCACTCATGTTTTCTGTGTGCTCTTAGGCGCTGGCATATTTTGAGCAGTTGAAAGAGTCTCTGGATGGATGGGAGGTGTGCGCTGAAGCCCTGGCTAAAGGGGTTTACAGGTGAGTCTAATATATATATGTATGTTATGTATGTAGCAGCAAAGCCTGCTATAATATACAATAATGTAGTAGAGGAACATACTGATATTCTTCACTTGTATTGTGTAATTTAACATGAGTGTGTTCTTTTGTCAGTGATGATCATGTGAAGTTCTTCTGCTTTCAAGTCTTGGAGCACCAGATCAAATTCAGGTATCACTGAATCTTTGCATGCATTTAAACTCTGAAAATTAAATATTTGTGAGTTGGGAAAATGTGTTGTATTCATGGTATGGTGGTACGTTAAAGTCACAATGAAACATCTGAGCGACAGATCTTCTGTATTGAGAAAAAATGTAGGGTGGGGTTTTGGTTCCAAGCATCGGTTGTTGATTGGATGTTGAGATGTGGGCGTGACACTCAAAAGTCTATGCACATGAGCACGAGCTGGCGTGGGTGGAGTTTAAGTGGATTAAATGATAACTAAAAATGACAATGTGATAATTTTAGTGTTTCAACTCAAGTCAGTTTATGATCTGTTCTCCTGCATATAGCTTCTATCATTAAAAAGTACACAATGTCAGTGTATGGAGTTTCATACAGTTTTTGAAGGTGAATAAATGCTGTGTTTTGCAGACACGGGTCGCTCTCTGCCGCTCAACAGCAGCTGATCCGAGAGACGCTGATGAAGTGGTTGCAGGGTCAGGTTAGTGCTGTCTGCATTTAGATTGATATTCACGTGTGTATGAATGAGTAAACAAACTACATATGCATTTGAAATATGATTACATGTCTGCATGTTGGTGTGTTCGTCCAGTTGATGAATGTGCATCCAGAGAAGCCCTTCATCAGGAATAAGGCGGCGCAGGTTTTGGCCCTGACGTTTGTGATGGAGTATCTGACTTTGTGGCCCAAGTTCTTCTTTGACATCCTCGCTCTGGTGGGTCTGAATCCGAACGGTGTGGACATTTACCTGCGGATGCTGATGGCCATCGATGCTGAGGTGGTCGATCGGGACATCCTGCACAGCCCGGAGGTAAAACCGGTCCAAACATGAGGAGAACTCTGCATTTGGCTCTCGTCGTGTCATTAAAACTCTATCCTCCCTCAGGAGACACGCAGAAATACTCTGATTAAAGACGGCATGCGCGAGCAGTGCATCCCGGCGCTGGTCGAGTCCTGGTTCCAGATCCTTCAGACGTACCAACACACCCACAGCGAACTGACCTGCCAGTGTCTGGAGGTGGTGGGCGCATACGTGTCCTGGATCGACCTCAATCTCATCGCCAACGACAGGTCAGAGCAGCTCTGATGAACGTCATGCATATTAGTGGTCGACCGTTATCGATATTGTGGCTGATATGTAAAGGAAAATAATGTCCATCCAGCTGGTTGTTATTGCAGAATAAAAAATACAAACAGGGTGATCAGCAAAACATCCACTAAGAAAACAGTTGCTAGCAAGTAGAGTTGTCAAAATTTTAAAAATGTGACTCTTTGAGCGGATTCGTAAACACCTCTGATATGTCAGTTGACCACTAATACATGTGTAACTCACACAAATATGTATCATCAGACTGGCTCTAATGACCTTCTTTTTTGTTGAAATCAAAAGCTGTGTGTGTTTGTGTAGGTTTGTGAATCTGTTGCTCAGCCACATGTCCATGGAGGAGCTGCGGGAGGAGGCGTGCGATTGTCTGTTTGAGATCGTCAATAAGGGAATGGATCCTGTCGACAAAACCAAACTGGTGGAGTCTCTCTGTCAGGTGCTACAGTCCGCAGGCTTTTTCAATGTCGAGCAGGTGTGTCAATACGGCGTTCTTCTGACAAGTAACATGCCATGTTGTCATGAGGAACTGATTTAAGTCTCAAAAACATTACATATCTTCGGTTTTAATGTTTCTTTCGAAAAGTTAATTTAACAATCGCACTGATAGTTATATGTTCAGTATATCTAAGGTTGCATATGATTCTGATTCAAGAATTGCTTTAATCTCTTGTCTTTGTTTTCTCATCTGTGTGTATGTCATGTCTGTCAGGAGGAGGATGTGGATTTTCTGGCCAAGTTCTCTCGGTTGGTGAACGGGATGGGTCAGTCTTTGGTGCTAAGCTGGACTAAACTCAGTAAGACGGCGGATTTGAAGGTTTCTGCGGAATCGTTGCGTGCCGTGGAGGCGAAGGTTCCCCTGATGCTACAGCTGCTAATTCATGAAGACGACGATATTTCAGCCAACATCGTGGGCTTCTGTTACGACTACCTGCATGTGCTCAAACAGGTACGCACACCTAATTATGAGACTGAGAGATGATCTACACATGAACCTCATCTTCAACCCCTGTGTGTCTGTCTTTCAGCTTCCAGCTCTCAATGAGCAGCAGAAGAGCAACGTGGAGGTATGGCAGCACCAAAGGCTTGTATCACAGCTGCATTAATGTTAATTAGTGCTGTCGTTAATGATTGTTGTTGTCTTGGTAACAGGCGATCATGCTGGCTGTGATGAACAAACTCAAGTATGATGACGAATATAACTTTGAGAATGAGGTCAGTTTGGAAAGTCTGATCTGTTCTTAGCATGCTTTGGCAATATACATGTACGGTGTTTGTCGTGACAACAAAGTGTTTACAGTGGCGAGTGTTGTGTTCCCAAATGCACAATATGTATTTAATTAAATTGTAACCATAGTGCGTTTTTGGGTTTTAGAAACATCTTGCAACCCAATAATATAAAAGGTTGTCTGTATAAATATAGGTTTGTTTCTCTCAGGGCGAGGATGAGGCCATGTTTGTCGAATATAGAAAGCAGTTAAAGATGTTGCTGGACCGATTGGCTCAAGTCTCTCCTGAGCTTCTGCTGGAGTCTGTGCACAGAGTCTTCACCGCCACCATGCAGTAAGACATGAACTTGCACAACACACTGAGATAGAAATATCCTAGAAAACAGCGTTTTCCTTGTTTGATGTACTACATACACATGTACTCAGCTTCCTCTTGACCCCAAGAACCTGCAAAACAGGTTGTTCAGAAGTCTTCATGGTTATGAAAATTCTAAATTTAAAGAGGACCTTGAAAGTCTTGAACTAGAACAGGTTTTCATGCTTGAAATTTGAAATTGATTATTTTCCTCATATTCTCCATTGTTGCAGCTCCTTCTCTTCCTAGTCTGTCAGTAACACTCAGCGGTGCGTTTCCCAAAAGCATCGTTAGCCAACTATGGTTGCAAGTTCCACTGAACTCTATAGGTAACGACGGAACTTGCAATGAGATTTGACTTTGGAAAACGCACCCCTGTTTATTTCCTGTCTCTATGAAGCCCCTCCTTCTGAAAAGCACAATGTGTTCTGATTGGTCGGCTGGAGCATGTGTTGTGATTGGTGTTTGGGAAATGTCCCGCCAGTTTCAACACACTACTAACTAACTCAACCAGGCCCCGCCCTTTATTCTGCGTATAAACTATTTAAATGATGAACATTGTGAAGAAAACTCAAGACTACAATGGAGGCGTTTCAGGGAGTTCAGAAACACTGACACTGATATAGAGAAGAACTCCCGCTGGAGGGACTTAAAAAACCTTTTTCATGCTCAAACAGCAACATGGGTCCTCTTTAAAAGTCCGTCTAAAGACATTATCTGATTTGGGTTCATTGATTTGTGTGTTTGTGTGTGCAGGAACTGGCAGACTGTGCAGTTCATGGAGGTGGAGGTGGCCATCAGGCTGCTGTATATGCTGGGTGAAGCTCTTCCTGCATCTCATGGAGCGCATTTCTCTGGAGACACTGCTAAAACCAGCACGCTGCAGGCCATGATGAGAACGGTGAGTCTGGCCTCACTCATTTTTCTCTGAAGTGTTCTGAGCGGGAAGAAAATTAGTGTTTACATGCACACCTTATCTGACAGGATAGTGTAGGGCGGCACAATCTGGGGGGAAAAAAGTCAAGTTTACAATTTTTCTGATACAATTGTTACAAAAAATCTCCAGATTTGCTGTGCTTGTTTGTAGCAGTGTTTAGTTTAGTTTTTATTTTAGTTGAATTATAATTCTATTAATATTTTTAATTAGCTTTTATTTTTATATTTTTTTGTTTAATTTTTTAATTTAATCATGTGCTTTTATCATTTTGTTTTTTTTTATTAGCTTTTTTTAAATATTACTATTTACATCTAATTTATTTTTATTTCAGTTTTAGTTTTTATTTCCAGTTATTATTTTAGTGCTTCAACTCACTCATTTTATTTCTAATTTTCATTTAATTTTTCAATTTTTTTTAATTTTATTTCAGCTTTATTTCAATTAACAGAAATGTTTTAATAGTTAACGATAATTGCAAAATTTGGCCAAAAAGTTTGATTATATGACATGGTGATTATAAATGATAATTACATTTTGACGTATTGGTGTGCATGTAAACATTCTCAATGAAAGAACGAGTGAATAAATCAGTCTAGGCACAAAGTAATTTCTACATCATGATGACAGCTGTCTGATGTTGTGTGTGTGTGTGTGTGTGTGTGTGTAGCTCATCTCCTGTGGCGTGAGCGAGTATCAGCATTCCTCTGTTACTCTGGAGTTCTTCGAGACTGTCGTTCGTTATGATAAATTCTTCCTTGTTGAGCCACAGCACATTCCCAGTGTCTTGGTGAGTGTTTGACACCTGTTACACTGACTAATTACACTCCTGTTTACTAGGTTGATTCTGTGTGTCACCCATAATTTAAACATATTTAGAGATGTGAGAGTGATGCAGATTTAGGTTGACCTGTAACAGCTGGATTTGGAGTTTTCAGAGGTTTTTGTGTGTTTTGTTTAGATGGCGTTTTTAGATCACCGTGGTCTGAGGCACAGCAGCCCGAAGGTGCGCAGTCGAGTGGCTTACCTGTTCTCACGGTTCATCAAAACCCTGCAGTGAGTCATTCTGCAACTATATACATACAGACATACACACTAATATTCAATGCAATTAACATAGTTTTTCTGGCGTTACATTATATGATCATGCTATCATTCATTCAAGCGTGATAAGACACAAAAGAGACCTCAAATATATACTGCTACAATTTTAGCATCTGCTAAATGCACAAATGTATAATTATGAAATAAATACTCAAATGTCCATGTCTGTGCATTTGACAGATAATTTTACAGTACATTAATTTATGCAATGTTAATAATATTCTCTTTCTTGTTTATTTGTGCAGTAAACACATGAATGCATTTATCGAGGACATACTCAGCAGAATACAGGACCTGTTAGAACTCGCTCCTCCGGTAACGGCTTATAAAGATCATTTGAAGCTGCATTTATATATGCTCTAAACGTCTGCTTCATCGGCCGTCTGTTTTTGTCTCTCCAGGAGAATGGGTTTCCAGCGCTGCTGAGCAATGATGACCAGCTGTTTATGTTTGAGACGGCCGGCGTGCTGATCGTGAATGGAGAGAGTCCGGCCGAGCGCAAGCAGGCTCTGATGCGCAGCCTCCTCACGCCGCTGATGGAGGCGTTTCGCATGCTGCTCACAAAACTGCCACAGGAGGGCGATGAAGAGAGACAGGCGGCTCTGGCAGACTGTCTGAGTCATGCAGTGGGGTTTGCCAGGTAAACACACACAGCTGCCATCGTTGAACTCATTTGCAATAACAAATTGAACTTTTAAAGTGTTTTTGAGTTGGCGCAACTTTAAAAAGGCTTGTAATAATAAATAAAGAGCAACTTAAAATCATTGCAAACCCATCCCTACTGTCTATTAAGTTGTTCCTCTTCCTCAGTCGCACCAGTAAGGCATTCAGTAATAAGCAGACGGTGAAGCAGTGCAGCTGCTCGGAGGTTTATCTGGACTGCCTGCAGACCTTCCTGCCTGCGCTCAGCTGTCCCGTCCAGCGAGGGCCGCTACGCAGCGCCGTACGCTCCTTCCTCCACCGCATGATCATCTGTCTGGAGGAAGAGGTGCTGCCCTTCATTCCAGCAGCGTCTCAGCACATGTTGAAGGACTGTGAGGCGAAAGATCTGCAGGAGTTCATTCCACTCATCAGTCAGATCACAGCCAAGTTTAAGGTACAGACGCGTCAGGGCAGGGCTGCACCATTAATCGAAATAAACCCCTAATATGCGATTATCAAATATCAAAGGCTGCAGTTCACTTAAAGAAGACCTATTCTTTTTTTCCATGTTCATCTTTCTTTGAGCATGACAAGGTTCTGCAAAGTTAAAAGTTATTCCTCTATGTCAGTAAGCATATTTTGATCGCTACTGTAGATATCAGTGTTTATATCCGAACTATAAACTTTTAATCTAGTACTTCTGTGATAATCTGAATTATTGTAAGACAGAAATAATGATTCTGTGAGGTTGAAAAGACTGTTTCTGAAAGCTTTCTATTCATGACACTGGCTCTCTCTGGCTCAGAACGCAGATCTGAATGTTTGCTGTGATTAGAATTTTTACCGATTAAGCATCCAGCTGTAGTTTGCATCATGCATTTAGCAGTGTCCTGCAGCAGAAGGAAAATGTTTAAAATAATTAAATATTTATTACTTTTTTAATAATAATATAACTCAAATGGACACTCTTTCTCCCAGAACCAGGTGTCTCCTTTCCTCCAGGAGATCTTCATGCCTCTGGTGATAGCCATATTTGAGGTGTTGTCTCGTCCAGCGGAGGAGAACGATCAGACGGCTGCGCTAGAGAAACAGATGTTGAGAAGAAGCTACTTCAGCTTCATTCAGACCATCGCCAGCAGCGGCATGAATGAGGTCATGGCCAGCCAGGGTGAGACGTCACTGCTGTCCTGTTCAGAACACAAGCCAAACAAGCCTGTGTGCCTGAATACAGGAACTGACTTACTGTGTTTGGCAGGAGCTGAAAATATCGAGCGTGTGCTCTTCACCATCATCCAGGGAGCCGTGGACTTCCCAGACCCTGTCGCCCAGAAAACATGCTTCATTATTCTGTCCCGACTGGTGGAACTCTGGGGTATGAAAAACACTGAGACTTTAAGCACAGCAGATTCATGTGCATCTGAACAGTGAGTTCAGGCCACTGTTATTATCGTTAACTAAAACTAAAACTATATTAAAAACTGTTCATTGAAATAAAGATGAAATAATTAGTTTCAAAAATTAAACTAAAACATTCAAAATGTTGCCTTGGCAATAAACTGAAATAAGTTGAAGCACAAAAATTATTAACTGGAAATAAATAAAAACTAAAACTGAAATAAAATAAATTAAACCTAAATAGCAATATTTAAAAAAAAATCTAATAAAATAAAAGCACAATAAAATTACTGAAAATTAACTTAAAATATGAACATTTAAGCTGATTCAAAATATTAATAAAAATATAATAAAACTAAATTAAAACTGGTTCAGGCAGCATCTAAACTTTTAACCAGGGTTATTATCAATCTAAAATGATAAAAAATATTTTTGTTAATTGATATAAAGCTGAAATAAAATATAAATAATTAAATGAGGGGGAAAAAAAAAACTAAAAAATTAGAAACCAACTGAAATTAAGTTGAAGCAGTACAGTTACTAATTGTAAATGTATATAAAAAATTATTTTATAAGTAATGTAAATATAATAAAGTATTTTAATAATTTTTTTAACAATTATTTAGTTTTAATTAATTTGAATTTCAGTTTTAGATTAGTTTATTCATCTAAAAACAAATGTAATTAAAATAAATTAAACCTAAATAATAATAAACTAATAGAACTGATAAAAGCACATAAAATAATAAAAAAATAAACTAAATATTAAAAAAAAAAAAAGCTTATTCAAAATATTAACAACTTGAATAGTAATAACACTGCTTTTCTCTTTTTCAGGTGGAAAAGACGGATTGGTGGGATTTCCAGATTTCATCTATAAACATATCGTCCCAGCATGCTTCATGGCCCCTCTTAAACCAACCTTTGACCTTTCAGATGCCCAGACGGTTCTGGTAAGTGAGTCAAGGCTTTTATAAACGCTTGTATTAAATGTAAATGGTTTGTAATGATTTGCTCTTCTGTTACAGACGCTGTCGGAGTGCACACTGACTCTGCACATGATTCATCTCAAAAGAGTGGGTGTTTTTTCAGGATAACGTGACGCTGAGTAATAACAACAATCACTGTAGGTACTTAGTCTGCTGCAGGCTGTTTTTTAATGCTTGATGTCTTGTGTTTGCACAGGGGCCGGAGTGTGTTCAGTTTCTTCAGGAGTATCTGCCGTCGCTGCAGGTTTCGCCTGAAATCACACAGGTACCTGAGACTCACCTGCTTCTGTCACTTCCAGTATCTCTTCAGCCTTATCTCTAGAGCTGCTCTGAGAGTCACGTCACCATTTCATTTGAGAAAATGAAATCGTCAGATACACACACAAACTCGAAGCTCTTCACGACAATGCGCCAAAATAAAAGTCCGGTTTAACTTGAAGAAACGGTTACAGAAATATATCATGATTGTACAACAGAATGTACTACTCAAAGTAATATAATTATTAATAATAAATTATTTCTTTAAATTTAAATCTTTTTTTAAGGAATATCACAATTTTTCATCTGTTTAACATTAATTGCTTTTTAAATTAAATGTTATCATTTTAATATTTTATTAAATTGTTAAGTTTTATGAATTCAATTGATTAGACATGCATTTTGATTAAGATTGAAATAAACCAGAGTCCAGAATAAATAAATAAAATCAGGAGGGGGAAAAAAATAAAATTGTTACTTGCTTAAGTTATAGCAACAATATCCATTTGATGGTATTAGTCCTACATATCGAGTCTTCTAAAAGAAAGACTGATTTAAACTGCAGTATGATTTTGGTCAATCTGATTTATACCAACTTTTCTTCTTCTTAGGAACTGTGTCAAGTGCTTCAGCAGCCGGACGTTAAGGTTCTGAAGAACTACATGAAGGTATTTCACAGGTTTTATGGTAGAAACACTAATTCATGTTGTCTTCAGATATCATTGAGTGTTAGATTTTGTTGTGTGGCTGTTTTAACATGCTGTTTCATGTGTGTGTGTGTGTGTGTGCAGGTTTTCTTCCAGCAGGCCAAACTTTAAAACTGGAATCGTCAAGCGGAGCGTTTCAGGAGCTCGGCAGTCAACGCCACTTACAGACCACCATAATGACAGAGCTTAGCATAGGAGCTACTTTTGCACTTAAAGAAGCTTAACCACACCCATCCTGTCTGCGGGACACGGACCCCCAACAGGAGTCACGTAGGGATTGGCTGTCATGTGACAGTGACCTTGGCCCAATCAGAGTTGTGCTCTCCATTGGAGGTTCAGCCACCTGGACTGGAGGGGACGTCTGCAATAGTGACGAGACGGAGAGTAGGTGGGGTTTGTGAGGGTGGGCGGGGCTTCAGTCCTGGACAGAATTTTTCAAGGAAAAGTCACGTGTTTAATGCTTTTCCATTGAAAAAATACGCAGAAAATATGCTAATTGTTTGGAAATGACTTAAATGTTACAGATTGGTTTCTAGAATGAATTGAATGAAAAGTTTATTTTTGTGTGTGTGTGCTTGAAATCTGGATTTTTCTCAAATTTCAGCTTAACAGAAGGGCCTGTTTAATTTAATTGCTTTTTGTTTTTTACTTTCGGAAATGAAGCATAGGTTTTAGTTTTACATGATGAGGTTAACAAATGGAAGTGCTCTTGATGTGGGCTCGACCTGGCAAATCATTTGTCTTTTTTTTATTTTTTTTTTTTATTCTTTAATTCTTATAAACTGATAAATTATCAGCAATCCCCCCAGTTTCCCATATATAACGTGTACTACGGCATTCCCATCAAAGCTGTACTGTAACTGCATATCGTTTCAGAACGATCCGAACACTAAACGTTTAACCGCTTCCTTCACAGTCTTTCGATTCGCTGTCGTTTAATGCCTTTAAAGCCCATTTGAAATATGCAATATGTGTAAAATGTTACTGACTGTGAAAATACTACGAGGTGGTTTGATCCTTGGATCTGCAGTGTGAATGTTTCGGTTAGGTTACGCTGCTAGGAATCATTTTGTTCGGAAATTTACTTTAACCTCTCATCATTGAGACGATCGGCTCAGATCTGTCTGCCTGACGTGCTTTTATTTCACTCTTTTGTTGGAATGATATTTTTGACAATCTGTGTTTGATTTTTAGAGACACTGCACATGTGTTAACCCTTTCAGCCCTGGATCCCACTTCAGACAGAAACGCACATGGGAAGCTTAAATCACATTGGATTTAATGGTTGCGAATCATGTTAGGAAAAAAGTATCCCGATATAAATGGATGAAGCACTTTGCCATAAACTGAATGACTGTTAAAGATTGTTCCTCTGTCATAACCCATGAGTCTTTGCTTCAGACTTGCTGTGACCTGTTACTCAGCAGTGCTCTAGTCCTGCTCGTCAAACCCACTGTGTTTATGCCAAATAAGAGGAGAGAAAGACATGAAAGGTAGACTAAAATATCTTTGTGTAAACTTGATTTATTTTTGATATGCTGGGACACGCCCCCCTCACTCCTTTTGTGGATCTTTTGTCATGACCAATAAAGTATTTACTAATCTCAGTTTGATTTCCAGCTGTAATCAATTCAAAGAACGTGCTGAGAGAACACTTTTATTTTACATTAATTAGTAGCTCTTTGTGTAAACCTTTTACCTTTTAACCCTAAACAAACCAAAAATAACGCTGACTTGAGCCACTCCACCATCATAAGTGCAGAAATATTTGAGATGCAATCCTCCACCGCCATAGGAAACGGATTGCGGTCAGCCGGTCGGAGTATTTAGGGCCGTGCTCCGCCTTCGTCATGATGTTTTACCCTTTAATCACAGCAATGGGTCGGAGCTTGATGGCCTTCTTACTGATGCCGGCGTCATGACACGTGTTTACCACATCTGTGACGTTCTTGTAAGATTCAGGAGCCTGATGAGTAAGACAACAACGTGTTAAAAGGGTGCATTGTGATTTATTGTTTCTAACGTTCTACAGTACATAAATTTATATATAGTATTATATAAATAGTATTAAATATTATATTATAATACTATATATTGATATATAATATATAAACTTGTGTTTTTTTGGATACTTGCAAATTGGTTGTTTAAAGGGGTCATTGCATGGATTTATTATTTAAATTTATTCATTATTTAATTTGTTCCTTGAGGTTCACTTATAATAGTTTTTTGCACAAAAAAACCCAAATATTTGTTATTACAAATGTCATCTTTTAAAAAAATTAAACAAAACAGTAAATGTGCCTATTTGTCACACAAGTTAAATTTATTTATTCAATGCATCTTATTCTAGGGTGATTATTTAAAACAAAACAAAAAAAAAAATTGTTTCTGCTTTTTTTAGATACTTAGAAATTGGAATTGATTTAAAAGAAAATGCAAAAAATTTGCAAACAGGTCAAACTGCTGATTTAACTCTAAAGTTGCTTTGTTGTTAGGCTAGTAGAAGAAACAATTTCATATATAAAAAATTCAATGCATTTCATTGTGATTATTAAAAATATATTTAAAAAAATGAATTGTTAAAATATAATAATACAGAACCAGTTTGTGCTCTTTTGGATATTTAAAGTTAACAGTTAAACAAAATGAAAGAATCTGTGACAATTTAGTGGTAATATAATATTGTAGAATAGTTTTTTGGAAAACAAAAACGATTTGTCTCTGTGTTTTGGATGCTTAATATTTAGAATTGATTGTTTAAAAAAAAAAAAAACAACTAAAATTTGCAATGAGTTGGAGCTTCTGGTTGTGAACTTATGACAGAATGAAAGTCTCACCTCCTCCATCACCAGCTTTGGTGACGCCACTCTAATGGCGATGCCCATGTCTGCCAGTTTATCCAGAACATCCTGGAAGTCCAAGTTGCGTCTGGATTTGGCTCTGGATAGAGCTCGACCCTAGAGCGTTCACAAACACACGTCAGACAGGTAAGATACAGTTACAGTCGCTGCAGCACAATCCCTCACGTCACTCACCGCTCCGTGACACGTGGTGCCAAACGTCTCCGTCATGCCCTGCTCTGTGCCCGTCAGCACATAACTGCAGGTGCCCATGGTTCCTCCGATCAGAACCGGTTGACCCGTTAGCTGCAGGAGAGGAAAAAACATCAACCAATGGTGACACATCAACCAAAAAGGAAAGTCATTTTCAAACTTTCAGAATTGTATATTGCCAGTCACCTGATAGTCGACAGGTATGAGCGGATGGTGTGGAGGAAACGCCCGCGTCGAGCCCTTCCTGTGCACGAGAAGCGTCTTCTGTTTGCCGTCCACCATGTGCTCCTCCACCTTGGCGATGTTGTGAGAGACGTCGTAGATGACGTGCATGTCCAGGTCGTCTGGGGTCGTGTTGAAGACTTTAGAGAACGCCTGCAGTGAAGGTGAAGGTCAGTACGGACGCGTTCAGCAGCAAAACTCACGACACGGTTCAGAACGGCACGTTATGCTGGTTTTTCCAGGCACAAATTAATCAATCTAATCGCAATTATTTGATCTGGTTTTGACCCTATCCCAAATAAGGAAATTTATAATATAACCACATTGTAATTAACTATATAAATATAATTAATTTTCACAGCATTCAAGGGGGAGTAAATGACAGAATTTTCATTTTTGGGTGAACTATCCCTTTAAGACATTAATGAAGTCTGTTTTTATACCTGGCGTGTGAGGAAGGTCATAGAGGAGCGGTTGACCCAGGCATAGTTTCCGGCGGCCGCCATGCCCTTCAGATAGTCCTGACCCTCAGGAGACGTGATGCGAGCGCAGGCCAGCTGACGGTCATTCACGGTGATCTTGTCCCGCTTCATCGCCTTCTCCATTGCAACCAAAGCATCTACAATACAATGAGAGAATTGACACTTGCTGTAAAGTCACTATAAAATCAAAATGGACAATTGTTTTTTTTTATGGAATATTGCAGTATTCAAAATTATTTCCGTGCGCTTATTTTTTTGTCGTGCCTCTTAATCTTGAATCAAAACTTCCCCCTCCCTCTTTAAATTCAGTCACAGATCAGTTGATGCCCACCTGTCGCCACCTGGTGGCCGAGGCCTCGACTGCCGCTGTGGATCATCACACACACCTGGCCCTTGTGGTCGATGCCCATCTTCTTTGCGGCGTAATCATTAAAGATCTCATCCACCACCTGAATCTCGGCGTAGTGATTTCCTGCACCCAACGTTCCCAACTACACAACAGCAAGAGAACCGAGACTTTATACAAGTGATACACCAAAAGTGATACACCAAAAGTTTTCATTTAGACAAAAACCAAAACAGAGTATACATTTTATTTAATAATCAATTAATGAATCAAATGTATTTAATAATCAACTCACAAATAATATATAAACATTTAAATGTAAAACTTTTAATGATATAATGTTTCAACTCCAATTCGTTGTTGAAATATAAACATTTAAATGGTGGCAGTGATATTGACGTCTCTCCGCAGCTGAAACACTGATTGATCGATGACCGAAACATCATGTAAATGATTTCAGCCCTCCAAAACTGTTTTGGGTTGTTAATTTCACACAAACAGTCTGATATTAATATTTTGCTGCACATGTCAAAAGACAGAGAGCTGAGAGAATTTGTTGGCCGTGAAATTGCACTTTTGTAAATGCAGTTGTACCTGTGGCAGTCCTCTCTTCTTGGCTTTGGACGAGACTTTGTTGGGATCGGCCTGCAGCATTCGGCCGTATTCCTCACAGTGTTCCTTATCCTCGGCCCAGGCGTATCCTTCCCTCAGAGACCAATCAACACCCATCTCTAGAGCTTCCTCCAGATCTCTAGACACACAAACACCTGCTGTTCAACTCTACAGGTTGTCTCAGTTAGACTAGTTTTAGTGCGAGACACTGTAGTAATAAAATCCGTTTATTCAGTTTTCAAATAAAAAAAGGAAAACTTGTGCATTTTTGGCCAACGGTGTTTTGAGGGCCTGAAAATGCAAACTTTTGAAATCGGCTTCAAAGTTTAAAAGCGATATTGTTATCATTTCCGTGTAAACAATCACATTCGTGAAAAGAGTGACGTCATGCACATGCATATTAACCGTTTAGTCTATATGCGAATAGTTTCTTTACAAAGTGACATCGCCATCTACTGGCCTGGCAGCAGAATACAGCATTTTTGCAGATTTGTGTGACCGGGGATCGTTTTGACAGTGTCGTCTGTACATGAAAAACGCAAAGGAGAAACTTTCCCCTTTTTTTTTTTTAGTACATTGTTGTCATGTAAACATATAGTTTATGTACTAAACTTATAGTTCTTATACATTTCCAGTTAATATACATGCTTATACCTGGCTGTTGCCAAGTACGTTTAGAACAAACATACGATGAGATAAAGACTAAAAAATAAAGCTACTAGTAAAATTCAGTAAGTGCAGTTGGAATGATAGCGTTTACTTCGCTCCCATTGGAATGACGCCCTTGGATCCGACTCCGACGGGAATGTGGTCAAACATGGACTGCGCCAGCTGCTCTTTCACCGGCTGCACGTCGCCCTCATCCAGGTTCGTCCGCAGCAGTCTCACGCCACAGTTGATGTCAAACCCGACACCACCTGCACAGATCAGACGCACCATGAGCCGTCACGGCGTGATCGATCATGAATCTGAACGCGGCTCCATTACCTACCGGGAGAGACCACGGCATCCGGGTTTTCCATGTCGAATGCAGCCATGTTTCCAATGGCAAAACCATATCCAGAGTGGACGTCGGGTAAGCCGATAGACCTCTGCAGAACAGATTTAAATAAGCAAACATACAAAAGTACAACAAATGGAGCAGTGAACATGAGCACTGCAAAATGAGTCAAATATTTTTATTTAAAGGAAATAAAACAAATGTACACTTTCAATTATGCACCTAAAATGTAACATGTTGAATAAAAAAAAAAAAATATCCATGTTGTCTATCAGCTACCCATCTGTTCAAACGCACCGCCATTTTGGTAATTAATACAATTTCTCTGTAAATAAATTAGGTAATACTGACCAACAACAGATACTCATAGTAGTAGCTTTATATAGTATTTGTAAATGATAATTATTTGATCGACAAATAAGTTAAGAAACTTCAAATGAGTAATTGTCAGATTAATGACGTGTTTTGCTAATGGCATCAGACTTTTATTTTGATGTATTTTAGTTTCTGCGATACTTTGACGTCTGTGAAAGGAAAGAGATGTATATTTTTGTTTCACTCAAATCATAAGCAGCGACGCGATGATAATCCTGCTGCTTTAACTCACATGTACGATTCCCGGCAGGGCGGCGACGTTTCCAATTTGCTTCATAGCAGGTAAGAAACCACCAAACCCTGTGAAAACAAGTCAAGAGTGTTTTTCAGTCATATTGACTCACATTTTATATGTTCTATTCAACTGAACAATTACAATTTCTGCTGGCTAAAACAATGTTTTTGTCACATTTTACAATTTAATGAATTTTGTGCTTCATAATTAACCATTTCTGGAAGATTTTACTCCAGTGTGCACAGAAAACTGAACCTTAAGTCTGTGCATAAGGTGTGTTTTATGACTGTGATTGACATGCATGTTTGATTATAGAGTTCCTGAAGTATCTATTTTCTCCAAAGAGATTTCTAAGCCATGAACCAAACCAGCCAGCTTTGGGATTAATCACCATGTTATTAACTTTGATTTAGGGCAAAAAGGACTATGAAAATTAACTTCTTTACACCTGACTACTATAATAACCCTAGAAATGTCTTGAAAGGTGAATCATTAAATCAATCCTACTGTTCTAGTGCAAAAGCATATTATTATTGTTTGTACAAATTGCTCAAAAACAATATCACCTCCACCACGACAGGCGTTTCTCAGCTCCTCAAACATCAGTTTCTCCAGTGGATCATTGACATAGAAAATACCCTCCACCTGAGGACCAAACATTATTTAACATTTAATCATAAAACCACAATAAGGCAGAATATGTTAACAAACACGTCAACTGACTAAAACAACTATTAATAAGACACAAAGTACTACTAATTAACTGAGTACTACTGATTTTGTAATTAATGTAGTGATTGAATCGTTCTGTATATGCGTCACTGAATCAAAAGTGTACACGTTTGCGTTTCTGACAAGTGTTTTACCTGCATATTAGGCACGAAGCCCTTCTTGATCCGCCAGCAGTTTTTGTGGATTTTATCCAGATACTGAAGCTCATCGTTATAAGTGCGACTCATTTTAAAAATCAAATAATGAACGCACTTTTGACAGCAAAGTATCTTCACACGCTCCTCTGGCTCTTCTTCTCCTCTTGGATTTTATATGGATTGTCGCGGGGTTGTTCAGGACGTTTAGCGCCACCTGCTGCTCGCAAACAAATGAGCATAAATTACATTAGCACATTAGCTATTTTATTAACGTTTATAGCAATCTTAAAAGTATTAAATGCTCCACGATTCCGCAATTAATGTAATAAATAGAGAAAATGAACAGAAGTATACGCAAGAGTTGTAAATATAAAGAAAAAACATACAAAAGTATGCAGTGAAGATGAAATCAAGCTGACAAAGCACTACAAAATAACGAGTATATTTAAACTGACGATAAAAAAACGAAAATGTACACTTTAAATTATTTTAACCTAAATTCCTGATGTTGAATCAAAAATAAAAATGTTGTAAGAAGTACATCAATGCGCCCTCATTTTGGTAATACAGTTGCTCTGTAAATAAATTGCGCAGTACCGACTTGTCTTGTAGCTTATACATTAGATATTTATAAATAAATATTTATAAATTTTTGAATACATATTTATTATTTGATTGACAAATAATGTTATGAAACTTCACAATGAGTTGGCAGATTTATAAAAGAAATTGCTGGTAGCATAGGACTTTTATTTTGGTAATCTCTCGCTCAGCAGTTTTGTTCGGCTGCAGAGTTTCTACGGATCTGAAAGGTAAGTGATGTTTACATTTAGTACAGTTATATTAATATATAAATAAACGCATTCAGTCGAGGCTTTTCTTTTTGGATTTGCAGTGGCACCGAACACTGAACTAAATTCAGCATGTGACGCTGAAATTTCGCTGTATAGTTTGACTGTTAGTGAAAGTAAAAGCGGTTGTGGAGAGTTTGGGTGAAATGAAAGCGAGTGATCTGCTGCTTTCCTGCAGGGCAGAATGAAGCTCAGGGTGAGAATCAACAAACAGACCCGCCGACTGGAGCTGGACGGACCAGAACCGACTCTCTCCGAGCTCAGAGTCCGGGTCAGTGAGGAGCTGCTGCCCCAGTGCGGACTGGGGTGAGTTTGAGATGGTTTAGGTTTCATTTCAGCTTTAGTTTATTTATTTCCTGTGGGTAATTTTGATCTATTTTAATTAACAAATAAATGTGTTAATAGTTTTTTTGTTTTATGTAACGATGAAACCTAAACATGTGATGCTGTTACCATAAAATCTGGTATTATTCATTCATGTTGCTCACACTTTCATTTCTGCCCATCTGAAGCATCTCTTTCTCCTTCTGTGTAGATCCGATGTGGAGTTCAGTCTGTCTCTGAACGGGACGGAGGTGCTGTTGGACACGGGACAGACTCTCTCCTCCTGTGGGGTTGTTTCTGGAGATATGATCAGTGTGATTCTGCCCCAGGGCTGTTCTCAGCAAACACAAACTGCCCCAGAAACCCTGAGCAGTTCAGAAAACACACCTGGCTCCAGTCAGGAGGTCAGATCCCAACCTGAAACATAGCACTGAATGTACTAATTAAAATAACACAGCCTCTCAGGACCATTACAAACATGAACATGTATAAAAATATATATGTCTGGTCGATGTAATAGTAATCTAATTAAACATATACCTTTTGATTTAGAGGTAATAACAGTAAAGACAGTACAGTTAAAAAAGAAACATTCAACAGTACATGATGACATAAATAATATACACAAAATGACAGGAATTATTCAAATTTCTTTTGAATACATGATTGAAATTATTACAGTTTTATGCATTTATTTGGTTACCATTTTTTTTATTATAAAACTGTATTAAATCATAGAATCTAAATTAAGACAGACATCAGAATTTCTGAAAAATAAAACATTTCATAGAGCACTATTATTGTTACAATTTTAATACATTATTAAATTGTTGGTTTTATGAATTCAATTGAATAGACATACTTTTTGATAATAAATTTATATTAAATAATACAAAGACTCTAGAAAAATTAAAACAGACAAGATCATTTTTGAAGAAAAAAAAATCAGAGCACTATTATTATTTTTTTAATTAAATTGTTAAAGTTTTATAAATTCTATTGATTAAATACAATTGTATTGTCAATTATATCATAAAACACAGAATCCAGAAAAAAAAAAATTCATAGGGCACTATTATTTGTTACAATTTTTATTAATTAAATTTATTAGACTTAATTTTTGATGATTAAAAAAAATCATTGATTAAAAAATTAAAACAGACAACATAAAATTTCTGGAAAATTTTGTAAAGATTTATTTTAATAAATATTAAATGAAATATTAAATTGTTAAAGTTTTATGAATTCAATTGATTGGACATCCTTTTTGATTTATCAACTTTTAATTTAAAAATTAAAACGGAGAGCACAGAATTTAGGAAAAAGATCAAACTGATTTCACAAGCCCTAAAACTGCATTGCTGGCATTATTTTTTTTAAACAACAAGAACTGAAGAAAAGAAAGTGAAATGAAGAACACCCTGATGCTGTGAGTCAGCATGTTTGTGTTTGTGTTGACTTAGGCCGGTGGCACAGAGAGCAGCAGTGTGAGGGATTCTGGGATGGAGGAGTGGATGGAGGATGAGGAGGGTGTGGCGGCCGGGCTCTTCGCTCCTCCACCGCTGCTGTGCTGTGAGACGGAGGAGGACGGTGTGATTCCACACGCGCTGGAGAGGCTGCTGGACTCGGCAAGCTGTCAGAAACCATCAGATTGTCTGATGCTGGCGGCGCATCTGCTGCTGCTGGAGACCGGCTTCCTGCCGCAGGTCAGAGTTCACCTGATGACCCCTGCTGACCCCTCAGACTCTGGTTTCCAAAGTCCCTCCAGTGGGAGTTATTCTCTATATCAGTGTCAGTGTTTCTGAACTCCCTGAAACGCCTCCAATGTAGTCTTGAGTTTTCTTCCAGGAACGAACACGTCACAATGTTCCTCATTTAAATAATTCATACTCAGAATAAAGGGGCGGCCTGGTTGAGTTAGTTAGTAGTGTGTTGAAACTCACGGTTATTGTAACGGTTGGGACATTTCCCAAACACGCAATAAGGTACTTAGATTCATTTATGGTATTTTGAAGTGCAAACGATAAGTTCCGTGCATGTTTATTACCGCCACATGTCTAGTTTTGAAAATAATTGGTTATTCTTTCTTTCAGGGTTCTAATGTAAACTCAGGCGAGATGCCGATTGGCTGGCGAGCAGCAGGGGGCGTGTACAGGCTTCAGTACGCCCACCCACTTCTGGAGAACAGCCTGGTGTCAGTGGTCGCCGTGCCAATGGGCCAAACGCTCGTCATTAATGGTGCGTTAATCTGCATACAGCAGCTGTTTTTATTCAGCACTGTCTTCCTTCAGTTGAGTAATTGTTTATTTGTTGTGAAACAGCTGTTCTTAAGATGGACAAGACTATGGAGAATTCTCGCAAGCTGGTGCTGAAACCAGATGATTATGTGACGGCTGATTGGGCAGGTAATTTTTATATTGCATTTAATATTATTTAATATTAAGCTGACCCTTAAAGTTGTGTTGAAACTTCCATATTGTGACACGTACATTAAAGTGTAACTGATTAAAATGTGGTTTGGGGCTTGGTTGCTGATTGGATGTTGAGATGTGGGTGTGGCTCTCAAAAGTGTATGCAGATGAGCGTAAGCTGGCAGGGGCGGAGTTTCTCCAAATAACTGGAGAGGGTCCAGCTGTTTTTGATTATATTTTGTAGGGATGCACCGATATAAAACTTTTGGCCGATACGATAACTGATAAATCTTTATATTTGAAAGCTGATAATCAATATAAGAAACTTTCGGCCGATACCGATAATTCTTTATATTTGAAAGCCGATAATCAGTATTAAAAACTTTTGGCCGATACTGATAACCAATAGTTCTATATATTTTAAGCAGATAATCAATATATAAAACTTTTGGCCAATACGATAACCGATAATTCTTTATATTTGAAAGCCGATAATCAATATATTGGCCGATCTAAATCCAAATCCAAATTTTTATATAATTTTTGAGAGCCTGATTACAAAAACAAAAGTCTTACCATTAAAAGCCATGTCCCAAACACACAATTATACTGTTCTCATTATAATATTATGTAGTCTATATGACAGACTTGTGCTGCACATGTTTCACTTAACCGTATTTTCCTTTTTGAAGTGATTTCAATCATATTTCAAGCAATCATCATGGTGAACAGCACGCATCTGAAGCGTCTCAGCTATTTATCGGCTTTAATGTATCGGCCAAATTTTCTTATTGGGCTGATAACGATAACATAAAAAATGAACATATATTGGCCAGTATACGGTGGCCGATATATCGTGCATCCCTAATATTTTGTCAAAATAGGACAAATACATTTTGATTAAAAATTACAAAGTCATAAATTTAAAAAAAAATGAAACATGCATTTGCTTTTCCTGACTTTCACTGTAAGAGAATTACTGTAAACACATGTTTTATTTCTTGGACAAACTGTGTTAAAACATGTTAAATTGAATTTCTATGGTAGTTGATGTAATGCTCACGGATGCTTTCATATTTAACCTGAAGATTTTGTCTCGTTCCTCAGGTGGCAGCGCAGGCGTCGTCTACAGAGACTTAAGCAAACTGTCTCGTCTCTTTAAAGATCAGCTGGTGTATCCGCTCATGGCCGCTGCCAGACAGGGTGATTATTCCTCTTACAGTGTGTTCACACTAGTAACGCGTGTCCGTTCGGAGTGTTTGACGGCTGTTTGTGTGTGTAGCGCTGGGTCTGCCGGCTCTGTTCGGTCTGGCTGTTCTTCCTCCTGAGCTGCTGTTGCGTGTGCTGCGGCTGCTGGACGTCGTCTCTCTCATCTCGTTGTCAGCTGTGTGCCGAGACTTGAACGTCGCTACCCATGATCCCTCACTCTGGAGACACCTGCTGCACAGAGACTTTAGGGGTAACAAGACACACACTCACAGTCACATAAACACACATCAGACAGATGAAGTGTAACTGAGCAAGTGTTGTGTGGTTTTGCAGTGTGTTTTCCTGCAGGAAATCAACACCGGGACACTGACTGGAGAGAGGTGAGTGTCAATCATATTTAGAAACCATCTCTTATAGTATTGGCACTCAATTTTTAAAACATTTAAAAAAAAAAAAAATAAAGTCATGTTAAGAATTTGCAATATTATAATCAAAAAACATTCAATATTCAATACAATATTCAATTTAGCAGTTTATGCTTATGAAGTTATTAATTGCCTTTTTTAATATCTATTGCTTTTTGAGTTGGCACACAGTCTGAATTATTATTATATTTTTTATTAATTTAAAAATAAATAATCATATTGATACACAGATAAGACAGTGATTTTTATAATGTAAAAATTGAACAATTAATAAAAACCAAATTGAAACTGATAATACAGAAATTCAATTTAGCAATTTATTTATTTTTAATATGCTTATGAAAAGATAAATTACGTTTTTAATATCTATTGCTTTTTGAGTTGGCACACAATTTGAATTATTTTATCTTTTATTAATTTAAAAATGAGTAATCATATTGATACATAGATTACACTGTGATTTTTATACTGTAAAAAAATTAACAGTAAAAACCAAATTGAAACAGATAATACAGAAATAACAGTTTTTTTTTGATATACAGTTATAAACTAAATGAATGAATGTATTTTCAATTAATCTGTTAACTGTTGCCATATAATTGATTTCTCACTGACCCATGAGTCATCAAACGATCTAAATTGAATTTTTTTATTTAATTACTTAAATTAAATTAAATTAAATTAATTTACTTAATTACTATTTTAAGTTTCTGTTTTAAACTCTTATCTCTGTCCATAATTGAACTGAATTCAGTCAATATTGACTTGTCTTGAGCTGAATAACACTGTTCTTATAATGTTGAATTGATCTTGTTTCATAATTAATGAACTTCAGAGAATTTGTCTCATATCTGATGAAGTTTGCGTTATCGATTCTGTTATTTCCCTGAAGCTGCTGTGAAACAATCTGTATTGTATAAAGAACAAATAAATCTGACATTTCTTTTTGCCCTCAGCTTTACAAAAAGAAGCACAAACAGAGGAAGGAGAATTTACAAAGAAGGCGTTTTTATCCACAACACATGCCTCCGATTTTCCCACTTTCCCCCTTCCCATCTGCCCCGGCTCCCCTCCCCCTCCCCCTCTACCCTCCCGGCATCATCGGTGGAGACTACGACCAATCGCCCGTTATCCTGCCCCGCCCACGCTTCGACCCCATTGGCCCACTCCCGGGTCATCTCCCAGGAGCGGACGTTCCCATTGGCCGACGGAGTCTGAGGCCAGGAGGGAATCGACCAGCAGACATCAGGAGGGGTTTCATTTGAGCTTCAACGCACAGACTTATTTTTTCCAAACAAATAGAGGATAAAATTATTTTGATGGCGTTTTTTTGTTGTTGTTGTTCTTCATTAATTACAGCATTCCTGGGACGCTTTTGAAATAGATTCATTAAAGGAATAATTCACCCAAAAATGAACTATTCCTTTATTAAGACATTAACATTGAAGAAGCAGGATGTGTTTGAGTTGCAGAAAATGTTCAATAAAAAGTCTTGATTGCTTCGGTGTGTTTGTGGAGTCACACGTGGGCTTCCTCATCACTGTTGCTCCACACCGGCTTGTTCACCAACTCCTTTTTTTTATAATCCCCATAAATCACAAACAGTTTCTCCAAACAAGCGGTTCCACATTTTCCCCTACTCTTACGTAAGCCCCGTCCATGACTAGTGACGATCTGCCGTGTTAACATAGATAACGCCCTGAGTGAGCCAGTCCACCATTTCTGTTTCCTCGCTGTAATAGCTGGAGATATACATTGTCTGCGCCAAAAAAAACATGACAAATATTCTGTTATTGGATGTACCAGCGAACATAAAGACTCACGGCATCTGAGCCACTGAGGACAGCAGGGTTGAATTTCATTTAGGAAGGAAATGTGCCGAAGAAAGTAGGTAGTGTCTTAACTCCACAGCAACTACATAAATGTATCCACTAACCATTCAGAAACGTCAGTTTCATTCTAAAAGTTGTAACTTCTTCCTGAGTCTCTCCATCAGTGTCGACTCCGGTTTGAACAATGTAAGGCTGAACACCGTTACTGACAATCCTCATTTTGGCTGCGTGAGATTCTCCAGCTTTGTTGTTGTCGAGCTGTTAAAGCTCCGCCCTCTTTCCAGAAGCAGCAGCTCATTTGCATTTAAAGGGACACACACAAAAACGGCATGTTTTTGCTCACACCCAAATAGGGGCAAATTTGACAAGCTATAATAAATGATCTGTGGGGTATTTTACAAAATTTAACAAAGGCCTAATTCACTAAAGGCTCAGAGTCTTGATTCAAATACCATGATTTCTGGTGTCTATGTATAAAAGTAACCTTGCAGTGTTAAGCTCAGTGGTTCAGTATATAAAATGAATACAAGTTATTTCACATGTGGAGTTCAAATCCAATTTTGCTTTCAGCTATGAGTGTTTTCATCATATCCAACAAAACACATAGGAAAAACACTCCTTTACACCACAAACTCACTGGCTCATGATATAAAGTGTTTTAATCATGTCTTGAGTTCAGTCTCACTGTTGGCTCATCTAAAAAGTTGGTTGTTATAACATTTGTACATAAAAGGTAGGGTTCCCACAATTGTTGAAGTCAACTTAGCTGGAATTTGATCTTATTTCTATCTAAAAGTTTATAATGGCTGTCATCACTCAGTAGCTCAGGAGATAATCTATTGTTGATTAATCATGGAGTCTTGTGTTCAAATCCCAATTTTGCTTAAGTTCAATTGTTATGTCCAGCAAAACCACCTAAAACTCTTGAAAATCATAAAAAGTCGTGGTTGAGGTTGTTAAATCACATAAAATAAAGCTCTCAATAAAACCAGTCCAAACACACAAGTTTCAGTGGCCCAGGTAACAGAGTGTTGAGTCGATTTGCAATGGTGTAATTCACTCAAATCACCACAGGAGGGCGGAACTATTTCAAGTTCATTAGACTCGTTTTGCAGCGGTGTAATTCACTCAAATCACCACAGGAGGGCAAAACAACTTTAAATTCATTAGACTCGATTTGCAACGGTGTAATTCACTCAAATCACCACAGGAGGGCAAAACAACTTTAAATTCATTACACTCGATTTGCAACGGTGTAATTCACTCAATTCACCACAGGAAGGCAAAACAACTTTAAATTCATTAGACTCGATTTCCAGCAGTGTAATTCACTCAATTCACCACAAGAGGGTGAAACATTTTATATTCATTAGACTCGATTTGCAACGGTGTAATTCACTCAATTCACCACAGGAGGGCGAAACGATTTTGAGTTCATTAGACTTGATTTGCAATGGTGTAATTCACAAAAATCACCACAGGAGTGCGAAACTATTTTAAATTCATTAGACTCAATTTGCAATGGTGTAATTCACGAAAATCACCACAGGAGGGCGAAACGATTTTAAGTTCATTAGACTCGATTTGCAGCGGGGTAATTCACTCAAATCACCACAGGAGTGCGAAACTATTTTAAATTCATTAGACTCAATTTGCAATGGTGTAATTCACAAAAATCACCACAGGAGGGCGAAACGATTTTAAGTTCATTAGACTCGATTTGCAGCGGAGTAATTCACTCAAATCACTACAGAAGGGCGAAACGATTTTAAGTTCATTAGACTTGATTTGAGGCAGTGTAATTCACTCAAATCACCACAGGAGGGCGAAACGATTTTGAGTTCATTAGACTTGATTTGCAATGGTGTAATTCACTCAAATCTCCACAGGAGGGCGAAACGATTTTGAGTTCATTAGACTTGATTTGCAATGGTGTAATTCACTCAAGTCTCCACAGGAGGGCGAAACACTTTTATGTTCATTAGACTCGATTTGCAGCGGTGTAATTCACTCAAATCACCACAGGAGGGCGAAATAATTTTAAGTTCATTAGACTCGATTTGCAATGGTGTAATTCACAAAGACCACCACAGGAAGGCTAAACTATTTTATGTTAATTAGACTCGATTTACAATGGTGTAATTCACTCAAATCACCACAGGAGGGCTAAACTACTTTATGTTCATTAGACTCATTAGAAATGCAAAAACTATATATAGAAAAATATATATTGGTTATATAAACTACAAAATAACCAAATGTATATATATATATATATATATATATGTATATTCTATATACATTTGGTTATTTTGTAGTTTAAAATTATTATTGTGTTTTTTTCTTCCCTCCTTTATTGGATGATTGGGTAATTAGTTAATCAGATGTGATATAAATTGTATCTTTCTCTGCTTGTTGTTTGACTGACAAAGACCTTTGGGTCGAAATGTTGTTCATTAATAAATTGATCTTTGGGAGCAGCAGTGGCAGTGTGCCGATTCTTGTTTATTTTCAGTAATTCATAAAAATCACCACAGGAGGGCAAAACTCTTGTAAGTTCATTAGACTCAACCACTGGAGGGCGAAACTAAGTTAATTAGAATCTATTTGCAACAGTGTAATTCATGAAAATCACCACAGGAGGTCAAAACATTTAAATTCATATGATTCGATTCGCAGTGGTGTAATTCACTCAAATCACCACAGGAGTGCGAAACTATTTTAAATTCATTAGACTCAATTTGCAATGGTGTAACTCACAAAAATCACCACAGGAGGGCGAAACGATTTTAAGTTCATTAGACTCGATTTGCAGCGGAGTAATTCACTCAAATCACCACAGGAGGGCGAAACAATTTTAAGTTCATTAGACTCGATTTGCAATGGTGTAGTTCACAAAAATCACCACAGAAGGGCGAAACGATTTTGAGTTCATTAGACTTGATTTGCAATGATGTAATTCACTCAAATCTCCACAGGAGGGCAAAACACTTTTATGTTCATTAGACTCGATTTGCAACGGTGTAATTGACTCAAATCACCACAGGAGGGCGAAACGATTTTAAGTTCATTAGACTCGATTTGCAATGGTGTAATTCACTCAAATCACCACAGGAGGGCGAAACGATTTTAAGTTCATTAGACTTGATTTGAGGCAGTGTAATTCACTCAAATCACCACAGGAGGGCGAAACGATTTTAAGTTCATTAGACTCGATTTGCAATGGTGTAATTCACTCAAATCACCACAGGATGGCGAAACGATTTTGAGTTCATTAGACTTGGTTTGCAATGGTGTAATTCACTTAAATCTCCACAGGAGGGCGAAACACTTTTATGTTCATTAGACTCGATTTGCAGCGGTGTAATTCACTCAAATCACCACAGGAGGGCGAAACAATTTTAAGTTCATTAGACTCGATTTGCAATGGTGTAATTCACTCAAATCACCACAGGAGGGCGAAACTATTTTAAGTTCATTAGACTCTATTTGCAACGGTGTAATTCACAAAGACCACCACAGGAAGGCTAAACTATTTTATGTTAATTAGACTCGATTTACAATGGTGTAATTCACTCAAATCACCACAGGAGGATTAAACTATTTTATGTTCGTTAGACTCGATTTACAATGGTGTAATTCACTCAAATCACCACAGGAGGGCTAAACTACTTTATGTTCATTAGACTCATTAGAAATATATACATTTGGTTATTTTGTAGTTTAAAATTATTATTGTGTTTTTTTCTTCCCTCCTTTATTGGATGATTGGGTAATTAGTTAAGCAGATGTGATATAAATTGTATCTTTCTCTGCTTGTTGTTCATTAATAAATTGATCTTTGGGAGCAGCAGTGGCAGTGTGCCGATTCTTGTTTATTTTCAGTAATTCATAAAAATCACCACAGGAGGTCAAAACATTTAAATTCATATGATTCGATTCGCAGTGGTGTAATTCGAAACACTTTTATGTTCATTAGACTCGATTTGCATCAATGTACTTTAAGGAAATTACCACAGGAGGGCACACAGCGTTTTAGGTCTTTTGACTTTTTGCAAATCAATTTATTTTAACAGAAGAGAGCACAGAACATCGATAGTGTAAACAGATCTGATTGGCTGTTCATGTTGCATTGTGTTATGAGTATACTCTTCTGCTCTCACCCTCTTGCAGAAGTATAGTACATTTAAGTTCATTAGACTCGACTGGTGTTGATGTAATTCACGAAAACAACCACAGGAGGGTGCAAAGCATTTAATTTCATTGCATTTGACTTGTTTTGATAAAATCATTGGAAGAATGTGTAACCCGTTTAGCACTTTTGATTTATATGCAAATATATTTTTCCAGAAAACAAGACGGAACATACATAGTTTAAATAGATCTTATTGGCTGTTCACGTTGCAATGCAAAATATGTTTTTCAGCCCTCACCCTCTTACAGAAGTGTAGTGCATTTAAGCTCATTAGGCTCAATTTGTAATGTTGTAATTCACACAAATCACCACAGAAGGGCAAAACTCTTTAAATTCATTCAACTCAATTTGCAGCGGTGTAATTTACATAAATTACCACAGGAGGGCGAAACTGTAATAAATCTAAATCACAGGAGAGCGAAACTTTTTTATGTTCATTAGGCTCGATTTGCAGTGGTGTAATTCACAAAATCACCACAGGAGGGCGAAACTATTCTGAGTTCATTAGATTCGATTTGCAGCAGTGTAATTCACTCAAATCACCACAGGAGGGCGAAACTCTTTTATGTTCATTAGGCTTGATTTGCAGTGGTGTAATTCACAAAATCACCACAGGAGGGCGAAACTGTAATTCACGAAAATCACCACAGGAGGGCGAAACTGTAATTCACGAAAATCACCACAGGAGGGTGAAACTCTAATGTTCATTTGCTTCAATTTGCAGTGGTGTAATTCACAAAATCACCACAGGAGGGCGAAACTCTTTTATGTTCATTAGGGCTTGACTTTCTGAGGTCTTGATTTGGAAAATTTGTTTAGTTTCACTGGTTTTTCAATCAAAAAAAAGGACAGTGAGCGAGAACAGACCAGTGGTGCAGTGGTCTGAATGTCAGCCCTTGATGTGGGAAGTCCTAGTTCAAATCCCGCTCTTGATTTGGAAAAGTTGTTTAGCTCCAGTGGTTTTCCAATAAAAAAAAAGACAAAAATCCTGAAAAAAGGGCAGCAAGCGAGAACAGACCAGTGGTGCAGCGGTCTAAACGTCAGCCCTTGACGTGGAAAGTCCTGGTTCGAATCCCTCTCTGGAGGGGGAAAAATTGTTTACTTTCACTGGTTTTCCAATAAAAAAAAAAGACAAAAATCCTGAAAAAGGGCAGCGAACGAGAACAGACCAGTGGTGTAGCGGTCTAAACGTCAACCCTTGACGTGGAAAGTCCTGGTTCAAATCCCGCTCTGGAGGTGGAAAAATTGTTTAGCTCCAGTGGTTTTCCAATAAAAAAAAAGACAAAAATCCTGAAAAAAGGGCAGCGAACGAGAACAGACCAGTGGTGCAGCGGTCTAAACGTCAGCCCTTGACGTGGAAAGTCCTGGTTCAAATCCCTCTCTGGAGGGGGAAAAATTGTTTAGCTCCAGTGGTTTTCCAATAAAAAAAAAGACAAAAATCCTGAAAAAGGGCAGCGAACGAGAACAGACCAGTGGTGCAGCGGTCTAAACGTCAGCCCTTGACGTGGAAAGTCCTGGTTCAAATCCCTCTCTGGAGGGGAAAAATTGTTTACTTTCACTGGTTTTCCAAGAAAAAAGACAAAAATCCTGAAAAAAGGGCAGCGAACGAGAACAGACCAGTGGTGCAGCGGTCTAAACGTCAGCCCTTGACGTGGAAAGTCCTGGTTCAAATCCCTCTCTGGAGGGGGAAAAATTGTTTACTTTCACTGGTTTTCCAAGAAAAAAAAAGACAAAAATCCTGAAAAAAGGGCAGTGAACGAGAACAGACCAGTGGTGCAGCGGTCTAAACGTCAGCCCTTGACGTGGAAAGTCCTGGTTCAAATCCCGCTCTGGAGGTGGAAAAATTGTTTACTTTCACTGGTTTTACAATAAAAAAAAAAAGACAAAAATCCTAAAAAAAGGGCAGCGAACGAGAACAGACCAGTGGTGTAGCGGTCTAAATGTCAGCCCTTGACGTGGTAAGTCCTGGTTCAAATCCCTCTCTGGAGGGGAAAAATTGTTTACTTTCACTGGTTTTCCAATAAAAAAAAAGACAAAAATCCTGAAAAAAGGGCAGTGAACGAGAACAGACCAGTGGTGCAGCGGTCTAAACGTCAGCCCTTGACGTGGAAAGTCCTGGTTCAAATCCCGCTCTGGAGGTGGAAAAATTGTTTACTTTCACTGGTTTTACAATAAAAAAAAAAAGACAAAAATCCTAAAAAAAGGGCAGCGAACGAGAACAGACCAGTGGTGTAGCGGTCTAAATGTCAGCCCTTGACGTGGTAAGTCCTGGTTCAAATCCCGCTTTGGAGGTGGAAAAATTGTCTACTTTCACTGGTTTTCCAATAAAAAAAAAGACAAAAATCCTGAAAAAAGGGCAGCGAACGAGAACAGACCAGTGGTGCAGCGGTCTAAACGTCAGCCCTTGACGTGGAAAGTCCTGGTTCAAATCCCGCTCTGGAGGTGGGAAAATTGTTTACTTTCACTGGGTTTACAATAAAAAAAAAGACAAAAATCCTGAAAAAAGGGCAGTGAACGAGAACAGACCAGTGGTGCAGCGGTCTAAACGTCAGCCCTTGACGTGGAAAGTCCTGGTTCAAATCCCGCTCTGGAGGGGGAAAAATTGTTTACTTTCACTGGTTTTCCAATAAAAAAAAAGACAAAAATCCTGAAAAAAGGGCAGCAAGCGAGAACAGACCAGTGGTGCAGCGGTCTGAGCGTCAGCCCTTGACGTGGGAAGTCCCGGTTCGAATCCCTCTCTGGAGGTCGAAAATTTGTTTAGTGTTGCTGGTTTTTCAATGGAAAAAAAAGACAAGAATCCAAAAAAAAGTTAGTTAAAATTAGTTAACATGAATGTGCCAGTGGCTCAACGGTCTGAGCATGTCCTCCCTGAACGGAAGGACCTGGGTTTGAGCCCCAGCCTGGTCACGGAAGCATGGTTGCGTGACGGTCGTCCGGTTGTGAGCTGTGACAAGCTGCGAAAATGAGCGGATCAGATCATGACCGGAAGGATAAGAGAAGGCTAGACACAAAGGGGGGAGTTAAGATCCAGACCGCTCCCCCCTGGGACTTCTGAGACAACATCCAGCAGCGGTTATGGAGCAGGAGTTGAATTTTTCAAAATGGACTTATAAAAATTCCAGACACAGGCTAAGTCGATAGTTTGGGTGTGGCTTTTTTGGCCACTCCCCTTAAATCTTGACCAGCGCCGCACCAGGATTCAATCAAGCACTACTGTTTCCAGCCACACCCCTGATATCATCCAATGGAAATCTCAGATGCTGCCTGCCTCTTGGGGGAAACACACCCTCAAACCAGCATTTGAAGGGTGTTTCCTTGAGATGATCCACGCTGAAAAATTCAGACTACAGCTGCAGCACATTACAGACATTCATATGTGAACTCTGCTAATAAGCTGGATTTCTAATGAGGAACACTTAATTGATTTTAGCTTGGCAAGCATGAACTTACAAATCAGTCACAGCTCGCCCCAAAAAAATAAATAAATAAATAAATAAAAACTACGAAAGATGTGGGCCAGTGAATGACAGATGAGCCCACACCTCATTTGAACTACTGATGGTATGTAACATGTATTGATGTTTGGAGAGCTGAGATCAGCTGGAAATCATGAACAGCACACAAATATCACATGTAGCCTTTTATTGTGCACACAAACTGATCACTCCAGTTTGTAAAAAAACTCAATATTCAAACAAATGGCCTGTTGTAACCTTTATCCCAGAGACTGGGTATGAGCTGGTACCGTTATCAGACACGTCCAAGAGTTCTTGTCAAAGGCACATTATGGCAGCAAAAGCTCCACTGACTCTGGAAAAAAGGGTTCAGCAGTTCAAGAGACTGCTGTGGCTGCTTCTCCTGCCACCTCCTCATGACCTCCAGCAGTTCTGACCCAGAGACCCTCTACAAACACACAGCGAGACAATCAGAAACACTTCACATTTCACTAATAACTTCTTCCTCAGTCTCAGACAGAAATGAACATGCATGATTAACACGGGAAACAAATTCATGCTTTGCTCTTTTTTGAGCAATCAAACTAATTGAATATTCAAGGTTAAATGCAACAGCATCTGTAAGACATCAGTCAAGTTCCACAATATAATAAAGTCACACCTTTATATGAAAAATCCAAAACAATAAGTTAACATATGCATTCCAATGGATGTCTATGGGGCAAGTTATTGCATATACACATCTATGACCTAAACACCCTCCTTTTTAAAGTTAATTAATATCAGGTGAAATTAAATGATCAGTCATGAGGACACTGCTGCAATTTATACATTTCAGGTGACAGAGGGAGCTGTAAAGTATAATACATATCAAATGGATATACTTTACAATGGGATTCAATTTGAAAGCATAACCACTGATATTTTTTTTTTTAAGATTTAAAATAATAACTTACAATATTCAAAGAAGACTTCTCCTTGTGCTCACGCTGGTCCTCAGGTGGATTGCAAATTGGTAACAGGGTGTCGCACATTAATCACATTTTCAGCCAATTGGATTACTGCTTGTAAGTCCCGCCCACTGCTGACAGAATGATCTGAAATTAAGCAAAATAAACTTCTTAAAATCATAATCAGTCATAAATCTATTCACAGGGAGCAAACAACAATATATAATATGCTCCGGTACAGTGCTTCACTATGAGAAGTTTCGTTTTTTGCTACAAGCTTTGAAGCTTCAGTGTAAAATGTCACATCACTAATGTTTTCATTAACTCCAACTAACTCTATTAACAAATATGTATCACAACATTGGCATATAAACGCCTTATTGCTTATTCTACTTTATAAGCTTTATAGGAATCGCCTCATTAGATTCTCATTAAAGTAAAGCAACAGCAACTGATTCATTTGTTCTGTAAACAACGTCGAGCAGCATCAACACGTGACTCCAGCAAACTGCTTTGACATCACAAGACATACAAACTTAATCGACAACTTAAATACAAATGAGGACTGTTATATAATCCGTGATAGTGACTTTACAAGAGAAACGCACTTTAAGTTACTTACAGGTGAGTCTCGTGACGCTGTCAATCATTATCTCAATGTGTGTCAGTTGATTTTGCTGGAATATGTGCTGTTGAGTGACTTTCTGAGTCTGTCACTGAGCTGTCATCTGCAGAATCTGTACTTTTATGACTAAAACGATCAGAACGACTGTCAAGTTGACATCAGGTGTTGTTGTCAAGGATCCGAAGATGTTATGAACGTGAAGCCGCTTGCGCCCCTAGAGGAGCGGATGACAAACTGCACCGTTTCTACCAGACGAGTCGTGTTTCACCACCAACTCACTGAAAATGACTTCAAGTTGCGTTACTGACTCAGTTCTTAAACGTCTAGTTTACAAATTTGTATTTTATATATTTTAAAACAATTCTGGGATTTTGTCAGCTTCTAAAGCAGTAGATAAACGGAGATAAGCGAATCTACATGTAGGCCTAATTGATTCAAACCAGCTCTCAACTGAACTGGGGTAAGAGACATTAAAATGGCCGATGTGTTGATCTGACGACACTCAAACACAGTATTAGATAAAAGATCTTCTAAAACACCCCCTTCGGGGGGTTTGTTCAAGTGTAAAGATTTTTTAAATTAGTTCTTTATTGCTTTCTGTTCACAGTTAAAACAATGACTTTGTGTTGTTGTGCCAGTGTTTTCAGATTCATACAGCTTTGAGATCAAAATGTCTCACTTGTTTCAGCATGGTCAAGCTGGGAGACAAGCTAAAAAAACAGCCTGGGAAAACCAGCTAAGACCAAACAGTCTAGGCTGATACATGAAGAGCAATTGAGGTTGTAACATGTCAAGAATTAATAAAATGTATGACTTAAACACATGACTGAAATTGTGGCTTCTTGATATTTTCACCCGTCATTGAATTTGGGACAATATTCCACTAATTGCTCACTTCTTAATGATCAGGGGCCTCATGTATACAATTTTAAGTTGATTTCAGGCGCAGAAGAGAATTGTTCGCCTTTGAACGTGAAAGTCTGGTCTTTTGTATATAATTGTATTTTGACAGAAAAAATAGAGGACAGAAGAAAAATCCCATTTAATATTCGATTTGCAACAGTGTAATTCATGAAAATCGCCACAGGAGGGCGAAACTCATTAAGTTAATTAGATTGATTTGCAGTGGCGTAATCAAAGTCCCTTTAATGTATAGTCTTTGGTGTAATTCACAAAAATCACCACAGGAGGGTGAAACTCATTTTAGATCTGACTTTTTTGCATATATTTATTTAAAAAGATAGGACCCAACAAAATCACACAGAGATACTGATACAGTTAATACAAAAGAATAACTTAAATGATAATAACTTTAATTCTATCAGTTTCCATATTTTAATAGGCTGTCAAACAGCTTTCACACATGACTCTTACAAAAATAAAAACATTTCTACAAGAGTAGCTCTGGTTTTCTCGTAATTCAATAAAAAATCTAAAGGAAAAACTTTGGCAGATTTTGTGTGTTTATTTCTGGACAGTCAGTCAGTGAGTTATCCATCATTGATGACCATCTTTTACCCAGCTTAAACACACATTAAGTTAATCTTTAAATCTAAAACAGCATCATTGCATCACAGGCTCAGTGGATCACCGTCTCTCTTTCAAACATGAGAGTTCTGGTTCAAATCCCACAGCTGTTAAAGTTATTCATAGTTTCACAAAGCTCTGGTTAAACCCGTTCAAAACACTCACCATCTCTGCAGTCTCAGTGGCTCAGGAGATAAAGAGATAAAGTTTCTATCACGGCGTCCTGAGTTCAAATCCCACTATTGCTTACGTTCAATTGTTCTTATTAGACAAAGTGTGCCAAAAAGCAGCTGTTGTTGAAAATCCATGATGGGCGAGTGGATAAACACATGCTCTGTGATGAAGACACGGGTTCAAATCTCACTTTAACTGCTTTATTGGAGACTCTCAGGATAACAGTGAAATACAAGTTCCTTCACATGTTTAAACAAGAGATCTGTAGCTCACAGGTATGAGCGCTGCCTCACGGGTTCAGAGGTTGCTGGTTCGATCCCAGCCGGGTCTCTGCGATAGGAGTGAGTGTGGTGTGAGTGTGAACGGCGCGCCCAAAGGAGGGGGATACCAGTGCGGTCTCCCCCCGGAGCTTCCGGCACAATCACCAGCAGTGGTTATGCTTTTGGACACAACGAGAAAAAATAAATTATTGTATATAAAAATTGTTCACCCCCGTCCCTTCCCCAACCGTTTAGATTCTCATCATTTGCTTTTCAACAGGGAGGCCCTTCAAAAAGAAAATGATGGGAACCTACATGTTTAGCACAGTAAAACATTATATACATTACCTGTCCATGAGCAGATGACCATCATTCCAGCCAATGTCTGTCCACACGTCCCAGAGCTCTGCTTCTGTTGGTCACATCACTGATTCTGTAGGGTCACGACAGAAACAAAGACTTCATTACACACACACACACACACATATATATATATATATATAAAAAATAGTCTAAATTAAATCTGTTGTCAATTGTCTCATTTTAGTTCTGATGATGCTATTAATTCAATTACTGTCTTACAGGTCACAAAATTATTAAACACTGAATAGAACAAAAGACTAACTTCCTATTCAAAGAATGTCAGACCTACAAAACATCAGAGCAAGATTACAGAAATGTTACGCAATGAAAACCAATCGCAAAGTGTCGCCTTGTTGAAAAACAAACAAGCATAAAACAAACTATTCTAGGCTGGTTGGATGATCTTAGCTGGTTTAATCTGGTCTCCCAGGCTGGCCAAGCTGGTGTTCAGCTGGTTTTTGCTGGTCTTTTAGATTGTCTCCCAGGTTGACCAGCAAAGACCAGCCTGGTCAGCTAAAAAAGTGTCCAAAATCCCTCTAAAACCAGCCTGTTTTTTTCTTCAGCAGACTATAGTCACTGCTCGTTACTTTACTGTTTCATGCTTGTAATATTATGACATTTTTAATTAAAATACCATTTTAAAGTCTGTGTTTTCCTCTCATACACCAGTCATAACAGGAAGTAGAAAAGCAAGAAGCAGCAGAAGAACATCAGAGCTTCACACAACTCCTGCTGACTCTAACATGAATCCAGTAACGACAAAATCTTCTTATTCCACTTTATAGTGTGAAGATCAGAGAGCGATTCATTCACAGACTAAAAAGATAAGGCTACAACTAGCATTTGATTTGCTATACAGTGCGAGCAATTCATTTGACAAGAGAAATTGACTTTAAGCGGAAAGTTACTTACAGGTGAGTCACGTGACACATTTGATCCGTCTGTGTGTCGCTTTTATTTCCAGTTGAGCTGGAATATGTGCTGTTAAAGTGCCATTAAGAGCTGTCATCTCATCTGCAGGATCTGCACGTGTTGTTGTGACTGTCATCAAGCTCATGTTGTCAAGAAGCCTAACTGTCAGACTGAAGGTGAAACTCGCTTCTGCCGCCTAGTGGAGCGGATGTTAAACTGCACATTACTTTCATATTATAGAGGAGATCACATTTGAGACTTTGAATCATGAAGCAGCACCACAAAAATCACTCGAGGGCGAATCACTTTTATGTTCATTAGACTCGATTTGCTGTGATGTAATTCACTCAAATCACCACAGGAGGGCAAAGCAATTTTAAGTTCATAAGATTAGATTTGCAACGGTGTAATTCATGAAAATCACCACAGGAGGGCAAAACAGTTTTATGTTCATTAGACTTGATTTGCAATGGTGTAATTCACTAAAATCACCACAGGAGGGCAAAACACTTTTAAGTTCATTAGACTTGATTTGCAATGGTGTAAATCACGAAAATCACCACAGGAGGGTGAAACTTTTTTAAGTTCATTAGATTCGATTTGCAATGGTGTAAATCACGAAAATCACCACAGGAGGGCGAAACGATTTTAAGTTCATTAGACTCGATTTGCAATGGTGTAATTCACGAAAATCACCACAGGAGGGCAAAACGATTTTAAGTTCATTAGACTCGATTTGCAGCGGTGTAATTCACTAAAATCACCACAGGAGGGCAAAACACTTTTATGTTCATTAGACTCGATTTGCAGTGGTGTAATTCACTCAAATCACCACAGGAGGGCAAATCAATTTTAAGTTCATTAGATTTGATTTGCAATGGTGTAATTCACGAAAATCACCACAGGAGGGCGAAACTTTTTTTTAAGTTCATTAGACTCGATTTGCAACGGTGTAATTCACTCAAATCACCACAGGAGGGCGAAACAATTTTAAGTTCATTAGACTCGATTTGTAGTGGTGTAATTCACTAAAATCACCACAGGAGGGCAAAACACTTTTATGTTCATTAGACTGGATTTGCAATGGTGTAATTCACTAAAATCACCACAGGAGGGCAAAACACTTTTACACCACTGCAAATCGAGTCTAATGAACATAAAGTGTTTTCCTGTGGTGATTTTAAATTACACCGCTGTAAATCGAGTCTAATGAACTTAAATCGTTTCCTGTGGTGATTTGAGTGAATTACACCGTTAAAATCAGTCTAATGAACATAAAGTGTTTTGCCCTCCGTGAGATTTGAGGAATTACACGTTAAAATCGAGTCTAATGAACATAAAAGCTTGCCCTCCTGTGGTGATTTTCGTGAATTACACGCCGAGTCTAATGAACTTAAAATCGTTCGCCCTCCGTGGTGATTTTAGTGAATTACACCGTTGTAAATTGAGTCTAATGATCATAAAGTGTTTTGCCTCCTGTGGTGATTTTCATGAATTACACGTTGCAATCGAATCTAATGAACTTAAAAGTTTCGCTTTCCTGTGGTGATTTAAATGGCTAAACGATCACCACAAAAATCACCACACAAGGGCGAAACGATTTTAAGTTCATTAGACTCGATTTGCAGCGGTGTAATTCACTAAAATCACCACAGGAGGGCAAAACACTTTTAAGTTCATTAGACTTGATTTGCAATGGTGTAAATCACGAAAATCACCACAGGAGGGTGAAACTTTTTTAAGTTCATTAGATTCGATTTGCAATGGTGTAAATCACGAAAATCACCACAGGAGGGCGAAACGATTTTAAGTTCATTAGACTCGATTTGCAATGGTGTAATTCACGAAAATCACCACAGGAGGGCAAAACGATTTTAAGTTCATTAGACTCGATTTGCAGCGGTGTAATTCACTAAAATCACCACAGGAGGGCAAAACACTTTTATGTTCATTAGACTCGATTTGCAGTGGTGTAATTCACTCAAATCACCACAGGAGGGCAAATCAATTTTAAGTTCATTAGATTTGATTTGCAATGGTGTAATTCACGAAAATCACCACAGGAGGGCGAAACTTTTTTTTAAGTTCATTAGACTCGATTTGCAACGGTGTAATTCACTCAAATCACCACAGGAGGGCGAAACAATTTTAAGTTCATTAGACTCGATTTGTAGTGGTGTAATTCACTAAAATCACCACAGGAGGGCAAAACACTTTTATGTTCATTAGACTGGATTTGCAATGGTGTAATTCACTAAAATCACCACAGGAGGGCAAAACACTTTTATGTTCATTAGACTCGATTTGCAGTGGTGTAATTCACTCAAATCACCACAGGAGGGCAAATCAATTTTAAGTTCATTAGATTTGATTTGCAATGGTGTAATTCACGAAAATCACCACAGGAGGGCGAAACTTTTTTTTAAGTTCATTAGACTCGATTTGCAACGGTGTAATTCACTCAAATCACCACAGGAGGGCGAAACAATTTTAAGTTCATTAGACTCGATTTGTAGTGGTGTAATTCACTAAAATCACCACAGGAGGGCAAAACACTTTTATGTTCATTAGACTGGATTTGCAATGGTGTAATTCACTAAAATCACCACAGGAGGGCAAAACACTTTTATGTTCATTAGACTCGATTTGCAGTGGTGTAATTCACTCAAATCACCACAGGAGGGCAAATCAATTTTAAGTTCATTAGATTTGATTTGCAATGGTGTAATTCACGAAAATCACCACAGGAGGGCGAAACTTTTTTTTAAGTTCATTAGACTCGATTTGCAACGGTGTAATTCACTCAAATCACCACAGGAGGCGAAACAATTTTAAGTTCATTAGACTCGATTTGTAGTGGTGTAATTCACTAAAATCACCACAGGAGGGCAAAACACTTTTATGTTCATTAGACTGGATTTGCAATGGTGTAATTCACTAAAATCACCACAGGAGGGCAAAACACTTTTATGTTCATTAGACTCGATTTGCAGTGGTGTAATTCACTCAAATCACCACAGGAGGGCAAATCAATTTTAAGTTCATTAGATTTGATTTGCAATGGTGTAATTCACGAAAATCACCACAGGAGGGCGAAACTTTTTTTTAAGTTCATTAGACTCGATTTGCAACGGTGTAATTCACTCAAATCACCACAGGAGGGCGAAACAATTTTAAGTTCATTAGACTCGATTTGTAGTGGTGTAATTCACTAAAATCACCACAGGAGGGCAAAACACTTTTATGTTCATTAGACTCGATTTGCAATGGTGTAATTCACTAAAATCACCACAGGAGGGCAAAACACTTTTACACCACTGCAAATCGAGTCTAATGAACATAAAAGTGTTTTGCCCTCCTGTGGTGATTTTCGTGAATTACACCGCTGTAAATCGAGTCTAATGAACTTAAAATCGTTTCGCCCTCCTGTGGTGATTTGAGTGAATTACACCGTTGCAAATCGAGTCTAATGAACATAAAAGTGTTTTGCCCTCCTGTGGAGATTTGAGGGAATTACACCGTTGCAAATCGAGTCTAATGAACATAAAAGTGTTTTGCCCTCCTGTGGTGATTTTCGTGAATTACACCGCTGCAAATCGAGTCTAATGAACTTAAAATCGTTTCGCCCTCCTGTGGTGATTTTAGTGAATTACACCGTTGCAAATTGAGTCTAATGATCATAAAAGTGTTTTGCCCTCCTGTGGTGATTTTCATGAATTACACCGTTGCAAATCGAATCTAATGAACTTAAAGTTTCGCCCTCCTGTGGTGATTTTCGTGGGCGAAACGATCACCACAAAAATCACCACACAAGGGCGAAACGATTTTAAGTTCATTAGACTCGATTTGCAGCGGTGTAATTCATGAAAATCACCACAGGAGGGCGAAACACTTTTATGTTCATTAGACTCGATTTGCATCAATGTGCTTCATGGAAATTACCACAGGAGGGCACACAGCGTTTTAGGTCTTTTGACTTTTTGCAAATCAATTTATTTTAACAGAAGAGAGCACAGAACATCGATAGTGTAAACAGATCTGATTGGCTGTTCATGTTGCATTGTGTTATGAGTATACTCTTCTGCTCTCACCCTCTTGCAGAAGTATAGTACATTTAAGTTCATTAGACTCGATTGGTATTGGTGTAATTCACAAAAACAACCACAGGAGGGTGCAAAACATTTAATTTCATTACACTTGACTTGTTTTGGTGAAATCATTGCAGGAATGTAAAACCCGTTTAACACTTTTGATTTATGTACAAATATATTTTTCCAGAAAACAAGAAGGAACATGGATAGTGAAAATAGATCTTATTGGCTGTTCACGTTGCAATGCAAAATATGTTTTTCTGCCCTCACCCTCTTACAGAAGTGTAGTGCATTTAAGCTCATTAGGCTCAATTTGCAGTGGTGTAATTCACACAAATCACCACAGAAGAGCGAAATTCTTTAAATTCATCAGACTCAATTTGCAGCGGTGTAATTCATATAAATTACCACAGGAGGGCGATACTGTAATTCATCAAAATCACCACAGGAGGGCGAAACTCTTTTATGTTCATTAGGCTTGATTTGCAGCGGTGTAATTCACGAAAATCACCACAGGAGGGCGAAACTGTAATTCACAAAAATCACCACAGGAGGGCGAAACTGTAATTCACGAAAATCACCACAGGAGGGTGAAACTCTAATGTTCATTTGCTTCAATTTGCAGTGGTGTAATTCACAAAATCACCACAGGAGGGCGAAACTCTTTTATGTTCATTAGGGCTCGACTTTCTGAGGTCTTGATTTGGAAAATTTGTTTAGTTTCACTGGTTCACAAAAACAGAACAGCAAGCAAGAACGGACCAGTGGTGCAGCGGTCTGTGCGTCAGCCCTTGACGTGGGAAGTCCTAGTTCAAATCCCGCTCTTGATTTGGAAAATTTGTTTAGCTCCAGTGTTTTCCAATAAAAAAAAAGACAAAAATCCTGAAAAAAGGGCAGCAAGTGAGAACAGACCAGTGGTGCAGCGGTCTAAACGTCAGCCCTTGACGTGGAAAGTCCTGGTTCGAATTCCTCTCTGGAGGGGGAAAAATTGTCTACTTTCACTGGTTTTCCAATAAAAAAAAAAGACAAAAATCCTGAAAAAAGGGCAGCGAACGAGAACAGACCAGTGGTGCAGCGGTCTAAACGTCAGCCCTTGACGTGGAAAGTCCTGGTTCAAATCCCGCTCTGGAGGTGGAAAAACTGTTTACTTTCACTGGTTTTACAATAAAAAAAAAGTCAAAAATCCTGAAAAAAGGGCAGCGAACGAGAACAGACCAGTGGTGCAGCGGTCTAAACGTCAGCCCTTGACGTGGAAAGTCCTGGTTCAAATCCCGCTCTGGAGGTGGAAAAATTGTTTACTTTCACTGGGTTTACAATGGAAAAACACACAAAACCCCCCAAAAAGAGAGCAGCAAGCGAGAACAGACCAGTGGTGCAGCGGTCTGTGCGTCAGCCCTTGACGTGGAAAGTCCTGGTTCAAATCCCGCTCTGGAGGGGGAAAAATTGTCTACTTTCACTGGTTTTCCAATAAAAAAAAAGACAAAAATCCTGAAAAAAGGGCAGCGAACGAGAACAGACCAGTGGTGCAGCGGTCTAAACGTCAGCCCTTGACGTGGAAAGTCCTGGTTCAAATCCCGCTCTGGAGGTGGAAAAATTGTTTACTTTCACTGGTTTTCCAATAAAAAAAAAAGACAAAAATCCTGAAAAAAGGGCAGCGAACGAGAACAGACCAGTGGTGCAGCGGTCTAAACGTCAGCCCTTGACGTGGAAAGTCCTGGTTCAAATCCCGCTCTGGAGGGGGAAAATTGTTTACTTTCACTGGTTTTCCAATAAAAAAAGACAAAAATCCTGAAAAAAGGGCAGCGAACGAGAACAGACCAGTGGTGCAGCGGTCTAAACGTCAGCCCTTGACGTGGAAAGTCCTGGTTCAAATCCCGCTCTGGAGGTGGAAAAATTGTCTACTTTCACTGGTTTTCCAAGAAAAAAAAAGACAAAAATCCTGAAAAAAGGGCAGCAAGCGAGAACAGACCAGTGGTGCAGCGGTCTGAGCGTCAGCCCTTGACGTGGGAAGTCCCGGTTCGAATCCCTCTCTGGAGGTCGAAAATTTGTTTAGTGTTGCTGGTTTTTCAATGGAAAAAAAAGACAAGAATCCAAAAAAAAGATTAGTTAACATGAATGTGCCAGTGGCTCAACGGTCTGAGCATGTCCTCCCTGAATGGAAGGACCTGGGTTCGAGCCCCAGCCTGGTCACGGAAGCATGGTTGCGTGACGGTCGTCCGGTCGTGAGCTGTGACAAGCTGCGAAAATGAGCGGATCAGATCATGACCGGAAGGATAAGAGAAGGCTAGACACAAAGGGGGGAGTTAAGATCCAGACCGCTCCCCCCGGGACTTCTGAGACAATATCCAGCAGCGGTTATGGAGCAGGAGTTGAATTTTTCAAAATGGACTTATAAAAATTCCAGACACAGGCTAAGTCGATAGTTTGGGTGTGGCTTTTTTGGCCACTCCCCTTAAATCTTGACCAGCGCCGCACCAGGATTCAATCAAGCACTACTGTTTCCAGCCACACCCCTGATATCATCCAATGGAAATCTCAGATGCTGCCTGCCTCTTGGGGGAAACACACCCTCAAACCAGCATTTGAAGGGTGTTTCCTTGAGATGATCCACACTGAAAAATTCAGACTACAGCTGCATCACATTACAGACATTCATATGTGAACTCTGCTCATAAGCTGGATTTCTAATGAGGAAAACTTAATTGATTTTAGCTTGGCAAGCATGAACTTACAAATCAGTCACAGCTCGCCCCAAAAAAAATAAATAAATAAATAAAAACTACGAAAGATGTGGGCCAGTGAATGACAGATGAGCCCACACCTCATTTGAACTACTGATGGTATGTAACATGTATTGATGTTTGGAGAGCTGAGATCAGCTGGAAATCATGAACAGCACACAAATATCACATGTAGCCTTTTATTGTGCACACAAACTGATCACTCCAGTTTGTAAAAACTCAATATTCAAACAAATGGCCTGTTGTAACCTTTATCCCAGAGACTGGGTATGAGCTGGTACCGTTATCAGACACGTCCAAGAGTTCTTGTCAAAGGCACATTATGGCAGCAAAAGCTCCACTGACTCTGGAAAAAAGGGTTCAGCAGTTCAAGAGACTGCTGTGGCTGCTTCTCCTGCCACCTCCTCATGACCTCCAGCAGTTCTGACCCAGAGACCCTCTACAAACACACAGCGAGACAATCAGAAACACTTCACATTTCACTAATAACTTCTTCCTCAGTCTCAGACAGAAATGAACATGCATGATTAACACGGGAAACAAATTCATGCTTTGCTCTTTTTTGAGCAATCAAACTAATTGAATATTCAAGGTTAAATGCAACAGCATCTGTAAGACATCAGTCAAGTTCCACAATATAATAAAATCACACCTTTATATGAAAAATCCAAAACAATAAGTTAACATATGCATTCCAATGGATGTCTATGGGGCAAGTTATTGCATATACACATCTATGACCTAAACACCCTCCTTTTTAAAGTTAATTAATATCAGGTGAAATTAAATGATCAGTCATGAGGACACTGCTGCAATTTATACATTTCAGGTGACAGAGGGAGCTGTAAAGTATAATACATATCAAATGGATATACTTTACAATGGGATTCAATTTGAAAGCATAACCACTGATATTTTTTTTAAGATTTAAAATAATAACTTACAATATTCAAAGAAGACTTCTCCTTGTGCTCACGCTGGTCCTCAGGTGGATTGCAAATTGGTAACAGGGTGTCGCACATTAATCACATTTTCAGCCAATTGGATTACTGCTTGTAAGTCCCGCCCACTGCTGACAGAATGATCTGAAATCAAGCAAAATAAACTTCTTAAAATCATAATCAGTCATAAATCTATTCACAGGGAGCAAACAACAATATATAATATGCTCCGGTACAGTGCTTCACTAAAAAAGTTTCGTTTTTTGCTACAAGCTTTGAAGCTTCAGTGTAAAATGTCACATCACTAATGTTTTCATTAACTCCAACTAACTCTATTAACAAATATGTATCACAACATTGGCATATAAACGCCTTATTGCTTATTCTACTTTATAAGCTTTATAGGAATCGCCTCATTAGATTCTCATTAAAGTAAAGCAACAGCAACTGATTCATTTGTTCTGTAAACAACGTCGAGCAGCATCAACACGTGACTCCAGCAAACTGCTTTGACATCACAAGACATACAAACTTAATCGACAACTTAAATACAAATGAGGACTGTTATATAATCCGTGATAGTGACTTTACAAGAGAAACGCACTTTAAGTTACTTACAGGTGAGTCTCGTGACGCTGTCGATCATTATCTCAATGTGTGTCAGTTGATTTTGCTGGAATATGTGCTGTTGAGTGACTTTCTGAGTCTGTCACTGAGCTGTCATCTGCAGAATCTGTACTTTTATGACTAAAACGATCAGAACGACTGTCAAGTTGACATCAGGTGTTGTTGTCAAGGATCCGAAGATGTTATGAACGTGAAGCCGCTTGCGCCCCTAGAGGAGCGGATGACAAACTGCACCGTTTCTACCAGACGAGTCGTGTTTCACCACCAACTCACTGAAAATGACTTCAAGATGCGTTACTGACCAAGTTCCTTTAATACATTCGTTCGTTTCAATAAAAATCACAGATTATTACATTAAATGTAAGACAGATGAAAAACAGGTGATGACCGGCTCCCTCTTGTGGTCAACAATTGTATCAGCAGCATTAATATAATTTAATCAATTTGCCACATTCACTTACAGTGCAGTCTGTACAAGTACAACAAATCAGTGTACATATAACACATGTGTAGTGTTATATTTGGCATGGATCATCAGGCAGTTTCATCCACACAGCACCTTAATTTAGTACAAAACAATGAGAATATAAAAATTAAGAACTGATATGCAAGACAAATCCTGTAAAATAAACATAATGAACAGTGAAGGGGACATATATTACACTGTTTTGATGGAGAGAGCACAAATATTAGTGATATTTGTGAACAAATACAGGTGACTCACTGCTTTCTCCAGAACATTCTCCTGTTTTACACATGATTCCACAGAGATAGAGAAATAAACATGAACACATGAACTCTGAATGACACTTTTGAAAAGAGAGATCAGGTGGTACCTCACAACCTCATGAAGTGCTCATATTTACATAAAGATTAAAGATTTGCACAGTTAGACACAGCGAGTGAACCGCTCAATATAAAGTCTTGATTTTTTCGGTGTGTTTGTGGAGTCACACGTGGGCTTCCTCGTCACTGTTGCTCCACACCGGCTTGCGTTTCTCCAGGAACGCCCTGACGCCCTCCTGCCCGTCCCGCAGCGCCAGGTTCTCCACCATGGCAGCGGAGGCACAAGCGTACGCCGCGTCTCGGCCCTCGGCCATCTGCCTGTGAAACACGGCCTTCCCAAGAGCCACCACGGGCCGACTGGACTCACACACGCGTCTGGCGATGGCCAGCGTCTCCTCCTCTAACTGCTGCTCGCTCACCACCTTACTGACCAGCCCGTGCAGCAGTGCGTCCTGAGCGGAGATGGGACGGCCCGTCAACAACATCTCCATGGCAACCTGGAGATGAGGCAAAGACTGCTTTGAAGAGGACATAATCAAAAAAAAATTTTTTTCATCACCAAAAATATTAGTATTGCAACTTGTGGTATAATAAACAATTCCCCCTTTATTTATTTATCGTCATTTCAGTTACTTTTTTCTCTTTTTTGTTGTTTATTCTTTTTTATTCATTAATTTTATTAATTATCCTTTTTCTCCCTCCTTCATTCTCAGATTTTTTGCCTTATATATACTGTATATATATTAAATGACAGATAGAGGTACACAATCTCACACCAACACACACTTCACATAATCACATGTAAAACCAAACTTTGTTGTTTAGATTTTCTGTTTCAGAGACTGCTCCTAGAAGCTAATAAAAAAAACTATTATTAAATATTATTTTTAGTTTTACAGTGAAATTGCAATTTACAACAGTAATATTTTAGTAATAGTAATATTTTAGTCTTCTTTTTTATAATTGGTTAAAATAATTATAATCATTGTTATTATATGGTATTTATTTATATATGGTTTATTATAACAGTATTTGATATTATAATTATCAAATATTATTTTTACAGTACAACTAGTTCACAACCATAATATTTCAGTCTTCTTGTTTATGGTTAAAATAATAATAATAATAAGTTTTTATATGGTTTGATCATATTAAAATGATAAAAAAGTATTATTATTATTGATATAATTATTATCAAATAATCATTTTTTTATACTTGAATTATAATAATAATTATTATCAAATATTCATTTTTTTACAGTACAATTGTAATTTACAACAGTTATATATTTCATATAATTATTATATGGTTTGGTTATATTTGATAATATTATAATTATCAAATAAACTTTCATTTTATTTTACAGTACAATTGTAATTTACAACAAATAATATATTTAAGTCTTTTTATAACTAGTTAAAATAATAATAATAATCATTATTATGCCTATTATTGTCATTTTATTATTATTAATATTATTATTAATTAGTGCTGTCAAATCGATTAATTGTGATTAATTGCATCTAACATAAAAGTTTGTAAATATATATATATATATATATATATATATATATATATATATATATATACACACACACACACACAAACATTTATGTAAGATGTGATTAATTGATTTGACAGCACTATTATTAATGTGTCATTAAATTAATATGTCTTATAATTATTATTATCTTCTTTAGGTCCATTTAAAATGTTAGTGAAGGCTTTTTGATGACCATCTTGCTGTCTGACACCCTAGAGAAGTAACTTCACCTTTCTGGGCAGCGCCCGCCCGATCGCCACTCCCGGGGTGGAGCAGAACAGCCCGACGTTGATGCCAGGAGTGGCGAAACTCGATTTATCTGTTGCGACAGCAATATCACAGCTGGCGACTAACTGGCAACCCGCCGCCGTGGCGACACCATTCACCATCGCGATGACCGGCACCGGGAGATCCTGAATCAGGGTCATGACCTTTGAGAAAGATACAGTTATTCGACTGCGCTGGCACACACTGTTCTGTACAGTAAATGACCTCTGACCTCTGAGCAGGTCTGGAACACCTTGCCGTGATACTCGCGGCCCCGGGCGGAGGTCAGCTCCTTGAGGTCATGACCTGAGGAAAACACGGGCCCCCGCGCTGCAGAGAGAGACGCAGAGTTACTGTGGACGGCCGTGTTTGAGCGGATCTTTCTCTAGATTCATTCTGAATGTTTGCCTGATATGATAATGACGCGCAGGTCTGGCGTGTGCGCGTCTGTCACGAGGTCTTCTCTCAGCGACTCCAGCATGGCCAGAGACAGAGCGTTCCTCTTCCTGGGGTCGTTCAGAATGATCCTCCTGAAATCGACACACACACTTCAGATCAGGTTCATTCCGATCGAGTGATTCGTTTGAAATGATTCTTTTAAAAACTAAAGAATGATTGACAGATTGGACATCAGTTTCTGATGAAATATAATATACAGTGCACAAAAATGCATATTCACCTCAATGACAAACAAACATAAAAATCACAATATTTGTTTTATAAATTCAAGCCTAATAAAGTTGTCAAATGTTTTGCTTGTGCTACTTTACTTTCAATCAATGGCATTTGATTTAACTTTTGCTCATTTAATACAATGACATTCAGGCCAACTACTTTTACTGTTACTGTTTTTAATGCAATTTTGCTTTCTGCATTAATATCGACCAGTGTCGATTATTTATTTTGGGCCTTATTAATGATAATATCCTGCCAAATGTAACCATAACTCTTATTATTTTAGGACATTATGAATCTGACTCCACTAAAGAAAATGTTTTTTTTTTTTTGTATGTAAGAAAGCAAGTAGAACGACTTTGATTTGTATACACTAATTGGTGTATAAATACATTTTTATTTCTTTTTTTCCCATTTTCCGTCATCTTTTTCTGTGCTTAATTAATAACTCGGTTTATTTTTCTCTTCTGTTGACAGTGGGTGTGTTACTGTTGTTCACTTTTGTGTACGCACAAAAATTGTGTATAATAAACATGCCAACTCTTTATTTTTTTTCATTAATTAAAAAAAGAATATCGAGCGATGCTGATGAGTTTACAGTGTGCTTGATTCGGGTCAGAGGTCACGCAAGTTTGCACCTGATTCCTTCCTGCTGTTGTCTCAGGGTCAGAGATGAAGAATCAGCGCTCATCTTCCTCGTCCAGATCCTCCAGAACGCCCCGCTGGACTTCAGAAGGTTCGATGCACTGTAAAATCCGCTTAAAATCATATTTAGTTACTGCAGAGAAACTAAACGAGCACGGGGTAGTGACGGCAGCGACAACACCGGATGTGCGTTTCACCTGCTCTCCAAAATAAAGGTCTTTTTTATTATTATTATTTCAAACCAGTGAACATTTACAGACAAATACATCGTGGATTAAAGTGCATATGTTATGTTTAACACAAAAGAATTGCAAAAAATGTCAGGGGAATAACATTAAAATGTTTTTGTTTTATAATTTATAGTATTGTGACCAGCAGGTGTGGACAATGTTCGGTGTTTTGCGCGCTTTTTTCTCCCATCACTGAGCTTATTATCTTTATTCTGTTATTAAATAATTAAATAATTTATATAAAAAAATAATAATGAATCACTTAAAATAATTAAATTCAAGGTTTTCCTCTGGAGGAGTTACAGCTGTTGAAATAGGTTGCGGCAGTGTAATTCACACATCTCACCACAGGAGGGCGCTTAAATTCGAAATCTAAACGTATATACAGATGTAAAATATATTCTTCCAGATGTTTACTGCTTCACATGGTAACGAACAATTTATTAAATAATACATCAATAATTGAATTATTTAATTCAGATAATTTAATTCAAGGTTTTCCTCTGACTGCAGTTACAGCTGTGTAAGTTACAGCAGTGTAATTCACAGAATTCACCACAGGAGGGCGTTCAGACTCGAATATTTGTCTATTACAGATATAAGAATATATTTCTACTAAACAAAAGCGGACTTTTTCAGATGATTCATTGTCTCACAGGGTAATCAATAATTTATTAATATGAAATCAAAATAATTAAAATAAAAGGTAAAGAGAAGTAATTTAGTGCAAACTGTCTGGATATGTTGCAGTGGTGTAATTCACATATTTCACCACAGGAGGGCGATTAAACTTGAATTCTAAAAGTAGGCCTATATTGCAGATGTAAAATATATTTTGCCAGATGTTTACTGCTTCACATGAAAACGAACAATTTATTAAATAATACATCAATAATTTAATTATTTAATTCAGATATTTTAATTCAAGGTTTTCCTCTGACTGCAGTTACAGCTGTAGAAACAGGTTACAGCAGTGTAATTCAGCGGTTAATACATTGGACTTGCCTTTTTTATAAAAATTATATTATTTATTTATTTTAACAAATCGGGAGGTAGTAGAACACAATACACAGAGAATTATATTTTCATTATTTCCTCTTGGTTTATACATCTAACAATTTATTTCTTAAAACGACATGTCCTGACTCGAGTTATAGCTGCAGAGATAATTATCAGCCGTGTAATTCACTCGAATATTTGTCTATTACAGATGTAAGAATATATTTCTACTAAACAAAAGCGGAATTCTTCAGATGATTTATTGTCTCACAGGGTAATCAATAATTTATTAAACGATATGAAATCAATGCAAAGTATTTTAGTGCAAACTGGCTGTTGCAGCGCAGTGGTGTAATTCACACAATTCACCACAGGAGGGCGAGTAATACATTGCCAGATGTTTTACTGCTTTACATGGTAATTAACAATTTATTAAACATTACAAAATATTTTAATTCAAGGTTTTCCTCTGACTGCAGTAACAGCTGTAGAAATAATTTGTCGTTAAAAACATGTAAAATGACAGCCGCGTAACTCACACAGTACACCACAAGATGGCGTCCAGAATTTAATTGCTAAAATGTATATTACAAATATAAGAATGTTCTGATAAACTTAAAATTGATAATTTTACTGTTGCCAGATTTTTTTTTTTGTTTCACATGGTAGTAAACAATGCAAAATAAATTAATGCTAGGCTAAGTTTAGCGCGTAGTCACGTGTGTTCCAGCGGACAGTGCGACTGTGTCAAACAGGCAACAACGGTTCCGAGTCTCAGTTCAGCAACGGAAGAATACTTATATTTTATTTATTTTGAATTATTAAGAGCGTCGCTCCTTCATTGGGACAAACACAGACCGTGATACTACATATTTATTGGTTTTAAACTAAAAAACCCCATAAAACTCCGAGGGACCGCTTGAAGGCGCGGTATGAGCACAATCTCCCTGTCAGGAAAATCACATTCCGAATCCCAAAACAAGAGGTTTTTAAAAATCTTTCTGGTGAAAAAAGGTACGTGAATATCCACACCACAGCATCTCTCATGTACATGTGCATGTATTAAGTATCTGAGTCAGAAATGTGATATTTGCTCTACAATACGAATATTAGCAGAACCATTGAAAATAAACTGCAATTTTCCATCCGCGCCACTAGGCGGCATTAACGGGTTTCAGCAGCGGACGCTCGATGAGGACAGTCGCCTCAAACACGTGCAGACTGTTTTATTTATAGATCCTTAACGTCAAATTACAGCACATAAAACCGATACTGAATCCAGTATGTCACGTGACTCACCTGTAAGTAACTTCTGGCCTCTTCTGTCAGTTCATTTAGATTCATGTAATGATTCAATTAACTCTGTAAACCCTGACATATAATAGTTCAATCTATTTTTTATTTTTTTTATACATGGAGCAGTTTATTGAACCTTTAGACCAAATATAGAAGAAAATTTGCATATATGTTTATGTTTAGTATCATATTTGACACATTATGGCTCATATAGTATAATATAGTGAGAATATGGAGAGAAAAACAGCTCAACTTTGACCCAAACTTAGCAAAAATATGCAATTTAGTGCAAAATATTGTTTATAATATTTAAATATTGTAAAAAAAAAAAAAAAGAGATGTAATTATGTTTGTAAATAAAGGAGATCTTTATAACAGTATACTTAAAATGTACATTAAATCACCTGTAAAAATCAGCAGAAGGGTGGACTTCAGGAACAAAAAAATAAAAAACAATATATATTTTGGTGCCATAAAATAATCCCCCAAATAGCTGTCAATATCAAACAAAAATAACATTTTTAATTTTATATTTTTTACTCACTGTATATTGACAGTCATCAGAGATGAACTTATCTGATCCTGGAAAAAATGATGTCTGTGTATAATCATGTAAACCTGAGTTGCTTCAGTCCAGAAAGTGTTCGTCTGGAAACATTACTGACATTATGAAAGTTATTATGCTTACTTCATAAAGTTCAGTAGATTTCCAGCAAAATTAATTTATCTGTAATAGGATCATGCATGTTTAATTTATAAAAGCAAAACTAAACCATTTATTTTACATGTTATTTTATGGCCTAACACCGGCTCTCTGAGAACAGACTCTTTGTAAAGTTTGCATATGATTGTTTCAAATGTTGTTTAAAGACAAACATCTCGTACTGTATAAGCAACACTGGACAACTGAATAGATTAATATCATTTCTCACTATACATGAACATGACTGAAATTAAATACATTTCACTTCTCTGCATTGGTCATCGAGTCATTTTACGTCACAGAGTTTAAAAGCTTATGGCACAAATGACTCGTTTCACACCGCAACAGGAACAACTGCACACTGTACTCAGTTTCAGAAAATCGTTTGGTGCAGTACGATTCCAGATTCTGACTGAAAGCACTTGTGAAATGGAAACAACGTTTTCCTCTGGTTTACACATGTGACATTTGGTCTGAGTCCAGCACATTGTTGCTGTCCAGTAAGGTAAAGGAGGACGTATTACCCGTGCAAAACCTCTCTGGATAAGTTTAGGGACTGAATCTCACCATGTGCTGTTTTGGTAATCTTGAGCTGCTCTTTTTTTGAAACCAGATAATATCATGCATAAAATAATTACAATGGAAGATATTGTTTTTAGACTAACTCTGGCACTATAAATCTTAATTTTTGCTTGGGATAAAGCAAAGGAAAAGGCAAACAAACCCTGTTTCAGATTTTTCTTTTATTAATTAAAAATGTTTCATGACTCAATGAACATGTTGACCTATAATATGAAGTCTAGAAATACTTTTTTTAAAAAGTACTTTTGTTTAATATAAAAATTAAGTAATAAAGCTGGATTTAGTATTGTGTATAAAAGTTTTTGAACTGTAAGATTTTTTAATGTTTTTAAAAGAAGTCTCTTCTGCTCACCAAAGCTTCATTTATTTGATCCAAAATACAGTAAAATAGTGAAATATTTTTACAATTTTAAACAGCTGTTTTCTATGTGAATATATGTTAAAATGTAATTTATTCCTGTAATCAAAGTTGAATTTTCAGCATCATTACTCCAGTCTTCAGTGTCACATGATCCTTCAGAAATCATTCTAATATGATGATCTGCTGCTCAAGAAACATTTATGATTATTATCAATGTTGAAAACAGGATTCTTTGATGAATAGAAAGTTCAAAAGAACAGCATTTATCTGAAATAGAAAGCTTTTGTAACATTAGACACTACTAAGTTTGGGGTCAGTAAGAGTTTTTTTATTTGAAAGAAATTAAAGAGATTATTACTTTTATTCAGCAAGGATGCAATAAATTGATCAACAGTGACAGTAAAGACATTCATAATGTTGCAAAAGATTATATTTCAGATAAATGCGGTTCTTTTGAGCTTTCTTTTCATCAAATAATCCTGAAAAAAAAGTACACAACTGTTTTCAACATTGATAATAATCAGAAATGTTTCTTGAGCAGCAGATCATCATATTAGAATGATTTCTGAAGGATCATGTGACACTGAAGACTGGAGTAATGATGCTGAAAATTCAGCTTTGATCACAGGAATAAATTACAGTTTACAATATATTCAAATAGAAAACGGTTATTTTAAATTGTAAAAATATATCACAATTTTATTGATTTTACTGTTTTTGTAGATCAAATATATGAAGCCTTGGTGAGCAGACGAGACTTTTTAAAAAGTATTAAAAAATCTTACTGTTCAAAAACTTTTGACCGGTAGTGTATGGATGTATGTTTTACTGCACAAATAAATCCAATTTCCATTGTGACATTTTACAGCATGAATAAAATATCTCTGCTTAAATATTTGTGAATGGAGAAGATGAAATTGCAAAATAAATGAATCAAAATAACAAACAGTTATCAGTACTTTTTTGATTTTTAAAACACTGGTTTAATTTTTAATTTGGCATAGTACAAAATACTTAAATTATTATTTTGGTGTAAAATGACCTCGATATGAGATTCACATTTATATATAGCTATCATATCAACAATAATTATTATTTGTATTATGATTTGTACGCTCAAAATGTTATTTGAAGGCTCCCGCCACAAGAGGGCGCTACATTAACATCTGAGAGTACAAACATTACTGACTGACAGTACAGAGATTTACCCTTATAAAACACAAACGTTTCCTAAATTTCTCTGCCCAAACCCCGCCTGTCAGTGTTTATCAAACATGAAAGGCTCGGATACGTTTGCTTAGAGAATTAGAAGGAACCCCGAGTGTTCGTCATTACGAGCGCGCTGTAGGCGGATTCGCGCGCTTACGCGCTCCCGTAGAACCTGAAGAGCCAGTTCACGCGCGCAGAGTCAGATTTAAAACACATTCACTCACACCGACAGACAGACAGAACTGGAGTGACACTCGGTTTATTCGTTTAACTTGCTCTGGTCAGCTGTTTCAGGATGTTTGGGTAAGTTAAACGTTTTTTTTCCCCCTCAAAAATCTTTTACTCGTTTCAAACTCTTGAGTGTTTGGGCGAATCTCATTCAGTAGGTACCCAGGTCATTATTTCACCGCGAAGAAATATATTTTAATATATAAATATGATTTCGTCATTATTATTTTCATGACAGTGAAGTAAATTTGAAAACTACGTATCTCACAGTAGTATTTATTGTAATGTTTAACTTGAGATTTTGATTAGTGTGATGAGAACGACATGTTTATTAATTATTTTTAATTAATTTATGTAACAGAATTCCTTATTTTTTGTTTATTTTAATATTTTTACTTGATGAGATTCACAAATATATTATTTATTTGTTTCTATTTATTTATAATCTATTATTACTTCAAATCAGTAGTTTAACAAAAAAAATCTAAAAATGTTTTGCTAACATTCCCATTAAGTTATGAAAACGTTATTTATGAATGTTCTCTGAACATTCCCTGCATCCAGTTTATTACTTTACAAACATTGTTACTTTTGAAGTTTCTGAAACAAATAATTACAGACCAGATAACAAACATTTTGTTAATGTTACTGGAAGAACGTTTGTTCGAGAGAACCTTGTTCTGAGAACAGTCCTTGTTAGCTGGGTTTGTTTATTTGTTTGCATCACTATTGTTAAGCATGTATATATAGTAAATCTATTCCGAGTACATCATTATTTAGCAGTGAATGTAAATATTTACTCATAACACTAGTTAAGCTGTGTAATTGCGGATCAGAAGTGCTGTAGTCAGACCTCAGGAGATCTGTGTGAGCAAACACAATATTCCTCAGTGATCTGAGACCAGCAGCTCTTTATTTTGACGACATATATTGTGTGTTTCAGGTGCACGTGTATCATGTGAAACAGGTCATTCGGGTTCGTGGAAATGTTCAGACCATTTCACACGACCCTTGACCTTTTCCGCTCGACCTTTTCGCAAGACGCCGTGCCCTCGATGCTGTAAGCATGGATGTTCACATGCACAACAGTCGGACGCATCACTACGGGCTGAACAATGGTCCGAACCGCTTCTCTGTGAGTATGAAAACACACTCTTCGTACATAAACCTGGATTGTTTTGTGTAAGGTCAATTATAATGACTAAAGCCAAGCCAAACCCAACCTTATTTATGGTGCATTTTTTTGTCCGCAAAAGGAAATAAACCCACGCTTACACACACACTGATTTATGCAGAGAAACCAGTTCCTTCAGCTCAAAGCATGACAGGACAGTCATTGTGTTGCGCTCCTCAGACAGGTGTGGTGTGTGTTAGAGAGAGACTGCGCTGAATCTCACAGAGGAATGTGATTCTGTAGTAAAGAAAAGAATGTAGTCGAGCAGCATGTGAAACATTAACACGACATGATCTGTACTAAACCAGCAGGTTCTGGATGACACTTCAACACAGTCATTCAGATGGTTTTCAGATAAGTATCACTATTATTTAAAGCTGCATGATTAATCATTAAAAGAGTGCGATATCTTAATTCCTAATGATAATGATTAAACCTTTGACAAGTACGATCTCACTGATTCAGATCTGCGTTCTGAGCCAGAGAGAGCCGTTGTCATGAAACTGGCTTTTCAAACACACAGTATCATTATTTCTGTCTTAAAATAATTCAGATTATCACAGAAGTATTGGAATAAAGTTTATATAGTTCAGATATAAACACTGATGTCTACAGTAGTGATTAAAATAGAGCTTTTGAAAGTAACTTGACGCTTCAAATAAAGATTGTATCAGTTACATTGTTACACCTGTAGGCCTTAAAAATGTGTTTATCATTGAAAAATTCATTCAAGAGATTTGTTCAAAAACGCTGATTCATCCAGCAATGAAACAAGTGTAGTCTTTACGAGTGAGTCATTGAATCATTCATTCAAAACAAGTTTTAAAAAATCATTCAGATGAATTAAATATTTAAATGGACTGAAGCAATAAACATTTTGTCAGAAGCTCTAGTAAATTCCATGTTGTTGTTTAGTTGTCTGTTGATAATAATCAGAAATGTTTCTTGAGCAGCAAATCATCATATTAGAATGATTTCTGAAGGATCATGTGACACTGAAGACTGGAGTAATGATGCTGAAAATTCAGCTTTGCATCGCAGAAATAAATTATATTTTAAAGTATATTAAAGTAGAAAACAGCTGTTTTAAACTGTAATATTTTTACTGTATTTTGGATCAAATAAATGCATCCTTGGTGAGCAGAAAAGACAAAAACATCAAAAAATCAGTTTACACTAGTGTAAAATTAGAGTAGAATGCTAGTAGGCTGTTTCATTTCAACTCAGATATTTAAGATCATAACATCCTGTATTTATATGCCACAAACAGTTCATATGGGCTGACGCACTCTTTCACCTCTCTCTCTCTCACACAATCATTTCCTCATGACATTAATGTGCTGTTTGTAATGTGATCCAAACCCGTCTGTTTGAGATAAAGGAATGACACACTCAAACCATCAGCTGTTCTCTACAAACTACGAGCAGAGAAGAAAAGCCGGTCCTGCTTCTGTCTGCTTGTTGTTTTCTAAAATAAACTGAACGGCACAAACTAAAGCCAGCCCACAAAGATGATGCAATATGTGTGTGAGCTGCCTGGACATCGCTTACAGTGGGGCTGTTCAGGGTGAAGGGTGTGTACGCCGGCCGGTGAACAAGTAGCCCACTGTTCACACACACACACCTGTGAGAGGAGCTGTTTTCTACATGAGTAGAGTCTGTGTTCTGCTGTTTGAGCAGGGAGAGGCTCCTCCACCTCTCAAACCCGCTCACACTGACACTGGTTTGATCTCTGGAGGTCATAAATCCTTTGGTTACACTTTATTTCGTTGGTCCACTTTAGAAATAAGTAACTATACGTCATCTAGCAGTCATTAGAGTAATTGCTCGGAAGAGTTTTAACTTTCTCTCTCTGTCTCTCTCTAGGAGGATGATCTGCAGTACCTCAGTATTGAGGAAAGGGAGTGTATTTTGTTCTTTGAGGAGACCATCGGCTCCCTGGAGGAGGACGATGACAGGACAGGAAAGTCCACGGGCGGCCACAGGCTTTCGGTGGAGCGTCCGGCCTCACACACACAAACAGCACGACATCACAGCCCTGTCGATCATGACATCATTGACCTGGTCCACCCTACACCCGATCCCAACAAACATAAAGACACGCTGCCCATCATCACGCCAGGTACCCAAAAACAACACAAGTCCACCCGTCTTACTGAAGAAACAACTTACAAACTTGCTTAAATGAAACAGTAACTCAATGTGAACCACAGAAAACATTCAAATTCTGGTGTTAATCATAGTGACTTGTTTTTCATCTTAAATCACGGTTATTATCGTTAACAAACTATTAAAAACACTTGTTAATTGATATAAAGCTAAAATAAAATAAAATATAAATATTATTTGAAAACTAACAAAGTTTAGAAGTGTTGCCTTTGCAATAAACTGAAATAAGTTATTAACTGGAAATAAATAAATAAAATAAAAATCAATTAAATCTAAATGCAGGGTTTGTACAAGGTGATAAAAGTTCTTGAATTTGACTTGAAATTTAAGTTCTGGAAAACAGCCATATTATTGAAATTGAATTGAAAAGTGCTTGAATTATTGAACAACATTAGCGTTTAATTTTTTCAACAATCTTTTTACACAAAATTAACGCTGCAGCCCGTCTGATATAGATATTGAGCCACTTTGCATGTCTATTTCCAAGTATGTGATACAGCTTTCATTCAAGTTAATCATATATTCATGGGGGGGAAAATGAGTTTGAATGAGGAAAGCGATATCTTTGTCATAGTATCCTTTCAACGGTTAAAGGATTAGTTGACTTCAGAATTAAAATTTCCTGATAATTTACTCACCTCCATGTCATCCAAGATGTTCATGTGTTTCTTTCTTCAGTCGAAAAGAAATGAAGGTTTTTGAGGAAAACATTCCAGGATTTTTCTCCATATAGTGGACTTCACTGGGGTTCAACGGGTTGAAGGTCCAAATGTCAGTTTCAGTGCAGCTTCAAAGAGCTCTACATGATCCCAGACGAGGAATAAGAGTCTTATCTAGAGAAACCATCGGACATTTTCTAAAAAACATAAAATTTATATACTTTTTAACCACAAATGCTCGTCTTGCACTGCTCTGCACCACGCATTACGTAATCACGTTGGAAAGGTCACACGTGATGTAGGTAGAAGTACAGCGGTAGGGTGAAAAGCTCCATCTCATTTTCCCCTCCAACTTCAAAATCGTCCGACATCATTGTTTTACCTTTTTTGGTAAAGGTCGTTTGACTTAGTCTTTGCACGTTCACTTTGTAAACACTTGCTCAGAACTTCCGCCTACGTCACGCGTGACCTTTCCAACGTGATTACGTAATGAGTGGCGCATCACAGAGCAGTGCAAGATGGTTAAAAAGTATATAAATTTTATTATTTTTACAAAATGTCCGATGGTTTCTCTAGATAAGACTCTTATTCCTCGTCTGGGATCATGTAGAGCTCTTTGAAGCTGCACTGAAACTGACATTTGGACCTTCAACCCGTTGAACCCCAGTGAAGTCCACTATATGGAGAAAAATCCTGGAATGTTCTCCTCAAAAACCTTCATTTCTTTTCCACTGAAGAAAGAAAGACATGAACATCTTGGATGACATGGGGGTGAGGAAATTATCAGGACATTTGAAGTCAACTAAACCTTTACCAGACTGTTTCTCAATACCAAGTATGCCAACATTATAATATTAAATATAATTTATTTAATAATAATATCCATTTTAAATTTTGTATTTAAAATATATTATTAAATAAGTTATAAGATGTATTTTAAATATTTTATATCTGTAATTTGAGTAAAAAAAAAATCCTTTAGCTTATTTTTTATATTTTTTCCCTCTTTCTATTTCACGTGATCTGGTGCGTGCTAAATTCAGCAGGTGAATTTAATGTAATTAAACAATACAAGGCAAAACATGCATCTCCACTTTTACCAATTTTGACTTTTTACCATAGACTGAATGCGGTGAATGATCCCATTGCTTGCTGTGCATCAGAATGACAGATGAAAGGATGTTTTCAATTTGATTTTTCTTTCGTTTTGTGTAACATTTATGAGATGAGAATTTCTCCCTGTTCTTAAATTAAGTTTTACAAATATACTGTGTAAAAATAGTATGAGTTGAATGCTAGTAGGCTATTCCAAACATAGCTGAAGTATATAAGAACAAATCAGTAATATCCAACATGCTGTCATTGCTTCTTTAGCTGTAATAAGAGCAAAATACTATACATGAAACTATGTTTTATAGTGTACAAGCTAACATTCATGCACATTCTACAGCAAAAATACCAGATATAATAATAATAATATAATAATTGTGTAGATTATTTTATATTTATATGCACAGGTGAACTTCTCACAAAAATTCAGCCTAATCCACAACATGTATGTACACACAAATTGGTTCTTAACTTGTTCTAATGTTAATGAATTTGGAGTTTTCTAAATTAGTCTCTTTGACTGCATTTATTTGGTCAAAAATACAGTAAAAACAATAATATTGTGAGAATATTAAATCAAATTATTTATACAGTCAAACCAAAATTTATTCAGACACGTTGAGCATTTCATTCATTAATACAGTTTATTCACTATAGTTTAAAAAATTGGCAATAAAATACGACAAGATCTCAGAGTTAAACTGAGAGTTAAATTTTTGGGTATAATATGTCACCGTTTACTTTATTTTGCTATCCTCACTTACATTAATGAACTATAGTGTCCTGCACCCACTAGTAAAAATATATAAAAAATATCAAAAATGTCTGAATAATTTTTGGGTTGAGTGATATATATATATATATATATTTAAAATGAAACATTTATGTGGACAATGTGATCTTAACACAGTTATAAGGCAACCCAGAGTATGTGATTTTTGTGTGTTTTTGGTTGTTCCTACCTTTTTTTGTAAATTTAGAATAAATTTTAATACGAAAGTTATTGATGAATCATGATTTGTTAATGAAAACGTTCATACACATATTTCACACAAATTCATGCATATGGTCAGTTAGTGAAAGAAACCCACTGTCTTTGCCAGTAAAGCAATTGGCTCTAAAATTAAATGTGTTGTTGTCTTAAATAAACCCATTTGTTGTTGTACTATTAGAGATCCATTACTCAATTGTGAATGTGTTTCCTTCGTCAGATTTCCAAGAGCTGATCGCAGCCCCGGAGACCCATCCGCCCGCAAGTTCAGTTCCCACCACCGCAATAAGCGCCAATAAGATCGCCAAGCATGAGGAGTTGCCGCAAAGCCCCTCGGTCAAACACGGCCCTCCTATCCACGCCAAGCCCACGCATCTTCCCGACAGCATCAGCATGTTGCTGGGCAGCCGCGAACACATTCCCCATTCGATCGCCACAGAAGCCATGAGCGTGCAGGAGCGCCGGGTGCAAATGCTCGCTAACCTCACCGGCTCAGCGCACCCTCTGGATGGCGGAGAGCCGGCATGCGTTCGCAAACTTCCCACACGAAGCATATCGTTTCGAGATCCGACGCCGGACAAATCTAGGATGGAGGCGCTTTCGAAACTCGGACTTGCTCAGAGGCGATGCCAATCCGTCATGCGCCCTTCTCCGAGGGACGACGAAAGTGCTAAAACCACCACATTCAAATCTAACTTACCAGCAAACGCTAGTGCTGACGTGCGCACTACATACACTACGGACCGCTTCCAAATCAGGCGATCACAATCCATCATGCACAGTTCTCCGAAAGATGCCGAAAATGTAAAAAAGACCACTTTTAAATCTACCTTACCAGCAAACGCGAGTGCTGACATCCGCACTACAGACACCACGGACCACTGCCAAACCAGGCGATCGCAACCCATCATGCACACTTCTCCGAGGGACGCCGAAATCACTAAAACCACCACTTTCAAATCTACCTTACCAGCAAACACGAGTGCTGACGTCCACGCTATGGACACCACGGATCACTACCAAACTAAATCTAGCCCTGCACCAATTTTGACGAGTGCCGAAATCACGCATAGTGATTTTAACAGCTATGGCGGTAAGAGCATTACGTTGAACCCCACACTGTCCTTTAGGGCTGAGTATGACCCGACTTCATTACCCAAAACGGAGGCTTCGGATGCACATCTCAACAACTTTGGCGGCAAATCAAGAGCCATGACTACACCTGAGCCAATCTACGGAGCCCGATCCAAAACCCTCCCGGTAAAAGAGGACAACTCAAGTTCGAACAGGACTGCAAATGAAGACTTACCCAAGAGGAAAGCATCATACTCTGAAGCACCTGTAAGCAGGTCCAACACTCAGCCGCCCACTCCGGCTCCAAGACCACTGCATCACCCGAGTCCACTGAGTCCCACCGAGCCGCGGTCCCTGGAGATACGACGCAAGTCTTTGCCAAAGCCATCCTTCCGTACTCAGGGAATAACCGTCCAGTTTTCTGGGAAAGGAGCCACAGATGAGGCCAGACGTGATGCACTACGCAAACTAGGACTGCTGAGGAACACGTCTTAAACGCTCATATACTACTAAATAATAATGTTGTGGCTTTGTGCTGTAGAGTCCAGTACAAACATTTGATAAGCCACAATTCAACCAGTGCTGGGTAGATCACTTACAAATTGAATGCTGAATACATATTAAATGACAAAATTGTAGTTAGTAACATAACCTATTACACATTTTAGGTCATATAATCTGACTGCTTTTTGAATATTTTTCAGATTACTGTTGACCTAACTCATTAAACACTTACATTTTGATGTATAAAAACGAAGAGAAAGTTAATTATGTTAGGGTTTCCCAAACCAGGGTTCGTGAAATTTCAGGGAGTTTAAGTTCATGAGTTAAATTTTAAAACAAAAACAATCAAACTTAAAATACTTTCTTTACTTGCGTGTCATGTGACCATGAAACGATATCAGAGAACCATGAACATGCAAACATGTTAAATTGACTTAATTATTAACTATTTAAAAACTTCAAGTAAATATATTACGTCAAAGAGGATCGACCGACTAAAAATAATAAAAATGTGTTCGTCAGTTGATGCAATTTTGAGAAAATACTCCTCAAAAGTGAAATTATTTCTGTAAATCAAATTCTGAGAATTAAAACAGTAACTGTACTCTGATTATGAGTATTTTAAAACATAAGATAATCTAATTACATGTATTTAAATTTTGGAAACTGATTAGGTAATTTTAGACTAATCATATATAAATATATTATACATACAAACAAACAATATTGGCATTACCTTGTTTGCAAGATGTTCAGAAGGTCGAGATTTATGACCATCTGTTGGACAACAGCAAGTCTTTTTGATTGAATTTTGAATGCAAGTTTAGAGAAAAAAGGCACAACTACTACTTGTTTGGACTTTGCTTGTTTTGTCTGCTCTTAGGAGTTGCAGATCAAGCACATCTTTCTTTCTGAGCGAAAATCAAATCAGTTGAAAACATGAGCTTTCAGCATTCACATTCATCTCAAGTTCTACATGCTGCCTTGGAAGTGCATGACCTGGTTTCGGCCATCTTTGCTTCATGGTCACATGGTTCCAGAACATTGTTTGAGCCAATCGCCTGAGTCCTAATTGTCATGTGACTAATCGCTCCATATTTGAACTCCTAAAACACTCTGTTAAGATTCCTCCAAAACTGTTTGTAAAACATTTCTATAATGGCATGAAATTTTAGTTGCTTGCAAAAAAAAAAAAGATTTCATATGAATGCTTAGCTACACTTAATTGGCCTTGAATGTTGAAACATGTTTTTGCCCACATAACAATTTGTTTATGAGATCTACCACTAGACTAACTGCCATCATATAACTTCACAACCCCTGCAGAACCGATCTTCTGTTCTACCTGAGTTTGGGAGCGCGAAACTCAGGTCCCCCCGACGTTTCGGAGCGCGAGTCGCTGCGGTTATGCTGCTTTGGTTATGATTTGCTACGTCTAATAATACAATAATAAAGAAACCTTAATAAAACGCCGAAACGAGCGAAAAACGAAATTTCATTTTCTTTTACTTTTTCATTTTTTTTTTACTTTTGCTTTCGCTTTCATTTTACTTTCGATTTCTTGTTTTTTTACTTTGCTTTTTTTTTTTGCTTTTTTTATTTCTTGCTTTTTTTTTTACTTATTAGCTATTTTAGTTTCACCTTCACTTTTTGTTTTTTACTTTCTTTTTCATTTTTTTCTGTTTTTCTTTTTTTTGTTTTTTTTCAATTGAAATGACATTTTTTTATATTACATTTACATTTTCTATTTCATTTACATCTACTTTTTCATTTTTTTCTTATTTCACTTCAGTTTTTTTAACTAGTTAAAAAGAACTAGTAACTAGTTTATTTAAAATAGTCAACTAGTCTAGTTAACTAGTTTAGTAAAATCAGATAAATTTGTTTATTTGATATAAGCAGTTAAAAAGAACTAGTTAACTTAACCTAGTTAAGTTAAAATAGTAACTAGTCTAGTTAACTCACACTAGTTAACTTTAACTAATAAATGTTTATTAGGTATTCAGTTTTCTTTTTAACTAATTAGTCACTAGTCTAGTTAACACACTATTTAATTTAGTTAACTAGATAAATATTTATTCGCAATTTAGTAGTACTAACTAGTAAAACTAAACCTATTTACACAAAACTATGTAGTTTTCATCTTATATGTTAGTTCATGATCTGGCACCACCAAAAACACTACCTGCTGAGCAGAGACGGCACCTTTAGTCATGTTTACTAGACATGATGCTGTTAGTAGAGTTTTTAAACTGTTAAATATAAGTCAGTTTTATAAAATTTGCATGTCGTGCTTGTTTATAAGTTTATAATTATGTCTGTGTACAAGGATCAACTGATGGAAAGAACCCAGACCTTTATGCAAGAACTATCTTTCTTTATTACAGCTCTTTCCAGGCTCATTTTACGATGTTCAGCAGGTAGTTTCTATTATAATGTTGTGTTTTATATTCTCTTGATGTTGACTTGTGGGTTGGACGTTGGCTGTTAGGTGGGGTTTTCTAGATCAGTGGTTCCTAACCACGGTCCTGGAGCCTCCCCAACACCGCACATTTTGCGTGTCTCCTTTGTCTGACACACCCATTTCAGGTCTTGAAGCACTGGTGGGGAACGCTGATCCTGGAGGGCCACTGTCCTGCAGAGTTTAGCTCCAACCCTGAAAAAAAACACACCTGCCTATAACTTCAGTAATACTGAAGACCTTGATTAGCTTCAGATGTGTTTAATTAAGGTTGGAGCTAAACTCTGCAGGACAATGGCCCTTCAGGATCAACGTTCCCCACCCGTCTTGGAGTCTCGACTAACGAGCTGATGATCTGAATCAGGTGTGTTTGATTAAGGAGACAGGCAGTGTTGGGGGAGGGGCTTCAGGACCGTGGTTGGAATCCCGTTCTATATAACCATTTTTCCCTCATTTCTCTCCCAGCGTTCCTCTACAGAAGCTCTCGTAAATGTAAGTTTAGTTCCTCCCACGCTAAACCACAGACATCCAAATCGAGAGCCTGTCGTTAAGTCACATGGGACTAAAATCACCACCCTGTTGTTTTTACCTGTATAGTGTGCGATGTGAATTTCAGCATGAATGAGTGAGAGTGTTAGTTTATGTAATATTAATGCATGTAGAATGTGTGTTTTTGACTTGTTTTTTGTTTTTATTTTGACTCCGGTTTTTTGCTTCAAACGAAGCAGTTTTTGAAGGACATTGAATGCATGATTGTGAACATGTGACACCACTACACACACACAAAACAACATTGTTTATTACCACCTCTTTGTGTAAATGAGAACATTGCTGGAAGTAAAAATGTATATTTTCTTGCATTGGTTAGGATCTTTAATCTTCAATAACTGTAGGATTGTTTCTGAATAAATACAATGAAACCCATCAGTTACAGATGATGTTGATTTTGTGTCGAAGATCATTATCTTTGATGAACTCATCAACTCTTCATCAACTTCAGATGTGTGAGGTTAGTGAACCAGCAATGACTGAGCGACAACCACTGCATTATGGGATCATATTAAATGCAGAATAGGGATTCATAAACGTGCACCAAGTTGAATAACTCACTGAAACATCTTTGACAGAGACGTTAAATCAGGCAAGTCAATGAAAAGACTTGAAAGTGTTGTTTTAAAGCACAATACAAACATAAAACAGTAACAAATCAAAAACTGCAGAATCAAACCCTGAAAAATCTTTTTTTTGCATTGAGAAATTATTTTTAATGACAATTAAACCTCTAATATCTAATGAAGAAAAAACCATTTAAATATTAAAGTACATTTGAAAACAATTGTAAGTACTTGTTTTGAATTTAATCATGTTGTGGATTTATGAATTTTAATATGTCCGGAAGGCAGTTTTCTTGTTTTCCTGTTGATTTGGGGGCGAATTATGACCCAGAAATGAAGTGTTGCTGCTTAAGGCCTCGTCTCTCGGTCAGATCTTATCTGTTCCGCCCGCAGGCGAGTGTTTGCGTCTGGTTCGACTGCATTCACTAGTTCATTAGTTCACTGACTCACGACGGCTGTGATGGGCAGAAAACAAGCTGATGAGAGTGTTTGAGACAAAAAGAGACATTCTCACGGTCACAGGAAGTCACTTTACTGCAACATGTTAACAGCTGCGTTCAGCCCATGCACGTCTCGCTCAGGAACGATCGCTGAGGCTGGAGAGAATAAACATCAGGAGAAAGAACAGAGCGGAACGTTTGTCTGAAGAACAAAACACTGAGTTTTCCTCTGTTAGAGTCTCTTCGTCACTGGACGCTATCGAACCATCAAACTCTATCAACCAAAGTAAAATCACCTCCGATCTGTGTGTGTGTGTGTAACACTTCAGTCCGGCGGCATCGCCGTGTGTGTGTACGTGTGTGTGTGTGTGTGTATGTGTGCTGATGGAGCTCCTCTCTGGTTGCCGTGGTGAGGCTGCAGTCAGGTGTGTCTCCGTCTCAGAGCAGGTGAGTCCAAAGCACCGCTGTCCATCTCACTGTCCGTCTTTGACTCGTCATTTGCTCAGTCTGACATCATCAGCGTCTCCTGCGGTGCACAGGGTCAAGGGTCAGCGAGTGAGCAGGATGTGTGAGTGTGACGACTGTTTCAGGAGAACTTATTACTATGCAAAATCGTTTTATTTACTTTAAAAAACATTTTTTATTTGAAGGTTTGCTGTGATTGGTTGAGCAATTTTGCCCCAATAATTTTATTATATATCAATGACTATAAAATAATATTAATATATTATTATTATTTTTTATTTAAAAAAAATAATATATAACAATATCAAATATATTAATAATAAAAATACAGTATGTAATAATAATAATAACAATTCTAGTAATGGTAAAGTATAATTAAATTTTAATAAAAATGTAATAAATTTAAATAATAATAAGAGTTATTATTATTATTAAAATAAATAGTAATATAATAGTAATTATAATTTTATAATAAAAACAATATACAAGTTAATATATAATATAGTAATAATGAAAATTTAATACATTTTTATTTACATTTAATTTATTAAATGTTATCACTAAAAAATAAACAAAATAAGAAATATTACAACTATAATATTTATAAAAGATCATACAGTATGTAGTAAATATAGTAATATTGAAAAATTTAATACAATTTTTATTTACATTTAATTATTAAATATTATTAAATAAAAATATGAAACAAAATAAGAAATTACTTCTGTTATATTTATAAAAGATAATACAGTACGTAGTAATAAATGTAATACAATTTTCATTTACATTTAATTTATTAAATATTATTATTACTAAATAAAAATATGAAACAAAATAAGAAATATTACTACTGTAATATTTCACTGTAAAATAGAATGCAGCCAATTAATCGCACTGAGCCATATCGCGATTTCAGTGTTATTTCCATTAATCGTGCTGTTGTTGGCAGGGCATTGTGGTTATTATCCCAGAATGCTTTGCAACTGAAATATTTTCTAAATCGAATCGATTTTGAATTTCGAGTTGGAACGATCCATTCTGTAAAAAGTTTTAAAATTAATTCAATCTACTACTTAATCAGTGAATATTGGAGTGTTTTTGTGCATGAATGTGACATCATGAGTGTGTGAGTCTGACCTGCCGCCGGTCTTGAATATGAGGTCAGCGTTCGGGGCTCCTTTGGGGTGCTGGTAGCGCGGGCGGCGCTCTCGGTTGGTGTTGGCGGGTGCGGGTCTCTGAGCGAGAGATTGCATCATTTCTGAAACGACAACAACGATCGGTGGATCAACACCAGCAGATACACAAACACAGAGGAGCAGCATGAGCTCCGGCGGTCCGCTCACCCTGATAGTCTTCCTGTTCCTGTCGCTCGTTGATGTCCAGCGTCAGCTTCTTCATGCGCATGCGCTCCTCCTGCTCCGCCTGCTGCTGGTTGAAGTGATTCGCCGCCAGATGAGACGACAGCGGCACGTTCAGGATCTTAAACTACACCGACAGAGACGGAAAAACATCAAATATCAAGTATATCATTTCCGTGGATGAACTGAGATACATATGAGAAAGTATTTTAACATAATTTGTTTATCACATTTATTCTGTTTAAACAATATATTATGCTACTTTAATTCTATTTTGCATTAATTTATTTAAAATGCAATTAGGTTTATCATTATAAATTTTATTTGACTTCTTGTTGATACTAATACACTGAAAAAAAAAAAATTCTCTCAGAAATTACTAGTAAATTTCATAATTAATTACAAAGAAACGGCAGGTATCACTGAATTAAACGTGAAATTTTGAAGTAGAAAATTTTTTACTAATTATTAATTAAATTTATAATAAAATAAATACATTTATTTGACTTATTATTTGTTTGACTTATTTGACTTAGTACTAATTACATTTATAATTAAATAATTACATTTATTTGACTTTATTCAACTTATTAATTAGACATTATTTAATTGTAAACTTAATTAGTACAGAAACGATGTCAACTTAAGTTGAATAAACAAGTCAAATAAATGTAATTTAATTATAAATTTAATTAGTACTGAGTAAGTCAAATAAGTCGAAAAACTATTTAATAGTAAACTTAATTAGTACAGAATTAATTACATTTATTTGACTTACTCTTTATTTACTTATTAATTTGATTTATTTGTTGTTTATTTGAATTAATTTGATTTATTAATTGTTTATTTGACTTATTAATTGTACTACACTGAAAATAATGGTGTAGAAACAATTTTAGAATTTTTTTAACAGAAATTGCTAGTAATTTTCACAGTTAATTACTAAGAAACAACACATTGAATTAAATATATTTAGAAATAATATTTTCTTGTAAACGTACTCCAGTATTTTTTGCAGTTTCTCTGCTGTTTGATTAAAATACTGTGGCAATACAAACGTCACACAAGAGAAGAGAGCAAACGTACAGAACGTCAGACGGATGTCAAGTTTCTGAAAGACAGCGACGGGTGAAGTGGGTCACTGAGACACCGCAGAATGAAAACAAAGATGCTGTGTGTGTGTTTGTGTGTGTGTTGATCTAACAGTGTGTGTGTTTGTGTGCTGTAGTTTACATTCCCAAAGCCACATCCTGAACACACCCTGCAGACCCAAACCATTCCAACACACACACACACACACACACACACTGGTACCTGCTGCTTGTTGCCCTTCCGTGTGAGCATGACGAACTGCATGGTGTCGCTGATGTCTGTGTCTGCAGTGCAGGAGGGGGCGGGGCTCTTCTTCAGCTGGCTCTTTAACTGCAGAGGAATGGTTACGTCCAGCTGGTGGACCTTCACCACCTCTCCACTGCGCTGCTGCTCACACACACAAACACATTCATTCACTTAAAGGCCAGGTATACTTCATTTTCTGCATTCCGTTCCTGTGTTTGGGCTTCACAGATGCTTTAATCAAGCAACTTACAAATGAAGATATTCAAGCAGAAGTGAGACTATAGACTATAAGACTGAATAAATCACTTGAAAAAAGACTATAAATAATAAATCACACAAGTGCAATTCAGGAAAGTAAAGAGGGTCAGTTTTGCTCTCAGAAGGAAGTACAGGAGCAAAACCCTGATGGTTTAGAGTGTTTGTGCACCTGCAGGTTCTCCAGCATCATTTTGTCCAGCGCCTGGATGAAGTCCTCGTCCTCCGCACACGCCACGTGTTTGAGTCCTCCGCCGCGGATCGTGACCTCCTGACCGGTGAAAACAGCAGCGTTAGATCAAACCCAAACCTCCAGAAACACACTGCGGCTCCAGCACACTCACATTGTTCTCTTCGTCCGTTTCGTTCTCTTTGTTGGAGTCGGTCAGATAGTCTGTGTTCTCCTCTTCCTCCTCACGCTCCTCTTCCTCATTCTCTGAGCCCTCCTGCACAACAAACACACGCAACATCCAGTTGTTTAATATGCAAATTAATTTGTCTCCAAACACTCCAACAGGATGAAGTGTATATAGTGTGTATTTAAACAAAACCTCATTATCAAGAATATATATATATATATTGTTTACATATATATATTTTTTCTCTTTTTTTTTCCTTTTTTTATAAATTATCAAAAGTGATTTATTAAAGTAAAGTCATTTGTACCTTTGGTATTTTTGGTCAAATTATTTTTTAATTTGAAATTATATTAACTACATTCATTCATTTTTATATTTATATATAGAATCCTGCATGTGACATGCAGACAAAAATATATATATATAGTGGACACAATTTAGTAAAATGAGGGAACAAAATGGTGCACATAAAACGAGGGTATGAATTGTTAATTTGTGAACACAATATACATAATTTTCGCCCTCATGTCATATGTGGCGCTCTGTATTTATAGGCAAATGTTAACGAAAAAATCTGTGGAAAATCTATTAAATTCTAGTGGTATTTTTCAAATAAATTCATATTGATTTTGCAGTGACTAGTGTTTGTTCTCCATCTCTGTATCATCAGTAAACTATATGTGAATAACAGAGGAGGCGGAGTTTACAGCTGTCAATCACACATGTGAGAAGAGTCACCTCCTCCTCGGGTTCATTCATCTCGCTCTCGTTTCCAGACTGCTCCTCGGTCTCTGCTCCGCCCTCATCCTCATCATCATCATCTTCCTCGTCCAGAGGCTCGTTCTCATCCATCGCGCTGGAGGAGCGGCCGTCTTTCTCCAGGCCTGCACACACAGGAATGTTGCTACTGACCAAACCAGACCAAAACAGCAGCATCCGGCTCGGCCAAGGGATAAAAATAAACCGGCACTACAGAAGCACTGGTTTAAAACCAGACGGACAACACACACACACACACACAAACGACAGCATTCCTGAGGAGCTATTCTGGGTCTGTTTGTTTAGCACTGATACTCTTACACTCACTGCAGGAATGTGTGTCTTTTTCTCTCGGCACACGTCAGGCATGAAGGAATGAAACAAACCAGTGTGTCAGTGAGAGGAATGCTGCTCGACGAGGAGAGTGGAAACAACCAGAAAAACAACTACACACACATCAGGGCTGGGCGGTCTGACCATGTGTGGGTGTTTCTTCAACTACGGGCATTTTTGGCCCTGGAGACTTCAGGAAATGCCCTCCATAAAACACACACTATCACTGGATCATTTCATTTTTCTCCTGCAGTTCAACAAAATGAATAAAATGGCAGATTTTCTTGACGCTAATTTCATCATGTGTTTAAATGTGTCTCATCTGATCAGAATCTACAGTCTGTTTTATAATATCAGTCGTGAACTTCCTCTTTTATTATAATGGAAAGCTGTTTTTGCACATTTCAGAATGATTCATTCATCAGGGTTAATATCGTTAACTAAAATGTTAACACACACACACACACACACACATACATAGACGCACACACAGATGCACACGCACACAGACATACATAGACACACACACACACACACACATACATAGACACACACACACACACACACACATACATAGACACACACACACACACATACATAGACACACACACACACACACACTTGCATACATAGACACACATCCACACACTCACAGATGGAAACAAACACAGACGCACACACAGACGTAGACGCACACACAGACAGACACACACACGCACTCACAGATGGAAACACGCACAGATACACACACACATAGACAGACACACACATACACAGACACAAACACACAGATGGAAACACACAGACGCACACTCACACACACATACATAGATGCACACAGACACAGACACACACAGACACACACACACACACACACACACACACACACACACACATAAGACGCATGCACACTCACAGATGGAAACACACACAGACACACACTCACACACACACAGACGTGCACACACACAATCACAGATGGAAACACACACACAGAAGCACACACTCACATGCACGCACACACACTCAGTGTCAGACAAGTGTTTTTTTACCCAGTTTGACGAGGAACTCTCTCTCCAGCTGTGTGACGTGCACACAAGCCTCCTCCAGAGACGAGCACAGCTTCATCTTGGGCCGCAGCAGCTCCAGCGTGTCTGTGATCATGTACTCAATATCGATGGGGAACGGCTGATCTTTAGTCCATACATCAACACTCTTCTTCCACCAGATGTACCTCTAAAACACACAAGAATATCATTCACTGCGCTGAACGTCACAACTGGAGATAATATAAATGTAATATTTTTGAAAGAAGTCTCTTCTGAGGCGTCGCACATGAGCGTGTCATCTGTCTGTGATTGGCTGGTTGAGAGAGAAAAGCTAACCTGGAAATAAATGAGGAAGCAGTCGAGCTTCTTCTTGCTGGAGCCACGGTCGAAGTACTGCCCACAGGTGTCCAGCAGGGTGCAGACCATACGGATACGGAACAGGTGCTCGGGCGGGTCCAGCGGGCTCGGAGAACCGTCCGTGTTCACGCCGAACGAGATGAAGGAGAAGAGAGTGCGGAAGATGACGGCGGACTCCACCATACGGTAGTTATACAGCTCACCCAGAAACTTAGCACTGCTGATCCGCCGCTGGTTAAACTTGGGCTGGTTCACCTGACAGTGAAACACATCAACACACACATCTGAAGCAGAGCGTGTCTCTGAGCAGAGTCAGCAGTGACATTATGAGTGCAGGTAACACTTTACAATAAGGTCCCATCAGTTCATGCATTCACTAACATTAACTAACGAGCTTTATTCTCTGTTTTCTCTAGTCAGGTAGCACCAATTTAAAAATAAATACTTTTTTTTTTTTTCCTCAGGAAAATCAATGTAATATATTTTATTCAATAATATTGTTTGATTATTATTTAAAATTCTGAGGGTATTTTATGAAACTATGCAATATTTATAAAATTTTATTTTTCCCCATTGAAAATAATACATTTTTAAATTATTTTTCAATTAAAGCAGTATTCCATGTTAAAATAGAGATGAGGCATTTAAAATCCAAATATTTTGAAGGTAGATTAGTGCCATCTGGTGGGGAAAAAAGAAAAAAAACTTACTTGCATAGTTCCACATAAAGTGGCTTATAAACTCTCTAGTGTTTTTTTAGATATAAATAATCAGCTTTATAATGGTAGTGAATGGGGATAATCCTCATTTTTGGGTGAACTATAGCTTTAAAATCAAAAGCTGTATCTGTTAATATCTCACACACACACACACACACACACACACACACCTCCATGCCTAGACGGATGTCTTCCAGCACACCATCCACCACATGAATGCCCACGTCCTCCTGATATGCCACCAGTCCGGCCAGCAGGTTGGCCACGCAGTGGATGCTGTTGTACTTGACGTTCCAGATGTTGACCATACAGCAGATCAGGTAACTCTTGACATCAGCGTCATGCCAGGGCAACTTTCTCATCTGCCTCAACACCTACAGACACACAGATATGAGAGTGTGACGCACCGGGAGCTGATCGTATGAACATAATAACACACGTGACTTTATTCTGTAACATGTAAAGGCCTATATTGTGTAATGCAGAGTTACCCAACTTCGTAAAGTCAAGAAGCTTCTAGAATTTTTATATATATATATATATATATATATATATATATATATATATATACACACACACACACACACACACACACACCGGACGTGATACCCATAGTGCAATCCACCACATACGTGACGCACCTTCTCAGTGGTGACCTTGGACAGGTCTTTGTAGAGGAGTTTGCGGATGTACTCCTGCAGCGGGGGTCTCTTCCTGCGCACCGTCTTCTCCATCGGCGGAGGGTTACAGTAGTAATAGGCGTTCTCCACCATGGTCACGTAACGCACATCCAGATGCTGAGCCTGTTTCTTACGCATCATTTGCTCCTGAAAACACAGACATGTGCAAGAGTGTCAGTTAGAGAGCTGCATGATTCCGGATAAAATGAGAATTGTGGTTTAAAACAGAGATCAATAGTCTGAATAGTCATTTACTAGAAGTTATATTTAAATTATTTAATTCATTTGAATGAATTATTATTTTAAAAATAATAAATTGGTTTGAATGAACGATTCAATGACTCACTCGTAAAGACTTCACTTGTTTCATTACTGGATAAATCAGCATTTTTGAACAAATCTCTGATTGACTCAATGGCAAACACATTTTTTTAACAGTCACTTGTCGCCACCTACTGGTGTAACAATGTAATTGATATGTCAAGCGTCAAGTTACTTTCAAAAGGTGATTTGCTCTATTTTGATTGGTACTGTAGACATCAGTGTTTATATCTGAACTATAAACTTTTATCCCAGTACTTCTGTGTTCATCTGAACTATTGTAAGACCGAAATAACAATACTGTGTGTTTGAAAAGAAGTGAGGACGGACCAGTAAGACGCTTGTACGCAGGTGAGAGTCCGGTGAACGGAAGAGGAAGCGTCCACAGGTCTCCAGCAGTGTGCAGGCCATCTCGATATGATGATGAGAGAAATCAGACAGCAGCATCTGCACACGCGCGCACACACACACACACACACACACACACAGAATACCAAAAAAAAAAAAAAAAAAATCAGCTGTCAGTGCCATTTTCATCACATGAACCAGGTAAAATGATTTTGAACCGATGCTATTTCAGTATTATTTACATACTATTTTATTTATTAATATTTTGAAGTAGGTTTTTATTTTCAGTTCATTTTAATTTTAGTTTTAGTAATTTTGTTGTGTTTTTGTCATTTTTATTAGTTTTTTTTTTCTATATAGCTTTAATTTATTTTAATTCCAGTTTTAGTCATTTTAATATATCAGCTTAATTAATAACTTAATCACTTCAGTTTTCTTATTTATTTCATTAACATTTCTCATTTTGAACATTTCTAAGCAGGGTTATTATAGTTAACTAATACGTTAACCAAATAAAATAAAATACACAAAAACGTATTTTATTTCAGCTAGTTTCCGAGCAACATTTCTCATTTTCATTTAGTTTAACTTGATGTACTAAAATAACTAAAACTGAAATAAAAATTAATAAAAACTATATAGACATTTTTTTTAAAAACAAACTAATAAAATGTCAAAAACGCAAAAAATTACTAAAACTTCAAAATTAAAAAGGAATATATAAAAATGAAAACAAATTCAAAATATTAACTCAAACTATAATAGTATCTCAAAAATACTAAAATAACAAGTTTTAATATTTTATTTCATCTCAGCTTTATTTGTTACCAAAAATGATTTGTAATAGTTTTAGTTAACAATAACAACACTGTATTAAACACACTGCTTCATTTAAAGTAAACATTATATGAAAACCAATCAAATTATTTTTGCCATTACATTGTTCATCTTAGTATGGACTTCACAGTGAAGCACTACTGAGTGAGCACACACTGTAGGCATCATCAGATGATACCGCTCACCTTGAGACAGTGCAGCGTGTCCGTTTTGGAAAACATCTTGAACTTGGCCAACTCCCCGATGAACCTCACCGTCTTATTCTTGGTCTCGATGTTGATTTGGTCCTTCTTTCTGATCTATAAGACACACAAACACTCACTTTGATGCATTTTAACGCATCCTGCTTCTAAAATAGAAGAATTCGAGTGCGCACTGCTGGTGGAGAAGGCAATCATGTGATGCACTGTGACGAGGTCTATTTCAGGATGCTGCCTATGTAGGCTATAGTGAGCGAGGAGCTTATGAGAAACACACTCACATGAAATCTGAAATCTCCTTTGAGCATTGAGCAGAGATCTTCCGCCACGTCAGACATGCACGGGTGCAGCGTGGCCACCAGACGAGCGTAGAACGGCAACAGATCCAGCCTGAGTCACAGAGACACAAAATACTTGATAAGATCACATCACTGAACGCTTCAGCTACATCTAGTGTACACAGCTACAGATGAGCAGAGAAACACACCTCTGTCTGGGCACTGTGAAGAGAGCGCGAACCAGCTTCCTGCGATTGGACTTGGTGTTCATGTTCATACAAAAGTCCATAGCAGCCTGAAAACATGTTTAAACAGAACAGGCACAGCAATGAGAGAAACAACCCATCAGCCCTGTTATAGTTAACTACTACAAATCGTTTTGGCAATTGAAATAAAGCTGAAATAAAAGTATTGCATGAAAAACTTAAACGAAAATTAGAACTAAACCATACTAAAATTACTAAAACTTAAAAACATATGAAAGCAAAATGAAAAAAAAAATGAAAATATAAAAATAAAAGCTAATTTAAAATTGAAGTAAATACAATATTAGTATATAAACAATACTGGCTATGATCAAGCGCTGTATATGTGTGTATACTGAGCTGTTTAGACGTGTGTGTGTGTGTGTGTTAGGGGGTGTTGAAATTAATCGCTTCTCTCGCACTAGCGTAAAATGGCTGAGGGAGGTGAAACACAAAACAAGTAATAAAAAATGCGAATGTGTGTGCTTGAGAGAGTGTGTGAGCGTATGCGTGTATGAGAGTTCATGCGAGCGAGCGCGGGCGTACGTGCGAGTGAGAGAGTGCGTGCGAGTGTGTGTCAGAGTACGTGCATGCGAGTGTGTGTGCATGTGCGTGTGAGTGCATGTGTGAGAGAGTGCAGGCAAGTAAGTGTGTGCGAGTGTGTGTGTTTGTTTGTTTATGATTTAATGCCATGCGAGCTACCTCGACTATATTCATGGCGAGAACAAGATTTTTATTTATTTTATTTTTTGCGAGTGTGTGTGTGCGAGAATGTGTGTTCGAGCGAGTGTATGCATGCGAGTGAGTATTATTGTAACTTGACAGTTTCATGCGATTTTAGTATTTACTAGTGTTTATAAGTTCTAAATGCTCCTGTCGTCTGCTGTGTTCAGACTTTAGTTTTGTTTAAGTGTACTTTCTCGGAGCAGATAAAATAAAAATGTTCATATATCTGACTGCTTGTATTCATTGATGAAAATGTAGCCATGTGCAGTAATATTGAAGATTGAGGATGCAACGCATTGTGGAATCGAATCGAATGATTAACATGATGATCGCAATCGAATTGAATCATGAGACCAGCGACGATTGTGTGTGTGCGTGTGTGTCCTCCATCAGGTCAGTTCTGTGTGTATTTGTACTCTTTACCTTGTCAATCAGGTCTCTGTTGATGCAGTTTGGCAGCTGCTGGATAAAAGCATCCACGATGAGTTTGAGATGAGAGCCGGTGCTGGCCTCCTCATCCTCCTGCTCTGTACGCACACAAACATCAACATGATCACATTACATCACATGTGTGCATTTGGCAGAGGCTTTTATGCAAATTGAATCAAACTGCATTCAAGGTACACATTTTCTCAGTTCATGCATTTACTGGGAATCAAACCCATGACCTTCACATTGCAAGCACCATGCTGTAGTGATTGAGCTACAGAAATGGCATGACGATTCAAAGCTGTTTCACTGGGAGGTTTAATAAATTTCAAAATAATGCCATAGACAAAAAAAGTAAAATACAGATAAAGATGGACTAATACTGAAACTTTCCCTTTACTGCCCTCTGGAGGTTTTGGAGGTGCACTATTCAGTGTGTTTTGTTGAGAAAACATAAGTGTAGTGTGTAGTGTACAGAAAACAATTATGAGATGGGAGGAAAAATAGTAAGTCAATGCTTTTGCATTCGCTCGCAAAATGTTTGCTTTCTTTGCGTTTGCTTGCAAACCTTCCTTGTTCGTTTCTCGGGGGAATGCAAAACTTTTGCTAGAGAATGCAATATTTTTGTCCCTTTCCATCACCATGTCCCTTTAGGGGCTCCGTAGTATGTGTGTGTGTACCTTGCTCATCCAGTAACTTTTTGGCCAGTTCTTCATTTTCGGTTTCGTCGGTTGCATCCAGATCTATCGGGTCATCCGTGATGTCCAACGCTTCCAGCTCCATCTCCAACTCCTCAGTGCTGTTTCCCTCTCGCCCCTCTACACACACACACACACACACACAACATATACTATTACATACTGTTTCACATGCTACTTTGAAGAGGCCATACAATGTCTTGATGTTGTTTTTGTGCTCTGCTAGAACAGGTTTTCCTGCTTGAATGTTGATTATTTTCCTCATATTCTCCATTATTGCAACTCCTCTCTTCCCAGTCTGTCAGTAACGCTCTGTTTAGTTCCTGTCTCTATGAAGCCCCTCCTTCTGAAATGCACAATGTGCTCTGATTGGTTGGCTGGACAAGTGTGTTGTGATTGGTCAAGTGCTTCGAGCGTGTTTGGGAAATGTAAGAAAACTCAAGACTACAATGGAGGCGTTTCAGGGAGTTCAGAAACAATGACACTGATATAGAGAAGAACTTTGCAGAGCTTTTTCATGCTGAAACAGCAACATTACACACTAAAGAAAGATGAATATGGGAAAAAGCAGAATAGGACCCTGCATATGCAAGTATTACACCTGACTTTTCAAAACCATTCCATACCTTTGCTGCTCTGGCTGCTCTTCGCATTGTCCTTGAAGAGAATGGCAGGTACAAATGCCTTCAGATCCACCATGTTCTCGTAGAAGTTACGAGCGTCCTCGTCCTCCCAGATGCCACCTTCCAGATCATACTCTCCTGGTTTTCCCGGTGTGAAGATATCGATGCCCGGACCGTGTTCTGCCACACAAAACAACAAATCATGTGCATGCCAAGACAACATCTCTGCACAGAAGAAGTCATGCTGGCGGTCGTACCTTCCTGGACGGTTTTGTCCTGAGGAAGTTCTGGCATGTTCTCGTCCAGCAGATCGGCCAGAGTTTGAGTGTTTGCCAGCAGCTTCTGATAAGAGGTGGCGAACTCCTCGTACTGCTTATGTCTGTCCTCACTGAGCTCTCCTTTAGAGTGAAGGATACGCCTACAGAGAAACACAAAACAGGAGCTATGACATCCCTACATTGCAAAAACCACACAAAAAAGTGCTATGACTATGACGACTTCTGAGAAACCCGGAAATGTGAAAAGCGTCCATAGACAAACCCACCTGTTCTGTCTCTCGATGTTCTGCAGCTCTCGGTGGTCTTTCTTCAGGTGTTTGGTGAGGGAGGTGAAATATTCTCTCAGCAGATTCTGGAACGGCTGCTGTTTCTCTGCATTGATGATCTGGCTGGGAGGGAATGACAAGCCGAACTTCTCGGCCGCGTTCTTGACTTTCCGCGGCACCAGCCCGGCGATATCGTCTCCGCAGTGCTTGCAGAAGCTGATGATGACGGAAACGTGCGTGTGCGTCTCTCGGTCGGCGCCGATGATGTTCTTCAGCTGCTCGTAGATGAGCGACAGCCCCTCCTTATCAGTGAACAGGCCCACGATAGTGAGCTCGGCGATGAAGCGCAGGTCGGTCCGCAGCTTGCTCACGTTGGGCGCCTTCTCCTCCTTCCTGGCCTCGAAGTGTCTCTTCCAGGCGGCCAGCAGCAGCGGCGCAAATTCGGCGTAGCGCTGGTGGAACAGGGAGCAGAGATGCACGGCACAGCCCACGTCTGAGATCTTCAGCTTGGCCTCCACCATGGAGCTCACGGCCTCGCCGATGTACTTGCTGAGGTTGAGCGAGTCGAAGTCTTGCGACAGCGAGCTGCGCTGCTGCTCCGTGAGCGTGCGGAGCTTCTTGACGAAGGCCGTGTTCTTCTTCAGGCTGGAGTCCAGGCGGCTGAAGAAGGCCTCCTCCGGACGCGTCTCCTGCACGTGCTGGTTTTTCGCTCGCAGCTCCTTCCTGCCGTGGTGTCGCTCCCACGCCTCCTGCTGGAGCTGATCCGCCTCTTCCTTTTCCCTGGTAAGACACAAAAAACAAACTGTAATTACAAAGTATATCATTTTACTATCATTGAGATGTTTTAACAAGCATGCAGGGCTTGACGTTAAGCCTTGTCATGTGCAAGTAAATCAGTCATTCACTTGTCTGGGTAAAAAAGTTGCTTGTCTGGAAAAAATAAGACTTTTGCGTTGTATTCTGAAGCAATATTCTCATCAGTGTTCATTCAGCTTTGACATATTTAAATCTGCCTATTTGTAATATTTACCCTTTTTTTTTTTTTTTTACCTTTTCCCCCCTAATCTTATTAAATGTATGCTTCTTTCATTTTAAAATCTTGAGTTTGATCAATAAATTTAAATAGCATAATAAGACACTATAGGGCTGTTAAATAATTTACACTGAAAAACTGCATTAAATAATGTTATAAGGTTGTTTTAAATATTTTTTGAAAAAACAAATAAATGTTGGGGGGAAAAAATTATACTTTGAAACTAAACCACCAGTAGGTGGCGACAAGTGACCGTCTTAATGAATGACTCATTCATTCAAAAGATTCGTTCAAAAGGCTGATTCATTCAAGTATGAGGCAGTTGTTTATGAATGGGTCATTGAATCTTTGACTCAACCAATTCGTTTAAAATCATTCAGTCATGAAAGTGTTTCTATGAGATGTGCTATGATTCTGCTGTGATCTTTGTTTGGAACCATTTTTGCTGCTGAAACAGAACAAAAACAGTCAATATTGCATCTAAAAATGTAAGTGACTCTTAATATTAACTACTTGTTTATGAACTGTCGTATGAAATCAGCGTCACATTTTCAATCGTGATGGTATTCAGGAAGTCTTGTGATGTTGCTTATATGTTGTAAATATAAAAACTTCACATTTTGAATTTTTACCACAGTATGTTGTGTGTGCTGCGCTCATTTGTTTCCATTCCTTCTCAAGATGAGGCTTTGTGAGCTTCAAAAACGCAACCTTGTTACGTCAGTACATTATACATTATATGTTATTATCCACTATCGACCGCCACTTACACTAAATGTAATAAAATCAGAGTCATTCTTTCGTGTTTATTTGTCATTGACATTCAGGTCGGACAAGTAAAATTAAAACAGTAATTAAAACAGTTCCAAACGAAGCGACGATTGTGCATCTCCGAACAACACACAGTGGAATGGATCAGCGTTTTTGAACAAATCAATGATTCAATGATCCATTCATAAAGACTAGCTGAATTCAGAACTGCATACTAGTATACCACTCTTACTGCTTTTACCATATCTTTCTATGGCAGTTCCGAATTCGGCAACAGTCATTTGCTTAATTCCTGAATGAATCGGTTGAATGAATGATTCAATGACTCAATCGTTAAGACAGTGATTTTCCGCTACCAAATGGTAGTTTAGCTTTAGATTTAAAGTATCAATTCATTTTTCAATTTCAGTATTTAAAATATTATTTTATAGCATCATTTATGTAATTGTAAATGCAGTGTAAGTACATCTAGCATCTGTCACTTCTGCTGTGAAAAATTTTATTTTACTGACACTGATTTCATTGAGTTTATTGATTAAATGTAAGAATTTGACAAAGACGATGCATGGTTAGAAAAAGATTTCAACTCAAGCGCTCTTACTTCAGCTGCGCAGCCTCTTCCTCTTTCTGTCGTTTGGCTTCCTCCTCCAGCAGCTTCTTCTCCTGCTCCTCCTGCTGTCTCTTCTCCTCCTCCTCTTTCTTCCTCTGCTCCTCCTCCGCTCTCTGCTTCTCCTCCTCTTTCTTCTTTCGCTCCTTCTCCTCCTTCTTCCTCTTCTCCTCCTCAGCCCGTCTCTTCTTATCATCGGCCGTCTTGCCTCCGTCCTTCTTCCCGCTCATCTTGCTCTCGTCTTTGCTCTTCTCACGGGACGCGGCGACCTGTCTGTCGCCGTCTCTGTCCTTGTTGCTGACGGAGCCTGTCTCTCTCTCCTCCATGTTGACGGACTTCTTGCGTTCAGCAGGCATGCTGCTACTGCAAAACATGACAATACTTCAAATTAAACAATATCTGATAATAATTGCAAAAGTAAAAATATAAGCACTAGGATATTGCACTTTAAAGGCATAATGTTTTAAAAATATTTTGCACTTTTAAACAAATTTTGCATTAAAAAATATACTGCATATATTTTTGCACAGTTTAAAAAAAAAAAAATTATAATTAGATTAAAAGTGCAAAATATATATTTTTTAAAAACGATTTTGCATACGGCATACTGTTTTTAAAAATATTTTGCACATTTAATCAAATTTTGCATACGGCAAAATTGTGTATTTATTTATTTTTATTTTTTTTGGCACTCTTAAATCAAAATTTTGCCCTGAAAAATAAGAATACTGTTGTTTTGGTTTTTTTTAAATGATTTTGCACTTATAATAAAATTTTGCATACGGCATACTGTTTTTAAAAATATTTTTGCACTAATTAATTTTTTCATAGAAAAAATTATACTGTATATTGCATACTGTTTATATATATATATATATATATATATATATATATAGCGCATTTAATCCAATTTTTGCATTGAAAAATATTAAGTATATGGCATACTGTTTTAAAAAATATTTTGCACTTTTAATCAAATTTTGCATACAGTATACTGTTTTTTTTAGGAAATATTTTGCACTTTTACTCAATTTTTTGCATTGAAATGTATACTGTATATAGCATACTGTTTTTGAAAAAAATATTTTGCACTTTTAATTCAATAGTTGCATTGAAAAATACCATATATAGCATACTGTTTGTTTATATATATATTTTAATCCAATTCATTAAGAGTCATTGAGAATGTCAGTCACTCTGAATAACCTGTACTTTACTACTGCATTATGGGATATGTCTGTTCTGGTTGCATACTGCACGTGCTGTCCAATGCCGTGGTTATGCAGGTATTTAATACACAATCTGCATATAATACAGAAATACTGCCGCAGCCCAGGTCAGGTTCAGTGCCACGCCTCCTTAAACACACCTGTCAATCATGCTCAGGTGAGTTTTATTAGGTAGTGATTAATTAACTCTAAACTCTGCAGGAAGGCGGTTTTTCAGAAGCAGAACTGAACATCTCTGATCTAAATGCCGGAATACAGTTCAGATAACTGCTGTTCAGGTGCATGTGTGGTTCGTATTCAGCAAAACTGGTGCTCTCGGCCCAAACATCCGGAAACACACACAAACACTCTCTCTGACATACTCAAAATTCACAAACACACATATCATAAGTTCAACCGCTGACTGTGTCGCTGTATGACCTAATAAGACTCTCAATAACAACAACAAAAACTACTGAACAAACAAATCCACAAACAGCAACAGCTGCAATAATAAAAATCCGACTAAATAAACCACATAAATCATGTGGGTCACTGCCATCCAAATATATTGTTGCTTTTTCATACGCAGTTCATTTATAACAAAAACTGAATCATTTTAATGAAGCGATTGAATGTTTGACTGCGTGTTTATGAATTAGCATTAGCCGTTAGCTGCCGTGAGGCCGCTCGTATGTCAAATATAACACGTTTATTCCGCAAACAGACGAAAATGACCAAAACAAAGAGATTTTCTGTCACTGACATAAACACAATTGTATTTAAAATGAAATGTCAGTCTTACCTCATGTGCTTGTGTTAATATTCATAAGTTTAGTCTGTAAATGACACGGCGCTCGATAGTTTTCAATATTAGGACCCCTGAATGTGGCGCCCCAACCGTGCCTGATCAAAAAAAAATTATTCAGCCAAAAGAAAAATAAATGTGGTAAAATAAAACAGATAAAAAAAATTACGAAACCAGATAAATTCCAGTGTTTAACTTAAACTCATGTAATTAATGTCAAATGGATGCCAAGTTTATTTCATAGTGTTACTCTAACTCTTCAAACGCTTTCAGAATCTATCTATCGATCTATGTCATTAATCACCAGAACGATATACGTATGTTTTATTTTGTAGAAAAGGTACAAATAAACATAAATTGTTTGGAAAAAAAGTTGTGCATAAGCTTTATTCAAAAAAACTTTTATTTGTATTATTTTTTCAAAAAACATAAAGTGTCATAAACCTGAGAAACATCTCGTATGAAAACGTAAAAAAAATTAACTGACATTAAGCTTACAAAAAAAGTCTTAAAACATATATATGTACATATTTTACTGCCACAAAACTTATCTGTAGCCTGTAGATGGAGCTATTGGCGCATCTCTCTCTCTCTCTCTCTCTCTCTCTCTCTCTCACACACAGGGAAGAATTCGTGAGTCTGGATCATTTGTTCATCATCATCTCATATGTGACTCATTCAGTCTTAATGCTGTTTCTCAGGTGGCAGATGCTGAAATACTGCCTGAGGTGTTCAATAAAACACAGGTGAAATGAAAACCCCAGTCTCTTTATTTTGTCACATGTAGGGGGTTCTTTTAATGCAGTCAAGAAGCTGTGAAGTATTAACTTTAATATCAGTCATTCACAGCAATATTTTCTCCTGAACAGCGTCATAAAGTCAAACATTTCAGCGGAGCGGAGGAGCAGGTTTTGATGTGCCGCTGGGAATATTTCCAGGTGAAAATGCCAGGGAAACACGGTCAAGGACGTGATAATGATTATATCAGGAGATGCATTATCTCAGAAATAACGACAAGCCTCGCAAGGACACCAGAGCTCATTCTGCCATCACATTTGACTGTGGGCTAGACCAACACTACATTTATGCAAAGAATATGATCTGTTATTGTGAAGGTGAACTTATGCAAACACAGTCCTTAAGATGCATGTCATATTCACCTGACCACAGTGAAGCAGACTGTAATTTGTTTATTTTAGAGATTTATTATTTTATCAAGTTCAAATATTACATTTAGAGAGTTGAAAGGGAGAAAGTGCAACGCGCAGTATGGCGGAATAAGTCCCGCCTTCTAAATAAGAGCCAATCGCCGATTGGTAAAGTCATCGCGTCACTGCAGCTGCCTTTGGAAGCTCCGGTTCCTGTAGAAACAGTAAGACACGGGCACTGCACAGCTTGATCCAGCCTGAAAAATGCATTTTTTTTTTTGTCACGATTCAAGCATTTAGAAACAAAATTTATGAGACAGATTTCATTGGTGATTTCAAATATGAAATTTAATCGAAAGCTTTGTCGAACAGCTTTGGAGAATTTGATGTTTCCATATTCAAAGAGATCGTGCATTTGCATACCCGAGAGATGTTTCAAAGATGGCCGCCGAGTGAAATGACTTAAAGGGACTTTGTTATTATATGCATTTTATTATTCACATTTAGTATTGTTTTCCCCCTTATATCTGCGATCATGAAAACATTTGTGGTTCACAAGTCACCGGTTGAGAACCAGTGCAGTAGACTGGTGATATGAATTCAATTGTAGCTTTATTCTCACTCTGTGTAGTGACAAATTGGGTCCCCTCCAGAAATCGGTACATCCCACAAGATCCCATAGGTACTTGTAGTGCCTTTATACAATTCCTACAAAATCACGTTATGATAAATGTTTAAACTACGTTATAATGACTATTTATGTCTGTATAGCGTGATAGCTTAGTTTATACACGCATTTGCACTACAATCACCTTTAATGTAATTATATGTTTAATTAAGTGTTAAATGTCCAAATATTTCAGTTATAAATAAAACAAAATGATTATTCACTTAATAGGTTATTATAATCGTTATTTATTAATTAACAGATAATCAAGTGTAAGAAATTACATTCAGTTGGTTTTATTATGCACTAATTTGTTTTCTTACGCATTAAGCTATGGGTATTTTAAATGAATATCATTCGTATATACTTAGGATAATCAGATTTCGAGGGAGGACCTGATTTGTCATGACACCGGCCGCAGGTCTTCTTTAATGGCTTTATATAGTGGTACGAGTGAGTTTGCCCACAGCTCCCTCTGGTGGCCGGGGTTGGTATGTTGGAGTTGTTGTGCCGTAAACACCATAGTGAGGACGGTGCGCTCAAAGTCCTCCATCCGCAGCGAGCCACGGCGGAGCGCCAGATTGGCACCGAGCCGCTGGATCTCAGAGAGGCTTCTGGGAAGCACGTCCTCACACAGGACCTCCAGAACCTCCAGCTTCCGCATGGATGCCAGTTCCTGATCGGATATGTGGAGCGTCCCGCGTGCCGCGTCCATGTATGCACCCGACAACAACACCTGCAAAACAAGACCACCAAAAACACTGAAGAAATAAACAGAAGTTTCAAAGCAGACGGTGTATAAATTGTTGCAAAGCAGCTTCATTTCTAAGAATGTTTTGGTTGCATTTCCATTAAGTTCTAAAAAAACGTTACTTTTGGATGTTTTAAAAACGTGGTTATTCAAACATTCCATCTTATCATTTTGCAAATATTATGGGAACATTTCAGAAAGAAATAGTTCAAAAGTAAATAAGTATAAAATCCCAGCTATCAGAGAACGTTCTGGCAAGGTTCTCTCAAAGTTATGAACAAACGTTCTTCCAGTAATGTTCTCAAAATGTTAAAGAAATGTTTTAGATTCAGTAACGTTTTTTAAATGTTACTACTTGTTTCAGAACGTTCAGAGAACATTCAAAAGTAACGTTCCCGTAATGTTTGAATAATGATAAAATGGAATGTTCCCTTAATGTTCGCATAACCAAGAAAAACATTCAGAGAATGTCATGAAAATAACATTTTCATAACTTAATGGAATGGAACTTAATGGGAATGTTAGTAAAACATTCTTAGAATATATTTTTGTTACAGTAGATGAGACATTTAAAAAAACAAATGAACGTCCAATAATGTTTTTTGTGCTAACGTTTTGAGAACATTATTAAAGACCAGATAACTATTAACGTTACTGGAAGAGCATTTGTTCATAACCTTGAGAGAACCTTGCCACAACATTAACTAAAGTTCTGATAACATTCCCTGTTGGTTATAAAGCAGCTCAAAAGTGTCATTATTCAGCTCAATTCATTTCAATGTTGATTCAGTTCAGTTCAATACTGTCAAAGTTCATCAATTACGAAGCAAATCTGATTCAGTTATAAAGCAGCTCTGTCATTATTGAGATCAAGTTTTGTTCTCATCTGATATCGTCAGTGCAGTCAAACTGATTATATTATTGAATATTAACCCCCAATTTAAAAGAAGCACATGATGAATACAAAATAACTCTTGATTCGCCTTCACACTGATTCAGTGACGTTCAACAGACTAAGTGTTCAATAAAACAGCTGTTATGGATGATGAATACCTGCTATCTAATGAGAGTTCAGTCTGATGTCTTGTTCAATCTGTCTTTAGCGTGTGATGAGGCGATCATCAGTCTTTAGCCTGGCGTCTGATTTCAGCTGGAGTCATGCAGACTCATTCAGTGCCACACCGCTGGAATATTAACATGTCTTTTTGTTTTTTGGATTGAATCTAAATGGAGATCTTGTTTATCTCCCGGTTTGGAGCGGCTGATGGATCTGACAGCTGGAGAGATTGCAGAGCTCAGCACAACTCAATAACTGAATAAACTCAAGTATATGAAGAGATAATAAGAGCTTTTGATCGCTTCCTTCATTCAGCGGACGATGCTAAAAACCACATTAAACACTGCAGATAAACAACACTGAGGAAAGTTTCATTGCTCAGCAAAACTTTACACCCTCCTAAAATTTCTTGTTAGAAATAAAACAGGTTTGATTGAGTAAACACAGAGCTATTTTGAATATGATGAGCTTTGGATTGTACATATTGGTATCTGGAAATAGTTTGAAACATTGTTGAGATCTCTAGAAGACGCAAGTGAGATGTGGTTAATTTAAAAGTTTCATTCGTCAAATGTTACTACTTGTTTCAGAAAGTTCAGAGAACATTCAAAAGTAACATTCCCATAATGTTCGCAAAATAGAATGTTCCCTTAACAGGGAACAGTTTTCATAACTTATTACATTTTTGTTAGCTGGGATTCTCTTTCACTGGGTTGCAAAAGCTGCTGTGAAACAATATGTATTGTAAAAAGCACTATACAAATAAACTTGAATTGTATAGATATCAAATGTGTGATTTTTCTTTCATATGGGTGAATCTCACAGCACCTCATAGAGAAGGTTGGCGTCTTCCACAGATTTCTGAAAGGAGGGGTTGAGCAGGGCTGGCGTCCCTCGCTTCACTCTGAAGGCTGATGGGTACAAAGCTGAGAGACAGAGAGAATCATGGGTAATGTGACTGACACTTTACCTTTACAAAGTTCATCACAAGTAGCTTTTAATATATTTTAATATAACTAATATATAGAAGGTGCATAGTGTCATACACCAATACAAAACACCATCATGATAACACTAAAAAACGCTATAAACATTTAACTCTAATGTACATAAGACGTGATTCTGGGAATATCGTCTTTATCAGCAAACAAAAATATTTTCTAAAAACGTTTTGCTGGCATTCCCATAGGTTATATTTAAATTTAAAAAAAATCTTGGTTGTGCGAATGTTACGGGAACATTATGGTAACGTTACATTTGAATGTTGTTATCTGAACATTCTGAAGCAAGTAGTAACATATATATATAAAAAATAAAAAAACATTAGACCAAATGTTTCAGGAAGAAATATTCCATGAACGATGTGTAGGCCTATATATTATGTTTTTGTGCTAACGTTTTGACAACATTATTAAAGACCAGATAACTTTGAACAAACGTTCTATTAATGTCACTTGAAGAATGTTTGCCAAAGTTCTAAGAACTTTCACTGCCAGATTTTAACTTCCAAAAACTGTAGGCTAAATTTAACCGTATTTTACTGTGAAATTTTGTCTATTACAGTTTCCCACCGAATATAGTAAGGGAACTTATCATTAGTCAATTAACAGTTTTGGGGGTTTTTTTTGCCATTTTTGCCTTTATTATGACAGCACAGTAAGTTGACAGGAAACGAAGTTGAAGAGAGAGGGGGGACGGGGTCAGGAAAGGTCCACGAGCCAGGACTCAAACTCGGGACGCCCGAAGCGCAACTGCTCTATATGTCGGCACGCTGCCCACTAGGCTATTGGCGGCGACCAATTAACAGGTTTTTACTGTAGGATTTGAAAGTAGCTAAAAAGCTGAAAGTAGCTAAAACTGGTCGTTAATGTCACTAGTTGACGTCATACTGGCGAGTCCGCTGATCTATATTAATATAAAAATAAATCGTGGAGAGTGGGAGAGTCACAGAATCTAGATAAGGTTTGTCCAAGAAGTTGCTAGATTTGTCAATAGGCTTTCGAAAAAAAGTTTGAAAAGGGGCGGGGAAGTCGCTAAATCCAGCGACAAAATCACTAAATTGGCAGCACTGCCCCAGGTGGCTGGTCCCAGTATAGGTCATAAACCCCGCCCTCTCCATGTAATCTTATAGATGTGAGACAAACTAAACAATTAAATTACACTTCAAATAAATTTTTTTTCAGTCATTTTATGTATTTTATTTTATTTTTATCACACTGTGTTCGTTCTTTAAATAAGTTTGGTTTTAGTTATTTGATGCTATAAAAACGGGGGTGTGACATCATGATTGACAGCTGTGTTCAACAGCTTCTCTGAGCGAAGTAGTCACTGAGGCACCAACAGACTTTTTTCAGGATTTTGGGGAGGAGATTGGAGCTTTAACATTAACTTATACATTTCCATAAAAGTTTATTTCACACTGACACAATGAGTTGTTCTGCAGTATTAACTGATTCTACAGGAGTGTGGGCGGGGCCTTGATATCACGCAGCTCCACTTCGTGCTCACTACTTTTTGAGACATTGGCAGCTTCACTTTTCTACAATGTAAGAGAGTAGAGGTGCGTCGTCCATCTTTTTTTATAGTCTATGGCACTGACATGTTTTGGCAGCACATGTGTTCAACAGCTGCACGTCTGCACCAGATTGGCTGTGCATGAGCATGAGCATGTCAGCGGATGTCGCTGGAAGATATTGGTCTCATTCCATCATGACGGCTGTGTTTAACATTTGCATTACAGGCCTGCAGCCGAAAGACACGGATCTGATGGAGCCGCATCTGTGACGCACTGCTGCAGAAAACATGAGTCACGGAGGAGTGATGCAGCAAGATGATATAGATATAATGTGAATTAAGGATGTGTCTTTAGTCATTCAACAACCAATTATTGAAGTTAAATCTAGACGAGGGAACAAAAACAACTAACTTAGACCAAAAACAAGTTGGAAGCTGAAGGGTCATGCGTTTGATTCTCTCAGGATGTCGCCAACATCACAAGCATTCCACATCTGTTTGGACCAATCATCTGCAGATGTGTGTCTGTCATTCTCAGACTTTCACCTTCACAAACTTGATCCTTCTGCTCTAAACTGCCCTTTAAAGCCTCATGTGTGTTAGAAGCCTGCAGCCGTCGCCAGCCTTCTCCGCTGCATTATCATGGAAATGAGATGCAGACGTGTGTGATGATGTCACTTCATAAAAATATACATCTCGCCATTTTTCTAATGAGGACTTTATATGTGCCTCTGTTAGATATTCAGAAATGAAAGGCAAAGTAGTATCTTCAAAGATAATAATACACAAAGTATTATGGAGCATCATCTGGGTTTGATATTTTAAAGGCATGTTAAAGTACTTATTGGTGTCATTTTATATATAAAGGGCACCATAGAATTATTATAAAAGTCATCAATATCACTCATTCTCATTCAAGTACACTGTTCATGGAATTTTCTAAAATGTTGTCAAACGTTTTTTAAATGTTACTACAGAATGTTTAACAAACATTCAAAAGTAACATTCACATAATGTTTGAAGAATGATACAGTGTAATGTTCCTTTAACATTTGCATAACCAAGAAAAACTGGATGTTTTAAATGTTCACAGAACATTCCAAAAATAACGTTTTCACAACTTAATGAGAACGTTAGCAAAATGTTTTTAGAACATATTTTTGTTAGCTGTGAAACTGCAAAGAGCCACTGAACATCCTTTATTTGAATGTTTATCACAGTAACACCCAGTAAGGTTTGTGTCATTAGCAGTTTGTTTTGATTAAAGGACTCATGAGGTGGAAACTCATTGGCAAAATTCCCCTCGGAGGAGAACGAACATCTCTGTTAGTTCTTACAGCTCGTTACGGCTCATATAATCCCACCAAAACCTCCAGCGTTTCTCTAAACGCTTGACTTTCAGTCCAAACACAAACACCGGAGGCTCGACTCGGTGCCCTTGGACGGATCTCAGCAGCGTTCGGAGGAATCTAATGAAATGTCAGAGCAGATATACGGAGACACGGAGACACCGGCGCGACGTTATCGTCTCCCGTCATCTGGGCCTGCGGAGGACGCCGAGTGCTCGTTTCCACAGATCTAACTGAAAAAGCACAAGGTCGCAAATCTCACATGATTAGCACTTCACATCCCACAAACAACAGACACAAACTATCATTCACGACTGCTGGAGGTCAGAAACTGAAGCTCTATGGCTGCAGGTCCAACTGGAAACCAGTTATTTTGGTATCAGTGATATACTAGTTTTTGTTAAAGTCCCCCTGTAGTCAATCATTTTATCCCTTAAAACTCATCTTTGACCACCAAAATTACATATTTAAATGTTTTTTTCCTTAAAAAAATGTCTTCATGCCTTAAAATAGTTTGAATATAACTTGACACCCTTGCCTCATTTACTATACGCAGTTCTATGAATATGCAAATTAGCCCCGCCCCCATTCACTAGCACCAGTTCAGAGATCCACTCGCTGACGTGATTGATTACAAGGTAGTTTGTGACATCAGAAACACCAGCGTTCACTGCAGTTTTAAAGAGAAAATACTCAGCAATGGTGTTGTTGGCTTGTCTTAAAGCATATTAAAAACACCTTGATTTTCACCACAGGGGGACTTTAATATCTTGAATTAGCCCCTCCTTCTGAAAACCACAATGTGCTCTGATTGGTCAGCTGGAGCAGTGTGTTGTGATTGTTGGGAAATGTCCTGCCCCTTACCATAACCGCCAGTTTCAACACACTTGCTGCATCCTACGCACAAAAAATATGGCACGTCCTGATATTGCTGAGTTAGATGCGATCCTGGGTCAACATATTTTGTTGATCCTGGAACAACATTCTAGTCTGAAAATTTAGTCTTAACCCTATTCCTACCCCTAAACCTAACCCTACTCAGAGGGAAATGATAGATGAATAACACTGATGTAGAAGCACCAATTCATGATTTTAAGCCTAAACTTGACATAATCTGTAAACTTGTCCCTCAAATCTGATTGGTTGATTTGAATGTTGTTCCAGGATCAACAAAAATGTTGACCCAGGAACATGTTGAACTCAGAAATATCAGGTTATGCAAAAATATGTACTGTTTTTGTGAAGAAAAAGCACCTATTTTTTAGTGTGTAGCAGAATAGTAGGCAAGCTTTGTGACATAAATGTGTCTTAAATGGATCATTCTGTCACTTAGTTTTTAAACTGCCCTGTCAATCATCTTGTCACAGTTAAAATCCTCCACATTCAATTTAATTTTAATTCCCTACTGTATCGGAGAGAAATGTAGTCGCTCATATTCAGCTCTACATGTTGATCAGATGTTTCTCATTCACAGCTCATTTTTTTTTTTTAATCTCAGATGTTTCTCAACTTTGATGGCACAATATATATGTGTCCACAAATCTAATTCAAGCATTTAAGCAAAAGTTTTTGTGCTCATGGTCTCTCTGAACAGTGACTGACATGATCTAGTGTAGATAACAAGTGCACTCATGTGGTGTAAGTGTCTGACGGACGTACCTTTCCTCCAGTGCAGGGATGCAGTGATGGACATCTGACACATCAGCGCAGACACGGACAGAATCCGGAGGGCCGTCATTCTGTTTCTCCTCTTCTGACTGCCGTGATAAACAGTAAATACACAGAAGCTCACAGAGAGAGAGAGAGAGAGAGAGAGACGGGCCCCATTCTATTGTCCCTCTTCTTTCAACACACTACTTATTTCTCCTCCCTCTTTGAGCCCGGAATGTGTGTGTTTCATCTGGAAGTCATTAAACTCAAAGGCAATCTGTGTATCTGTCTTCTTCATCTGTTTGTTGTTTTTCTCACAAGTTCATCAGCACCAGCTTTTTCGTCTGGCTCAGCCCTACATCAGGGTTATTATCATTAACTAAAATTGAATCCACTCAGACAGTGTGACTCATATGCTGTTTTTAAGACTAGTGCTGCATGAAAACAGGCTCAGGAATTCAGAGACTGTCGTTCCAGAAATCGCGCTGTTTTCGTTGGCGTCAGACGGCGGGAGAATGTGAAGTTCAGTCCTACAGTTAAAACAACAGTCCAGCAAAGGGACCTCAGACTATCATGACATTTTCACACAATTAAAACCACCTAAAAAAGTGTAAATTCAAGTGTAGTTATCTGGTCTTTAATAATGTTCTCAGAACATTAGCACAAAAAACATTATTTATACATCCTTCATGGAATGTTTTAGTTGAAATGTTTTAAATGTTGCCACTTGTTTCAGAATGTTCAGAGAACATTCAAAAGTAACGTTCACATAATGTCTGCAAAAATGTTAGAATTTTGCAGACATTATGGGAATGTTACTTTGTTACTATGTTCTCTGGACATTCAGAAACAAGTAACATTTAAAAACATTAAACAAACTAAACAGTTTCACGAAAAAACGTTCCATGAAGGATGTATAAATAATGTTTTTGGGCTAACGTTTTGAGAACATTATTAAAGACCAGATAACTATACAAACGTTCTATTAATATACTTTTCATAACTTTGAGAGAACCTTGTCAGAGTGTTAGCGAGACACTTCAGAGATGAAGAAGAAAAGTCACGTTAGTGAAGAGCCGCTGCAGCAGGTGAATCTGACAAGACGAACAGCAGCAAAACCAGAGCAGCTGGTGTGATTTTAACCGAGCGCTGGCCCACATCGCCGGCTTATTAAAACACATCACACGCCGGTGTTTGTTCTGAGAGTCGGCAGATGCTGAGAGATGTCCTGCAGCACACAGATGGCTCAGATCTCACACGGACGCCCCAGGAGGACGAGAGCCGCTGAAGACGCTTCCCAGCTGTTCTGAGATCAGTTGAGCGACGGGTCGCTGCGCAGGGAAACACAGAAGACCCTGCCCGTGAGCGCTGATCCCAGAACAGCCATGCATACGATCGCTACAGAATACAAACACGACGGCAAAATATTGTCGCTTTCCTCAGCTATCAAAGACATTTCTGCTAAAAATTACAGTAACACTTTACTTAAAGTCTTTATATATAATGCATTATAAAAGTATTTTAGTGCATTAATTATGCCTTGTAATGCATTGTATGATCTCATGAATAATTGTAACCGCAGTTATAATACATCTATTCAATGAATACCTTTAGAAAGTATAATGCATTAAAACAAACAATTTCAGATGTAACAAGGAATCTGCAAATATTATAATGCACTTTGACTTTGGTTACAATTATTTATGCAAAGATATACATTATGAATACTTTTATAATGCATTACACATAAAAGCTTTAAGTGTTACCAAAATGACATTTATTTATATAGCTAGTGCTTTCCCAGCTAACAAAAATATGTTTTGCTAACGTTATGAAAATGTTATTTCTAAATGTTTGCCGAACATTCAAAATGTCCATTTTTTAATATGTTTTAAAACTTTTTCTTGGTTAGGTAACATTTTTAGCCTCCTTGTTAGAGCGCCCGACTCCCATGCCAGCAGATCCGGGTTCGAGTCCCACTTGGAGTGGGCGGTTCGAACAGGAGGGGTTACATTGGTGCCGTGACCCGGATGGGAGTGAGGTTTGGGGGGTAAGTGTAAACTGTACATGTAAATCTCACTCCCCTAATCTCAAGAGGTGCTCTTACAACTGCGGTCTTTAGCCTCTTTGTTAGAGAGCCCGACTCCCATGCCAGCGGACCTGGGTTCGAGTCCCGCATAGAGTGGGCGGTTCGAACAGGAGGGGTTACACGAACGTAAAGGGAATATTCCATTTTATCATTTTGAAAACATTATGGGAACGTTACTTTTGAATGTTTCAGGTATTATGTCTAAGTAATGTTTTTGTGCTAACATTTTGAGAACATTATAAAAGACCAGAAAACTTTGAACAAACGTTCTATTAATGTTACTGGAAGAATGTTTGTTCATAACTTTGAGAGAACCTTGCCAGAATGTTCCCTGTGTTATAAAATAAAGAAATACTGTTAATGTTTCAAAATTCATCAATTATGACACAATTTTAATTTCAGCTATAAGCAGCAATGGTGTCATTATTCAGATCAATAACGGTGTCAATGTTCTGAAGTTCATCAATTATGAAACAAATAGTTGTCATACAGTAATAGTAGAGCTATAAAATGAATGCGGAGCAGCTCAGATCATTTGATGAGAAAAGTTTGAGTTCTGACTTTTGATTGCAGAGGAGATGTTTTTTCTCTGAGAAGCAGGAGGCTTTTCAGCAATTGTTCTCATTTCTTCTCTACTGATTCCAGACGCTCCATTTCACCCGCTGGTGGCGCTATGGGAGCATGTTTCTGTCTCTCTTCTTTGGAGAACACTTTAAGGTGTTGTTTGGGATTGAATCCAGGTGGGCGCCCTTGTGAGCCCCTTGAAGTAATTGCCGCTGTAAACCTCAGATATGTAAATGTCCTGCGATTGTTGGCTTTGTGTCTCTGAATAGCTGTAATTGCTGCACCGTGATGTCGCGTATAAAAGCACCGGTTTATCTGCTTTTAAACCGAATGAAAGAGTGCGATGGAGAACAACATCTAAGACACCAGCCCTGCATACGGTAAATCACCCTCGAGTCACCGTGTGAAGACGCCTGTCTGACATATAATCTGACCTACAGACACATGCAATGCGTCCGAAATCACGTCCTGTCTGAGTAGGTGCTACATTTGAATTTGAACTTATTCATGACCATTAAAAAAAGTATGTTCTATATAGTATTAATGAAATACGAGCACACTACATTGGCCTTTTTATCATTATCATGTGACCTACCAGTGTCAGTTGCGATGCAACTGTGCAACTTTTCATCTCACAATTCTGACTTTTTTTCTCACAATTGCAAGTTTTTTATCACGCAATTCTGACTATATAAAAAAAGTCAGAATTGCAAAACATAAACTTTCTGACTTTTATTCTCACGATTGATATCACGCAGTTCTGACTTTATATCAAAAAAGAGAAAAAAAGTCACAATTACCTTTTTTATTATTATTTTTTTTATGGCAGAAACAAGCTTCCATACTATTTATACACATCGTTCACGGAACATTTTTTTCTAAAACATTTCAGTTGGTTGTTTTTAAATATTACTAATAGTTTTAGAACGTTTAGAGAACATTCAAAAGTTCCCATGTTTGAAGACTGATCATATGGAATGTTCCCTTAACGTTCGCATAACCAAGGAAAAAAACGTTTTTAAAGAATTTAAAAAATGACAAGTACCTTTTCAGTTAAGTTTACAGACTATTCCTTCATCCCTAAAACACAACACAATGAGAAAATTCCTTCATAATAACATTATGTACATTGCGCCATTTTTCACGAACTTTTCTTAGAGTGTAATATTTCTTTTTAGCAACAGAAGTTTGTTTTTTTCTCTATATACTTCCTCAGTTAAAAAAGGTGAGGAATGTGAGAAAAATATTTTAATAAATAGAACAAAAAAACATATAAACCTAAAAGTGGAGTACAATAAATAAATAATCATTTTAAGGTAACAAATTGGAAATTTAGTTAATGCAAATGTCTACAATCACACACAAGTATGGTATGGTATTAAGATGCAAATTTATGACATGATATGTCTTATTTTATTCCATTTTTACTCAGTTTGTATTTTTATTACCATGTTATTTTCCATTTTGTTTTCTGCTTTTTGAAATGTGAACTAGTATGTCCCAATAGCATACTAGTATATACTCAAAAATAAGCAAGCAGTGAAGTATAAGCATGTGAACTGGGACACAGACTGAGAAACAGCAGCAGCTATGAGGTTTGTGAATGGAGTAGAGTCAAAGATCAGCACACACACAAACACACACACACACACACACACACACACCAGCGAGGACCCAGATGAGTTGATTAACACAAACTCAACAGCGGGAGCAGAGAGACTGGATCACTTGGGGTCAAAGATACGTGATGATGATGGTGATGAAGGCTTTCTGATGTTCTGTACTCTGGTTTTTCCCAGAGACTGAACGGCCCTGAATCACAGCAATGAAAACACTGAGATAACAATGAGTGTGTCGAAACAGAGCTGCTCTAATGAAAACCCAAGCATCTCTCTCCTCTGTGCTCCTTGTCAAGAGAAGAATCCCTTCACAAAGTGCTAAAATAGTAATCTGATGAGAATTTTTTAAAAATTAAATAATTAATTGCACTGTAACTTTCAGAACTCAAATCATCCTCTCTGGCCCCAAAAGAGCATTTATTGAAATTAGACTGTAAAGGTTCAAGCTTATTTTGAACAAGATCCCTGAATAGTTTGAGCTGCTCATTTCAGCAAATCTCCCACAATGTGATGCAGTAACTCAGAACGTTCTTGCAAGGTTCTCTCAAAGTTGTGAACAAACGTTCTTCAGTTAGAATGTTCATTCAAAGTTATCTGGTCTTTAATAATGTTCTCAAAAATGTTTATGGAACATTTTTTCTGAAAAAAATTAGTTGGACGTTCGTCTGTTTTTTTAAAATGTTACTAGGCCTACTTGTTTCAGAATGTTTAGAGAACACTCAAAAGTAACGTTTCTATAATGTTTGTAAAATTATAAAATTTAATGTTCCCTTAACGTACGCATAAGAAAAACAAAAACGTTTTTAAATTCTTTAAAAACTTTTAAACGTTTTATAACTTAATAGGAATGTTAGGAAAACTTTCTCTGAACAGATTTTTTGTTAGCTGGGAAATTACCAACCCGATCTCACAGCAATTCGTACGTATTTTACAAAAGGTGGTTACATTTTTTTGATAAATCGTACGTATTTTACGAGTTGCCAAATTCGTATGAATTCGTATTAATGACCTACACCTAACCCTGCCCCTAAACCTACCCGTCACTGGGGTTTATACAAATTATATGAATTTGTACGAATTAGCCACCTCGTAAAATATGTACGAATTGATCGTGAGATAGCGTTGCATTCCCATCTCACAGCAATTCGTACGTATTTTACAAGGTGGCTAATTCATACAAATTTGTACGACTTCACTCGTATGAATCCATAGCTACTTTTTTTTGCTAATTTGTATGTATTTTACGAGCTGCCAAATTAATTTGAATGCGTACTGCCCCTAAACCTACCCACTGGGGTTTAGACAAATATGAATTTGCACGAGTGACGTCGTACGAATTCGTATGAATTAGCCACTCCACACAAATTGGTTGTGAGATAGCACTGGAATTTACACAGAAAGTCTTAAACACAGCAGCAAAAAAACTGATATTTCTTGCTTATAAAAAGAAACCTTGACGAGTGAACCTCAGGAAAATAATGATCGAAAACTGTATGATATGAGCCCTTTAACTGTACATAACCGACTCTATCTGTCATCAAAACACTGACAGCAGTGTGTGCTAATACAGTAAACGCTGAACTGACTGACAGCACATTTACCTTACAGTATGGAATAAAAAGACTGTCAATAATAACACGTGCATAAATCAAACTCGTACATGCGTAATTCTAAAAACTGTAAACAAAAAATCTGAGCGTAATCGTGACTTTATGATGGTACAATTCCAGATTCTGTGATCAAAACAGATACAGATAAGACATTTGCCACGTTTGTTTGAGTACGACTCCAAAATTTAGGACTGGTTTAGTTTACACACATGAAACAGTTTTACGATTGCTGCGTTACGAGTTCGAAGTCTTGTTTACGAGTACGAATCATGAAGCGACAACCTACTGTCAAAATTACGTCACCGCTGTCACAGGCATTAATATACGAGTGAGAGACACATTGATCACACACAGTGCGCGCCCTGATCCTGTCACTCACCTAAAGGGACCGGCTTTTTTTCGCGCCACTACAAGAATGGCTGGTCAAGGGAGTGCCCACACGCCGCCTCAGGTAAGTTATTTTGTTCTTCCCTCTTTGAAACATTGTATGTCATTAAACATGTTAGTTTATTGAACTCAGTACAGCCCGCTGTCGCTGTATTTTTCAGATATATTGGTCGAGTCATATTTAACGATAGTGTGGCGTGAATTCCGTCACGGTCACAACAGGTGTAACGTTAGGCTAGTGTACATATGAAAAAAAAAAAACTGTATGGTCCATATACAACAACCATATATCTTCCTTACTTAAACCGGCCAGAATTACCTTCTGTGTTTCATATAAGTTCTATACATGACATATACAAAATCAGACCGATTATGGCCAATTTCTTACTATAAAGCACACATTCAACTTGTAGGGGATTTTTAGGTCATGTATGAATACTGTAAGAAGTCTTGTACGAGTTTTACATGACATCAGTATGCAATAGTATATGGACTTAGTAGAAAATATAGGAAATGACTGATATCCATATACAAATCATTTAAAGTTCTTAGATTGAATCATATGCTAGTCATATAGGATTTATTTAAATTTTGCATCATTTGTTTATATGAATTTAATACAGGTTTTATATGTTTAATAGGGAAATGGTGTGCCTGTTCTTCAAGCTTTATGTTTCCACCTAATTCCTCATATTACAGCAATATTATTATATCTCTACATATAATTTTCATATATGATTTCAGTCAATAACTTACACAAATTTGCATTTGAAACGCTTTTATTTCAACACAAAGAGACACAATCAAATTATACTCCACAAGAGTAATTTAGAATTTAAACTTATCAAACTGAACTTTGCTAAGACAAAATGCACACACACACACACACATACACACACACCAACAACAACAACAACAAAATACCTTGAACTCACTGTCATGGCTATCAATCATCAAAGAGCATTAAGGTTTCCAGATGTTTTTATGTTTTCTTCCCTCTAATTTCAGTATGTTTGGCATTGATGGCTGCACCAATGCTGGCGAGAACCACATGAAGACACTTTTGCAATGTTGCTCCAGTGAGACAAAAGAATAAGAGAAAAACATTGCTGTTGTTAGGAAACAAAGTGGCCCACATTTCATGACTACATATCAAGTTAGACAAATCAACAGCAGCATGGAGGTGGAAGGTGGTCCAGTGTTTAGGAATCTGGGCTTCCAAAAGGAACCAGAAAGTTGTGAGTTTGACAGGAATTGCCACTATTGTGGCCCTGAGCAAGACATTTAACCTAAACTTACTCCCACAAGATCACTTTGTGTATAATAACAACAACAACAACAACAACAACAGGGCTTCAGCACTTCATTGACTTGATAAACTAATACACTACCTGTTCTGTAGATACTGCTTTCGGCGGGGAGGGCTCTGTAATTACTCTGTGGCAAATCCTGTCCTCCTTCCAAGTCAGAGCTGACTGATGTTGACGAACACTGAGACTTTAGGGCCATCTTCACTTCATTTATCAGATTTGATAGCTCTAGCAACAAAATATAACAAAATAAGATATGATAAAGCAATCTCTTATACCTATTTACTAGGGATGCACCGATATATCGGCCACCGATATTTATCGGCTGATTTTTGCTCAATTTACAAACATCGACATATTGGCTATAGCAGGAAAAAGGCAGATATAACAAACCGATGTTTTATTAATTAACTGCGTGAAGGCGCTGAGCTGGAAAATGACTGTTGCGTAATCCTAGCGCTGCTGTCTGTGCTTTAATGTTAATCAAATAACAAAAGATCGAACAGTATTCTTGACTAAACTTTTGTAACTATCATAAGTGTAGTGGACCCCATCCGAATGAAGACAAAATAACAAAATAACGACTTATATAGTGATGGCCGATTTCAAAACACTGCTTCATGAAGCTTCGGAGCGTTGTGAATCAGTGTGTCGAATCAGCGGTTCGGAGCGTGATTTCAGCAGTTTGGCGGTTTGACACGTGATCTGAATCATGATTTGACACGCTGATTCATAACGCTCTGAAGCTTAACAACACCTAACAACAGCAATGTTTTTCTCTTATTCTTTTGTCTCACTGGAGCAACATTGCAAAAGTGTCTTCATGTGGTTCTCGCCAGCATTGGTGCAGCCATCAATGCCAAACATACTGAAATTAGAGGGAAGAAAACATAAAAACATCTGGAAACCTTAATGCTCTTTGATGATTGATAGCCATGACAGTGAGTTCAAGGTATTTTGTTGTTGTTGTTGTGTGTGTGTATGTGTGTGTGTGTGTGCATTTTGTCTTAGCAAAGTTCAGTTTGATAAGTTTAAATTCTAAATTACTCTTGTGGAGTATAATTTGATTGTGTCTCTTTGTGTTGAAATAAAAGCGTTTCAAATGCAAATTTGTGTAAGTTATTGACTGAAATCATATATGAAAATTATATGTAGAGATATAATAATATTGCTGTAATATGAGGAATTAGGTGGAAACATAAAGCTTGAAGAACAGGCACACCATTTCCTATTAAACATATAAAACCTGTATTAAATTCATATAAACAAATGATGCAAAATTTAAATAAATCCTATATGACTAGCATATGATTCAATCTAAGAACTTTAAATGATTTGTATATGGATATCAGTCATTTCCTATATTTTCTACTAAGCCCATATACTATTGCATACTGATGTCATGTAAAACTCGTACAAGACTTCTTACAGTATTCATACATGACCTAAAAATCCCCTACAAGTTGAATGTGTGCTTTATAGTAAGAAATTGGCCATAATCGGTCTGATTTTGTATATGTCATGTATAGAACTTATATGAAACACAGAAGGTAATTCTGGCCGGTTTAAGTAAGGAAGATATATGGTTGTTGTATATGGACCATACAGTTTGGTTTTTTTCATATGTACACTAGCCTAACGTTACACCTGTTGTGACCGTGACGGAATTCACGCCACACTATCGTTAAATATGACTCGACCAATATATCTGAAAAATACAGCGACAGCGGGCTGTACTGAGTTCAATAAACTAACATGTTTAATGACATACAATGTTTCAAAGAGGGAAGAACAAAATAACTTACCTGAGGCGGCGTGTGGGCACTCCCTTGACCAGCCATTCTTGTAGTGGCGCGAAAAAAAGCCGGTCCCTTTAGGTGAGTGACAGGATCAGGGCGCGCACTGTGTGTGATCAATGTGTCTCTCACTCGTATATTAATGCCTGTGACAGCGGTGACGTAATTTTGACAGTAGATTGTCGCTTCATGATTCGTACTCGTAAACAAGACTTCGAACTCGTAACGCAGCAATCGTAAAACTGTTTCATGTGTGTAAACTAAACCAGTCCTAAATTTTGGAGTCGTACTCAAACAAACGTGGCAAATGTCTTATCTGTATCTGTTTTGATCACAGAATCTGGAATTGTACCATCATAAAGTCACGATTTCGCTCAGATTTTTTGTTTACAGTTTTTAGAATTACGCACATAGGAGTTTGATTTATGCACGTGTTATTATTGACAGTCTTTTTATTCCATACATTCAGTGTGATTTCAGTGAGGTGACAATCGTTGAAAGAGAGAGAGAGAGAGAGAGAGTCCGTGGGGGCCGCGAGCGTCTGACAGCATAATTGCAGGTGCGCGCGCTCAAAGGCAATTAAACTCTGAGAGAAACAGACAGAAAGCGCGCGAAATGGGACGCGGTCGTGGTTAAGACTCAATTCAGCACTGCTGACGAAACATCATCAAATTCCCTGAAACATTAAAGCAAACACGAGCTGAATGCTGATTATTCGTGCTGTCGGCAGTCTCTCTGATAAAACGCTCTCGTCGGAGTGATTGGCCGTCGGATACGCGCGCGGTGGCGGCGGCGCGTCGCTCAAACTCCCGCTGGTGGCGTTTAATCAAGCGTGCGCAGCTCTCAGACGGGGCGGTTCAGACCTGTCTAAACTAGTCACCCAACATAGACCCGAGAAAAAAACACAGATTCAGATGATCACCCACACAGTCACAGACCTGAAGGCTTCAAGAAAAACACAGTCAGAGAGAAAGAGAGCGAGTGGAAGAACCTCATAAAAAAACATATCAGACTTTTTTTTCTTTCTCATAATCGTGTAATATAAACTCACAATTACGAGTTATAAATTTAGAATTGTGTGAAATAAACTCAGAATTGTGAGTTATAGTCAGTTGTGTGATAGCCTATATAAACTCACAATTCTGACTTTTTAATACGCAATTGCAACTTTTTTTCTCAAAATTGTGACTTTATATCTCACAATTCTGACTTTTTAACACAAAATTGCAACTTTTTTCTCAAAATTGTGACTTTATATCTCACAATTCTGACTTTTTAACACACAATTGTAACGTTTTTCTCAGAATTGAGAGTTTATAATTCGCATACTATTTATCGTAATTGTGAGTTTATATCTCGCAATTCTGACTTTATTTCTCATTATTTCTCTTTCTTATTCTGAGAAAAGAAGAGTTGTGAGATAAAAAGTTGCAAATACCTTTTTTATTTTTTATTTAGTGGTGGAAATATGTATAATTATGAAATGAAATTGACTTCCATGTACAGAACAAAATCTAAGCATATTGCATATACTGCACAAACTATACATGTATACTTAAAAACTGCTGTTTACTACTCTGACACTCAGAGTCTCCCGCTGTTCTTCCAGTAACAGATGCTCTACAGATGCTCTCAGAAAACGAATTGACTCCACTCTGAGAGGATGTTTATCTGATCAAACACAAGGCTTTATTAGCGGAGAGGCTGAAAACAGCACAACTAATAGAAAGTCAGTGGAGCATTAAACTGCGTTTCATTACTAATTCAGACAAAGAGCTCCAAACACAGATAAACAGCAGCAGAAGTGAAAGAAACAGCCTCGAAACCTGTGGCACGACTCCTGTCCTCTGTGTCTTCATACTGTATTCTCAACGACTCGACACAGGACATGAATATTTAATGAGGAAGTTCATGATTGACAGCCTGTATCTTAGCAACTCGCTCCATCATTCTAAAAGTGACATCGCTGCGCTCATTTTGTGGATGAACTGGTTCTTTAAGACTCACTCGTATAAACATTATAAGTGGAAAAAAGTAAAACACTACAGCGTAGGACCCTTTTAAATGCACTCATCTGTAATAAAAGTGCATTTTATTGCATGTATCTTGAATATTTAATATCTCTTTTCTTCTCTTGTCGGAGCTTCAGGGAATCATGTGAAGCATGAAAATGTCTCACATAACAGAAGCAAATGAGCAGCTCTGACCCTCAGACTTTACAGAAATTGAGCTGAAATGACGGCTCTGAAGGCCAGGCAGGTTTATGAAGTGAAGACAACGCTTGTAGTGACTTCAGTCGAGCTCCTGTGTTTTTGTAGCTCGTGTCCCTCCTTCAGTGTTTTATGATGAGATTTTTTTTGGCCCATTTTATAATCTAGCTGGTGAAAATCCAGTCGCTTAGAAAAGCACAATAGTGCAATAATAATAATAATACAACTGAACTTTTAATACAACTTTCAAGCATCTTAAAATGCTTTACAGACAAATATACATTAGGTTAAACTAAATGAAAAAAACAAAATGAAAAAAAACAGGTTTTGCTTTAGGCTCCCAAAGGTTTTTCAACGGAAAAACACTTTGATTTAATCTGGAATCAGACCGTTTCCAGGAAAGCAGCCCAAGGAAGCTTAATTCAATAGTGAAAACCCAGAGCATTCGTGGAGTTTGCGACAGATCGGGCCTGAAGGAAAGTACCGACGCTTTATAACTTCATATTAAAGGTCAGAGGACAGAGTTTCCAGACCATCAGAGCATGTCGTCTCTTTCTGTCGTTGTTTACAGAGCGTTTGGCTCCCGTTCTGGGATCAAAGGGATTTTAATCAGGTGGGACATTTACAGTGTGTTCATATGCAGATAATTCCTTCTGTCAAGGAGATCCTTACTAATGAACGCCCTAAAAACACAGCTCACAAGACGACTGGCTCTGTCAGATTAGTGTCAACAGCTGTTTCCATTCAAAGTTGTGAATTTAACTTAATATAAAACATTTGCAAATAAAGCAGGGTTTCCATCCCATGTGTTCAAGAGAACAAAATCATCACTTCCTGGGAAATTGGCACAAGATATCTGTAAATACAGCTGCGAGCAGCAATCATCGGGGTTCAAGAACTTTAAAAAGGTAATATGTTTTTAATTAGCAAGTCTGTAATCATCTCAATCATAGATGGAAAAGATCATTTACAGCCAATACAGGCAATTTACCATAGGAAATATATGGTTTATAAGCTTTTTAACAGTTATCAAGGTGGAGCAAAAAACCAAGGACTAGTTTGTCAAAGCCGGTTTATGAAATAATCTTTAATATTTAATGATTGATTGGATGGACAGCGGCGGTCCTAGAGGCAAAGTTGCTCAGAATGACAAGTTCTACCATGTGGTACAAATGTTGTGGCCGTGTGCGAAAAATCACGTCCTTTACACACATGAAAAACACGAAGGCTGATTTCTTTCGAATTTCTAACAGGCCTATAGGGCCATGAGTCGGGCCCAGCGAATTTCGTTCCAAACTGCCTCCATTAACCTCGTCTGACAGCTGCTCAAACTTCATTGGCCAGTGGCAGCCATGTTTTTTGAGATGAATCAAAGTCCTCTTAGACAGTCATGGTGCCCATGCCAATTCTCAAGTCAATCGGACTAACGGTGAAATGTTTTTTTCCGTGTTAAAGCGCCACCAAGTGGCCAGTTGCCGCGTCCTTTTTCACGTGCCCACAGAATGAGCTCTTACATAAGTATACCAAGTTTGGTGAAAATATCTCATTCCATTCACAAGTTATAGCCATTTTAGTACAATTTAGAAGTGCTGAAAAATGTCAAATGTGGCTGAGACTCATCAGTATTAGTCACAGTCACTTCAGATAGAGAGAGAGATTTAATTAATCAGAGCCTATCTTTGCCACGAATAACAAAACTTTACTTCTTCCATTAAACCGCTGTCCCACTCTTGAGTATTTTCCTGTCATATCCGCTCAGATAAGCCCGTTTGTCTGAGTGTGAGAGTGTGTGTGTGTTTCTCAGGTTTATTAGCAGAGCTCCCGAGATCTCCTCGTGCCGCCGTATCTGATATCAGAGTGAAAACGCACCTGCTCATGGATTTTATTGTGCATTTGGCAGCCATGCAACACTAAATTCATCCTGCAGCCAGAGAACACAGAGAGCTGCAGAGATGTCATTTCTCCATGACTCGAGCTGCCCATAACAAACAGACCCAGAACAACCACAGTTATTTAGCTGAAGACCGTCGCGCCATCGAAAGCTGCTGTTAAAGTCACAGCTGAGCCAAAAATGAAATAACATATAGACCTAGTATTAATCAAATGGCATGGGATATTGTTTTCACATGACCTCACTATGTTGTATCTTTAATTCAAGTGCCGTACTAAAATACGTTTTGGTTTTTGACAGTCGAATCAAAGCAGCTCACTAAGCTTAGGGTTTGAGAAAGGTTCCTCGTGTCTCTTTTTTTGCTGTGTTCCTGTAGCCGGAGGGTCTCATTAGCCGAGAGTGATCCGGACATCGGCACGACCTGGAGCAAAACAAACAGACAGCGTGGCCTTGTGCTATATTTTAAGGAAGCCAATTGGGAAATGATGAAGTACTGAGTGGTTTCTCCTCATCACAACGACAAACAAGATGCCGTTACAGCACACAACAAAGACGAGTGCATTAAAAACGTCCGGGCAAATAAAATGCGGCTCCGCGGGGAGGAATCAATAGCACAATGCAGAAGCTCCTTTATATGCATTCGACCCCGGCCGCACGTACAAACAAAAATCAATTCTCGGCTACCGTCCCGCCGCTGGAATGCGAGGGGGTAATATTCACTCCTGCACTGAAAATCTGTTCATTTATCATTCCCTCTGTAATGCTCTGCCTGGGCCGGCAGTGAGGGTGACGCGGCTCATGGCTGTCAGATATGTTTTACCCAGAAGCTCTTTAAAGCAGCAGCTCTCGTACGCCCGAGCGACGCTCTCTGATTACTAACTTCACTTCTCAGCACTCAAACTTTAGATGGACCTAGAAACTCAGTGATACTTTGATTACAGAGGAAAATGCCTGCTAGAGAAAAGCATCAAGGAATATTCTGGGTTGAATAAATGTATGGAAGCTTATTTCCTCCACAAAATAAAAAGAAAAAGGTTGTAACTATTTATCTCACAATCCTGACACCCCCCCTCCTCCCCCCACGTCAGAATAGCAAGATATAAACTCAAAATTTCAAAATACATCTGAATTGCAGATGTAAATGTGTAACTGCGAGATAAAAATTCAGAATTGTGAGATAAAAAGTCGCAATTACCTTTTTTAAATCTTTTTATTAGTGGTGGAAACAAAAACTGTGAGAACTGTGAGATTTAAACTCAGAAATCTGAGGAAAAAGTCAGACATGCGAAATGTAAACTTAGAATTCCAAGGAAAAAGTCAGAACTTCGAGATGTAAACCCAGAATTCCGAGAAAAAAGTCAGAACTGCGAGATGGAAGCTCAGAATTCCAAAAAAAAAGAAGTCAGAACTGTGAGATGTAAACTCAGAATTCCGAGAAACTAATCAGAATTGTGAGAAAAAAGTTGCAAACACCTTTTTTATTTTTTAATTCCATTGCTGAAACAAGCTTCCATCAAAAAGAAAGCTAACTTTTCTAATATCATTCTCACTTCCTTCAATACAGTACATCTAGCAGGTCTGATAAGACTGAAATAAAGGCAGGATATTGCATGCATCTCTATCCCAGCGCGGGATCTGACAGCTGAGGGACCTTTTCTCTCTGGACCTCTGGATCATTCACATTAATTGTCTCAAACTCAATATATGCCCTTTCTTCTGTGTTTCCCTGGAAATTCATCGCTCTGACAGCAGACTGATTGTTATTTCTATCTCAGATGTGCAGATGTAGCAGAACTCGGCGTCTCTGAGAACAAAATAAAGATGAGAAATGCTTCAGCAGGCCCACTTCCTCTATTGCCGCCAAACTATTTAGTGAGACTCTCAATTCCAGCGAAAACAAATAAAGATCCAAGACTTCAGTTACTATTCAAGGCCTCTTCCGGCATGTAACGACAGAGACAAATCAGACACAGTTATTTGTTATAGTTAATCAATAATTGTTTGAAGCTTACTTTGGGGCCTGTCCCCCATCCCCCGGGAAGTTCTCAGTTACAAGTTTTATTGCGCCAAGGAATGTTGGTTGCCACATGGAAGAGCAGAGACAAAGAGACACACAGAAAATCTGCATCTTTCCCACAGAAAACAGACTTTCCTGCATTAATTTATAGACAGATTTAGTTCCATAAATTAACATGCATATCCCCAGGAAATGATATCCATTATTACTGTTTGTTGTATTGTACTCAGAGTATATTCACGTTTTATGTTACATTTAAGGTAACCTCAATTATGCCATGTTTAGTGTCTATGGGTTTGTATCGAGAACATATAAATGCTTGTGGATGCGATATGTCAATACCGCGCAACACATCAGTATTACAAGAATCTTTAATAGGTCTTCTTCAAAAACTCAGCCAGTTAATCTTGCTCGGTCGTAAAAGCCCTAACAGGAGGTGTGTTGTCGCCGGGAAATACAACATCTTCATTGGTCAGGTCAACCCTAAGAGGTGGGACTTTGACCAGAGGTTAAAAGCGAGTGCACAACGCCCCTTCCTCTCTCTTTTTCTTACATTTACATTTATGCATTTCGCAGACGCTTTTATCCAAAGCGACTTACATTGCATTATACTATACATTTGTATCTGAGTATGTGCAATCCCTGGGATCGAACCCATGACCTTGGCATTGCTAGTGCCATGCTCTAACCACTGAGCTACAGGAAAGCATTAATTCTTGCTTCTTGGATGACTGAAGAGACCCCCTTTTGCTGCAGGCCTCTTCAGGCCGAGGCCTGTGGACCTGCAAGGCCTGTAGGCCTACGCCTGCAGTCCAGCCATGTGCGCATCTATGAGAGAGAGAAAGAACCTTTTCCCCACTAAGAGTCAAATTAACAGCTTAAGCGGTTTTATATTACTTCATCCAACGCAGAAGATACTGGCAACAACTTTGGACCGAATCATCAAGATTTCTCCTCAGACTCCTCATCTTGCAAGTATCGTACATTTGAACACTAAACAACGATTTAGTATTAATTTGTAAACCACCTGTGTCAGCAAAGGTGTTTTATTACTGAGGAAACTGATGATTCTTTTCCAGATTGTCTTTGACTTTTTCCCATAGCTCCATTTCCAGCCCCACTTCTGGTTCAACTCTATCATTGCTCATTCTTACCTATGCATGTGTGTGACCTGCGTGTATGTTATGTGTTTGTTAGTTTAGTTATGTGTTTGTGAGTTAGTTGATAAAGCTTGTGCACAATACATGTTTGATTCTGACTCCATCTGCTAATAAATTGCCTCTTAAATGATTTAGATCTTGACTACATGCTCTGAGTAGTACGGTACAATAAGAATGTTGCTTTCCATAACCTGGAAATGAACATCTCTTAGAGTTAATAAACAATCAACACTGAGTGTTCACTGGACGAACAGGTTAATTGATTGTAATATTAATTTAATGTAGCTACATCAAGTTAATCCGATTAACTGATTCATAATTAATCATAATTAATAATCCTAATGAGTTATGAATAATTATTAATATGCCCCCTTTGAGTTAATTCGCTACAGGCATTTGCTCCAATCACAGCTCCAAAAGTCTTCCCAATCTGTAGTTCTGCTCCAAAACCTAATGAGTTTACATAGGTAGCACACTTCTAAGGCAGCATACTAACTGACATGGAAGCCATTAAGAGATTGAGTCCAGTAAGTGTTCATCTTGACATATTACTAACAATTTCAAAGTTATTCTTACATTTACTTTATAAAAATGAGTGCAGATTTCACAGCAGAAACACACGTGAAGCACGAGCTGAAGGTGGACGCTTGTATAATTATACTAAAAGACTTTTACTTGCTTTTACTCTACTGTTCATGCATCAAATATAATATATAGCAGGCTTTCTAGGGTTAATTATTTTTATGCCACTAAAGAAGTCAGTATTAAACGCCCTACTATTTAAAACGTCATCTGTGCTCCCTTAAAATGCTGCCTACCTAGGCAGCTCTCGCCACATCTGTGTTAGTAAGATGATCTGTGTGAAGCGGAGAGCGCCGTCCCCTCAGCTCATTACCCAGAATGCAACAGTGCTCGTCTACATACCGGCAGCAGTGATAAATCCTCTTTTATTTGCAATTAAACTCCTCCTAATAGCAGTCTAGCAGCATCGATTTCCCAGCAAACGCTCCTTCTGTAGCGAGTGCTTGGGCAGAAGAGGCCGGACTCTGTGAAACGGAGGAAACAGGGAAATTTCACAGAACGCTTCCTTCAGATCCACTTTACAAACACATTAACACACACTCACATGCTGGGTTTTCATGTTTTATGGGGACTTTCCATAGATATAATGATTTTTATACTGTACAAACTGTATATTCTCTCCAATAACCCTAAACCGACCCATCACAGAAAACTTTCTGCATTTTTATATTTTTAATAAAACATTGTTTAGTATGTTTTTAAAGCTATTTTAAATATGAATCATGAAATGTCATTTTTCATGCGTTTTACGTCGTAATACCAGTGTAATACCCACGACATTATACAAATTTGTGTCCTCATAAATCATGAAACCAAACTCACACACACTCACTCACACACTCACGCACACACATACACTCTCTCTCACACACACAATCTTTCTCTCACACACTCCCACACACACACACTTGCTCTCTCTCTCACACACACTCCCACACACACATACACACGCTCTCGCTCTCTCTCTCACACACACACTCTCATTCACTCTCACACACACTTGCTCTGGAGCATAATTAAAGTCGGCTTTGGAAGTTCTCTGTGTTTAAGCCATACAGACAAGAGAGACACACACACACACACACACACAGAGAGAGAGAGAGAGACACACACACACGCACACACAGAGAGAGAGAGACACGCACGCACACACAGAGACACACACACACAGACACACATGCACAAACAGAGACACAGAGAGAGACAGAGAGACACACACACACACAGAGAGAGAGACACACACACACCCAGAGAGAGAGAGAGAGAGAGAGACACACACACACCCAGAGAGAGAGAGAGAGAGAGAAGGTTCATTTCCCGTCAAAAAAATCTCAAATCCAAAAGTTTTAATACAATGGAAAAAGTTGGTGAAGGATTTGAAAGAGAGATTGTCCAGTGTAATTTTATATCATTGAGATACTATTATAGTTTTTATTAATACTTTGTTTTTTTCCCCCTTTTTCATTTTAATTTTATATTTAAACGTTTTAGTAATTTTATTGTATTTTTGTCATTTTTATTAGTTTTTTTATTAGCCCAAATAGTTTTAGTTATTTTACTATATCACGTGAAATTAAAATAAGAAATGTTGCTGAAATAAAATAAGTTTAAGTTTTTATATCTTATTTGATTAGTTTCAGGTTTAGTTAACTAATAAACCTGTTGCTGAGAACAGAGATTTCACTCAGTTACTAGTAAATTCCACAAATAATTACAAAGAAACGAAAGAAACACAATGAATTAAACATGACATTTTGAAGTATAAAGACTGAAATAGTATTTTCTGGTAAAATGTACTTCTAAAATCTTTATTTACAACTTAGAAAAATCATTTTTGACTGTAACTTGGTATAGATTCAGCTAGTAATACCGCGATACTCAATGATTACCATATTCATATTCACATAATAATATTTACATGGTATTACCAATCCAAAAAAAATATCCAAACACCACAATAATACCACGGTATTCTTTGTGAGCTTCACACTCGGAATAAATAAAGTCTACCTGTTGCTTTTACCACTAAAAAAATACCACAGTAATGTACTAAACACCATGAACACCATGATCATTCAGTACCATGTTATTACCGTTATTCTACCGCGGTACAGAATGAAGATGGAAGACCTCTTAGTCACAACTGTGAATACAAAGACAAATAACAATTATCAAGGTAATTTAGATGGGATTCTTCATTAAGCACAATTTTGGGGTTGTTGATCATGAGCCGTCGCTCTGCATGGAGTCGCCGTGGCAACTGTAAGACAGACAGGAAGTATATGTTCATGTGCTAATTAACACAGCTGGTGATTCAATCAGTAACATGGACTCTCAGTGGCGAAACACATTCGACCCATTAATCAAACAGTTTGATCAAGTTTTACGAGAGTGATCGGTCTGGACCCAGCGAACAGGGAACGTTCTCAGAACCCTGGCTAGAATTCCCTCAAAGTTATGAGCAAACATTAATAGAACGTTCGGTCAGGGTTATATGGGCTTTAATAATGTTCCATTTCAGCCCACTGGCAACTACAGTTGCCGCAGTGTATAGCTGTCATTTTCCTTTTGTAAGAATTTTTCTAGATGTGATCCATGTTTTATGTCTCAATGACACGCAAGAAAACAACCAAATAAAGGATTTCAAGAACAAAAAAAAAAAAAAAAGGTATTCACTTCCTTCCTGTCACGAGGCTGTCAACTTCCTACCCCTACTTCCAGGAAGCATAGCGAACGCAAACCCTCCCAAAGAAAAGTAATTTTTATGTTACTAATAAGTATTTTTTGTTGACATATATATATCTACATAATCATGAAGGTCTCTAGAATCATCCAAACAAGACAAATCTTACAAGAGTTTTATAGTTTTTTGTGTACTTAGTCAAAAGTCCAAGCGGAAACTATAGTTGCCGGTGGGCAAATGACTTGTAAGTACATATATCATGGGGAAATGGGGTATACTGTGTTAATAAGTTAATAAATCAAGGTTATTGGTGTTTAGTGCTTTTGCTTTCATAAATCCCACCTAAAACATAACTTATCCCTTTAACTGACATCTCTACTGTAGTAGACAAGTACACATTCTTGCATGTGAGAAATGTGGTGTGGCCTTGCATGTTGAGTGCTTCAAGAAATTTCATGCAAACCACTAAAACTCTACCCAAGAGAGAGCGGGGGAGGACACATATGACAGGAACTTCCCATTATGGATGTCTTTTGAAAGAAATTGTCTGTATGCACTGTTATTTTTGTCATTTGTTTTTTTTTTTTTGTTATATGTACCAGTCATAAGGTTCAATTATTTGAAACTGAGATTTATACATCATCAGAAAGCTGATTAAATAAGCTTTCTATTGATGTATGGTTTTTAGGACATTTGGCCAAGATACAACTATTTAAAATCTGGAATCTGAGGGAGCAAAAAAATCTAAATATTGAGAAAAACGCCTTTAAAGTTGTCCAAATGAAGTCCTTAACAATGCATATCCACTCACAAAAATAATTTTTTGATATATTTACAGTAGGAAATTTACTAAATATCTTCATGGAACATGATCTTTACTTAATATCCTAATGATTTTTGGCATAAAAGAAAAATCGATAATTTTGACCCATATAATGTATTGTTGGCTATTGCTACAAATATACCCGTGTGACTTATGACTGGTTTTGTGGTCCAGGGTCAAATATGTTTTTATTTATTTATTTTCATTTAACTTTTTGATTCACAATGCCCTGCTGAAGCAACTTAATGGCTGCACTTAGTTCTGCACTATATTCCACTTTAAGACAAATGGATTTGTTGGTTGTTGTGTTTTCATATTCAAGAGATTATAAGCATGATGCAGCTTTTTTGGGTTTGCATCGAATGTTCTTAGACTTTTATAAATAAAAAATTAGTTTATGAATAAAGACTGATCAGTTGAAAGCAGTTATTTTGAGTTAGATGCCAAATATTCTCCTCCTATTCAAATTTTACATTGAAGGGGTTCATACAACATATTTGCCCACCGGCAACTATAGTTGCCGCACATTCAAATGCAATTTTTAAGAAAAACATGTTCACATAGGACACTATTAACATGAAACCATTCAGAAAAATGGGTTAAAACGTTAGCACAAAAACATTAAACATTTAAAAAAATAAACATTTAAAAAAAACTGGATGTTGTAAACATTCAGAACTAACTCTTTAATAAGGGGAACGTTAGCAAAACGTTCTTAGAACATATATTTGTTATCTGTGGAATTACTTACGTGGCTTGTAACTGTGTAACAAGCAGGATAATGTACATCCAACCGGTTATTATTGCAAAAATAAACCCCTTACATATAACACAGTATGATTAGTATGAACGCAACAGCAGAAGCAGCCATCAGGTGGCGTTACAGCTCAACGATCACAGCAGATTTGTGTCTGAAATCACACATATAGGGCTCAAGTCTCCAGTTCTGAGAGTTTGCTTGAAAGAAAAGGCAAGAGTTGACTAATAAATCAGACAAAAGTGAGAGAGATGCTCTCTGAGACGGTTACATAACATCACGGTGTAGGAGGAGATAGAAGAAAGAAGAGTTCAGACGGCCACCTGTGCACAATGAACCTAATATAAAAGTCCACCAAATATAGTAGACAGGCACTAGTACTCTAGCTCATTTCTGGTTCATTCTATATTCGATTTATTTAGGGAGTTTGATGGAAATCTTAAAGGGATAGTTCAGCCCAAAAAATTACTATGGAAGTCAATGGTGCCCCACAACTGTTTGGTTACCCACATTCCTCAAAATATATTCTTTTGTGTCCACCAGAAGAAAGAAATTCATACAGGTTTGGAACAACTTGAGGGTGAGTAAATGATGACACAAATTTCATTTTTTGGGTGAACTATCCCTTTAAGCGTCAACATAAAATGGCATCCGCAACCCATTTTACCGCCAAAATATGAGGCGTTTTCAAGTTAATTATTCGACGAGGAATCACACACAGCGACTAAACAGCTGTTTATATATTAACAAACAGCCCACACACAACCTGAAATCAGCTGAAAAGGAAAGTGGTTAGAGGTGGAGCAAGTTAATTCATTTTGATGAAAGATTATGTAGACGTTACTTTAGAGTGAATCGCTCACAATCGGAAACATGTATTAAGACAGCAAACACCGCTAATTTAGATTTCATGTTGACTTGAAGACTGCGCGGTTGACTTGTTTATCGCGATTCTTCAATCCCGGGTTCCTCCCGTCATATCGAGCACGTTCACCGTCTTGACAAAGATAAAAGAAAACGAGCTGTTTTATATTCACAGGACGTCAGTGAAAAGCTCCGAGAGTGAGCGCGCGGCTGAGGCGCCATTAAACTTTATCAGTAAGTTGTGCAGCACCTGAATAATTGATTTCTTTGTGTTGTGACAGTGACAAAGGTCTGAGACTCGCCGGGTGAATCAGTAATTAACAAAAGCACTTAATTAAAGAAAAGAAGAAAAAAAGCATTGTGACCACGAGTGTTCGTGATAAAATCCCTGCCAACACACACAAACCTTTGCTTCACTATAGTGAGGTTCTCTCACAGACTTCCATTGTTTTTATCAGGTTAATAATATTTTCTATAGCCTTTTTCACACTGAGCCCCCTAAACATATATTAGATTATTAGAATAAACATTAGATTTAAACATGATTTGACAGATTTATAACAAGTCAGTTTTCAACAGGTTTCACTAATATTAATGAGGGCATTTTTGAATAGTGCATCAGTTATTAGGTAACATGAACTAACAATATAATCCATCTATTTTCCACAGCGTTTATCAATCTTTGTTAACTTTAGTTAAAAATACAATTATTACAGAGCATTAAATAATGTTAACACAAGTTTAAATGTAAAAAAAAAAAAAAATGTAATAAACTTTAAAACGAACAAACTAAGAGATGCAGTAGAATTATTGTTCATTGTTAGTTCATGTTAACATACACTCACAAATGCTGGGTTAAAAACAACCCAAGTTGGGTAGAAAATAGACAAACCCAGCGGTTGGGTTAAATGTTTGCCCAACCTGCTGGGTAGTTTTATTTAACTCAAATATTGCTTAAAAATTACTGTATTGCTTGCTTAAAATGAACCCAAAATATGTTGGAAATTAACATTCATTAATATGTTTAATAAATTAATTATTATTTATTAAACTGTTAATCAATAAACATTTATTAAACTGCTTATTAATAAATGTTCACCTTTTGATAATTATGTCTGATTTTTAATTTCCAACCTATTTTGGGTTGGGCAAACATTTAACCCAATCACTGGGTTTGTCCATTTTTAACCCAGCATTTATATATATATATATATATATTTATTTATTCTCCATCAGTCAATACTTACAAATGTGACAAAATCAAACTAATCATTTGAAATGGTTTTATTTGTTTTTTGTTTTCAAACGGACTTTTTCACAACAATGCCAGATATGGATCTTTGAAGTGTTCATTTGCTTATCAATGTGCATTTTTGTTTAAGACGGTCTTCAAAAGCTAAAACACCATCATGCAGAGAGAGAGAGAGAGACGGCCTAAAAGAGTGAGATAATCTGGAGAGGGCGACATCTCGGCAAGAGAGCGGAGTGAAACAGAGAGAGAGACAGGTGTACCTCATCTGAACAATCCTGTTTAACACTACAAGCACACAGCAGCTGAGAATTCATTTATTTTTGCCACAACAACACAAATTCAAAGGGGCACAAAAGCAAAATGTGCGCGTCAGCAGAACGATTCAAGCATCTGAAGTGTAATATTTGTTCTTTAAACAGCTAATGTGACAGCCGCGGGAATGTCGTTGAGCTGAAGGAGGGGAAACGGAGTGCAGGTAAATTCATCAGCTAGTATTTTTCCAGCGTTTTCAGAGCCCTATTAACGATACAAACCATTCGTTTCTAATTGCAATCGCAACAGTCTGAAAAATTAATGTACACATCATCATCATACACTCGCTCGCAGAGTCTGCGCGCTGTAGTCTGAACTCTAAAGTCTGTGTTTAGTGGTGTTAGACAGGCATTCCCATTGGTCCGTAGGCATGAGTGACAGGTCCATCAGCCAATGGCTGACGCTGATAAACTAAAGGGGAAAATCAGGCACCTCCCCTAAAATAAAATAAAAAAGGTCATGAAGAAAAACAAAACAAAAGGAAACCTAGAGGAGCTGATGCAGCCAGCGGGCAGAGACAGAGAGGTGTGTGTGTGTGTGTGTTTGCGGGATCCAGTGGTTGTGTTCAGAACCTCTCCGCTGCCGGCAGCGTCCGACTCACTTCAGTAGAGCTTTGATGGCCTCGCTCTCGGCCGCCTCGAATGCACTGAGACCATCTGGACCCTTCCGTTCCTTATCAGCACCCTGGAGGAACACACACACACACACACACACACACGATTAAACACACAGGATCAAACAATTTTTCCTGATCAATAAAACATTCACATTAGTGTGTCAGAGATGAGATTGAGACACTTACACAAGGATTATTATCATTAACTAAAACCATTAAAAACATTTTTGTTAATTAATGAAAAAGCTGAAATAAAATCAAATATTAATATTAGTTTTAAAAAAAAGTTATAAAACAAGTCCTTCAAAGTTGGGCGGTTTTACAGTCAAAGAGAGCTACAGTATTGATATTCTGGTGGTTGATCACCCTTCGATAAATAGATAGAGCAGCAGAATGGAGCGCAGAAACACTAATCTGAACAAGCCGCGGGGTGAATCGGACTTTACGCCGCTAGTCAAAGTTCTGCTAGATTACACACGACCCAACATTATTCAAGAAATAAAAGAGCAATTTACACTAGATTACCCTTCCACCTCCAGTGTGTCACCTGACCAATAAGAGCTGATTACGGCGTTACTGAGTAACAGAGAATCTCATGCATAATCTACAGGGAGCCGGACCCACGGGGCCCTGTAACACGAGGGTAATCAAGCGGCCCGCCGCCCTTTACAGGAATATTATCCTCTACACGGATCGATGCGGTGTATTGATCGTCACTGTGGATGTGGACAGAATTATTCCTCTTTACACACAGGTCGGAGCGTGAGCGTGGACTTTACTCTGCACTGAAGTTCAGATCCGAGTGTTCAGAGTGCAAATGTGCCGAAACCTAAGGGCGTTCTCGTGACCCGCTCGGACACGAACACCTGAGAGCGGCCTGTGGATCAACGCTCAAACATCTGAAGACGGACTGATTTGTTCATTCACTCCCTCCAAAGACACAGAAAAACGCCAGTGGGCGTCACACACGCACACACACACGCACACACACAAGCCTCCCGTGTTCATTCTTCAGTTTCACATCTCTCTACGCATAATAAATGCCTGTTTATTTCAGTGTTTGTTCCCTTGTGCTGTGGTCAGCGCTGCTGCATGCTGGGCAAAAGTGCACAAATCCAGACACTGACCCTGTATTGTACAAATAACTGAATACAAAGAGATTCCAGTCATTAATACCTCAGCATTAATAATAATTTAAGTTCATTGTTGCATGTAGACATCAAAATCATGAGCTCATTAGCATACAATTTACATACCAACACCTATTGGGTGTTCAGCAACTTGGTGGGTTGTTTTCATTTCACATGCAAAGAGGTTAGCCAATCACAGAGCTCATTTACTGGTAGTAAAAATACTTTAATTTTAGGGGTGATCATAAAAAACTAAACTATTACTATTAAATTATGACCAGAGCTATTATCGTTAACTAAAACTATAACTAATAAAACATTTCTGTTAATTGAAATAAGGCTGAAATAAAATACAAATATTAGCTGAAAAACTTAAACTAAATGAAAACTGGAAATGTTGCCTTGGCAATAAACTGGAAATAAATACAAATTAAAACTGAAACAAAAATATGTTAAACCTAAATAGAAATGTAAAAAACAAACAAACAAAAAAAAAAAACAATAAAATGACAAAAGCACATAATGAAATTACTAAAAAATTAAAACCAAGAACATAAAAATAAAAGCCAATTCAAAATATTAATAAAACTAAAATAAAAACTAAAATAACACTGATTATGACTTGATGGATGTTTTAAATGGAGAAAAATAAAATGCAAGAAATGTGAACAATATTGGCCCTTAAAGAATTCAAATGAAGACGTGATCCTGATAGCTAGATAAAAGGTTTAAAATAATGTTTAAAATGTAAATATCTGAAGTTAACTAGTAATTATGGAAGTTTTACTTCCCATTCAGAGCATTTGACGACAGAAAAAGAGGAAGTGCTCTTCTGTCACTCATTCTGCTTCAGCCATGTGACGTTTCCTCTTGTCTGCCATATTTATCACCATCAGTATGGGAACGAAATGGAGGTGAATACAGAGATAGCAAAAATAAAAAAATTAATCATTGGATTCAATGCAGATTTGCCAACTTCTCTGGCTATTTTCATACTTGAATTATTAACATTTAAAATAGAAACCAAATAAGATATTTAAAGGGTTACTTCACTGCTGGCTTTCATTAAACTTGGCTGCCTATACAATAGAAAGGCGAAACATTTTTTTTTTGGAATCAGCGCTACCTGACTAGAGAAAACAGAGAAAAAGCCGCTGTCATCCGTTTTGCCAAATAAGTAGGAAAACTTCAACACCCATAATGCACTGGGCATGTTGCCGCCCAAGGCCACGCCCACCAGTCTGCTATGAATACAATTACCAGAGTCAAATACCGCCTTGCTTTAGAAGGAAATAACACAAGTAGAAATATTACAGTCCAATAAAAAATAAGACGATCTCACGTTAACACAGATCCTACCAAATCCAACATTCCCAAACATTTAATCCACGATCCACCAGTATATGAAAAGTGCCGGAATACAGAGATGGAAACACAAATAAGAGCCGAGTTATTGAGGGAAAGTGTCCGCGTGTGTGTTTGTTACTCGTTTATTCAAGTGCGACTGAGACATTATTCAGATCCACACTGTAGTCTTGGGTGTGAATTGCATCATTCTGTGCTGTGAACCGAACACCCACAATCCTTTGAGAGGAAGAATTCAAAGGGAAACAGAAATGGACAATCCAGAAAGCTGCAGATTTACATCCACAATCAAACACATTAATGATAGCTAAAACATGTCCAACAACGGATAGTTCATATCAAATTAATGATATGAAAGAAAACTTTCTAGTTAATGGAGTGATGAACTTCATAGGAAAATAACAATAACAACCTAAAGGATTTGTTCACTTCAGAATTATTTTTTTAATACATAAAGATTTTAAAAACATAAAAAATAAGGTAACACTTAAAGGTTCTATTAGTTAATGTTGGTTAATGCATTAACTAACAATAAGCAACACATTGTTGTCTTGAGTTTTCTTACGGAAACGAACACGTCACAATATTCCTCATTTAAATAATTCATACGCAGAATAAAGGGGCGGGGCCTGGTTGAGTTAGTTAGTAGTGTGCTGAAACTGGCGGTTATGGTAAGGGGCGGGACATTTCCCAAACACCAATCACAACACACTGCTCCAGCCGACCAATCAGAGAACATTGTGCTTTTCAGAAGGAGGGGCTTCATAGAGACAGGAACTAAACAGAGCGTTACTGACAGACTGGGAAGAGAGGAGCTGCAATAATGGAGAATATGAGGAAAATAATCAACATTCAAGCAGGAAAACCTGCTCTAGTAGAGACCAAAAACAACATCAAGAGTTTGTAAAAGGGCATAACAGGTCCTCTTTAAACAATGGGACAAATAAACATTATGTTACATCCCAACTTCTTGTATCAGGAAGTGATCCGATGGGGATTTAATCAAGGTCGAGAATAACCAGGAATGTTCCCGTGCAACAGCCATCCGAGCGGCCCGGAGGAAACACACTGAGAGCGAGTGTGAGGAGATGAAGGGCCCTCAGACGGGCTCCTGTGGGACATCAGCGCACATGTGTGTGTGTGTGTGTGTGTGTGTAATCTCAGAAGGGATCTCTCACTAAGGAATGTGCAGTGCTGTGCAGAGGGCCAGTGCAGCCTGACATAACTGCATTATATAACCCCGTCTGACCCTGCGGATGTCACTGTTTACAGCCCCCGTTCAGACGCTTTCAGCTTTAAAACCCACAAACAAAAAGCTCTTTCTCTGACTAGAGCTGGACGCTGCCACATTATACATGACACAACAGTAGAAATGTGCCAGCCAGCAGAGATCATGACCAGTTACACTGAGCTCGACACATGAAAACACGTGTCAAGTGAACATACAGAGCAGAGCGAGTCCTAAAGACGCCAAGATGAGGTTTCTGGCACAATAAGACGAGGAGCTTACAGATGCTGAGCAATTAAACAACTTGTCACAATAATATACATGTGCGTCAACGGCTATTGTTCTATTTTATATTATTCAATTATAATTCCAAATAAGTAAGATATAATTAAAAAGTTTACTTTATTGGGCTTGTTTGCATCAGAGTGCGCATGCCTTTTTGACGCAGCAGTTTTGTACATTTTAACCCGTTGATGGGAAAAGTATACTTAATTATTCATGGTATTTTGAAGAGTTCACAATAACAATATCATGCATTCTCATTATCATGATATATCATACGGCACATGTCTAATACCATTATTGTAATTTAGTTAAATCACAGATGCTCAACATTAAACAACTTTTTTGCATTAAAATGAACTCGTTTGTATATCAGCTATTTTTCAAATATCTCTCATCCAATCAGACTTGAGTTTGGACTTACCTCTTTACATATTAATTACCAAGTTATAATTGGTCAGAATTGCGAGTTTATATCTCAGAATTGCGAGGGGAAAAAAAAAATTCAGAATTGCAAAAAAAAATTCAGAATTGCTATAAAAAACGTCAGAATTGCATTTCATAATGTGAGGCTGTTTTTGTTCATTGGATTATCCCAAAATTATGGAAGCTTGTTTCCGCCACTGAATAAAAAATAAAAATTGCATAATTGCGACTTTTTATCTCACAATTTTCTCACAATTGTGAGATATAAACTTGCAATTCTGACTTTTTTTCCCCTCAGAATTTGACTTTGTAACTCGCCATTGCGAGTTTATATCTCGGAATAGCGAGGAAAAACAGTCAGAAATGCGAGAAAAAAAGTCAGAATTGTGAGATAAAAAGTTGCAATTACCTTTTTTATTTAGTGGCAGAAACAAGCTTCCAAACAAAATAGATATGATTTTTTGTTGAATTTCCAGTGAAAAAACAAACAAACAAACAAAAAAACACAACATGAAGATATATAGTGTTATTCTTATATATTATTATCACGCTGAGATATAAAATTTTGGTCATGCTAAAACACACCAAAAGCGTGAGGACGTGCGAATGCATCAGTACCTTTTCTAGAAGAATCTTGACGCAGCTCATGTGACCCTCATAAGTGGCGGACAGCAGTGGGGTGATGCCGTGTTTATCTGGAGCCTGTCCGGAAAAAAAACACCAGAATTCACACATGCTGCAACCGGAGAGGAACATGGGTGTAATTATCGTTAAAATCACCATCTCTGAAGCGCACTATGAATTAGACAGAGAGAGATGCATGCTGGGTTATCAGCCGGCTTCAGAAGTCTCTTATCTTCCCCCGTTCGCAGGGGAACCTGTCTCTATCTGTACTGAGAGCAGTGCTGATAGACGCATGAGTGGTCATGATGGGACAGAGATGAACCGATAGAGATCTGGACACGTTCTGAAGGAGGTGCCAGCGCTGCTTTTCTTCAAATCACAGCTATTACAGTAAGCTAGAACTAAAATGTTAACTGAAATAAAATAATCACTTATTTTATTATTATTATTTATATTATATTATTATTTATATTTATTATATTATATTATTTTTTTTAAATATTGCTATTTAGTTTTAATTTATTTTTCAGTTTTCTTTTTTATTTATTTATATATTATATTATTATTTATATTTATTATTATATTATATTTTAAAATATTGCTATTTCCTTTTAATTTATTTTTATTTCAGTTTTCATTTTTATTTATTTATATTATATTATTATTTATATTTATTATATATATATTTTTAAATATTGCTATTTACTTTTAATTTATTTTTATTTTAGTTTTCGTTTTTATTAATTTCCAGTTAATAATTTTAGTGCTTCAACTTAAACTTATTTCAGTTTATTTCCAATGATTTTAATTTAGTTTACATTACAACTAATATTTTTATTATAAATTATTATATTATATTATATTATATTATACTTATTATACTTATATTATATTATATTTAATATTTATTTAATACTCTTTTTATTTCAGCTTTATTTAAATTAACAGAAATGTTTTTAATAGTTTTAGTTAATATGATAATAATCTTAAATCTAATTCAAAATGATCATAAAAATAATAATATTAAAATAACTGGTTCAAATCTCTTACTATGTTCTTGCTAAGTACAAAAAGTTTGTCAGAGCATAATTTACAACGCATCGCAATTGTTATGATTTATCAATAAGGTAATCATGCAGAATACTGATATATACAGAATTAAATCAAAGTATTATGGTATGAGATCAAACAGTGCAGCAATAGTGTCCTTTTATAACATACAGATTTATGAACTACTGTATAAAAATTTGGGGGCTTTTTAATTTAATTTAGTTTCTTCTGCTCACCAAGGCTGCATTTATTTGAAGAAAAATACAGTAAAAACAGGAACATTGTGAAATTTTACTAAAAATTACAATAACCGATTTCTATTTGAATACTGTAATTTAGCAGAAGTCAGCATGCTAATGTTTGATGAATTGCAGCCTGACCGTGTTTGATGGTATCAGACCAATATCTGCCCCTGTGACTCCACACGTTAAACATTTACATACTGAAGCAGATATTCATCTAAACACACAGAGCTGAGGTGTGTGTGTGTGTGTGTGTGTGTGTGTGTGTGTGTGCTGGAGAATGACAGAAGGACAGTTACGTTCACATCGGCTCCTTTAGACAACAGAAACTCCAGCATGTCGGCGTGACCACAGTCTGCAGCGTAGTGAAGCGGCTTCCTGCCTCCCTCCAGAGTCCGGTTCACATCCTCCGCCTGCACACAACACCACAGATTATTGATTATAAATAATAACTATATAATATTATATATTTTTAATTATATATGATTTAGGATACTTTATTCATTATGCATATATTAATAATATTTAATATTAAGTAATATATTATTCAATATATATTTTAATACTTTGTTGTTGTTGTTGTTGTTATTATTATTAAATAAATATTTAATTATTAAATCATATTACATTTAATATGATTTTACTATAAATTATATAACATATAAATATAATTATTATGTATTATATAATACATAGTAATATATTATATGAGCATAAAAATAATATAAAATATTAGGATACCTTATAAATATAACATTTAATATTAAATATAATTCAATATATTCTTAATAGTTTGTTATTATTTGATGATATAATTATTATTAAACAAACATTTAATTATCAAATGTAAATTATATACCTTAGGAATATTATTATTTTTATATTATTATTATGAGCATAACGATACTATTATAATATTAAATATTAGGATACTTTAATCATTATAAATATAATAATTTAATTTGAAATATTACATTATCCAATATATATTTTTATTAATTTGTTATTATTGTTATTAAATATTTAATTATTAAATCATATTGTTTAGTATGATTTTAATATAAATTACATAAATTACAGAATTATCACAAATATATATTATTATATTATATTACATTATATGAATATGACAATAATAATATAAAATATTATGATACTTTAAATTATTATACATATAGTATTTAATATGACAAATATTTTTCATAGTTTGTTATTTATAATAATATTTATTATTAAATCATATTACGTTTAATAATAATTATAACTAATAATTATATGACAAATTTAATTATCACATTATATAATATTATTATTATATTATGAGCATAGCAATCATAAAAATATTAGAATACTATATATATATATATATATATATATATATATATATATATATATATATATATAAAAATCAATATAAACATTATTTTAATAATATAGTCTTTTGTTTGAACTCAAGCGTTTCATAATGTGAAGCTGTTTTTGGAGTGTTTCATTTACTGGATTTTCCCAATATAAACAAACACAAGGTTACTTAATCTATAAAATCACCTGATCATCTGACCTCATCTATTAGTCAGATGATGTTCATTTCTTTAAAAAAAATAAAAGTATTTCTAATGGAAGCACTTCTTCTGTGTTTTAATCCCCTCAATATTTGGTGTTTCAGGAGCAGAGCTTGACACTTCTGCTCTAGTGGAATGATGACTTATTAAAATAATGATTTAATATACATTTGCCCCCTTAATATCTTCACTGTGTAATAATCCACTATGTGCTGCATCTAAAAACCATCAGCCTGATCTGTGACTCTCTTCACAATGAAACACAAGTGTTATCGCTTCAGTCTGAAAACACGGAGCATCATGTGAACCAGCTGTAAGTGTGAACAGAGGTAAACCACTGTGCTAAACATATCACAACCACATTCACACAAAACACCCCTTCATAAACAAATGATGAACTCCAAAAAACTCCAAAGCCGGTTTCAGTTTCTACCCAGGCAAGTTCAAGATTAGTTTGAGCAAACTGTTTTTTCAGGTTTATGAAGGTGGATTGGTTTTTAGCGGGTTTCATTGCTATGGTAACTTATGCTACACGGCTAACCTGCTCCGGAGCAGATTTTATTCTGAGTTAGAGATCACAAACCCAAACTCGACCAATCAGCTGTGAGTAAAGTGACATGTATCTGATGTAATAAAGCCACTCCCCCTGTATCTCTCGCTCCAAATTAAAGCAGTTTATAGTGAAAACATTTTAGAAACAAAATTGCTCATCTTTTGCTGCTAATTATTTATATTATATGAATTATGTATAATTCATATAATAGTATATTCATATAATTATTATATTAATTGACAATTAATATTAAACTTTGCTTTTAAATTGATTTAAATATAATACATGCATCAATATATATATATATATAGTTTTTAAACAAATTAAGCTTGTGTATTCATTTGAGCTCTTTGTGAAACTAATATAAATTATTATATTATAAATTATTAGGCATATTTGTTTGATTCACATGCATTCATATAGTCAGATATTTTCTTTCAGCTGCCTTCTCAAACTTTCACTGCAGCAGCCTTGTAAATGCATTTAATTTCATGATATTTTTCTCTAAATCTTCAGAAGAGAAATGAATTGCGCGGCTCTCTCTCGAGAAGTGGATCAAACGGACACTCTGCATGTTCCGTGTGATTGGCTGTTTGCCACACGCGCTTCAGAGTTAATCGCAAACTGACAGAGAAAGTTTATACCGAGCGTTGTGCAACAGCTGATCCTGATCTTAACCAGCTTGGATTTATCTGGATTTGTCAACTCTAAACCTACTCTGAAACTCAGAGTTTGTTCAACTAGCTTCATGCAACAGGCCACAGATCTTCAGCACTGACCAGATTCTCCTCAGACGGCCTAATAAGGCTGTAAAGTGATAAAAGATGAGATATTCTGAGGCTCATTTTGAAAAAAAAAAACACACGCTCTCCATACAGGTGCTGTAATTTAAAGCACCTGCGGTTTCTTGCCCACATCCTCAAACCACACACACATACACACACACACACACACACACACACACACACACACACACACACACACACACACACACCCCACACACACACACACACCCACCCACACCCACCCAATATATCCGAGGAGGAGGAACTTATTTCAGCACACACACTCCTCTGAGGTCCGTTTCTGTGCGTGTGTGAAGAGTGTATATAGTTACACAAGGAGGTGATGTGATATTGTGACACAGGATACACACTTAATAGATGAGTGTGTGTGTGTGTGTGTGTGAGAGAGAGAGAGAGGTCACCAGCTGAACGTCTTTAAACCATTAACACAACCACAGTACTGAACAAACCCATTCTGGTAATACCATGGTACTAAATGATTACTATACACTGAGGGATTCACTTGATACTTAAAAAAAATATGCCAGGAAAACAAGTGTATTATCATCAGAAAAAACACTGATGCCGTTATTTTCTAAACTATTTCTGCCAATGAGAAGTTCTGAAATGACTTTCCTTTTCAACTGACATCATCAGTCCCTTTTTTCCTATTGGATAACGCTTCAGGAGAAAATCCAACTGCTTAAATAATAATTTAAGAGCTATAAAAAAAACTAAAAAACAAATAAACAAAAACTAGTCAGTTAAACTAGTCCCCTAAAAACAAAAAATCATGTTACTTAAATACAATGGGTTGTGAACTTTCATGTCATCAACAAACAACTTGAGCTGTTTTACTGAACCAAACCCGCTTTAAATAGGAAATCTTCTAGAAAACATCCACCTGTTGCTTTTACTGCTAAGTACCATAGTATTACCATGGTTTCTGAAACATAACATGATAACATCTTTCTGTACTATAGTAATACAAGTTTACATACTATGTACGTGACTACTGTAATCATTCAGTGCCATGGTATAGATCAAATACCATAGTACCATCACAGTTGTGTTTAGTAAGGATCTATAGACCTTCACGAGCTGTCAGACCTGTTTGTACTCGTTATGAATGTATGTGAAGAGGTGACACGAGTGTGTGTTTCTCACCTTAACCAGAAGAGTCTTCACCTCATCCAGATCTCCGTTTTTCAGGGCCCACATCAACTCCTTATCCCCCATGTCACCTGAAACACACAGACGCACACAGACAGACAGACAGACACAGACACACACACACACACACACAGTATTATAGGCCTGCGCTCCTAAACTGGCTCGCGCCTGCGCTGCGGATGTCATTTCATACCTCTGACTTTTTAACGGTTGTGTGAAGTGGCTCAGGAGTTCACTTACCGGATTGCGTGTGTTTTTCGGGTTTGACAGAAAGTTTCTGATCAGACACTGACGGGATCCGCCTGAACTGCAGCTACCAGAGGCACGAACTTCCGCTATCAGACTAGCGCCCACAGACACTTCAGAATAAGAGTCCCCGTCCACACCCACCACCATCTCAGATCTGTCATGAAACTGTACAAGTAAAATAACAATAAAGAACTAACAAATTAATTAATTAAAATAATAATATCCAAATAAAATATATTAATATATATAATATAGAAATAAATCAAATCTCTGTATAAACGAGGCCTTCGTCACTTCAAAATAAGAGTCACTACAGTCGGCGTGTAATAAATCATATATAAACTTACATAAAACGGAAAGAGCTGTTAATAAAACGTATATATTAACTTGAGAGATGGCACAGATGGGAGTTATTAATATTGAGCTTCAGGAGGTCAGTTTGAAGAGTAGCCGCTCTTCATAAATCAGAGATTAAATGGATCAAAACAATGAAATTCAGTCCGAGTTCTGATAAAGATGAGGATTTGGCATTCAGACAAATATAATCATTAGAGGTGCTGCTGAATTAATATCATCTACTAGAAAATCTGTTCAATTTACTGTGATTGTCTAGTGGTATTAGTTAACACAGGTTTAGATCTATATTTGCATGTAAATGTATGTTTTATTTACATATGCCAATGTATTTTTTTTTATTATTATCTGTCCTGTTTTGTATCTAATTCCTTTCCAAGTGATTTTTAATCACCGAGTATCAGTGATCCATAATGTATAGAGACAGCTGAAGAATAAATGAGTGAAGTAAATAATTTTCATTCTGTCAGAATATATGACTACGTTTTAATGTCAGTAGTTATAGATTTTTTTTGTAGTCAGATTTTTATTCAGCGACAAAGGAGGTATAGGGCAAGTGTATGTATATATATATATATATATATATATATATATATACACACACACTGTATATATATAATGGTCGTCAATAGGTCGTCAAGACGCTTTTGGCAGTCAGATTCATGGCGTCAATTTAGGCTGCGTTTCATTTCGCTTTTAGACACACTCGCGAACTTCCCTAAGCACTTCCCCTCGCGGGAAATCCCCGCCGCCATTTTGAAGTGCGTTCCAATTCGCGAAGTGGACGAGTGACGTTTATATAGACAGCCTCGACCCCCTTTTGACCGATGGAGCAAGTCTACTTCAAATGTACACTTCAGTCAGCTCCATATACCACAATGCAACACCGCAGATCGCGTTTAATTCACGCTCACCACAAACAACTCTATGATATATATATTTAATATTTAAAACAACCCAAACACATCTATATAGATATAAAATGCTACATTAAACAATTTTGTAAGGGGGAAAAAAATCAACTCCATAGTGTACTCCAAATCTTTTAGTTGGATGTTCGCCAACGTTTTTCAAATTGTACTATTCGTTTCAGAACGTTCAGAGAACATTTAAAACTAACGCTTATAATGTTTGCAAAATGTTAAAACAGAATGTCCCCTTAACATTCGTATAACCAAGAATTTTAAAAAACGTTTGAACTTTCAGAAATGTTCTTTTTCATAACTTAATGGGAACGTTTGCAAAACGTTCTAGCACCGTTCGTCCTGTTTCTTTACCTGCTTGTTTTTTGCAATTATATTGAAGAACGTCTTTATAAAGCTCTAGCAGAATTAGACCATTAAAGCAGATGCAGAAAAGAGAAACCAGAGGAGATCACGCCGTTTATCAGCTTCTAATGTGAACCTCCCATCCTTCACCTTCCCACCTAACCTCTCTCATTCTGATGTATGGAGGATGGCGCTGCATGACACTATTATTGCATGAAATAAGCTCTCAAAAGAAAACCAATCCAGCTAGAGGACAAAAACATCTATAAAGGAGCGCGTGTTTGTCAGGAGGGTTATAAAGAAAATTCAGGACTGCAGGTATCGCAGCAAAGCCCATGAGAGCACCTGCTCGCCGCCCATTAGCCGTGCAGGCGGCTGTAATGATATACAGCATCTGGGTTTATGAGGGTCTCGTGAGGCCACCGCAGGCCTCATGCTAATGCAGCAGCGCAATTACTACAAGGGGGACGATGACAGGCGCGCGCTCATGTGTGCTGCATCAAGAGCTCATACATGCTACTGGTGGACTGAGACGAGGCATTGTTATCAAAGATGTGTGCTTTTGCCTGCTGAACAATAAAATACTTTTTATGCAAACACAAAATATTCCAATGCATACTTAAGGCAAGACAAAAAAAATAATAGATATTTAACCATCCAGTTGATTAAGATTTGCAAAAATTATATGCAAATTAAGCTTTATCTAATTAAATATGCACTAATATGCAGAACAGAGATTTGAATATTGTAAGATAAAGTCAGTGCATGAAAAAAGGTTTTTGCCTGTAGCATCTTGCCTTAAAAATAACAATGGTACCATATAAATTCATACCGGTTCATTCTTATCTGACAGCATGTGAAATAATCATGTTTCTCTGCTTCACACTGACCGGCTGCAAGCCTGAATGAACTTTATCACACAGAGCAAATAACATATTTGAATATAAAAATAAGAATTCAGAAAGTTTTCATCTGCTCTAAACTGCTGTTATCTTCATCCAGAGGGAAGACCACTGGCGACATTTCAGAGGAAATTCAGGCGTGTCTTCCTGTAATTATGTCCAAACAGCTCCAGAACAGAGACATTTCAGAGGGTTGAATGATGGAGGTCGATACCCTGAGAAACAGAAACACTTTGCAGTTGAAGCAGGCAATTAAAAACTTCAGAAATACTGTAATGCAGAGATTCTCAAACTTTGACCTAAAATATTTACTTGAGATTTTACATTTAACAACCAGTGTTGGGGGTAATGCATTACAAGTAACTTGAGCTATGTAATCGGATTACTTTTTTAAAGTAACGCATTACTTTTAAATTTATAAAAAAATATATCAGTTACTTTTTCAAACAAGTAACACAAGTTACTTTGTTTTCACATTTATTGACCTTTGTACATGCCTTCAGCCTGAGGCTTATTCATTTTACTTTTGGTGTGAAAGGGACTTTAAATTTGCCAAAAATAGAACAAAAAAGCAAACATAAAAGCCCAGCTCAGGTGAGAAAAAGTAATGCAAAAGTAACCTAATGGATTACTTTCCACAAAAAGTAACTAAGTAACGCAATTAGTTGCTCTTTTAGGGAGTAACGCAATATTATAACGCATTACTTTTAAAAGTAACTTTCCCCAACACTGTTAACAACACATTCGCATGTTCGCATTTCTCTGATGTTGGTTAATAGTCACATGACGTGTAATCTTAGCCTCAGACGTCGTGCCTATGGAGAGTTGGCTGAATGTCTGATGCATAAGGCACGCAAAATTGGTTTCAAAGTTGTCATGTGATTGGTTGAATTTTACAGGATTTCCAGGAGACATGTGTGTCATGTTCTTTAACAATCCGCCTGGATACAAAGCCGTTGTGATGCCAAACCCCCTTATGGAAAAAGAAAATTGTTTACAACTGTGTCAATCAGCGCTTATCAGGATCAAATAAACGCTGGATTTTCAAAAGTATGTTAAGTTTGCAGCAAAGACTTTTTTAAAACAAAATATTCTGCAAACATTATGGGAACGTTACTTTTGTTCGTATGTTCTGAAACAACTAGCAACATTTAAAAAATGTTTGCCGAACGTTTCAGAAAAAAATGTTCCATGAATGTATAAATAATATTTTGAGAACATTATTAACACTTTGAACGAACATTCTATTAACGTTACTGGAAGAAAGTTTGTTCATAACTTAAGAGATAACCCTGCCAGAACGTTCTGAGAACGTTCCCTGTTAGCTGAGATATTGGCATTAAATGTAATGAACCGATCACCGTACGTTCCTCCTCTGATAGCTCTTATCAGTCTCCGTGTGGCTGTAATGTGATTCAGTGCATGTAACAGACGAGTGAGATGTTCAGTTCACGTGTGTCAGATTCTAATCAAACCCGATCAGATGGAGCTGCTGACCTTCTGTTGTCACGCCACCTCCTGGACTCCCATAAGGCCATGTTTTCTCCCATCATCCATCACTGCTGACATGTCCAGCTCGGCGGCCGCAGGGGATTGGTAGATGGGAGCTCTGACTGTGTGCGACAACTTCATTACGAACCGATCAAACTCTCCGCTTTCATCATGAGCGATGCATGTCAGTCTTCTCCAGTATCTGATCTCAGGTGAGTCTGTCATATGAAGGCTCAAGTTCACAGTGTAGAAGAAATGACGCAAACTACAAAAGCTACACAGATATTTCACTTTTAATTTAAAATTAATTGACATGACGGGCTAATTAAAGTGTGCAGTTGAACACATGAGGGAAGCGTTCGTTAGGAATGAACTGCAGCCGCTGATTTGATTGCATGTGCTGTCGGCACACTTTCAGCACTCGAGTCACTAAACGAATTATGCAAACGCACCAAAAAACCTATGCAATAACTTCAGAAATGACAACGACTTAATGGAAATACTTTCAATAATTTCAATCCCGCCACAGCCCTATGCTTTTGTCACCTGGTTGAACTGGATTGCGGGTTATCTGTAAATAGGATGAGGATTTTGCACTGAAAAAAAACCACAAATAAAATCTCTTTAATTATCAAAAACCCAGTAAACTAAGCTAGAGCTTTAGAGGAGATCTCAATCATCTCTCAAAATCATGATTTGCCAAAATAGCAAAGTCAAAATCATTAATTTTACAGCCCCATACTCTTACTAGAAGACAACTATTGACTCATTTGTGTCTATTTTTAATATTTTTAAGAGATATTTAAGTGATTTAAGTTGGAAGCATAACTGAGATCTTTATTAAGTCTCTTAAACTTTGAAAGTCTCTCAGGAAACTGATCTGAGCAATAGTGATAAGTCTGATTCTGCTATTCGACTCTTTTGAACAGTTCGTTTCAAAGAACCGATTCAAAATCCAACTCTTTTACACACTGATGGTCCAAAGCTATTTTGATTTGTAAGCGATTATAGTCATGTTTATTGATTATAATTTGACTGGAAATAAAAAAGTAACGTCCTAAGATGGCGTGGCATATCATACGGTCTAAATAAAAGATTCAAATTTTATGTTTTTTCCAATTATGTTTTGTATTTGGTCTATAATTCAAAGTGTCAGCTATGATTTGACTCATAAAAGCAAACATTAAACATTACATTTTCTGGCTGAAAAGTTTTTGCACAAATCATTCAGTCCCGTTTCGTGAACCGCCTAATCCAATATATTAAAAAGATCTGATTCAAAAGAACGATTTGATCACAAATCTGACATTTTTGCTCATTGTGTGAACCTGGCACCTTGCAAACACATTTTTGTTAATGTAAACTTGATCTCTCAAACTCTGTAAAATGGTTTAATTTGAGAAATCCTCTAGTGATTTCCATTTTTGTGCTTGATATGCATCAGTCAGGCGGTGAACGGACTAATGATGCACCAACTGAAACAAAATGCGCTCTCATCAGCAGACAAAACACTGAGGAAACACCGTAAAACACACTGATCCTCATGATGTTTCTCTGCAGACATGGCACGTGCAGACAGTCTCTCTCGCCCACACTTATCTGAGGAGCACATGGGGTTAATGAGACACACATGAACCTCCTACAGGCCGTCTGTGTGTCTGTGTCCAGCAGGAGGCAGCGTTCTGGAACACATGCAGACCTTCAGCACTCCTGCTGCTTTCTCATCAGTCTTGTGTTCTGATAGAAAGAGAATCAGTTTGTGTTTCTCAGCGCAGTCGGGTTCCTCTCGCTGTAGCCGCACTGACCTCTGAATGCCCAATGGAATAGTAAGATGAATTCAGAATATTATTACATACTATTTTATAAACATATGGCAGAGGAAGAGTAGAATGCTGGTAAGGTGTTTCAAATTCAGCACTAGTGTACTGGTTACTGCACAGCACAGTATACGCTGAATCCCAGCTAACGGAACGTTCTGGCAAGGTTCTCTGAAAGTTATAAACAAATGTTCTTCCAGTAACATTAATAGAATGTTCATTCAGAGTTATCTGGTCTTTAATAATGTTCTTAAAATGTTAGCACAAAAACGTTATTTATACATTGTTCATGAAACGCTTTAGTTGGACGTTCGTCTAAAGTTTTTTAAATGTTACTGGTTGTTTTAGAACGTTTAGAGAACATTCAAAAGTAACATTTCAATAATGTTCACTTAATGTTCACATAACCAAGAAAAAAAGTGTTCAAAATCTTTAAAAATCTGGATGCTTTGAACATTCAGAAATTAACATATCTGTTAATGAAATTAATGTTTTTTACTGCAAATTTAAATCTGTAAAATGTTGCTATTGTATTTTTTACGGTAATTTTCTGGCACCCACAGCTGCCGTTTTTTTACCGTAAATTTAACAGAATTTTTTTACAGTGTCGGATAACATTAATAGAATATTCGTTATGTGTTATCTGGTCTTTAATAATGTTCTCAAAACGTTCACAAAAATGTTATTTAATGCTATTTACATTTTTTTCTGAAATGTTTTAGTTGGACGTTCGTCTAACACCGTGTCCTAACCAGACGCGATGCGATAAGATTCCAGCGATGAGCAATTTGACTGTCCACACTAGACGCGACGCAAAAATGAGAAGCAATAAAATCAATCAAAAACCACAGCCAATCAGAAGAGAGTGTGGGCGGGCTCTCTCGGCAAGAACACAGCGGACACAATGAAATGGGCAAGTACATAGTAAAATTCATAAAGATTACACCATTTAAACATTATTTAAAGTACATACGGAGTGACTGAACCAATCTTTGTCATAGAATACACTTGTTTGTTCACATTGAGTTGACAATTTGAACGTTCTTGTTTATTTTCTGTTTATGATCTGAGGTGAATTAGCCAGTGTTGTTTTCATTACAGCTAGAAAGCTGGGAACACAGAACGATATTCAAACTCACATTAGATGCTTTTAACATTAAATAAAGTGGGAAAAACAGACAAGCGTAGCGCCAGATCACAGTCCAAACAAATGCTTATACATACAAGTTCTGGTGGTGCGTAGATCCAAAGATAACTCCAAGATCAAAAAGAATGAAAGATCCTGCACATGCACTTTTTGTGGCCTCTGGACAATAAATTCTTCTGAGCTTTTTTGACTTCTTTCTCGTGTGCGGATCTTTCATTCTTTTTGAACATTAAATAAAGCACATAAACAGTACCTGATATTATCACTGCCATGCTTTGTGTTGCTGTTCCAGCTGCGACGTCGCAGAGAAATAACAACCGTTTCTAAAATAGAATATTCGCGTGTTGCGGCGTCGCGTCTGGTTAGGACACGATGTAACGTTTTTTAAATGTTACTACTACTTTCAGAAAACATTCAAAAGTAACATTCCCATAATGTTTGAAGAATGGAATGCTCCCTTAACGTTCCCAAAAACAATAACGTTTTCATAACTTAATAGTGAGAGGAGGATTATGGAATGTTCAATAGAACTGTAGCTGATATACAGACCTCATCCTTTATCATCATCGTCACATAAAAACCATCTTCATTAAGGACATCATATCATTATATCAATTACATTTAATGATCTCAGAAGTATCCGCTATGAGATTTTTGATTATATAATTTATAATGTTGCATAATGGGCTAATTACTGTCATTGTTCTCAGCAACTAAGAGACATTTCAGTAAGTTCACTGAACTCACACACAACTATAGTGTGTGGTGACGCCATTATTCACAGAGCGAAAAGGGACATTTGGAGAGTTTGAAAAGAGAAAACGTGGACTGAAATGAAAATGATGGGAAATCTATACACACTTGCCTTGGGTAAATTCTCCTCCATCAGGTTTTATGTCGGGAACAACCTTCCAGGCCAAAGTAAAGGAGAGTGTGTCCGTATCGCTCTACTGCCTGTGGGACACAAACACAAACCGCATGACCTCAGACGACCCTCATCTCACTCCTTCACTAAATGTCGTGTGTGTATTCTATATGCTTAATAGACAGCAGGTTCCCTTAATGATTCCGATAAAATCATTCAGATAAATACGAGCGTTTCTTCCTGGAGCTGCTGAGATTAGAGTCAAAGACGCTTGCGACGCAATAATGTGTTCAGGCAGATGTCTAGAGGTCTGATGGTTGTTATCGTGCGGGTCCTCTGGGCTCTGAAGTTCATGCCGCATGTAGATAATATATGGTGTTCAGCAGCCAAACAATCAGACGAGTCCTGCTGTGTGCGGGATTTAGCTTTAGCGTAAAACACACACACACAAACGCTTGTTTTTCTATCATGGTGGGGATTTTATTCTATCCTCTAAACTCTCATACAAACCTTTTTGCATTTTCACATCATCATTAAGACATTTCTTAGTTGTTTATCAAGTTGTTTTCCTCATGGAGTACATTAGTTGCTGGTAATTTCAGATTTTAGAAGACTCTTGAATATTTTACATTTTCATTTTAAATGTAATGTTGGGAAGCAAAGTATAAAGTGTTTTGGAGAGGGAAATGATCTTAATAATTAAAGCTGAAAGTCTGTCATCATTTACTCACCGTCACATCAATCCATACTCATATGACCTTTTTTCTTCTGTGAAACAAAAAAGATGTGTTATGTTGGTTGGATGGATGGATGAATAGATGATATGTGGATGGATGGATATGTTGATGGACGGATATGTGGATGGATGGATGGATAGATGGATGGAAATATGGATGGATGGATGGATGGATAGATATGTAGATGGATGGATATGTGGATGGACGGATGGATGAATGGATAGAAAGATGGATGGATGGATATGTGGATGGATGGATGGATGATTGATATGTGGATGGATAAATGGATGGATGGATATGTGGATAGATGATGGATGGACATGTAGATGGATGGATGGATTATATGTGGATGGATAGATGGATGGATGGATACGTGGATGGATATGTGGATAGATGGATGGATGAATGGATGGATGGATGGATATGTGGATGGATGGATGGATGGATAGATATGTGGATGGATGGATGGATGGATGGATATGTGGATGATAGATGGATGGATAAATAGATATGTGGATGGATGGATGGATGGATGGATATGTGGATGATAGATGGATGGATAAATAGATATGTGGATGGATGGATGGATGGATGGATATGTGGATGATAGATGGATGGATGGATGGATAGATACGTGGATGGATATGTGGATAGATGGATGGATGAATGGATGGATGGATGGATGGATGGATAGATATGTGGATGGATGGATGGATGGATGGATGGATATGTAGACAGATGGATGGATATGTGGATAGATGGATGGATGGATGGATGGATACATAGATGGAAACGTGGATAGATGGATGGATGGATGGTTGGATGGATATGTGGACAGATGGACGGATGGATGGATGGATACATCGATGATATGTGGATCAATATGTGGATAGATGGATAGATGGATGGATGGATGAATGGATAGATAGATAGATAGATAAATAGATGTGTAAACACACACACACGTCTTATAATTAAAACATGAACATTTCTGCATGAGTTCATTCCTATTAAGATACAGAAGCAGCTACAGTATAATGAGTGTTCAAACTCCTCTCAAATTAACTAAACAGCACAGCAATTACACAAACAAGAACAAGTCACTTAAACACATTCCACTGCTCTCTCTCTCTCTCTCTCTCTCTCTCTCTCTCGACTGTTTGCTGGAGTGTTTTCAGTATTCTACTGCCTCATGAGAAATGAATGAATGCAGACACACTCGATCTGTAGTTCAGAGGAAATGTCAGTGTCTGTAAATATAATCTATAGACACTAAAGCTATTTTTTTGTCACTGACATAATTTTGGGTTTAATCACATTAAATAAGGAACATATGCAATCATTTAGAGTCCAGCAGGATATTTTATTTCAGTTAACGTCAAAAATGTTTTTTGGTTTTAGTTTCAGTTGTAGTTTTAGTTAACTACAATAACCCTGGTTCAAAGTATCACGAGATCAGTGTTGTGCATCGAACCGAAGCGTGACATGAGTGTGTTATTAAAATATGATACACACACACATCATCATCATCATCAAACACACACTCTTAAGTGTAATTACATCCTATAATGCTCAGCGCTCCGTGTGCATGATGGATTATGGCATGACACCATTATTTAGCTGAAAAATGATTAATGGTGTACGAGCTCCATAAACACTGGAACTGAGAGACAAGCTCACCGAGAGTGTCTCTGACCCTCACACACCTCTGAAATAAACACCACCACGGCAACATGAAATATGGGCCGCATTAAAGACTTATTGTTCTCCATACGACAGGAGGAGCAGAATTCATTCAGCATTCGTCTACGAGCGATAAACTCTTCATTATAGCTCCAGACGTCTGGACAAAAGCACTGGCACTAATGGAAAAGCTCAGAAAAACACAGTCCTTTACACTCGCGACATGAGATTACAGACGTCTGACATGAAAAAAACAATCAATCACTGGTAAAACATCTACTATAACATAACAAAATATTTGCAATTCAAATGTTGCTGGCAAAAAAAAACTATGAGCCGTCAGTGCTGAAAGATGCTGTGCGAATGATGCAGTTCCAATATATACTATGCTAAAGAGTCAAACTCTTTAATAAAATATTATTTCAGCTTTATTTAGCTTAGTTTTAGTTTTCATTAACGCTAATATCTATGGAAGCTTGTTTCCGCCACTGTATAAAAAATAAAAAAGTATAACTGCGACTTTTTATCTCACAATTCTGGCTTTTTTTCTTGCAACTGCATGATATAAACTCACAATTGTGATATAAAGTCAGAATCGCGAGTTATAAAGTCACAATTGCGAGTTATAAAGTTGGAATTGCGAGATAAAAAGTCATAAATGTCAATAAACATTGTACCCTTTGTGGATTTAGGACAAGTTGGAAGTTATCCTAACTTTAAGAGGATTTATTTTAAGAAGATTATTTTTAAGAATTTGAATTCTTCTTAAATTTTGTCTTAAGAACAATCTTAGGGGGAAAAAATTCTCAAGAAGTATTTTTGGGAATACAAAATATTCGCAACTTTTTTTTTCTTAAGTAAGAAAAAATAAGAAAATTGTTTTATTCTTAAAGTGCCCCTATTATGCCATTTTAAAGGCTCCTAATTGTGTTTTGAGTCTCCTACAATAAGTTCACATCCATCTAAGATCAAAAACACTTTAATTTTCTCATAATATCCACTGCAGCATCAGCTCTTTTCTCTCAGTGTCTGAAACGGTTCGTTCAAAGATTCAGTCTCTCTAAATCCCGTCTTTCTGAGAGCTGCTCTGCTCTGATTGGTCAGACGCCCCAGTCTGCTGTGATTGGTCAGAAACCAAATGCTCATTAGCATGTCTGAATCTCAGATCTTGATTCACAGTGATTCGAACAGTAACGATGGCGTTGGTTTTACTGTATCAACCTCATCAAAGTGGATTTGCTTTGGCAGCAGAAAACAGCGTCTTCTCGACACAAACAACATGAACCAAACTCTTCCGGTCTCAGACACAACTACAGTGTTTGAGGGAGGGGCAAAGAGACGCTGTTCAGCCAATGAACAGCACAGGCTAGCATTATGTAAATTAGCTACAAACCTATGTTGGTTCAACAGAAAGTGAAACTGGAAGTACTAAAGGTTCATTTAAGGCAGTTCAGAATCACTTCTTTCTTTTGGGAGACAACTTTCTGTTGTCTATCTTTTACATTCACAACCAGACCATGAAGATCAGACTCAAGTTGAATAAAAGCTCTTTGACCAATGATGTTTTTTGTTTTAACGCCAGCAATTATGAAAGTGCTTTACTAACGAGCATATGTGGACTCAAAGCTGCTGTCCTCGCTAACAAGTCCCTCTAATGAGATCATTAATTACGTCCCCCAGCAGTAAAAATCTGCTGCATCAACATGTCGAGAACAACACAAAAACGACACGTGGGGTGTGAGAGCAGATTATGGGTCAGCGTGAGACCACACGAGCCGCAAGCCAGACGTGTGTTTTAGAATGGCCGCCGTATGCTCTTAAACACCACCATCTGGACGAGAGAATGAACGAGACGCGTCAACAGACCGTTTACTGATGCGCTGTAAAAATAGCTGCCTGGTATAATCAACTACCAAGTTTAGTGTGAAACAAGATTTTTAAAGAGGACCTGTTATGCTTTTTCACATGTTCATCCTTCTTTAGTGTGTAATGTTGCTGTTTGAGCGTGAAAACGCTCTGCAAAGTTATTCCTCATTTAAATAAAGGGGCGGGGCCTGGTTGAGTTAGTTAGTAGTGTGTTGAAACTGGCGGTTATGGTAAGGGGAGGGACATTTCCCAAACACCAATCACAACACACTGCTCCAGCCGACCAATCAGAGCACATTGTGCTTTTCAGAAGGAGGGGCTTCATAGAGACAGGAACTAAACAGAGCGTTACTGACAGACTGGCTCTTTAAGATGCTGTCTTAGAAGATAGCTGTCTATGTAGGCAGCTCACTAGCCAAGCCACTGTGTGTGAGAGGATGGCATTATTTGTTTCTCTGTGCAAGATGTGTTTTTTCAGTGTGTGTATATTTAACTGGTGCTCTGTTTGAATGACACACAATATAAACAATCATGGTTTGCCTAATGGGTAATTAATCAGGATCCCTGATTAGAGGTGATCAATTACAGGCCTCTGAAGAACACACAGTTAGCGGCGCACTCTCTCTGAACTAAACAGAATCACATGATGAGTAAAACTGACTCAAAACCTCACAAAACAGTTTGTTTTTTGGTGTATATATATATATATATATCAAATACACTGTAAAAAATGTTCTTTCTCAGTGTTTCTGTCTTGTTTTCCAGTACAAATATCTAAACATTCTTAAATCAAGATACATTTACTGGAGAAGCAAAATGACTGAAGATTTTAAGTCTTGTGTTTTGAAAAATTTATCATCAAAATTAAGTGCATTTGTGCTTAAAACAAGAACAAATATCTGCCAATGGAGTCAGAAAAATAAACTTCATTCAAAGGGAAAACAAGATTATTTTTCTAAGCCCACTGGCAATTAATATTAATTTTAATGTGGAGAAAGCATAACAATATAGTAAATAAAGTATGAGAATACAGTAAATAAAGTGCACACTGGACGTCAGTATTTCATGGATGTGTTATATGGTGCTAACGTGACTCTGAAAGACCGTCTGACCGTGTTCATTTCGCACTCTGCGCTCCTGTTTTCTCCTCTGTTCATGATGTCGCTCTGTGTCTTTATCTCTGGCTCTGAATCTGGGTTATTTTCTGCTGTCACCATCATTTTCTGCTGCAAACACAAAGACACAATATCAGGCAAAGCACGCATGCACACACACACATACACACACACACACACACACACTCATTCCTCATGTATACACATGTGTTTTTATAATAGTATTTCAACAACAGAACTACTTTGGTGAATGACAGAAAAACACTAGTGCGTGTGTGTGTGTGTGTGTGTGTGTGCGTTTGAAAGATAGGGAGAAATGATTTTATTCTCTTCACGTGTAACAGAGGGAAAGAGAAATGAGCCGACGGGTACAGAGACACAGACTGTGAAACACTCGACATTTGATACCTCATTTAATTTAATTTAATTCTAAGTCATTTTAGAAATGTGGGGAAATTCATCTATGTACATGAAGCTGCATCGGGACTTAGAGATGGAGGATAAATCATGGAGAAAAATACGGAAAGATGTAAGACATGACGGAGACACAAACAGAGAATCAGAATATGATGAGGCTAAACATCCCGAGATATGAGCGAGAAAATAAAGTTCAGAAAATATGAGAATACGGCAAATAAAGTACAGAAAAAATGAGAATACTGCAAATAAAGTGCAGAAAATATGAGAATACGGTAAATAAAGTGCAGAAAAAATGAGAATACGGTAAATAAAGTGAAGAATATGAAAATAAAGTGCAGAAAAAATGAGAATACTGCAAATAAAGTGCAGAAAATATGAGAATACGGTAAATAAAGTGCAGAAAATATGAGAATACGGTAAATAAAGTGCAGAAAATATGAGAATACGGTAAATAAGGTGCAGAAAATAGAATACTGCAAATAAAGTGCAGAATATGAAAATAAAGTGCAGAAAATATGAGAATACGGTAAATAAAGTGCAGAAAATATGAGAATACAGTAAATAAAGTGTAGAAAATATGAGAATACGGTAAATAAGGTGCAGAAAATATGAGAATACGGTAAATAAAGTGCAGAAAATATGAGAATACGGTAAATAAAGTACAGAAAATATGAGAATACGGTAAATAAAGTGAAGAATATGAAAATAAAGTGCAGAAAAAATGAGAATACTGCAAATAAAGTGCAGAAAATATGAAAATACATTAAATGAAGTGTAGAAAATATGAGAATACGGTAAATAAGGTGCAGAAAATATGAGAATACGGTAAATAAAGTGCAGAAAATATGAGAATACGGTAAACAAAGTGCAGAAAATATGAGAATACGGTAAATAAAGTGCAGAAAATATGAAAATACATTAAATAAAGTGTAGAAAATATGAGAATAAAGTGCAGAAAATGAGAAGACAGTACATAAAACATAGTAAATATAGTATTTGTAATGTAGTATGTAGTATGCAGTATGTGAACAGTGTATACAGTACACTGTTTTTGTTTTCATTCTAGTGAACTTCCTGTCCCTGCTGGAGTCCGTGTTCACTGCAGAAGCACTCTGGAGCCTCAGCTTGGCATCATGCATCTCATAACTTCACTCCATTAGCACTCATCTCTGTCTGATAAGACCGTGTTCTGTTATCTGGATTATTTTACCCAAGAGTCTGTGAGGAGTGTGTGTTTGAGAGTGTGTGAGGTGATACAGAGGACATGCTTTAAATGGAAACATACAGAGAGAAGGGCAAGTGTCTCACACACACACTGATAAAGACACTTCGCGCCACACTTACTGTAGGAAACCAGAGAAACACACGTTTGCACCAAGTGTGAGATGTGTGTGTTTCACCCTACGGACACAGTTAGCAAACAACGTTAAATATAGGACATGCAGTGTCACCTGCTTTTAGCTTTTATCCACGTCTCTGTAACTCTCCTGCTGTGGCCACCAGAGAACTGGACCTGATTGAAAACAGAGAAGTGTAGCAAACAGAGCCAAAGAGGTTAGCGAGGATTCGATTTATGCACACCACTGCTCAAAAGTTTTTAATGTTATAGAAAGAAGTCTATATATATAAAATTTGGAGATTCATAATTTAGATTTTTAATGTTTCTGAAGGAAGTCTCTTCTGCTCACTAAAGCTGCATTTATTTGACCAAAAATACAGTAAAAACTGTGAAATATTATTGTAATGTAAAACAGCTGTTTTCTATGTGAATATATAATAAAGTGTAATTTATTCCTGTGATCAAAGCTGAATTTTCAGCATCATTACTCCAGTCTTCAGTGTCACATGATCCTTCAGAAATCATTCTAATATGATGATTTGCTGCTCAAGAAACATTTATGATTATTATCAATGTTGAAAACAGTTGTGCTGCTTCAAATGTTTGTGAAAAATGTGATATTTTACTTTTTTGATGAATAGAAAGTTCAAAAGAACAGCATTCATTTGGAACAGAATCTTTTGTAACATTATTAATGTCTTTACTGTCACTTTTGATCCATTTAATGCATCCTTGCTGAATAAAAGTATTAAAAAAAAACTAAAATTATAAAAAACATTTTCATTAACTTAAATAAAATAAAAATATATATATATATTTCAATTTCAGCTAGTTGCCAAAGCATCACTCCTTAAACAACACTCCTTTTCATTATGTTTAAGTTGAAATACTAAAATAACTAAAACTAAAAGCTAAAACTTAATAAAAATCAGTGTTATTTTAGTTTTTATTTTAATGTCATCACAGTTTTATTAATATTTTAAATTAGCTTTTATTTTTATATTTTTAGTTTTCATGTTAATTTTGGTTACATTTTTTGTAATTTCATTACATGCTTTTGTCATTTTATTATTATTATTATTATTTATTTTTATTTTTTTTAAATATTGCTAGTAAGGTTTCATTTATTTTCATCTCAGTTTTAGTTTTACTTTTTATTTATTTCCAGTTAATAATTTTAGTGCTTCAACTTAAACTTATTTCAGTTCATTTCCAAGGCAAAGTTTCTAAGTTTTTTAATGTAGTTTAAGTCTAATATTTATATTTTATTTTATTCCAACTTTATTTCAATTAACAGAAATGTTTTTAATAGTTTTAGTTAACGATAATAACCCTAACTAAAAACTATATAGACATATATTTAAAAAAAAAAAAAAATGATAAAAATGACAAAAAACAGAAAACAAAATTACTAAAACTTTAAATAAAATTAAAATGAAAACAGAAAATATAAATATAAAATTAATTAAAATATTAACAAAAACTAAGTTATATTTTTCTGACCGTATTGGCAGATATTTGTTTTTGTTTTCAGGATAAAGTCACTCAATTTTGATTATTTTTTCAGAAAACAAGACTTTATATCTTGTCATTTTGCTTCTCAAATAAAATCTTGATTTAAGAATTGTTAGGTATTTTACTAAAAAACAAGACATAAATACTTGTTTAGAAATTCATTCTGGATCTGCACCAGAAACCAAAGACTTTAGATACACAAAGACGGTGCACTCATATTACCATGAATGGGAGAAAGTGCAACACTCAATATGGCGGAATATTCTAAATAAAAGAGCCAATCACTGATCAGTAAAGTCATCGCATCACTGCAGCGGCCGTTAGAAGCTCCGGTTGCAGTCAGAAACAGTCAATTTTCAGACACGTGACTTCTGATTGGCGGCTCCAGCCAATTTGATGTTTCTCCATTCAAAAAGATTGAAAAAGCTGCCCGAGAGGTGCTTCAAAGATGGCCGCCGACTGAAATGACTTGCCTTAAAGGGACTTTGCCAGAAACTCCACATTCAGACAAACAGATTTGCACTCATTCTTCACGGTTTCAGCAGCAGTTCAGATGCAGCATCAGCAGATCTTGAGCGACTGGCAGCCATTTTTCACTTCTCGTTTGCATAAAGAGCGTTTCTCTACTTCTTGACACACTCAACGCTTGCTCAGCTCCGCTGTCAGTCTCTCGGTTCGCAGGCGGCTCTCGACTGCAATAAACGTTTGGCTGCACGAGACGACCGGATCAGTGTGTGTTTGGACAGTGTGGGAGTGAAGGGTAGCAGCGGAGATCAGGCACATCTGTAACAGAAAAGTTTGCACTTTATAATAAGGTTTCATCTGTTTACATTAATTAACATGAACTAACAATCAACAAGCATTTATTAATCTTAGTCAAAGGTAATTTCAGCATTTACTAATACATTTTTAAAATCAAATCCAAAGCAGGGTTTTTATGTTAACTATTAAAAACATTTCTGTTAACTGAAATAAAGCTGAAATTATATATATATATATATATATATATATATATATATATAAGTAGAAAACTTTATTGTATTATTGTTTATAAACATTTCTAATATTTGTTTAGTTCAAGTTGAAGCACTAAAATTATTAACTGGAAATAAAAACTAAACTTAACTAAATCAGATTTTTTTTTTTTAGATAGCTATATTTTAAACAAAAACAATAAAATGACAAAAGCACATAATGAAATGACAAAAAAGTAAATTAGAACGATCATGAAAACTAAAAATATAAAAATTAAAGCTACTTCAAAATATCAATAAAACTAAAACAAAAACAAAAATAACACTAACAGAAAAATAAATGTGAATGTTTGACTGAACGCTGTTATAAAACATGAATCATTTGGCTTTAGTAAATCTGTATCTTCACAATATCCGCTTATTTTCGCAGGTAAAATGGTGGAGAAATTCAGTCTCAGAAAGTTATTTAATAAAAGTCATTTGCAGTTTATGGCGAAATTTAATTATCACTAATGCTTAATAAGTTAGAGAAGATTTAGATTCATACGGAAAAGAATAAAACCGTGATGATGTCAAAGGAATCCAGTTAAATGTATTTAATTAATCTCATTTATAATAAATCAACCTGTAAATTAGATGAGTTCAGTGAACCTAAACTGATGATCTGCAAAGATGTGAAAAATGTTGTTAGAACTATAGACCAATACCTATGAATACTAATGAGATCATGTTGAAATATATTTTCCAGATTCAGTTGTGCAGTGTTAAAGGCTCCGGCTCATCTCTCACACAATATTATAACATAAACAATATTCCGTCCGCGTCTGTGACTCTCTGTGTCGAACAGATAAAGAGAAACACTGCTGATAAACGACTCAAATGACTCTGTGTGAATAATCTCTGGCTTTTCATCTGACACACAAAGTTTTATCCTTTTTTAAAAGAAGGAATATCGGAAGTATTTTAAATTATGGCTCACACTCACACTGATAACAACACGCTCTCCAAAGAGCTGAACACTCCAGCTGCATTATGTACTTATGAAGTAAAAAAAAAACAGTTTGAAACTTTTTAAAGAAATACTTACAATGCTTTAATATATTATTTTATTATTATAATTTTTTCCTTAAATATTTAAATTAGTTTTTGTCATGTCATTTTGTAAATATATTAATGATTTTAATAGATTATTAATTATTTAATTGATAAATTCATATTTTTATGCAATATTCCTAGTCCTCCATAATAAATAATAATTTATCACAACCAGATTTCATTACATTGATGTATAAAAACTCACTTTATCAGATATTATAAACACTTAATGAAATTTTAAATGTACAATGCGTTAATTTACTATTTTATTATTATAATTTTATTATTTAAATTATGTTTGGTGTGTCATTTTGTAAATATATCAATGCTTTTAATAAATTATTAATTATTTAATAATTTATTATTACATATATAATAACTCAAATTGTAGAAAAAACTCCCTTTATCAGATATTATAAATAATATTTGAAACTTTTTAAAGGAATATTACAATGGTTTAATATACTATTTATATAATATTATTGTACATATTTCTTAATTATTGAAATTAATTTTGGCATGTAATTTTGTGAATACATTAATGATTTTAATTGATAAAGTCATATTTATATGTGATATTCCCAGTCCTCCATAATAAACAGTAATTTATCACAATCAGATTTCACTACTTTGATGTATAAAAACTCAAATGGTAGAAAAAAACTCACTTTATCAGATATTATAAACACTTTTTAAAACTTTCAAGAAATACTTACAATGGTTTAGTATATTATCATATTATTTTCTTAATTATTTAAATATTTTTTGGGCATGCCATTGTGTAAATAAATTAATATTTTCAATAATTGAATTGATCAATTCTGTGGAGTGGTACGAGAGTCACGACGATAAATGATGCAGTTTAACATCAATATGCAGAAATATTCAGCAGCTGAATGACTGTCACGTTTTGGTTTTGTTTTCATTCTGTTCCCTGTTTCCTTTGCCTGTGTTCACTGTCATTAGTTCCTATGGTTCTTAATTATAGTCACATCTGTTTCTATTCTAGTTAATTATCTCTCTGTTATATATACCCTTAGTTTCCTCGGCTCTTTGGTCTGATATTGTTTGCCTGTCAGTGTTATACAGTGGTAGTTTATTTCTCCTATGGTCTCCTGAGTTTTCCGTGTGAATTAAAATAAAGACTTTTTTTTTTTTGTACTCCTTCATTGTTCGCTCTTTACAACAGCTGCAATGTTACAATGACGTGACGGACCAATCACAATCCAGTATTCAAGAGAGTTGCGCAATAAACATGAATACGAGTCTCTCTCTCGTTCTCTTTATCGCCCTGCAGGGAACGAGTGACATTAGAAAGATCCTGACTCCATGTGTCTCTCTGCAGAATGAATACAGAGCTAAGTACCACACACACACACACACACACACTTTAATTCTGCACTATAAAACATGACGCTTGGGGTCATTTAGTTCCATCAGCAAAGTCTTCTGTGTGTGCGTGTGTGTGTGTGAGTGTGTGGTGTGTATGTTTGAGAGAGAGTGTGTGTGTGACAGAGAGAGACAGAGTGTGTGTGAGTGTATGTGTGTGTGAGAGAGAGAGAGAGAGTGTGTGTGTGAGTGTGTGTGAGAGAGAGAGAGAGTGTGTGTGTGAGTGTTATTTTCCTGTTTATTACTGTGAAGCTGCTCTGAAACAATTGGTAACACTTTATTTCTGAAGTCCATTTTAGACTTTCTACTAACTAAAAGTAAGTTGTCAACTAACTGTCATCAGAGCATTAGTAGACTGCTAGGTTAGGGTTAGAATAAGTCGACATGTAGTTGCAAAGTTACTTATAATCAGTGGAATCTCATCAAAATAGCAGGTATTAAGCAGACAGTCTACTAATACTCTAATGACTGCTAGCTGACATGGAGTTGCAAAGTTACTTATGGTTAACAGAATGTCTAAAGTGGACCATCAAAATAACAATCTGTACTGCATGACTTGACCTACTGAAAACATGATCATAATGAGCACAGACTAACACAGACCCCAGAAGAAATCTATTTGCTTTTTCAGAAATTATTAATAATAATCGTCTTTATTTTCTAAACAAGGATGTCCCCAAATGTTCCTAAAGGTTTTGTCAGATGTATCTAATTTCTCTGGACAGATTTGTCAATAAAGTGAAGAGCAGTGAACTCACATTCAGTTTTCTTCCTAACGATGTCATTAAATGTGGCGTTTCTGAGATCTCCACTGGATATCATCACTGTATGTGCTGCTGCTGTCACTGTACAGTGTACATACAGACTGTGTGTGTGTGTGTGTGTGTGTGACCCGCACTGACATTTCTGAAAGTTTAATAGCGCGCGCGTGTGTGTGTGTGTGCTGTGAGGGGATTTGACTCAGATTTGAACAGTAACAAAAGCATTTTAAATCCAGACTGCTCTGAGATCAGTGACCTGGTGAGTCTGCAGAGAGGATTACAGAATCACACACACTGTGTGTCTGTGTGTAACACAATGCTGTGTCTGTGCATGAGAAAAATAAACCAGCTAAAGCAGAACTGACACACACACACACACACACACAGCAGAGAGCGAGCGAGAGATAAATGAAGGAGTTCATGCATTGTGGGATTGGAGCTCTTCCCTCTGTAGTCCGGTTCACTGTGGTTTAGTTCAGGTTTATTGATTCTGTGAGGTCCACCACATACATCCTGAGAAACAAGGGAAGACCTTATTATTTTATACTTTATACATTGTAATTTATACACATAATAATATTGTGTCTGTGTGCCTGTCTCTCCACTATAATACAAACTATATACTGTATACCAGGGTTATTATCGTTAACTAAAACTATTAAAAACATTTCAGTTCGTTGAAATCAAGTGGAAATAAAATAAAATATAAATATTAGTTGGAAAAACTTAAACTAAACAAAAATTTGAAACACTGCCTTGGCAAGAAGACTGAAATAAGTTTGAATTGAAACACTAAAATTATAAACTAGATGAATAAAGTTTGATGACAAACTTTGTGTTGGCTTGACAAAGCCAGGTCTCAGAGTTTGAAATAACTTTGAAAAGTTTTATTCAGAGAAAGTCAAAAAATGTTACTAGCATGTTTTAGTATGTAGCTAGCATGATTTAACATCTTGCTACATGTTTTAACACATTGTTAGCATGTTTTAACATGTTGTTAACATGATTTAACATGTTGTTAGCATGTTAGCATGATGTAACATGTTGTTAACATGATTTAGCATGTTACTAACACGATTTAGCATGTTGCTAGCATGTTGTAACACATTGTTAGCATATTTTAACATGTTGCTAGCATTATTGGCTTTTTTTTAACATGTTGCTATCTTGTTTTAACACATTGCTAGCATGTTTTAGCCTGTTAACATGATTAGCATGTTGTTAACATCTTGTTAGCATAATTAGCATGTTGTTATCATGTTTTTAGCATGATTAGTTTGTTGTTAGCATGATTGAACACGTTGTTACCATGTTATAACATGTTGCTAGCACGAATTAGCACATTGCTAGTATAATTTAACACATTGCTAACATGTTTTAGCCTATTGCTAGCCTATTGCTAGCATGATTAACACATTGTTAACATGAATTAACATATTACTAGCACGATTAGTACATTACTAGCTTGATTTACCATGCTGTTAGCATGTTTAACATGTTGCTACCATGATTAGCATGTTTCTAACATGAATAGCATGTTACTAGCATGATTAGCACATTTCTAGCATGAGTTAATATGTTGCTAGTATGATTAGCATGTTACTAGCATGATTAACACATTGCTAGCATGAATTAGCACGTTGCAATCATGATTAGCATGTTACTAGCATGATTAGCACATTGTTAGCATGAATTAGCATATTGCTAGCATGATTAGCACATTACTAGCTTGATTTACCATGTTGTTAGCATGTTTAACATGTTGCTAGCATGATTAGCATTTTGCTAACATTATTTGCATGTTACTAGCATGTTGCTAGCATGATTAGCATGTTTGCTAGAATGATTTGCATGTTACTGGCATCATTAGCACATTGCAAGCATGATTAGCAAATCTAAAACTAAAACTGAACTAAAAATAAATTAAAGTAAGAGTGAGTCACGCTAGAGGCCGGGTTATGGATTATACACTCACTCATGATTGGTTATTGATCACTGAACTGATGACTTCAGTAGTGTGACGCTCTCTCATATTTACTTGTTCATTAATGTGGAAAAGTGTCTGTGATGAAGGATAAAGCATCTATAGATCATTTATAGCTGCCTATTATAAAGGCTTCATACGTCTCACTGCATGTATCGTTCATGTATAAGGCGATCCCAGAATGCATTGGAACAAGCTCAGTGAAAAATGTCTTCAATACCTTCAATCCAACAATCATAAAAAAAAATTTGAAACAAATTGCTTATTTATTTAGCCTTGTAAAGCCTGACATATGAAATAATAAAACTTTTTGAAATGGAAGTTCATTGAATGTTTAGACAAAATATGTGTTTTATGTTTTGCATCATATTTGATACATCAGGCTTTTATCCTGCATATAATTTGATATAGTGAGAATATGGAGAAAAAACAGCTCAATTTTAAACTAAGCAAAAATATATGCAATTTGCTACAAATGCTATCGATAGTCGATAGAAGATTGTGTGCAACAGGTTTTCCATCAAAGTTTTGATCAATTAGAGGACTTAGAAATGCGTGCATCAAATATAATACAGTAGCTTTATAGAGTTAATGCATTTAGTTTAGTGACATGCTAATGGAAAACATCAATGGTCTCCCGTCTGTCTTGAATAATTCACTTATCAAGCTCTGTTTTACTCAGAAGGCAGCTGCCTATGTAGTACAGTAGACAGGGTTTAAAACAGAGTGCTTCTGTCCTCTCAGACGCAGAAAGACTCAAATACACAACGCAGTGTGTATCAAGTGTGTGTGTGTCTCTGGTAAGCATTGACTGCGATTGACTGCGGCTCAGGCTTTTAGAGCGACGCGTCTGTGAGCGATAATTGAGGTGATGTTATTTAAAAAGCACTCAGGAGCAGAGAGACAGGCGGACCGAGAGAGAGACAGCAGAGCCACGCTTTGTTACGGAGAGCAAGACGACGGTGTGGCGCAGATGATCAGAAGAGACGGATGGAAGCGTGTGCATTAACAAACAATTCACAATTCACGACCACGTCCTCTCACGGCTCTCGAACCAACGAACACTGAGATCTGAACGAGATCAGAGCTGCGTTATGACATGAGTCCCAGCAGGTGTTTTCAGTGGGGCTTCATTCAGAACCTGTGTGTTTGTAGGGTTTGTTTAATCTCGATTCAAATACCACAAGATCTTATTCCTAAATGACACAAACAAAATATATTTAATTCTTGAATCTGATTGGTTGAGAGCTGTGCGATATTCCCCCAGTATCAGAACTAGAACCGTTTCACTGTTTGTATCACTCCGCTTGCAGCGACTGTCATGGCGGTCGAGCAAATCCACCATATTTTTTTTTTTTTTTTTACAAATATTACTGTTATTGTTTCACAGAATGTAGTTTTAAGAGTTTTTAGGGGAGAATGTAGTTATTTAGACCTCAAATATGTGACTCATATAAAAACATAGTGCCTATTTTACAATTTGTTTAGAGATGTGAGCTCCAGTCCTTCAAGAATTTCCCACTGGCTCTCATGTAGATATAATTTATTTGGGGAATATCAAATGGAAAATCTTTGGTCTTATTTATCTATAATTTGTTCCAGAGCAAACCGATTTGGGTTAAGGGGAAAATTAAGTTTCATAACTGTATATTTAGGCTATATTTAACTTAAATGCTGTACTAGAGCGCTGCTTTTGTATGTCTGACTGAATTGTTTGCTTGTGTTTATTTGCTATTGTGTTTTATAATGGCTATTGTTAATTTAAATATTATTTTTCAATAAATATTACTTTATATCAATAATATGCCGTATTTGGTTTAGAGAAAGGGTCCGGTAGTGATTGTGATATGGACTTCAGTGAAATTATTACATTACATTATTACACCATTAGATGTCGGCAAAGACTGTCTTTTTGAGTGAGTCAGTAGCAACTGGTTGTAAACAAGGAAGTTGTTTTAGCGCTGTCATGGGAAATCCCTTAACTTTTAAAAGGACAAAGACAAAGATACCCTCAGCGGACATTCAAACTGATTTTTTATATTGAATATAATATTATGGATATCGACCTGAAGAATGAATGCTATATCAGATGCAGGTCATACTCCTTTAGTCGATCTCTCTCTCATAATACAATAATACTCCCTATAATACAATAAGCTTCAATGAAGCGACTCAGCGTTCATTTGTTCTAAAATTACGTTTTAGATTTAGTAACGGAGGCTTGGGCTCTACTATGGCAAGCTGTTTTGACTTTTATTTATTCGCAGGGTATGAATTCTTGATATCAACAATTCAATTTTCACTAAAATGCTAATTCTTGATATCAGGAATTAGATTTCTACTAGTAAAAATGGCAATTTTTGATATAAGGAATTACATTTCCGTTAGTAAAAATGTTAATTCTTGATATCAACAATGATGTCATCACTCGCAGAAATACGAATTCTTGATATCAAGAATTGAATTTCAACTAGTAAAAACAATAATTCTTGATATCTGTATTTTCACTAGTTAAATCTCACCATAGGCTGCCATTTAAATTCAATTGTTGATATCATGAATTGATTCTTGATATCTACAACTGAATTTGAATGGCAGCCTATATACAGATATCAAGAATTATAGTTTTTACTAGTTCAAATTCAATTCTTGATATCAAGAATTAGCATTTTAACTAGTGAAAATTGAACTGTTGCTATCAAGAATTCATACCCTGCGAATGAATAAAAGTCAAAATGGCTTGCCATAGCTCAACTTGAGATTTGAATCCGTGGCGGAAGGAAGTAGTTCCTCACAAAAGAGTTTTTAAAGACACTCCGTTGTTGTTTCTTATTTATTTACTCACTTGTGTCGTCAAACTGTTGTATAAACGCAATATCACACTTGTAGCAGTGCGATATGGCTGTATATCAGCACGGCTGTGATTACTTACGGCCGAATCACAGCCGTGCTTATATATAGAGCCATATCGCACGGCTACTCGTGTGATATTGCTCATATATTACTGTAGATATTTACCAGATTTGAAGAGCCATGAGTAAAGATGGGGTTTGATGAATGGGAACGCTAACTCTGTATTATAACCTCGGGCAGCTGGTAATCCTCCAGGTGTACCTGCTAACACGGGGTTAAGTTTTGATTAAAGGGTGAGAGAATGTAGAAGCAGCTTTAGCTTCAGGCCGAGCCGCAGCAGCGTCCCACGCAGACTTTAATAACAGACACTAATTTCCCTTTAGCTCTAAAACCTGACGCTTAATGTCACTGCTCCGAATTACAGATATGTGCTGCAATTAAGAGCCGTGAATCACCAGCGCTGATGTGAGAGCGCTTCATTACTGCATGACCTCAGACGTGTTCACGTCTAAAACTCACTGGACTGGACTGGACACACACACACACACACACACACACACATCTGCGCTGTGATTGGCTCCCGTTGAGACCCGCTCTGCTCTCTGATGAGTCTGTCTCACACAGACACGAATAATTTTGCTTCCTAATGCCTGAAACTGCAGGAGAGAGTCGAGGACAGATGAAGCTCTAACGCTCTCCTCTACGCCAGAACAAAACTGCTTGTCAAAAATATGACCAGGGTTTCGGAAAAGTACATCATCAATTTTCTGCTGGGTTGCATCAACAACTAGTCAATTCACCAGATGAGATGTTTTTGACGACGCTTCTTACATCACACATGTTTTTGTGCTCAAAACAATAACGCAAGGACCACAAGATAAACCTTTTAGTCAAAAATAGCTTTAAGAGCATTCAAAATTATATTTATTGTAACTTAAAATAAGTCTATTTCTAACTCGACACACCTTAAAAATGCAAATGCATTTTAATCTAACAGATAAAGCACCAGTTTTATTTTAATATTATTTATATACTGTTATAATTGTTATTAATATTTAAAATTAGCTTTTACTTTTATATTTTCAAATTTTATTTTAATTTTAGTTTAAGTTTTACTAATTTTGTCATGCACTTTTGTCATTTTTATTAGTTTTTGTTTAATATTTCTACTTAGCTTTTAATTATTTTAATTTTAATACTTCAACTTAAACTTGTTTGAGTTAGTTGCCAAGGGAAAGATTTTAATTTTTGTTTATATTTTTTAAATTTAAGTTTTTAATGTATTTTATTTTGTTTTATTTTATTTTATTATTTCATTATTTTATTTCATTTTTATTTTATTTTATTATTTTATTTCATTTCAATTACTGAAAATGGTTAATTAATAGTTTTAGTTTTACTTAATGCTGTAAAGCACATCACGCTAATTAATAAATAATTATTTTTAAAGCATCTCTGCTAAAAATTATAAAATTAATAAATAAATTAAATATTGATAAAACTGGTCAACCTCTTTAATTAGTCAATTATTGGATGACTTGTTGACTTGTGACCCATTCCTATATAAAAAAGTATATAAAAACAAATGAAATACTTCTATTGATATTGAATAAAATATTAATATTTATGTCCAAAATTAATGGTGCTAGCATTCGACCAACGTGACGTACTTGTAATGTACTTTATCTTGTTGATATTCAGCACAATGTTCAACTCTTGTTGTTTTTATTGTGTTTCATAAATGCCCCGATCGACTGAACAGCTGCCTTTGTGTTCCCTTAAACTGCTGTCTATGTAGGCGGCTCACTAGCATCTGGAACTGAACGAACAGAAGTCGGACAGAAGCTTTACTACATCCACATGAAAAGCTCCAGATGTGGAGCGAGACCTTTGATCCGAGACGGACTGCGTCTGCTAAACAGAGTAATTAAATGAGGAATAAGAAATCTGGACATTTAATTAAGATCACAGCATGTACGAGGTCAGCTGGAGATTCACGGCTTCACGGCTTTGTGACGGTGAATCTGAACATTAAAACACACGTCTAAAGATTCAGTCGGCAGACAGTCGACCCTGCTGGGCTACAACTCACTGAAGTGTTTTCAGACTTTACTGTCAATGCGCTTTAATTAACCAATGAACTATCACTGAGACAACACGCTAACAAGTTCTCTTTCTCTTTCTGGTCTGTCAACTTAAATAAAACTTTAAATAAGCTTCTATTTCTGTGCAAAAACTTCTAGAGGAGCTGGAAAGTTTTCTGCTCAGATGTTGCTCTTCTACAGCTCAAGAGACGTAACGCAGCTCTAACGTTCCTCCTAAATGGACACAAATGAGTCAATGGTTGCCATACAGTAAGAATATAGAGAAATATAAAATGAATATGGATAGCAGCTCAGATCATTTTTGAAGAGAAATAGTTCACAATGAGATCTCAGACTTTGGTAAAAAACAACAACTTTAAAAACACTGTAGCAGAGGGATGTCACAGCACTACACACACACACACACACACACGTGTTTGTTTCACTATATTAGTGAGGACACAGCATAGACTACAGTGATATTTTCTGTGGCCTACCATCACAGAAATGTGCAAAACACTAGATTTAAATAAAAACAAGGTTTTGGCCGATTTATAAGCTTTTTTAACTAGTCCTCGCTAGTTGATTGTCATAATATTTCACTATGTAAGTGAGGACATAAGAGTACTGAAATAAGAATACTTTTTGTGTGCAAAAACAAACCAAAAATAACTTTATTCAACAATATCTTCTCTTCTGTGTCATTCTCATACGCTGTTTACGACCAGCGCTTCCAGGTTCTGTGTCAGAATGCCGACTCAGTATTGGCTGACACTGATCACGTGATCAGCACGACGCATGTGTGTGATACTGACACAGGAGCTGGCCAATACTGAGTCAGCGTTCTGACGCAGAACCTGGAAGCGCTGGATGTAAACAGCGTATGAGAATGACACAGAAGAGAAGATATTGTTGAATAAAGTTATTTTTGGTTTGTTTTTGCACACAAAAAGTATTCTCGTCTCTTCATAACATTAAGGTTGAACCACTGCAGTCACATGACTGTTTTAACGATGTCTTTTGTACCTTTCTGGACCTTGAAAGTGTTGATTATATTACTGTCTATGGACGAGTCATTCTCGGATTTCATCAAAAATATCTTAATTTGTGTTCTGAAGATGAACGAAGGTCTTACGGGTTTGGAACGACATGAGGGTGAGTAATTAATGACAGAATTTTCATTTTTGGGTGAACTAACCCTTTAAAGTGACAGCAGCCTAATATACCTGCTGCCAAATTATGATAAAATATTAAAAATATCTGGCAGTTTTTCCCCATGGTATCGATGTCAGAGTTGTGGCCAGTGAAAGTGCTGAGTGGCTAGTAACTTTGGAAAACCACTAGTTATCACAGTGTCTGCTGAGCAAAAGAGTTCATGTCAAGCCCTGTATATCCACACACACAACATTTATAACATTCAAGCATTGAGATGAATAATAGAAGGTCATTTTGCACACACACACGCTGCAGGAGTGTAAGATGAATAACTACCACTTCATCTCTCAATCGCTTCATCTAATTACTCTCACCATCGTCTAATTCCTCTTCATTTGAGTGATCTGAGCTCTCTGAGGAGATGCTTCTGGACAGACTGAGTGGACATTAACTCACTCCATTCGTCATGTGGCAGCGTCTAACGCACACACACACACACTCTCTCTCACACACACTATCAGCATACAGTATAGACAATACAGTCAGTTGCCGGCGGCCCCGTGAGACTGTTCATAATGAATAAATAAATAGTTTTCAACTCTGACTTGAAGATACTTCATATACAAACTACACAGGAAGTGAGCTGTCAGTGCACTGTGAAAATACACCATCCATCCCATTATAATCAAAAAACATGGACACGGATAACCGTGACAAGCAGAAAAACCCATTAAGTAAAAGATGAGCTCATAATAATCACCATGTGACAAACACAACAACAACAGCAGCATAAATAAAGGCAAGGTAATTCGGTAATCCACATTATTTATTGATGCCGCGGTGCATTGTGGGTAACCCGAGTGCAAGACATCACAGCATTATTATCCACATTCCAGCTCACGTTCAACAGAAAGTCAGTTTCTGAGACTTCGAGGCTGTTTCAGCTGTTGCCGTGCTCATGATTTAATGTCTGAAAGCTTCTGCGTGACAGAAACATTGGCTGTCGAATGATAAGAGCTGTCACGCTTCCTCACGGATAACAGCAGGAGACTCAGACGCGAATGCTGACGAGACGCAAATTTACACAGACTGGAAATAAGAGCAATTGGTTTGAAACATTTCTGCAAAGATCTGCTCTTCTGTATATATAGTTATTACTTACTGTGTGCTTATATACACTGGAAAAAATGATTTAAAATTTCATGTTTAATTCAGTGTGTTTCTTTGTAATTACTTGTGAAATGAACTAGCAATGAAAATATGTCAAATGAAATCCGACACCTCATGTTTTTCAGTGTGTATGAATGAAACTACTAGGAATGGAAGTCCCGCCTTCAATTTAAAAGAGCCAATCACGTGTTTGTTTACTTTAGAACGCAGATGCGCATTAGCTGAACCTGACTGAGAAATACTGTTTTTTAGCTTGATTTGAGCTTATAGAAGAACACTTTCTGATACTGTTGTGGCTAGATTTTAAAGGGTTTGTTGATTATGATTTCACTTTTTTAACTTTAGTTAGTGTGTAATGTTGCTGTTTGAGCATTAACAACATCTGCAAAGTTACAACACTCAAAGTTCAATGCAAAGGGAGATATTTTCTGTTTAAGGACTACAACAAATGGCTGGTAGGGACTACAACGAGCTTCTTCCTGGGTTGGTGACATCACTAACCCTAAAATTTACATAAACCCCACCCCAGAGAACACGCAACAAATGGAGTGAGGCCATGTTGGGCTGCTTTAGAGAAGAGGAAGAGTTGTTGTAGTAGAGTGTTGTTGACATGCCGTCATTTTACACCGGACTGCTTCACAAACGAGGGTCAATTCAACACCGGATTTGCACAAAAGATTAACGTGACGACACATGCTAGTCGATGAGTTGAATCAACTCCACAGCAACTACATAAATTTATCCACTAACCATTCAGAAACGTCCAGTTTCATTCTAAAAGTTCTAACTTCTTCCTGAGTCTCTCCATCAGTGTCGACTCCGGTTTGAACAATGTAAGGCTGAACACGGTCGTCATTTTGGCTGCGTGAGATTCTCCAGCTTTGTTGTTGTTGAGCAACCGAAGCGTGAGCTGTTAAAGCTCCGCCCTCTTCTGGAAAGGGGGCCAGGAGCAGCAGCTCATTTGCATTTAAAGGGACACACACAAAAACGGCGTGTTTTTGCTTACACAAAAATAGGGGCAAATTTGACAAGCTTTAATAAATGATCTGTGGGGTATTTTGAGCTGAAACTTCACAGACACATTCTGGAGACACCAGAGACTTATATTACATCTTGAGAAAGGGGCATTATAGGTCCCCTTTAATCCTGATTTGAAATATGTTAATGAAGTGTAATTTTCACAAATAGATATGTAGATTTCAGTCTTTCCCCACTGAAGAAGAAGGAGTTGTACTTAAATGAATGTAAACAGCTGCCTGGGGGTGTTATGAATATGGACCAACTTGCCCTAAATAGACTTTGGCTGGACAAAACAACACTGGCTCAATCATACAAGCAGCTCACGAATGACACACGTCAAACATCTCTTTTTCTTTTTCATTTAAATAATTCATATGCAGAAAAAAGGGGCGGGGCCTGGTTAAGTTAGTTAGTAGTGTGTTGAAACTGGCGGTTATGGTAAGGGGCGGGACATTTCCCAAACACCAATCACAACACACTGCTCCAGCCGACCAATCAGAGCACACTGTGCTTTTCAGAAGGAGGGGCTTCATAGAGACGGGAACTAAACAGAGCGTTACTGACAGACTGGGAAGAGAGGAGCTGAACAATGGAGAATATGAGGAAAATAATGAAATATTTAAATTTATTTCAGTTACTGTATTTTATTTCAAGGAACTTTGTTTTTAAGGTTTTAGTTTTAGTTAACTCTAATAAATGTCTCAGTGAGGCTCAGGGGTCCTACAAACCCAGCGGCCGTCCCTCATTATCACAGTCACTCCTGAAAAACAAGCTCTGAATTCAACATGCCGGTCAATAAACATGTTCAGATGGATATCTAGGGAACACTAGTTTGTGTCCCTCCTGCACACGAGCAGCTTTCATTTAGCAGAAACAATGGCAACACTAATGGAACATGAGAGGCCTGAAACAAAGAGCACTTTACACACACATACTGTAGTGTGCATGTGTTTGTGGTCTCCTGATATTAACACACACACACACACACACACACACACTGAGCAGCGTTTGTGTGCCATACTGCGGGTGTTTCATCCGTCATATCTAAATGCATTTAAATACTTTAGACTTTAGTCCGTGAAAAATGAGCAGAGCGCAGCAGAAGGGCGAATACAAGCCGCCGTGTGTGAGAGAGATTAATGTTATGAGACGAAAGTGTAACTAAAGTCTTCTAGCTGTCGTACTTCATGATAAACACCTACACACACTACCGGCCAAACGTTTGAAATAATTACAATTTTTTAATATTTTAAAATGTGTCTCTTCTGCTCAGCAAGTCTGCATTTTTTTTAACAAAAATACAGTAAAAATAGTGAAATATTATTATAATTTAAAACAGCTGTTTTCTATGTGAATATATAGTTAAGTGTAATTTATTCCTGTGATCAAAGCTGAATTTTCAGCATCATTACTCCAGTCTTCAGTGTCACATGATCCTTCAGAAATCATTCTAATATGATGATCTGCTGCTCAAGAAACATTTATGATTATTATCAGTGTTGAAAACACCGTCATAATTCAAAACTTTAGGTTAAGCAGGATTTTCTTTAAAGAAATTAATACTTTTATTCAACAAGGACGCATTAAATTGATCAAAAGTGACAGTATATAATGTTACAAAAGGTTTCTGATTCAAATAAATTATCAATATGAATCCTGAAAAATAAAATTTCCACAAAACTATTAAGTAGCAATACATCTTCATCTTTAATGCTACTTCTAATGTTTTACAGCTGAAACTTGCTACTGTGAAGTGAAGTGTGTTTGTGCATCTTTATTTACAATCAAAACACTTAATTTGATATTTTTCTATATAATTAAATGATGTTTATTTAAAAGACATTTATAGGCACTGCTGAAGTGTTACTCACAAATACTCCAAGTCACTGTGAGATTTCAAATCTCTTTCTCTTTCGGATCACAGATGTTCCAGCGCTTTCCTTATTTGCATGTTTATCCACTAGGATTGTGGGTCAGAGACAGACTGGAGGCCTGTGTCATGAGAAAACACACACATGATATCACACTGACATTATTCAACACATGGCTGGAGGTTATGAAGAACAGAATCACTTAACAGAGGAAAGTAGAGCAATGTCACGCCGCCCTTCTGTTTATTCACTGTCAACATGCAATTCTCTCACAATATGAAGCGATGAATGCTTAACCTGTGCAGATGAACAAACAAACACACACTGGGACGGACGGACGACAGGAAGGACAGGAGCTGCTGTTTGCTCTGTGAAAGAAATTCAACATGATTTGCCTCAGAATTACTGTAGTAGATTTTTTTGTGCCAGTTTTATGAATATGGAATACTGATACTTTGTTGAAACAGCGGCTCTACTGCAGCACTCACAAACGCTCCTCTTCAGTTGTGTTTGGGACCAACTTTTTGCCTTAAAGGATTGTGGGTGTTTAGTTCAGCAGCACAGAATGATGCAATACACACCCAAGACTACAGTATGAATCTGAATAACGTCTCAGTAGCTCCTGGATAAAGCTGCATAAACATTTTTAGATACATTTTTTTGTTTTATATATATACAGTATACATATATATATATGATGATTTCTGAAGGATCATGTGACACTGAAGACTGGGGTAATGATGCTGAAAATTCAGCTTTGATCACTGGATATAAATTACACTTTAACATATATTCACATAGAAAGCAGCTGTTTTAAATTACAATAATATTTCACTATTTTTTACTGTATTTTTGATCAAATAAATGCAGCATTGATGAGCAGAAGAGACTCTTTCAAATACATTTAAAAAATCTTACCAACAAACTTTTGAATGTAGTGTGTGTGTGTGTGTGTGTTTGGTAACACTTCACTTGAAGCCTTTATGTATAATGCATTATAAGGGCATTCATAATGCATGTTATAATTGCATTATTGCATTTCATAAATAATTGTAACCAAAGTCAAAATGCTTTATAATATTTTCAGATTCCTCGTTGCATCTGAAATTGCTTGTTTGTCATGTATTTTAGTACATTATAACTTCTTAAGGTGTAACAATGAATAGATATTTACAGTTATTCATAAGATCATGCATTGCATTATACGGTGCATATATAAAGGCTTTAAGTATTACCAGTGTAATTGTAAAATGTAAGTCGCTTTGGATAAAAGCGTCTGCCAAATGCGTAAATGTAAATGATTTTGTCATCTGGGTTGTGTAAACTTGAGGTTTGGTGCTGCTAGTGGCACAGAAATGACACGCTTCCCCTTTAAAACAATTCAATCTGAAAGACGGAATAAGTTACAACACAGCTCTATTCTTCCTGACAAACACACATTCATTTGGAGACATTCAGTGGTGTGCTAATGTTATAATGTCTGAATGGGGATTTCAAAGCGATTTAGCCGGAGTGTTTGTCTCTCAGTGAAAGTGTGTGCATTGATGCTCTCTCTGTCTGGTCAGATCGATGGCTGTCCTCTAATCCAGCGCTCTGTTTACTGACACTAAAAGGCAAGAATTAACCAGCACTTGAATGCGTCACAGACTCACAGAGACCCCAGCGACACTTTGATGGACCGTGAGGCCTGTCCGCAGGTTTGCCCGTCGTCTCCCAGGGGTCCGTTCACACTGAGAGAGAGACATTAGTGAGTTAAAAAAGACACTTAACAGCCCTGAAACACACAAACACACACACACATATATAAGAGAGAGCTGTGAATGTTCTCAATATACATCCCAGCCAAAAAGAACATTCTCAGAACGTTCTGGCAATGTTATGAACAAATGTTGTTCCACTAACGTTAACAGAAAGTTACACTCTAAAAAATGCTGGGTTAAAAACAACCCAAGTTGGGTTGAAAATGGACAAACCCAATGGTTGGGTTAAATGTTTGCCCAACCTGCTGGGTAGTTTTATTTAACTCGACTATTGTTTAAAAATTACTGTATTGCTTGCTTAAAATGAATCCAAAATAGGTTGGAAATTAACATTTATTAATATGTTTAATATATGAACATTTATTAATATTTTTAATATATGAACATTTATTAATAAGTTCAATAAATAATATTTAAATAATACATTTATTAAATTGCTTATTAATAAATGTTCACCTTTTGATTATTACTTTTGCCTCTAGTAATTATGTGATTTCTAATTTCCAACCTATTTTGGGTTCATTTTACTCCAGACATATAGTCATTTTTAAACAATAGTCGAGTTAAATAAAACTGCCCAGAACATTGGGCAAACATTTATCCTAACCACTGGGTTTTTCCATTTTCAACCCAACTTGGGTTGTTTTTAACCCAGCATTTTTTAGAGTGTATCTGGTCTTTAATAATGTTCTCAAAACGTTAGCACAGAAACATTATTTATATATCATGCATGGAACGTTTTTCTCGGAAACGTTTCAGTTCAACGTTCGTCCAGCGTTTTTTAAATGTTACTACTTGTTTCGGAATGTTCAAAAAACATTCAAAAGTAACATTGCCATAATGTTTGAAGAATGACAAAATGGAATCTTCCCATTCTGGTCTCATTTTTTTTTAAAAACATTTTTATAACTCAATAGGAATGTTAACAAAACGTTCTTAGAACATTTGATATGGCTGGCTTAAAATGAACTCAAAATAGGTTGGAAATTAAAAATCACACACATAATTACTAGAGGCAACAATGATAATCACATTTTATTTATTAAACTTATTAATAAATGTTTATTAAACATATTAATAAATGTTAATTTCCAACATACTTTGGGTTCATTTTAAGCAAGCAAGTCATTTTTAAACAATAGTTGAGTTAAATAAAACTACCCATCAGGTTGGGCAAACGTTTAACCCAACTGTTGGGTTAAAACAACCCATTCACTGGGTTACAACAACCCAATCGCTGGGCTTGTCCATTTTTAACCCAACATGGGTTGTTTTTAACCAAGCATTTTTTAGAGTGTACAATACACGTGTGTTGCAAAGATGGAGGTTGCTACAGTATGTACAATAGTAATAGTGATGCCTGACTTATAACTGTATCAGTACGGTTATGCAACACTGTCTTACATGTCACACACCGGCACAAAAAACGCAGTAGTAACAGGTCCCAAATTCCTCTCATTGATTTTTATTTGTCCTGATCCCCGGCTGGTCCCTTAGCCCCCAGAGACAGTGACAGGCGGCTGATGGACAGTTCATTTAAACTGAGACAATCACACAATCACTCCGGGCTGTCTTTCTCTCTCCCTGTCTCCCATTGCTTCACTTCATATGGCTCTTTTCTCGGGTGGCAGACAAAGCTATCGCTGCAAGAGGAGCCGCGCTGATTGTATGCGCGTATTGTGTGCTGCTCCTTTGCTAAATGAGAGCTGCGGCTGCGGGAACAGAGGCTCTTCTAATAGCAGCTGTCAATTAAAGCCCCTTCCTGGATTGCACCGTGGCGGTATAGATGTACGTATATTCCGAGTGGATGCAGCTAGCTTGACAGCGCGGTCTAAATTGGCATGTGAACTAATGCAGAAGATGCTAATTAAACCCAGAGATCAAACTAACTGCATTGTCTCCTACTAATCAAACTCTCGAGCTCTTACTTTCCCCTCTAATTAAACAACACAACACTGTTAAAGAGAGACTGATAATGCTGAGAAACAGTATGGGTTGCATCGCTTGGCCAGTTGCATGTTGTGCAAGAACATGTGTTTAACATACAGTGAGGGATGCTACTGGCGTACACAACTATATATTGAGCAATTAACAACCACATCTCAAACCACACACACACAGATATTAATAGAGCCTCTGGTTACTAATACACAGACACAGACAGCAGAGTTTCCCCAGTAGATGTCAGTATAATCTTCACATCCTCAAACACTCTGCAATCAAGCACACACTAGAAAGAAGTACTGTGGTTGTACTACGGTAATTCTATGGTGCTTTGAAATAATGATACTATACTATAAGGTACTTCAAAGAATTGCATGGCTTCCAAAATCATCCCCATTATATTAAACTGTTACATTCTTATGGTAATACCGTGGTACTTTATGTAGGGAACACCTGCATAAACACAATCAAAACATCAGTATTATCTGAGAGCTGCTTTGATCTTTTAATTGACTGGGAAAAGTGGTTTAATCTGATGTCGGGGTACATGCTAGTGACCTGTGCTTCAGTGAACGAAACACTAACAGTGCCATAGTGATCAGGGTTACTTTATGCATATACTCTAAAAAATGCTGGGTTAAAAACAACCCAAGTTGGGTTGAAAATGGACAAACCCAGCGATTGAGTTGTTTTAACCTGTTATTTAACTACACTATTGTTTAAAAATGACTAAATGGCTGGCTTAAAATGAACCCAAAATATGTTGGAAATTAAAAATCAGACACATAATTACTAGAGGCAACAATAATAATCAAAAGGTGAATAATTTATTAATAAGCAATTTAATAAATGTTTATTGTTTGATTATTATTCATTAAACTGTTCAGTTATTAAACAAATTAATAAAGGTTAATTTCCAACATATTTTGGGTTCATTTTAATCAAGCAGTACAGTAATTTTTAAACAATAGTTGGGTTAAATAAAACTGCCCAGCAGGTTGGTCAAACATTTGACCCAAATGCTGGGTTAAAACAACCCAATCACTGGGTTTGACCATTTTCAACCCAACTTGGGATGTTTTTAATCCAGCATTTTTAGAGTGTACACGTCATTTTTATCTATATTTTCTTAACTATATTGGAAATATCATGAAAATTCTGAATATATATCCCAGCTAACAGGAAACGTTCTGGCAAGGTTCTCTCAATGTTATGAACTAACATTGTTCCAGTAACACTAATAGAATGTTCGTTCAAAGTTATCTGGTCTTTATTGATGTTCTCAAAACATTAGCACAAAAACACTATCAATACATAGCTCATGGAACGCTTTTTTCCGCCTAAAACTTTTTAGCTGGGTGTTCATCTAACGTTTTCTTAATGTTACTACTGGTTTCAGAACATTCAGAGAACATTCAAAAGTAACGTTCACATAATGTTTGCAAAATCATAAAATGGAATGTTCCCACAAAGTCGCACTGAAGTGCCTTGAAACGCGCAGCATTACTCAACATAACTGACGTAATTTCCACTGAAACAGGAAGACAGGGCGGGACACATCGAGCAGCTCCTCCCCTTTTTTAAATTAGCCAATTGTGTTTCGTTTACATCATAGCTCAGCAAAGCCACATTTGACAACCTATGACAGCCACAGTCTAATACATTTAATATGAAACTGTTGCTAAAGCAAAACAGTGATCATAATCATACTGAGGATGTTTAGTTTGAAAAGTGTGTAATTTATGTTGGTGCAGCGGTGTTATCTCTTCTACCCGTCAGCGCCGTTTCTAATCCCGAGTCTGTCTAACCATTTCACCTCCATATCGCTTTAAAATACAGCATTCTGTGCAGAATGCAAATGTGTTGGATATGTTTTGTGTAGTACCATGGTACTAAGTACGTCAATAATACACTCTAAAAAATGAACCACATATTTTGGATTCATTTTAAGCAAGGAATACAATAATTTTTAATCAATAGTTGAGGTAAATAAAACTACCCAGCAGGTTGATCGAACATTTAACCCAACTGCTGGGTTTTTAGAGTGTATCATGGACATTGATATGGTAATCATTTAGTACCACGATGTATATCAAAGAATCATTATACTTTATATTTGGACAAGTACCATAGTAAAACCATGGGCATGTAGGTTAAAAACAACCCGAGTTGGGTTGAAAATGGACAAACTCAGCGATTGGGTTGTTTTAACCCAGCAGTTGGGTTAAATGTTTGCCCAACCTGCTGGGTAGTTTTATTTAACCACTGTTTAATTATTATTCATTAAACATTAATAAATGTTAATTTCCAACATATTTTGGGTTCATTTTAAGTAAAACATATAGTAATTTTTAAACAATAGTTGAGTTAAATAAAAATACCAGGCACGTTGGTCAAACATTTAACCCAACCGCTGGGTTAAAACAACCCAATCGCTGGGTTTGTCTATTTTCAACCCAACTTGGGTTGTTATTAACCCAGTATTTTTTTTTTTACAGTGGGAATAACAGATTTTGCACGTGCACCATGGTGATACCGTGCTTCTGTTTTTTGGTCATGTACCATAGTACACTTTCTATAAGGTGAGGAGTGTCACACACGAAGCGCAGCGGTATTTTGTCGCTAAATAGTTTTCGCGGTTTAGTGCGACACGGACGCGCTGCGCGGTCACGGCACGTTCGAGCAAAAATTCCGTTTAATCCTCGCGCGTCAACACGCCGTCCAGAGATAGAATCGATCCATCGGCAGCATCAGACGCGCTGAGAACCGCTTAATCACACGACACGATTTACCTGAACACACGCACATGCATCAAATCCACTTGAAACTCACGAGATGAACCGATCTACCCATTTCCCGACTGTAAAAGCCCAAACCTGATGCATCACAACGCATTTCACGTAAACACCGCAAGAGATATTGATGAAGCTTAGACGCCTTCAAACTGAAGTGTTGATGATGTGAGATGATGCTGTAAAGGGACCTCCTGCGTCTCCTCCCCTCCCTTTTGCTCTCTTACCCCTCATTTCCACTCCTCATTTCGCGTTCACCCACGAGATCTCCGAGCGTCCAGCATCATGTCCTCAGACGTCCAGCTGCGCGAGCGAACGGACCCGGAGAGCAGCGAGCCAGCGGGAGACAGGAGCGACTGAGAGCAGGTAGGACAAACTATCCGACCGCTCCGTGTTATTTAAAAACATTTCAACAGATTTTTTACATCACGCTTTCATAGCTGCAAACAAATGAACGCGCACGTGCAATCAACACAAGGCTGACGAAACAAACCCACTCAGAAAATTATTTGTTTTTTTTTTTAATGTTGAAATCGATGGGAAGCAGCAGGATACGCGGATCACTGTGGATTGAGCTGTTGAGCTTGACGCTCCATGGAGACTCCAAAAGCAACGCGTGTTTCATGCGCTTTTTCGTTCATAACTCACTCAAGCACGTAAGCAACTTAAAGACTTCATTCAGCAGAGACTATTTAGACCATTTTCAGCGGCATCTGAGCGCGCAATCAGAGCCGTCCGCGCGCCTACAGAAGTCAAGCGGGATTTACGCGCAAACCAATATATTTTTGGCTAAAGCATCTAGGTATCAGATCAAACATCTGAGGTTTAGAAGAAACAAATTTGGCTGCTTTCATTGCCTTTTGAGTTGTGCGTAAAAGCGTTTGCGCATTGAACTTGCATCTAAAATCTTATTTAATCACACTGGACGGACTAATTATGTAACTAGTCCACATCTAATTGGTCAGTTGGTCATGCATCTGAACTAAATATTGCATACATGTCTGCACAGGTCGACTGCTATTAAAGAAAGTGTCTATGTTTCAGGACACAACTGATTCTCCATCTGATTTGATGGACAGGTCTCTGTGGCGCGCGATTTTCTCGCATGTTCACGGCTGTATTAGTGATGCACGTTCACAGACCTTTAACAGAAACAACTCTATCCAACTCATATATTTGTCTCCAACCAAACAGACATTTGGAAATCACTGGGTGCTGGATGGAGGATTTATCTAATGCGCATTTAATAGTTGTGTTTTATTCTCCGAATAAAGTATTATTTGACTGTTTAGGTTCAGTTTGATTAGAGTCTGAAATGAAAATCATGTATAAATCGGTCCTCTATTACCAGGCACTGGCCTCGAATGTTTGGATAAGGATTAACTGTTTTTAATCAATGGAGTTGAATCACTTGTGCTGGTAGTTTTCATGTAAAATCTCTGATTTATTCCCTCTGTTGCTTTCTTTATGGATCAGAGCACGCGCGCGGGATTGATCAGATTCTCGTCGATAATCAAAGCGCGTAACGCGGCAGGTGCTCAAATCTGCTATTTTTAACGCAAATATGTCACAGAGGGGAGATTCACTCATGACTGCTCATAATTTAGGTATTGATTCCACTTGTGCTCATGAAATGATTGATTATTGTACAGGACACGAGCAGCATATTGATTATCAGTGGATTTGGCACTGATGGATTGTTGCGCTGCTTTTGGGTGGATTCGTTATAGGTGCGTGAAATGAGATAAAGTGACGACAAATATTAAATCAAACGCGTGAAGACGCGGAGGAACCAAACGGAACAGGTGAAATCCGCGGGAACTAACGGCTCGCGCGCACTTTATTGGCTTTATTGACAGTGAAGAGGTTTCGTGAGATGTTGTTCAAGCTCTTGGCGCGTTCTGTCCCGAAGAGTGCGCGTTACATGCAGACGGGAGCGCGCATGGAGATTCCCGGGACGCGCGAAGGTTCACAAGAAAATGGAAAAAACATTTAAATTCCTACAATAAAACCTGTGATTTTTAAAAGAAATATAAATCACTATCATTATAATTTATGGCGAAAGTGCATCCTAATTCTCTCACATTTAGTTTTTTTTTTTTTTTTTGTAATTTAGCAAAACACAATTACAGGGTAGCTTCTCATTAACACTCTTAAAGGGCATATTAAATCAAAATGTGAGTTTTGTGACCTTTAGTTGTGCATCTCTGAGCTCATCTACATGCTACTGTTCTCCTAAAAGTTGTCTAAATTTACTTTCAGCATATAAATGTACAAACAAGTTTCTCTCTTCCTGGAAAACTGACCGAAAATATCGATGACTGCAGATTTCTTTGTCCAATCAAACGATCTGAAGAATGAAAATGTCCCGCCCCCCTGATGTCACGTGACACAGATGTAACTGTTTACAGAACACCTGCAGGTTCAGTCCACCTGGAGCAGGTGATCCGATGCGGTCGACGCTAAATGCAGATAAACAGGGTCCTAAACAGGGTCACCTGATCAACCACAACACATTCAGAGAGCGGTGACGTTCACACAACTGAATAAACAATAAAATAATAGACATAGACTTTAAACAGAAAGAAATTACATATAGCAATCCTAGCACAATACTAAATATGCCAAGACAGAAAAATAATAATAACAAAAATATATAATATTAATTAAAAAAAAAACATATTTTAGCATTGAAAATTATATTATACATAATAACATTATAATATATATATATATATAAATTACATATAAATACAATTTTAATATATATAATGAAATAAATATTTAATAAAATAAATATAATAAATATGTAAAGCTGAAGAGATATTGTGTTCATTAAACCATCACTTGTAGATGTTGTTAAAGTCCTGCTGAAGAGCCTGACGCTGCATGTCACCTGTGCGTCATCATGCACCTTTTCATTTTATACCTCTATTTTAGGAGTCTTCTCTGGCTGATGGCGGCTGGTAAAGAAAAGACGTAATTATCTCCGCTGTGTCCACATCAACACTCAATAATACACATCAGCTGCTGTGTGTGTGTGTGTGTGTGTGTGTGTGTGTGGCCTTTTACTACGGTGCTTTTTGCATTGTCTAAATCAGGTCATCAGAGTCTTTGAGCCGTTGATGGACACCTTCTGCTTCAAAGAGAAGCACATGCTCATTAACGCTGACCTGTGTGTGTGTGTGTGTGTGTAATGTCAGCTATTCAGAGTTTAATGCAGACAGTGTTGTTGTGGTGTTTAATGACACTGTGAGGGTGTTTAGGTGAATAATGTTTATGGAGTCGCAGTTGATATCATTTAGTCAGACTGACTGACAGCATCTCCTGCCACACACACACACACACACACACACACACACTTATTGTAGCAAGTCAATAACATTGAGGGCCTTGGGAACTGAGGGTGTGTGTGTTCAGAAATCATTGCTCCTGCTTTATTTGCAGCACTAGTTGTTTATCACAGAAACTAAATGCACAACAGTGGGAACTAAAAGAGAGAACGAGAAAACAGGAAGAATGTCATTGAGCGTCTGATCTGGACATCTGGCGGGTTTAGTGATTTCTGCAAGACCTCGACTGAAGTATTTTGGAAGCAAAAGCATGCGTCTGTGTTTACTTAACTACAGTTTGGAGACAAATGTGGCATGAAATGGAAACTGCTACCATTTTTTTCTTCCCTATTGTGATGTATATCAGAGTGAAATGACAGGATTTGATTTTTTTCCATTGGGAATATATATATATTTATGCATTTTGGCAGACAATTTTATCCAAAGCAAATTACATTGCATTCAAGGTACGCATTAACATTTTATCAGTTCTTACTTTCCCTTGGAATCAAACCCATGACCTATAGCATGATTTCTATAAATATATATATACAAGTCTATGGTATGTCCTCATTTTAATGTGTGAAGTGAAGTGGAGAAGTTTTTGTTTTCCTGTCGAGTCAAAAAGAAAAGCGGGAGAAAATCGGAGCAGTGTTTAGTATCTCAGATCTACTCTAAAAAATGTAAATCCTGTCATAATGTCCTCATCCTGTATGATGATCACAAATGGAGATATTTAGCAGAACATACCAGGTGCTTTTTTCCTTCAGATTGAAGTCGCTGTGATTTTTGGCTGAATCGTTCCTCTAATGATCTCTAACACTCTCTCCTGCATCTCATCATCTTCACAGCAGGTTTGCAAAACCTCTGTCATTTGTTCCACAAAGGGAGACAAATGAAAAAGATATGCAAATGTACTTACTGTTTTCTGGAGCCTGTAGAGCACAGCCCAGAGGAGAGTGTTACTGCTCAATGTTGCAGCTCAGTAAAAACTTTGTTTCATATGTTTCTCCTGAGGAGAAATAAAAAGACACAAATGAGTTAATAGTTGTGAGAGTGATGAGAAATGTTTGAGCTCATATTGAGAGTCTGATGGCGACTCACGAGTGGATTCGAGTCTGAGTGGAGCTGGTAAACCTCAAGATGGCCGTCCAAAACTGTGGGTGAAGAAAGTTGTTTGAGATATTGTCTGTAGAGCAGTGCTGTTTTAGAGTCATTTAGACACTATTATAGATCTTATGGCCAAATTTCTTCACTTATATAGTGAAATATTATGACTAGTGAGGACACTTTACTGGTTAAAAAGGCCAACACATGTTTTTATTTAAAGGGGACCTATTATGCCACTTTTCTCAAGATGTAATATAAGTCTCAGGTGTCCCTCCGAATGTGTATGTGAAGTTTCAGCTCAAAGTACCCCAAAGATTATTTATTATACCATGTTGTAAATGCCCATTTTTAGTGGAAGGAAACTGTTTTTGTGCAAGTATCTTTAAATGCAAATGAGCTGCTGCTCCCCGCCCCGCTTTCCAGAAGAGGGCGGAGCCTGTACAGCTCGTGCCTCGGATACTAACAAAACACCTGTTTGGTTTTGATTATCATCTCTATCCACGCTCACGTGACAAAACAATATAAAAGTAAATTTTACATAATAGGTCCCCTTTAAATCTAGTGCTTTGCACATGTTTCTGTGATGGATAGGTTTAGGCCATAGAAAATATATGTCCTTACTAATATAGTGAAACAAAAATGAGTGTGTGTGATACAATCTGACAGTAAAAGAGGAAGATTATACACAGTTATTTTCCCACAAGTAACGTGACCCTAGAACCAACCGGGGCAACACACACACACACACACACACACATGCAGGCTACTTCATGACATTCAGAGCAGTGACACACACTCCTCTCCCCCACGGTGTCTGTCTTAAATGGCACACACTGAGGCGCCGAGTGTGTGCGAGCATTCATTCTGTTGACACACTCTAGTGATCTCTCCGCTTGTGCGACACGGCTTGTTTGAGGGATTTTTCTACATTTCACATCTGATATTCTCTGTGCAGAACTCCAGAGGCACAAAACGCTGTCAGACACGAGCTGATCTGACAGGACAGAGGAAACTGTGTGTGTTTGAGAGGCCTGGAGGTTACTGTGTATCAGTGAAATAGCACGGCACCCCTGGTGAGCTTTTGCTCATGTTACATTTACACTCTAAGGCTTAATGCATAGAGATGATATTTCCACACATCCGATTTTGTTCAATCTGTTAACACTCATTTAAAGGAGCAGCGAAAAACGAACATTCCAAATCAGGTGAAAAGGCAAACAGTCATGTGACTTGATCTGTCAGGCTCCAAAATGTCAAATTAGAAACAAAAAAGTATCATAAGTTTAAAATTGATTGAATTAATATATTGTACATTTGCATGAGAAACAGACTCAAATTTAAGTCATTATTCACTAATAATCTTCACATCCACTTCTGTCACATTTTGTCTCTGCTATCATTCATTTAAATGAACAGTTCACTGAAAAACAGATATTCAAAATCATTTTGAACATCACGTTCATATCGTTTCATAACCGTATGACTTTGAAATGGTCATCTGATTTGGTCTGTCAAGCTCCAACATGTCAAATTATATACAAATTAATATACAATGCTGGGTAGATTACTTACAAATTACTGAATACAAATTACTTGATGAGATTTTTAAGTTAGTAATGTGATCTGTTACATTACACATTTTAGGTAATATAATCGGATTACTTTTACATTTCTTTTGACCTTACTTTTAGCCTTATCACATAGATTACGTAATCTAGATGACATATAATCAGCTACTAGCCAGCACTGATTATATAATCCAAATCATCTGAATAGATTTGCATGAAAAACAGTAAAATTTAAGTCATTATTGACTGATAATCTTACAGACTGTTTAACATTAGTTTAGACGATGTGTTATCATCGTCTGAGAAAGCGAATAAAACACATTTAAACACGATTTTTACTATTATTAATAGCGTTATTTTGGACCGGTTAAACATGTTTTTGTGGTACTGTGGCAGCAAAAAAACAAAAAAGTGAATTTCCTTCAAATGTCTATACAACAAATGAATTATTGATTAATGTAACTAGCTACAGCATCAACATTTCTATAATAAACATTAAAGGCACAATATGTAATTTTCGCCAGTAGAGGTCGCTTATTCAAAACAAAGGTGTAGCTTGATGACGCCTTAATTTCGTGGAATCATGGGAGGTGTTGTCTTCACATCTACATCCAGTGGAAAAGAATCCAACGGGACTCATATTCATGGATGAGCTAATATATTAAAGATTTATTAACATTACTGTAGTATGAAGCAGGGTTTTGGAGCTGAACAAGGCCACTGGAGCGATTGCTAATGAGAGACGAGCGCGACAAACATCTCGAGAGCAGCGGAGCCTTTATTATGCCGCAGTCGGTCATGCGTATGTGGGGTAACGCAGCGCTGTTTTATCATTTTAGACACATTTGTGTGTTAAAAGTTGTTATAATGCTACTCTGTGCGTTCGCTCTGCGGCTGCTATGAGACACTTGTTGCACACTGCAGTAAGCTAGATCGATATTAGTCATAGTAAAACATGGTGCTCGCAGTAAATTAAGAAAACAACATTTAAACAGTAACACTTACTGTGTTGAGCTATATAACATAATTAGTTTTGTGTCGATAAATGTATCCAAACAGCTGCTCCCCTGTCTAATAAAACATAATATATTAAAGCGTCTTTGATGTTTCCATAGTTTCTACAAAATCGAGGGTCATTGATAGGCGACGCAAGGACCGTGTGCTAGTTAAAATGGCTCATTTCTCTGGATTTAAACATTCTTGGAAATATTTAGGATAATGTAAGCACACAAGTCAACAAAATATATAACACTGTTCTAGTGTTTTTTGGATATTTTAATCATATTGTGCCTTTAAATATATCCATATAATATTAATCAACCAATCTTGCTGTTATTGCAAACTTACATGCATCACTTATTCTCATGCATTTACTAAAACTGAGCACCATGTGATGATTTCAATCCTGAACTTGCCTATTTGTTGACGATAATGACATTTAGGTGCACATCAGATGACTAGATCCTCATTTAAAATTAAATACAAACAAATCTAATTTAACGTTTCTGCTGTTTGCATACATGCTGTAAAAACATCAGCTTCTGTCTTTCATCCTCGTGACTTTCTCTGTTTAAACAAATTGAACATACTAGCGCAGTAATTCAGTAAAATACAGACACATAACCCTGCGTAAACACGGCGGGCCGCCATAGCCAGTCGGAAATATGAGCGCATCATTCCAGTTCCTCAAACTATAATCAAATCTGAATTCAGAGATCGCTTTTACAATGTGCAGAAGCTGCGGCATGATTTAATTTATCCTGCACACTTCACAACGCTCTCCGGCGGCTCGGATACATCATCCCTAACTAGTGCACTCGCTGACGGCCGACCCAACATCAGAGGAGCAACATTTGGAAAGCAGCGGGATTCTAGGAGAATGTGTTTAGATTCAGAGACGCCTGTTTTACATCTTCACACCCGCCGTGTGTTATACAAACACACATAACGCAGGTTTTATTTGTATGGGTTTCAGCGCTTGTCCTCTAGAAACCCGAAATACTGAGATTATGAAACTCAGAAGGTGATTGAACCACCTTTAAATTTGATTATTGATAAGCCTGGAAGATCAAGTACAGATATAGCTGTGTGTGAGAGACTGGTTGAGCTGTAAAACTAGCAAAATTATCAATAAGTCTGGCAGGATTAAGGATGGTTTAAGTGTGCGGTTAGACTGAAATCAGTATTCATGGCTGGCGTTCATCCTTCATTTAAAGTGCATAAAGTGGACTAACAGCGCTGGACATGACCCAACACAAGGTCATCAACCCAGTTTTCCCAGTGCATTTACAGCAATCAATACACACACACTCGTAGGTAAATCATTCTGGATCTGGCAGGATTCCTGTGTCTGGTTATTCTGCCTTACTGTCCGTCTTCCAAATTAAATGAGATTCAGATTTCTTTAGACCTGAAGCACCAGAACAGACTGTTCCAAAAACAGGAGTGAACTGACAGAGACGCAGTGTAATAATAATAATAATTATAATAATGAGAACACATTACAAATACATGCTCTCGAAACTTTTGGTCGTGGGAATAGAGAGAGATGTTCCAGACTAAGATTTTGTTGCTCCGTAGATGAACTTTACATGAATGGCACTATAGCGGCCCTCTTGACTAAGATGCAAAGAATTGAGCTTGATGCACTTGTGTTTATCTGGAGTATGATGAGATACGATCAGTACACTCAGAACTATACAAGCGAACAGCTGTTGTCGCGTCTCAATGCAGGTGAACCAGCAGGAAACAGATGGACTCGTGTGTCTGAGTGGCTCTACAGGACGGCAGACCCTTCTGAGACCCAAACACAGAAACATTTAGATTCCTCACACACTCCTCCGTTCTAATTACACAAGCCTTCTGATGCGCTTCTCCAGAGAGCCTCTTTCCAATTATCTATATGCTAGCGATTCATCTCTTTCTATTTCTCTCTCTCCATCTATTACACCTCCACTCGCTCATTTTCTTCCACTGCCTCATTACGGGGAGAGAAACGGATGGAGAGCCGTGTGACGGTTCGACCGAAGCAGCTTAGTATTTCACCTGGAAAAGGTGATAATGACAAGATAAAACACAAGCGTTCAATATAGAAATAAATGACTGAATGTTGACTCCTGCTGACACCACTTCAGGCGTACGTGTGTGTGAATACTGCTCAGATCAATTCAGTTCACTGTAACTGAACACACTGTAACTGAACTCCTAAAAAGTGGAAATGTACTCACCTTTGTGCTATTCTGACCCTGCATGTCTTTAGTTCTTCTGTGGAACACAAAATGAGATGTTTTGATGAATCAGTGATGACAAGAAAAGCACCTTAATGACTACTTTAAGAAGCCAAATATGCAAAGAACTACCTGGAATTGATGTTGAACATTGGTTTTTGTGTCACTTGATCATCGCAATGCAGCAAGTTTGGCTTCCGAAGACTTGTAATATAGTGTAAGTTCTGTCAGGACCACTTCTGTCAAAGATAATTGACAATTAGCATACAGGTTGGATTGGCGGATAATACTAGGGGAGTGAACAGAACTGAAGCAACATTAGTGATATCTGTTAGGGGTGTAACTGTACATGTATTCATCCCGAACCGCCACAGTTCGGTTCATACAGTCAAACAACGAATATAGTCAGCCACAGACGATCCACACTCCAATCCAGAAGGGGGCGTGAGCGGTAATGTAATACTGTTTGCTAACCGCCATAACAGAATAAGAGCAGAAGAAGAACAGCGTGAATGACTTGAGCGCTTGTAAACAAAGTCCACTACATAGTGCACACACACCGAATGCGTATTTCTGCACTCATGGACAAAGGAGAATACTTTGAAAGGCTCACACACTCAACTGTGTATTTGACTTTCTTCTTTCTGATGAACACAATCGGAGTTATATTAATAAATATCCAAGCTTTATAATGGCAGTGAACGGGACCAACGAGTATGAAGCTCAAGAAAGTGCATCCATCCATCATAAATGTACTCCACACGGTTCCAGAGGGTTAATAAAGGCCTTCTGAAGTGAAGCGGTGCGTTTGTGTTCGAAAAATATGCATATTTAACATGTTATAAAATATCTAGCTTCCGGCAGACCGCCTTCCATATTCAACTTGCGAAAAAAGCCTAACTGACGCCACGTTGAAGTTGAATACGGAAGGCGTAGGACGTAGCGTAAGCGTTTTAAACTGCAAGAGGCATTACACTTTTTTCGTAAGTTGAATACAGAAGGCGGTCTGGTGGAAGCTAGATATTTTACTTAATAATGTGTTAAATATGGATATTTTTCTTACACAAATGCATCGCTTCACGTTAGAAGGCCTTTATTAACCCTCCAGAGCCGTGTGGAGTACGTTTATGATGGATGGATGCACTTTCTTGAGCTTCATACTTGTTGTTTCCCGTTCACTGCCATTGTAAAGCTTGGACACGTCAGGATATTTATTAATATAACTCTGATTGTGTTCATCAGAAAGAAGAAAGTCAAATACACCTAGGATGGCTTGAGGGTGAGTAAAGCTTGGGGTAATTTTCATTTTAAAGCGAACTAATCTTTTAACAACTACCTTACTATTAATAAGCAGTAATTAGGGATTTATTGAGGTAAAAGTCATAGTTAATAGTTAGTTAATAGTGAGAACTGGACCCTAAACTAAAGAGTGACCACTTTTTCTATTGTACCAAAATCGTACCAAACCGTGACCCCAAAACCGAGGTACATACCAAACCATGACTTCTGTGTACCATTACACCCCTAATATCTGTAATACATTAATGTTCTTGATGACAATGACATTAGGCAATGTCAGAGGCTAAATCCTGACTGTGGACAAGAGGAGGAGCTGGGGATGGTGGAGGGTAATTAGCTCCAGAGCAACACATTGAAAGCAGCTGAAGGATAACTGAAAAGGCAACTTAAATAGGAATGCTGTGATAGGCGTCATATCCCTATAGGAAGACATGGATCAGCTGAGCGTCAGCTGATGCAAGCTTGACTAACATGACCTGCCAGAATTGATGCAATACGCTTGATTTATATGGACCACACTGCAAAAATTATTTTCTTAATTAGTATTTTTGTCTTTTCCAATTCAAATCAAGAAGAATTTACTTCAGAAGCAAAAATACTTGTAAAAATGTAAAATGTTAAATGTTTATGCTTAAAAAAAGAAAAAAATATCTGTCCATGTGGCAAGAAAAAGAAACTTTAATTCAGAGTTTTTTTTTTCCCTTACTGCACTCACTGAGAGATATTTTTTCTTGATTTAAGCATGTAGTACTTCATTTTAATAATTTCTATCTGAAAACAAGACTTAATATCAAGTAATTTTGATTCTCAGGTAAGTGTATGTTGATTTAAGAATGCACTGGGAAAAAAAACACAAAATAAGACAAAAATGCTAAGTAAGAAAATAATTTTTTTGCCATGCATGTTTACCTTTTTGGAGCTTGGACAGGTTGTGGCGCTCTTCAAAATTCCCCCATTTGTGTAGAAAAGGCCCGTGTGTTTGTGAATGTGAATGGATTTACATAATAACAGTGTAATGCACTCGGCTGCTCAGTGTTTCGCTCTCCACTGCATTAAGCGATTCGCTTGGCTTCGATACAACAGAGAAAACAGAATCTCTGAATTGCTTGGGGAGACGCCAGGGGCGGCAGATTGTTCCTGTAACCCCACTAACCCATCGACTGAAAAAAACAGGAAAGGGCCTAGGATTGAACCTTGAGGGCCCCCACACCCGGAGGAGATCCCTTTTATCATCAACTTTTATTACATGTTTTCTGTACAAACACCATGACCGCTCAATAACTCATGAGCGACCAGATGAAACGATAACGGGAAGCAAGTTTCAGTTTGAAACAATATTCTTCACTTCCAAACATGGCTCAAATAGGGAGCAACAGCAAAGATTCACCCTGGAGACAAACCGACAACAATAACCAAAGTTTGTGTTTGCTCTAGACATTAAAAGGAAAACCGACTTTTCTTTTTGGCTCTGAAACGTTGTACTGCGAGGACTTGAGTACTAAAACTGAGATATTATATAATCCATATATAGATCCAGCAACATCATAGTTAGTTCATGTTATCTCAGGCTGACATTGACAAAGATTATTAAAAAAATATTGCTCACTGCCAGTTCATTTTACTTAATACATTAAGCAATGTTAACAAATGAGACCTTATTGTAAAGTAAAACACTTGGGGTGTTTTCCTCAGGAGAAACATCTGAGATGCCTTCAGCATAGTGCCATTTTTACAGGTTGCATAAAGTACATTATAGTTTAAATAAAACGCTGTGCGAATCGTCACTTCTTTGAGGTCTTTAGGCGATGCTTTAGTACAGAGCTAATCTGACTGAGCGCGGAGGGCTTGTACATCCCGCTTAAAAGCCCCCCAGAGGCTCGTCCCCAGGATACTGCTTACGACTCCGGGGTTATTGGCCTCTGAATTCTGCTCCACTCCTGTGACTTTGAGAGATCAGCACTCTGTTCTAGATCACAGACATCCGCGGCTGAGCAAGGGACTTTGAAAAGCTCTGATGGTATCAGGTGTGCGTGTTGCTCAGGCACTGGAAAGTGTTTTCCCCCTCCTTTTAATGAAATATCCCAGTTTTGATTGGTTTCCGCATCTAATTCAAGCTTTTATCTCTTGGATGATTACACGTACAATTCAGGAAAGATTACTTGATAGCGTTTCTTTTTGTAGTTTTTACCAAACATCTCAGTTTTTTAAGAGACATTTTGTTTTGTTTGAAGATGTGCGCTTCAGCATTTTCGGCTGGATGTTTTTGCTCACCAGATTACATCTGTTTATGTTGTAACATTTTTTCATTTTAAAGGGATTTCACTGTTTTTGCTCAAGTTCTTCGTATGCTCCAGCTTATTGTGGGGCTTGTAATTACACCATTAGTGTTGCTCTGAAAGGGAAATGAAAGCCTTCAGCCAAAGAAATGGCATTAAAATGAAACGGACAGAAATTTACATCACAAACAGACAGCTGCAAAACACTGCACTGTTTCTGAAAGGCTTTCTGGAAACACTGCAGTCTTGTTGAAATTATAGTTTGCAATGTTAAAGAGGCCTTTTACAAAGTCTTGATGTTGTTTTTGGGCTCTACTAGATTGAGTGTTCATTATTTTCCTCATATTCTCCATTGTTGCAGCTCCTCTCTTCCCAGTCTGTCAGTAACGCTCTGGGGTGCGTTTCCCAAAGCCAACCATCATCACAAGATCCATCGTTACCAATAGAATTCAATGGAACTTGCGACCATAGTTGGCTAACGATGCTTTAATGATTTGAGCCATTCTGCTGTCATTATATCTAGTCAAACAGTGAACGCTCTAATACTACAGTGTATGGGAGGCTGTTAAAAACCACCAGCGATCCGGCAGGGACTCCGTTTTTCACACAGCAGAATCTGCCTGTTCCGATTACCAGAGAGCAGGTACAGAGCGGTTTTGAGTGAGAGCTCCGGCGCTGTCACACTCAGAACCGGTCGTGGCATTTACATCTCCAGACAGCAGAACATCGCCCTGGGCCTGAAAGCACCACTTCCAGTCTGGGGCTTGTGGGAAAAACGACCTTCTTATTCTAACGGCTTGTTTCGGCACTGTCTGTACTGAATCAGAACAGGGTCATTATCAGCGTGTGTATGATTTCAGATTTACATGAAACAATCAGGAGAACGTAACAGAGAAGGCACCAGGGTTATTATCATTACCTAAAACTATAAAAGCATTTCTGCTAATTGAAATAAAGCTGAAATAAAATAAAATATAAATATTAGTTGAAAAACTGGAAATTAAAAATGTTGCCTTGAAGCACTATAATTATTAGCTGGAAATAAACAAAAACTAAAACTGAAATAAATACAAATAAATAAATAAACCTAAATAGCAATATTTAAAAAAATGACAAAAGCACTTAACGAAAAAGCTAATATTAATAAAACTATAATAAAACTAAAATAACACGGGAACCCACAATGTATTTCAATATGAAAGAAAATATATTAATAACAACATTTTAATGAAAATAAGTTTCTACTTCACTATAAGATAAATATAAATAAACTGAAATTATAATTCATGTAGAAACTGTTGTTTTTACATGACTTTAACTCATAACAATAAGTTACGCAAGCAAGTTATACAAGATTCAACTCATTTTTTTAAGTCAGTTTAAAATAATTTAAGTTGAAATGATTTATGCAGCCAAGTTGATTGTACTTAAAAATTTAAGGCAGCAACTGAAGTTTTTAGTTTTTTTATAAATATATAGAAATGATTTTTTTTCATAAAGAAAATGAAGCATATTTTAGAACCTTTTTCATCACATTTACCTCAAAATTCACATTACTAAAATGTGAAAATAAAAGGAAAAAAGGAGGAAAAAAATGATTGACCATTGACAATAATTACAAAATAAAAAAGGGAGAACTAAACAAAATAAAACATTTGGAAGGATTACAATATTGGGAATTTTGCTTAATTGTAATTAAATGTAGCAATGCAACAACAACAACAAAAAAATCTACATATATAATCCATCTCTCTATTTTCTACAGTTTTCCTAAGAAATCCGAATTACAGTATCGGAGAAAAAAAAAAGAAACAGCATATTTAAAATCACAGATATTTGGACATTTCAGAAGCTCAATCCGCTTCAGAGGAGAGAACCTGACAAAACATTTCATTATGAATATGAAACTATAGAAATAACTGCTGCTTCAACATTTCCAGCACTCTGTCTCTCTCTTTATTTCTCTTAGTGTCACTGTGATCTGACATGCACTGGAACGCAGTGCTGCTTGTGTGTTTCTGTGGATGTATGGACACGGATGCATGTGAGTGTTTGTGTGACAGCCTTGAGGCCATCTACATATTCAGTGCATACTGTGTCCATACTACAGAAACAGTATGAGGAGTATGGCACTATTCTGCTTTGCATCTGTGTTGCTGATGATGACCTTGTCTGTGTCTCAGATTTGGCATCTATGGTGACAGTGTGTGTGTGTTGGCGGTTTTCCTTCATCACTGTCTGTTCACACTCCACCATCACTCAACAACCAGCCAACCATAACCATAAACCTGACAGCAGAGCGATCGGGAACGCGCCGGATGCTCTGGAAGTGTGTTTTTGAGTATGTGTGAGATCTTCCCGCTGCTTTTCCCCTTCTCATCTCTGACAGGCAGGAAAGGGCCATCGGTCACACATGTGTCCGGTGGCTTTGAAGTGTTTTCTGCCGTGTTAGTGGTCAGGAGGGCTTCATCGCCGTGATTTTCCCCTGGAGAGTGAGACCGAGCAGGTATACGGCACCTCTGCCAAGAGTGTCACATGGTATTCCTGGCGGGGCGCTCTTTGCTGGCTTTAAAGTGCATTATATGTGCCGTAATTAACCCACAACATCTGTCCCGCTGAGAGACTTTAATCAGACTTTAAAAGCCTGATTAAATTTTTTACTGTACAATATGAAATGGTGTTACTTATGTAATGTGACATATATCACAATCAAACTGGATATTTATGGACTTTATCCATCGGGAACTGACTGGAAGAGAAATGAACACGCGTCTACTGAAACAATGCTTAAATGCTTAAAACACGTCCGGTTAAAAAATACATATATTTTATATCGGTTAATAAATACATATATTAATATAATATAATATAATATAATATGAGATGCACTGATATATTGGCCAATAATCAGCATCGGCCGATAGCTGAATAATTTGCTTTTTTTTAATTGGCCGATATACATTATTGGCCGATATATCGGTGCATCTCTAATTATATTATATTTTAAAAACAGCCGATAGTGAGAGCCGATATATCCTGTCAATCAAAAGAGTCAATCTTTTCTTTCAAAATATAATAATTTAAAAGATAATGATTAATTATTAATTATAATGAAATTATCATTAATTTAAAAGAAGGTATAAAAGGCAGAACTATCAGTATCGGTATTGGCAGATATCACTCTGAATAATCGGCTATCGGTATTGGTGGAGAAATATAGTATCGGTGCATCTCTAAATATAATATAATATAATTAGAAATGCACCGATATATTGGCCAATAATCGGTATCGGCCGATAACAGATTTGCTTTTATCATCTGATACCGATTATTGGCCGATATATCGGTGCATCTCTAATTATATTATATCATATTATATTATAAAAACAGCCGATAGTGAGGGCAGATATATCCTGTCAATCAAAAGAGTCAATCTTTTCTTTCAAAATATAATAATTAAAAAGATAATGATTAATTATTAATTATAATTAAATTATCATTAATTTAAAAGAAGGTAGAACTATCGGTATCAGTATTGGCAGATATCACTCTGAATAATCGGCTATCGTATCGGTGGAGAAATTTAGTATCGGTGCATCTCTAAATATAATATAATATAATATTTTTGGATTTTAGAGTGAAATGTGACTTGGACATGTTGTGGTGAGATTAAAAAAGGAAATCCTTTCAAGTTTTCATAATAAACGATGATGAAGACAAGCATTTAGCATTTTTTTATTTTAGAAAAATGTGTACTTTTGAAGTGTTCAATAAGACCAGGAAAGTAAATAGGGTAAATTTAGATGTCATGTTGACCTGAAATGATCGTCACATCAGCTATAATGAGGCCCGACGCGATAAATCACACACTCCTCTCGGAAACTTTAAAGATTTATAAAACTCGTCGACTGACTTTACAGACCTGCAGCGGTTTTACATCACCACGTTACGGCCGCGTGTGAGACAACGCTTCAACCGTGGCGTTTGATTGAGAATGTCTGCTCTGCGTTCCGATGGCAGCCCCAGTGCATGCTGGGATTGATTGAGCTATCCCAGCGCCCCCCAAACCTGTCAGCCGCTGGAGTTATGACATCATCAGGCCTCTCATAAGGCTCTCCATTGTTTTGAAATGAAAGAACATCAATTTCCTGCCCAGTGAAGCCTACGGGATGATTTGTGGCTGCTATTATCCTGCCAGAGTGTGGCGAGAGTGAACGAATAAGAACCCTGAGAGAGAGACAGAGAGACGAGGAAAGCTGGTGTCTTACTCTCCGTCTGATCACCTGAGACAGGTAACACCGCTGCATACCTGCGACATCCGCATACGCAGCTATTTAGACACTTAATAATGAAAATGTTGTCATACTCACACTCCATCCTGTATTGAAAAGCCCACGATAATGCAGTGAGTTCTCATTCAAAATGAAGAAAGATGCTGTCGAGCTCTAAAAAAGGACAGAAAACAACATTATTATTTTAAATTATTGACACCAATAATCATGACATCAAACCTGGCTGACGCACCAAATTTGACCCAAATGTGAGTGTAAATGGGATTTGAATGGAGATTTTAATCAATTTATGACTTGAATTTTGGTGCGTTCTTCATGCAAAGTTCTCATTTAACTTCTGAAGACTTAGAATAAAGCTTTCAAATCATATATGGTGCTTTCAGTTGTTTTTTTTTAAATCTTTACAGTCCCAGTGCTCAATATGCACACTGTGCAGTCAGAATAAAGTAAGTCTTACTGTTTTGAATGACATGAGGGAGAGTAAATGATGACAGAATGTCATTTTAGGTTGAAGTATCCCTGTAAGTGTCCAGATATTTCTAGGTGCATTGCACCTAAACACCCACCTACCTCTCAAACAGGCGCTGACTGACTGTCTATGTTTCTCGACTGGCTTTAATCTATCAGCGCACCATAGAAAGTGCTGAACGAGGTGGAAAGTTTCATCAGGGAAGTTGCTGTCTTGGTGATACAGTGAGATCAGCTTTTCATACCAAAATGAGAATTTCACTTTTTCAAAGGCATAGCCGAAAACTTTCCCCCAGGACACACACACACTCCGACATGCATCGCCGCACAATGGATACGATGGTCTCTAAAGAGTTTGTGCTTATATTAAGAGCGGCCGTGGACCTTCGGTGTTCTCTGGGCAGATTGGAGCCGTCACACCGCGTGAGGCCGGACAATAGCGAGAGTTATCAGACAGACACAGAACGCTCTCGCACCTGATTCCCCCGCCCGTCGCCGATAGACGCGCAGCACGCAGGATTAATCCCGCCGCAGACACGCAACACGGCTCAAGAATCTGTGGTTTTGTTTGCTGGTCACCGCGTGCTCCCTGCATACTGATGGATACTGTAGTCTTGTTGATTAATTCAGAGGAAGTGAAGTATTAGCTGCTTCTGTGTGCATGAGAGCGTGTGTCACTGTGTTATCTGTGTTTTAGCACTGTGTTCCGGCCCGGCATCCTCGGTCTCCCAGAATCATTTACAAACTGAATTACTGAACAAACTGAATCTATTGAACAAAATGAGTACAAAATGAGTTGAGTGTTTCCAAGTAGTCCCTGAACTGGGAAACCAAGTGTTGTTTTTTGGGAGGTTTTTTTTTTTTTTTTTTTTTTTTTGCATAATTCTGGGATTCAGAGTTTGGGTTTTTAATGAATGAAAATATTAAGTTATTACTATAAATATTTAATGTTTTATTAATTTTGCACCAATAATCCATGTATTAAGGCAAGTACACAAATGCAAGTACTTGGCAAGAACAGGGTTATTATCGTTAACTTAAATTAAAACTAATAAAAACGTTTCTATTAATTGAAATAAATCTGAAATAAAATAAAATATGAATATTGTAGGAATGTTGCCTTGGCAATAAACTGTAATAATTTTAATTTGAAGCACTAAAATAACTGGAAATCAAAACTAAACCTAAAATTTAAATAAATTAAAATAATAAAAAAAATATATTAAAAAAAGAATAAAATGAATAAATTATTTTCATAAAACATTGCAAAGTGTTATTAAAAAGTTTATGCAATGTTAATTTATGGCCAAGTTAAGAATGCATAGAGCACATACAGTATCAGAATGATGCATTAAATTATGCTTGCATAGCTAGAGACATCTTACAATGCATTTTTTTGGGCCAAAAAGAGTGTGCAGTTTTGTACTGGGTTCAGTCTTGAGCTCATTTATAGGCAGATCTCTGAATCATCCAACCCTCAGACTCAATAAAGTATTATAAAATAATTCAGGACAAAAATCAGAGATGTCAGACAGCAGCTTTATCTGTCATCTCTTCCGGCTGTTAGTGTGCGGGGTCGTGCGTTGACTTTTAATTTTAGGATAATGTGGCCTCACATTAGAATCTCGTTAATTCTCCAAAAACATATGCCAACGTTTGGACAAATCTGGAAAAACTTCAGATTAAATGCTTGAAATCAGTTCTACAGACAAACTGTGACTTTAAATCATGTGAAGAAGCTCAAACATAAGAACATTTCAATTTGGATCAAATATTTTGATCACTACATCATTCCCAGACCAGTGTTATTTTAATATAATTGATTAATATCAATTACTTCAGTTTTTATTAGTATTTTGAATATTTTTTTTAAGTTTTGGGGTAATTTTGTCATGTGTTTTTGTCATGTTTGTATTTTTTTTTTAAATATCTCTAAAGTTTTTATTAATTTTTATTTTATTTTTATATTATTATTTATTTTTATTTTTTAGTTATTTTAGTACTGTAACTATAATGAGAAATGTTGCCTTTAACGTTTATTTTTATTTCAAGTAACAAAAATTCTTTTTTTTTTTAATGTTTTTAGTTTTATTTAACTATAATAACCCTGTCCCAGACATCCAGTTGTGTTATTTCAGAGTTTAACAGTTTAATAATATTCTAAGATGTGGAAATTAGTCATAAAAAATAAATGTGTTCAAACCTTTAACTGCCAGCATAACTCAAAACATGACAGAGACATTAAACTGAACTGTAAACTTGTTCTCTACGAGTGTTTAGAAGTGCAGCTGTATTTGTCTGTCAGTTCATCTAAACAGAGCTGTTTGTTGTGGGTTAAACAGAAGACCATTTCCTAGTGCTAACCTCTGGTTAACCCACATTTCTGCTCCCGCGTCTATCTGGGATCTTTCCTGCTGCGGAGAGTCTTGAAGAAGAAAATTAAATTTTAAAGGGCTGCTCCCTGCAAATCTTTCATTGTTGATTTAATTATGTCTCGCAGAGCAATCCCTCGACCCCGACCTCGGCCTGGCTCTCAAACAAACACACACACACACACACACACAGCCGCTGGAGACCAGTTGAGGTTCTTCTAGCTATTGTCTGACAATACTGACACTCTCATCCTGGTTCTTCACTACTGACAACGACCTATTAACACCTTGTGTCATGGGAAAACAGATGTCCAATGAAGAAATCGTTGTCCTAAGAAAACATTTCATATCTTCAGTTCTCAAAACTCTCCATTTCAATATCAGCATTTAATTAAACCAAATGGCAAAAACATTCTGAACTTTTTAGGGGAAAAAAATACACTAAAGGTCTAAAGTTTGAAATAATTCAGATTTTTTTTATTTCTTTTTTTAAGAAGTCTTTTATGCTCATCAAGCATTTGTTTGATAAAAATAACAAAAATTTTTATATATATTTTTAAATATTATTACAATTTAAAATATACAACATTAACACGGATAACATGAAGAATTAACCCTAATATTTTTTATCTTAATTTTATTTTGTCATAAAGCAGAAATATAATAGTTTTATTGTAGTATCATTGATATACTATTATAGTTTTTAATTCATTTTAATTTTAAAGTTTTTGTGTTTTGTTTGTTTTTCTTTTTAGTCTTTGAAAACATTTCTGTTTATTATCAATGCTGAAAATATTTTTTTTTGTAAAAACTGTGATACGTTTTATTTTTCAGGATTCTTTGATGAATAGAAAGCTCAAAAGAACAGCATTTATTTGAATCATTTGTAGCATTATTAATGTCTTTATTGTCACATTTGATCAATTTAATGCATCCTTGATGAATAAAAATATTCTTTTTTTTTTTAATTCTTCTTACCCCAAACTTTTGAATGCCAATGTATCATGGTTTCCACAAAAATATGAAGTAGCACAACTTTTCAACATTGATAATAATCAGAAATATTTCTTAAGCAGCAAATCAGCATATTAGAATGATTTCTGAAGGATCATGTGACACTGAAGACTGGAGTAATGATGCTGAAAATTCAGCTTTGATCCCTGGATATAAATTACAGTTTACAATATATTCACATAGAAAACAGCTGTTTTAAATTGTAATAATATTTCACTATTTTTACTGTTTTTTTTTTTAAATAAATGCAGCCTTGGTGAGCAGAAACATTAAAACTTTTTAATGACTTTTGACTGGTAGTGTATATCCTCTCATTTACTCACCCTCATGTCATTCCACACCCGTAGGATGTTCTTTTATCCACTGAAGCAACAAGGAGACGTTCATCCGAATGTTCATGCTTGACCATAAGTGGATCTCAAATCTCACTCTTGACATCAGCGTCACCAAGTCGCTCGTAACTAAATCAGACGCACAAATGAGAATCTGTCATTTAACCCTATCAAGTATGGAGAAGCACTAGCTCTGTCCTGGACAGATGCCAAGGACTTCAGGCTATCATTTACACTAATATTTTCTAAATGGATTTCATGGTCAGTTCAAGAGTTTTCATCTCTATTTATCACCACATGTCTAGGCAATACGGTCATAAAACAGCACGTGACATCATTATAGAGGTTTGTACTGAGGTCAAGGGTCTCGCTCAAGGGCACAGTGGTGATTGTTTGTGTCTCGCCCCTCACTGGGGTCAAACCATCATCCTTCTGGTTATAAACGCTGAGTTTTAACCATTACACCGCATCCCATAACCTGGCCCAGAGCAGATGTTGCCATGGTGATGCCCTGAACTAAACACTGCGCCACTGTTGTTACATAGAAAATGCTAATGAATCCCAAAGTCACCTCATTAACCTACAAATGTTCCTGCGCTGGAAACAAGACAATGGTTTTCTTAGCAAGCCGCTTGGGCAACATAATGGAACACAGAAAAAAAGGATGTTTCTTGTTCTTTTAAAATAAAAACATTTATATGAAGAGAATGTGATAACTTGCAGGGTCGTAACCACCATAGACACTGAGGGAGACAAGTCCCTCCCAATAATTGGAAATGGCAAAATTCCCCCCCCCCCAATATTTGATATTCTTGATGCTGCACTCAATTACGCACTGCTCTGATTGTTGTAAGATGACAAGAAGTTTTAAAAGTTACATTTTTAGGCTGCTCTGGTCTAACAGCGCTCATCAATGTCAAAATGATCGAGATGGCCAATCAAATCAAAGGAGGCGGGGCTTACTGTTCACAGAAGATGAGTGCAAATTCAAACACGACACTTTTAGCAGTGAAAGTGTGTGGTAAGATGTAAGTAGCTAAACATTTAATATTTGACAACAGTTTTACGGTAGAAATGTTCTGTGACCGACAGCAATATCCACCAATGATGCAAATTACTCAACTTTTTATGATGTTTATATGAAATAAATCAGGTAGATTTAGCAATATGGAGGGTGTATGATGTATATTACGATGTTATGATGAACTACATGCCTTTCTCCACTGACGTTCTGAGTTGTTAAAGCATTTGTAAGGATGCTGATTGTTAGGCAGCTGTCTGACTCTGACATAGTGAACGGGAACATGGTTTGTGTAACATTAGCAACACATTATTAGCTGTTTGATAACATAGTCAAGCAAAGACTAATCATATTAATTACTGTTATGTGTCCGATGCTGTAAAGAGCGATACCATTGTGCAGTGTTTACCTGAGTAAGTTGACCGAGTGGATCTCTGAGCTGGTGTGAGCGAGTGGAGGCGGGGCTAATTTGCATATTCATTGTTCCGCGTATACTAAATGAGGCAAGGGTGTCGAGTTACATTCAAGCTATTTTAAGGCATGACGGAAAAAATGTTTAAATATGTCAATTTGGTGACCAAAGATGAGTTTTAAGGGATAAAATTATTGACTACAATTCCATTAAATAAAAAGACCAGTAACATCACATTTTGTAAAATTCACAACACAAAATCCCTCCTGAGTCTATCTAAAGGTCATTAGCATATGATCGCCCACATTTACATATCAACACTATTCCATATTCAGCTACTTGACCCGAATATGAACTATGCTGAAACATGTTAGAGATTAATAAAAAGCCAATTTACATATAGAAGTCTTAAAGGGGCATTAGCAAAAACAGCCTGTTTAATTCTAAAGGCCCGTTCATGTTATTCATGCTAATGTTGCATTAAATTCTAGGGCATCTACCTCAAATCTTTTTTATAGAACCATAATAATATTTTATATATAACACATGCTATTTGCACGTTTGGTTAGATGCTAACTGCATTGTCTCTGTATTTGTACTCCTCAGAATTATATTAAATCAAATTTAATTAAAATATAACATGAGAGCAGTACAAGCATTATAGATATACTGCAGATAACACTGCTCTATTAAAGCAACACAAACTCTGGCATGGTTTGAAGAACCGCTGGTTATTATATACCTGTCGGGTGGGGAAACCTGAATGACCTCTGAAGTGACAATTGCGGTTAAGGATGAGAATATTTCAATTAAATTATTCCAAGCGTTGCGTTGACTTCCTCACCTCACCATAAGAGCCGCTCCTCAAGAGGAAAGTCACAGAGGGCAGTTTTAATTGAGTGATAAAATGGGCATCTGTATCTGTGTGTGAAATATAAAGACTAGGGATGGGAAATGAGGAATGTAATGGTTCTTAATTTGATTCTCCTTAAAGATTCCACTAATGATTCTTTTGTTCTGATTCAGTGAGTGAGTCATTAGATTGATGTCATGAGTTTAATTCTTGAGAAAAGATTCATTACAAAAAACGACTCATTTGAATCATTTGTTCGCAAAACAGACGACACTGGTTGTGTTCTAGTATGCATCGGCAGAAATGCGGATTAAAAGACGGAACCGAGCAGCTTGAAAAGCATTCAAGCCCAGTATTTATTCATCTTATTCAGAATAAGAGCTAACATAATTGTGACACACAGCACGATCTCTCGTCAGGAGGTTTGGTTGGGGATTTACAAAGCATTGAATGGCTGTCAACACAAGCACAGCACACGCTCTCCAGGGAACTCGTGCAAATATCAACACACACAAACATGGTTAAACACCTCTGAGGGTTCAAGACAATATAAAGTTTCTGCATTAACATTAATCTGAGCAACACAAACCATTACGCTCACAGTGTTTGTGTTTACTCCGCTAGACTTCAGGGACAAATTTGTCCTCAGAAGTGAGCTTAATCTGACAAGACCTCCCTTTGGTACATATGGGGACGTCCTTTATTGGAAAATGCATACATAAAATAAATCACATACTTATTTCTAAAAATGCATAAAGTTTTCTTTTAGTGGTAAGTGCAGCATACAATTTGCCCACACTGAATGTGAAAATTGGATTGGAACAATGAGCTTGATGTCGTAGAAATAGAAACCAAGACAAATTTCCAGACACTCATCATGCCTTAAAGAGTCCTTGATTATGATTTCACTTTTTTAACTTTAGTTAGCGTGTAATGTTGCTGTTTGAGCATAAACAACATCTGCAAAGTTACGACACTCAAAGTTTGATGCAAAGGGAGATATTTTCTTTTACAGAAATCGCCTTTTAAGGACTACAACAAATGGCTGGTAGGGACTACAATGAGCTTGTTCCCGGGTTAGTGACATCACTAACCTTAAAATTTACATAAACCCCGCCCCCGAGAACACACAACAAAGGGGATGAGGCCATGCTGGGCTGCTTTAGAGAAGAGGAAGAGTTGTTGTAGTAGAGTGTTGTTGCCATGTCATCATTTTACACCGGACTGCTTCACAAACGAGGGTCAATTCAACACTGGATTTGCACAAAAGATTAACATGACGGCACATGCTAGTGGATGAGTTGAATCAACTCCACAGCAACTACATAAATTTATCCACTGACCTTTCAGAAACGTCCAGTTTCATTCTAAAAGTTCTAACTTCTTCCTGAGTCTCTCCATCAGTGTCGACTCAATGAACAATGTTTGAACAATGTAAGGCTGAACACCGTTACTGACAATCCTCATTTTGTCTGCGTGAGATTCTCCAGCTTTGTTGTTGTTGAGCAACCGAAGCGCAAGCTGTTAAAGCTCCTCCCTCTTCTGGTAAGGGGCCGGGAGCAGCAGCTCATTTGCATTTAAAGGGACACACACAAAAAAGGCGTGTTTTTGCTCACACCCAAATAGGGGCAAATTTGACAAGCTATAATAAATGATCTGTGGGGTATTTTGAGCTGAAACTTCACAGACACATTCTGGAGACACCAGAGACTGATATTACATCTTGAGAAAGGGCCTTATAGGTTTTACAAAGTCTTGATACTGTTTTTGGGCTCTACTAGAACTGGTTTTCATGCTTGAATGTTGATTATTTTAGCACTTTGAGCGTGTTTGGGAAATGTCCCGTCCCTTACCATAACCGCGCAGTTTCAAAACACTACTAACTAACTCAACCAGGCCCCACCCCTTTGGGTGGGAAGTATTTAAATGAGGAATATTGTGACGTGTTCATTCTTCAGAAGAAAACTCAAGACTACAATGAAGGGCGTTTCAGGGCGTTCAGAAACAGTGTGCACTGATATAGAGAATAACTCCCGCTGGAGGAAAGTCATGACAGATTGCTTATAGACGCAACATATCTCCGTTTCAAGGTCCACCAGCCTTCTTAAACGATTCCTCAATCTCTCAGTCCCTGAAAGAGAGACAGACGGTTGTGATCTCTTAGGTAGGAGCAGTCGGATCTAAACCCTGTGTAAACTCACACTCAGGGGACGCGCTCTGCGCAGACGCAGGCTTTTTAATTGGTTTCATTTGAATGACTGTAAAAGCCACTGTGTTATTAGATTATATTTATCCCCACAGCGCAGCTGCTTACATCAGCGCTGAAAGAGAGATTAATGCACAGAATTTTAAACTGCGCTTTAATATTCCATCCAGATTTATCCAAACAGTTGCATTGAGCCCCTCATATTGAGCTCTGTGGAAAGAAGATTTACCAGCATTACATGCAAGAGCTGCAGAACTTACCACGGCTCTTCAAGGAACATTACGGCTTAAAAAAAACACTTCAATCTTGATCACCAAGAAAAATGACTTCAACTTGTCACTCAGATTGTAAAAATGCATTTAGTTTAATGCAAGATGTTTAATGTGCATCTCGTCTTTTGCTTCAAAGCACTTAGAGTAATTGTTTCATAAAAAACAAAGTGTGTTTTTGAGCTGTAAAGTGTTGAAATCCTCCTTTTAGCAGTGGGACTACTGTAAACAAATAGAAATCATTTTCTGTGGAAAAATGAGCATTACGCCACAGACACTGTCCATTAAGCTTAAGTTGCACTGAACCTGGAACATTCCTCCACCAAAGCTACAAAATGCAAGGCGCTTTGAAACAGTGTTTACACAACACAGTAACACTACCTGAAAGAAAACAGCAGACCTGCGTCCTTTAATGTCCCGCGGCTTCAGGAGTTCAGCCAACCACGGCCACATGCTTCAGCTCCAGTAAAAACATTTCAGCGCTGACATTAACAAGAGGCCAACATTCCCGATATCAAATTCCACACGTTTGCCAAAAGACGGAAGGAAATTCATGCAACATTTCAGAGCACATTCCTGGTAGACATGTTACGGTATAAAAGAAAAATCACTGATCTGATGGAGAGCTAATGAAGACTGTTTACTGGTTCTATGATCTTTCTTAACAATATCTAAAAATGAGCTCAGATTTACCAAGACATCTGCAATCAAAAGTCAAAGATCTCAATATGGACTAACCACTAATGGGTTTACAAAACACTGATAACTGACTGAACGAATCATTCTTTTGTGGATTGGTTCATCTGGTTCACCAAACGGATTTGTTTGTGAATTGGAATGAATCAGTTTGAGAAGTTAATGACTCCTCCACTCAGTGAGACAGTCTAAGCAGTTCTCGATTGTCCATTTCTGACTCTAAATGAGCCGAAAACCATCTGTATGGGTGCTTCAGCTGCAAAACTGTAATGCAGGCAACACGTTCAAGAACTCATGAATATTTGTCACAGTTATATTGAACATGCAGGGAAAGCCCAGAACATGATGTAGTATGAACATTAATCTCAATTAAGATTCAAAAAAACTGAACTGGGACACATGCAATACACAAAACACCCTAATTAATATACCTTAATTGCATAAAAACTTAATAAACTGCAATATGTGTCTACATGTGGCTTTATTAAAACATGTTAGAGAATGTAATATGCCACGGCGGACATTAGCGAAAAGTAATGAAGTTATGAACCAGATTTTTTTTAACAGTTAATTGAATAATAATAATAAAAAAAACAATGAATCAAACTAAAACTAAAACCATAAACCCATAAAAAATGCTGGGTTAAAAACAAAGTTGAAGTAAAAAAAAGTTAAAAGTTGGGTTAAAATTGGACAAACCCAGCAGTTGGGTTAAGTGTTTGACCCAACATGCTGGGCAGTTTTATTTAACTCAACTATTGTTTAAATTATATATTACTATATGGCTGGCTTAAAATGAACCCAAAAATTATTGGAAAATAAAAATCAGACACATAATTACTAGAGGCAACAATAATAATCAAAAGGTGAATATTTATTAATAAGCAATTTAATAAATGTTTATTGTTTAATTATTATTCATAACTTATTAATAAATGTTCGTTTCCAGCATATTTTGGGTTCATTTTAAGCAAGCAGTACAGTGATTTTTAGGTTGGTCAAATATTTAACCCAATCACTGGTTTGTCCATTTTCAACCCAACTTGGGTTGTTTTTAACCCAGCATTTTTTAGAGAGTACTATAAACTCTTACCTTTCAAAATTGTAAAGATCGTCTGATCCTGATTTTAAGTGACCGATACCTGAAATGCAGAACCAATTTTAATTCCGTGAATTCTAGACAGGGTTATTATCGTTAACTAAAACTAAAACCAAAACCCTAAAAACATTTTCATTATTTGAATTAATAATAAAATAAATGACAAAACACAATTACTAAACTTTAAAATTAAAATTAAAACAGAAAATATAAAAATAAAATCTAATTCAAAATATTAACAAAAACTATAATAGTATATAAATTATAATACAATGACACTAATTATAAATTATTCTATTTAATTCAATTTCTGCTTTATGACAAAATAACAAAATAAACTTAAAATAAAACTGATTATCATTATTATTACTACTACTAATTGATTATATTTATGCAAAATTGCTTTGCAACCTAAATGTCAAAATGTTAAAATTAAATAAATAAATAAATATGGTTATCTATAAAGCACAATAGATACTCCAGGGATTCATTAAACGGCATATATTTTATGTGTCTTTGTTATTTTAGTAAATAAACAATACATAAACAAATTTACATTTGTATATCATGAACAACCAGTTTTGTCCTAAAACATAAAACGTTCTTTGTCCATTTATTTTTTCGATGGGTTTTTCTGAAGCACTAATAAAATTCCATTACTCTATTTCTCACAAAAAATGGCTCTTGCATAAAGTAGATTTTATGCAAATAATCATGAAATAAGCAGAAATAATATTAAAGAACATAAAACCAATTAAGCAGAAAAGTGAGAGTATCAATCCCATGTTAGGTTTACGAGCGAGAGCAGAAGAGAGATTCATGAGTCGAGTGTTTGTGTTTAATAAACCCAAAGGGATTGAATATTTCAAAATGGATGTTACCCAATACTCACTCTGCCCTTCACAATGTCACCGCTCACACATCATTGTGTTAGAATCACGCACACACACACACACACACACACACACACACACATGTGCTTGTTAACGGCTGGGATATTGTAAAATGTGCATGTCATAAAAACCTCTTATTAAGGCGAAACCCGCTGAGTGTAAAAGTGAGATAGGATGTTTTTCCTGAAGGTGGAGAGACTGTCACCTCACAGACACACACACACACTCCAGACCGACTGTGTTCAAGTATCTCAGTCCAGGTGACAGTGTTTCTCTGAGACATTCATAATGGATGAATCCGTCCACACACACTTTATACTGAGGAGAGGAAAATACTTTCACACACACTCCGTGAGACGGTCATTTGGTTATTTATATATATAAATCACAATCATGTTCTAAATATAAATCACAGTAACATTTTGGCAACATAAACAAGCGCTTTCCTTCTACATTACAATGCAAACTAATTATTTGTAGTAGTAGTATAGTGGTTAAAGATAAATGCACTGCAAGTTGCTGTCAATTTACTATTATTAAGCAGATGCATAAACATAAAAAGCGTTGGCATATTCTTTGCATAATTTAAATTCTGAATATTCTAACACAGAATAATGTATACAAGATATGCATCCTAATTTGCATACTATGCAAAGTACTATGTACTTTGCTAGCAATGGGAACGTTCATACTTTTGTGCTTGTACTAAGACAAGTAAGCGTAAATAGGGTAAGGATTTGCATCTAGCTAAATTAACTACCTTATTGCTTATTTTAGGCTTTAATGCATTCAGCCTCGCATTTATACAACTGAAGAAGTTGACATAAACAATCCCACACTTCTCTTCTGTAATGCCGGAAAAGCTGAAAAAGCACACTAAAGCTGCATTCGAAATTGAGTTTATAGTATTCGCAAAACAGTAGTCAAATGACTTACTACTTCCGGTGAGATTTTAAAGTGTGCATTCGATGGAAACTCTACTATCCCATGAGGCCACGGGAGAGGATTTGTGAATGTGACACAACTGGGATTAGATTCATACCCCACACATTCATACTATATATAACATACTTTTTTAGTGGTCATAAAGTAATTGCTTATTCAAAAGAAGTACCTACTTAGAAAGTGTGCAATTTCAGACACAGCCTGGCATACAATTTTAAACATCTTTTGATTTGGAAACCCTAACTTACACTGCCTCATACTACTTAGTATTTGAAGTGCGATGCAGCCGTGGACACTCACTGAATGATCATGTGGTCACGCAATCCGCACACTTATTGGCTGAATTAAAGATGCGTAAAATCTACTGTACACTTGCTGGGTTAAAAACAATCCAAGTTGGGTTGAAAATGGGTTGTTTTAACCCAGCAGTTGGGTTAAATGTTTGCCCAAACTGCTGGGCAGTTTTATTTAACTCAACTATTGATTAAAAATTACTATATGGCTGGATTAAAATGAACCCAAAATATGTTGGAAATGAACATTTATTAATATGTTTCATAAATAAACATTTATTAATAAGTTTAATGAATAATAATTAAACAATAAACATCTATTGCTTATTAATAAATGTTCACCTTTTGATTATTATTGTTGCCTCTAGTAATTATGTGTCTGATTTTTAATTTCCAACCTATTTTGGGTTCATTTTAAGCCAGCCATTTAGTCATTTTAATCAATACTTAAATTAAATAAAACTACCCAGCAGGTTGGGCAAACATTTAACCCAACTGCTGGGTTAAAACAACCCAATTGCTGGGTTTGTCCATTTTCAACCCAACTTGGGTTGTTTTAACCCAGCATTTTTAGAGTGTAGTATCTATGGAAGCTTATATCCGCCACAGAATAAAAAATTGAAAAAGGTAATTGCAACTTTTTATCTCACGATTGTGACTTTTTTCTTGCGTTTGCGAGTATACAACTTGCAATACTCGCTATCTTTTTTTCTCAGAATTGCAAGAGAAAAATTGTGAATTGTAAGATAAAACATGACGTGAATAAAAAGTGAACTGCAAGACGTAAACTCACAATTACAAAAAAACTGAACTGGGACACATGCAATACACAAAACACCATAATTAATATACCTTAATTGCATAAAAACTTAATAAACTGCAATATGTGTCTACATGTGGCTTTATTAAAACATGTTAGAGAATGTAATATGCCACAGCGGACATTAGCGAAAAGTAATGAAGTTTTTTTTTTTAAGAATAACAATGAAAACAATGAATCAAACTAAAACTAAAACCATAAATCCATAAAAATTGCTGAGTAAAAAACAACCTAAGTTGGGTTAAAATCGGACAAACCCAGCGGTTGGGTTAAGTGTTTGACCCAACATGCTGGGCAGTTTTATTTAACTATTGTTTAAAAATGACTATATGGCTGGCTTACAATGAACCCAAAATATGTTGGAAAATAAATCAGACACATAATTACTAAAGGCAGCAATAATAATCAAAAGGTGAACATTTATTAATAAGCAATTTAATAAATGTTTATTGTTTAATTATTAATGGCCCCGGTTCAGACTACACGATTTTAGCCCGATTTTGCCACAATCTGCTTGATGTAGGCTGTTGTGGTGATTCGTAAATGACATTGGGCGTAGGGATGTAAGATTCGATCGTTTCAGCTCGTGAAGTGTGTCATAGTGGACGACAACCGATGCCGCGTCTGCGATGTTTCACAACAGAAAGACTAGCATGTTTCTTTTTTTTGGTTGTCCACAACGAGTTCCGTCACATGTGTGACACTGGCCAATAGGAGCGAAGAAGTGCCTTACTACATGCTTTAAAAGATGCCGAAACGAAAGAGAGACAATGGAAAGGAAATGTTTGTGGAGCTACGGCAACAATACTCATGCGTTTATGATGGTGATTATGGTTGCTGCGACAAAGTGAAAAAAGGAAAATAAAACATATGTTACCTCAGTTCTCTTTGGAGGAAATCCAAATATCCAAGAGATCCAGATATGTGTTCACTTTTGGGATTTTCTGACGACAAGACAAGCATTAAAACAAGCAAAACGCTACTAGCCATTGTTTGTTTACGCTCATGGCACCTTCTGTCAGTCGACAGTCCCGCCTTCTCAATGACAGCATGCATGTTGTTAAGGATGACAAGCGATGAATGGTCGGGTAGCAACATGTAGTCTGACACGACAAGATTTCAGAAGTCAGAATCGTATAATTTGAAACTATTGGAACCGATAAAAATATTGTGTAGTCTGAACCCGGCATTAGTTTACTAAATTTGAGATGAACTTGAAGCTCAAATTAAGATCCTTTTTACTTTTGTCTTGTTTTTCTGTAGACATCTTTATATCTCAGAGTGTCTATACAGAAATTGAGATGTTCTCCTGAATGTGTGTGTGTGTGTGTGTGTGTGTGTTGGCCAGTATTGATTTCTGTGACAGCAGTAGATTGAGGAGCTTGTAGTGACATGTTCTTCCATTGCTGGCCTGATGGAAATGCTGCAGGACAGGCAGTATAGCAAAAACACACCCACAGGTCACTTCACACACACTGATGCTTAGGGAACACCTGCAGCCTGTGTGCACAATTCAGACAGCTGTCAATCACAAGAGGTCGAACACAACAGAACATGTACACAAACACGCACACACTTAATTCAGTTGGCCATAAAATACTCATTCAGCTCACAAGGCTAGAGATTTTCAATCTCACTGATGTGAGTTTTACACATTCTGAAAGAAAATGGCAACAAACTTTAACACTTAGTGTTGGTATAAGCATAATAGAGATACTTGCCATAGCAAACCGCACTAATTAGCACACTGTTATAAGCACGTGCATGTGACATTATGCAAATGAAATATGCATGAAAGCCACTTTCACAGCAGTAAAGAGTTTATTAAGACATGAAATGAGCAAACACACAGGTAAATATAAATGTGTATGTGTGTGTTGGTCTAAATATGGATTATTTTTTGCAATTGAGCTCACTGCTTGTTTGTGCATCTAAATTTAGTGCGTGTAAATCAGTTAATGACGTGGATGGTGTTTTGTGCTGAAGAAAAGACTGTGTGAACGTCAGATTCTCATTTTAGAGAGCAGAGGAGGAGGAAGAACACTTTCTTTCTCCTGCTGTTAAATGAGTGTTTGGTGAATGAATGTCGTATAATGGCTGAATGAACCAGAAACACACATATTGGGGTTAAGAGGGACTGATAAGGTGAGTGAGAGGGGGTTAATCCAGTTATGTGGACAGAATTGACTCCACAAGTGAGCTAAATCTGACCACACACAACTCTCTATTGGTAAAACGATTCATAAATGAAGTTTTATTTTTCAGTTTAGTTCATTTTTGAATTATAAACGTTTTCTTTTAAAGGGAAGGAGTTTAGTTTAGGGTTAGCACCCATTTACACCAAGATGAGCAACTATAACTATATTTGAAAAACAAAATATGTGAATAAATTGCAAGTTTTCAGTTGTAGTTGTGGTGTGGACTTTGCTATTCTTATAGAGCGAATATTAAAACTTTATAGTTATTGTTATAGTTGTGGACTTCGCTATTCCCAGAAATAAGAAAGATTTGTAAAACTTTATAGTTAAGGTCTTTGCACACTGAGTCAGAAATTTTCGTATGCGTTTTTTCGTATTCGTGATCCTAAAAATTTGTCAATACAATTCGATACTGGCACTATCTGTCTTTATATTCTGTCTCTTTCCACACTTTGTCATATAGTGCTACTGCTTTGTGCTGTAGACGACGTGGATTAACTTGAATTGTCAAAACACCTCTCAAAATAAGTGCCACGGATGCGAAAAACGCAGAAAATGACATTGGGCGTAGGGATGCAAGATTCGATTGTTTCAGCTCGTGTAGTGTGTCATAGTGGACGACAACCGATGCCGCGTCTGCGATGTTTCACAACAGAAAGACTAGCATGTTTAATTTTTTTTTTGGTTATCCACAACAAGTTCCGTCACATGTGTGACACTGGCCAAAAGGAGCGAAGAAGTGCCTTACCATATGCTTTAAAACATGCCGAAACGAAAGAGAGACAATGGAAAGGAGATGTTTGTGGAGCTATGGCAACAATACTCATGCGTTTATGATGGTGATTATGGTTGCTGCGACAGAGTGAAAAAAGGAAAATAAAACATATGTTACCTCAGTTGTGCTGTAGACGACGTGGATCAACTTGAATTGTCAAAACACCTCTCAAAATGCGTGCCACAGATGCGAAAAATGCAGAAAATCGAACCTGATCCGAATTTTGTTTATGACGGACGGAAGTTTCGGAGGCAGTGTGTTGACACAACGTGAGGTCGTATTTATTTTTTAACGTGCGAAAATTTCGGACGCAAATTTCGGACTCAGTGTGCAAAGACCTTTATAGTTATAGTTGTGGTGTGGATTTTGTTATTCTCATAGAATTAGAACAATTATTAAATTTTCATAGTTACAGTTATCATTATAGTTATCGCTCTTGGTGTGAACGGACCTTTACTTAGATAAAGCCTGCAGATAAATTTGTTAATGAAGAAGCCGTTGGAAAGTCCCCACCACAGCAGAAAGACAAACATGCATGTGTGTGATAGTAATGAGTTGCTGACCTCTCTTGGATCACTTCGCTTTCTCCTTTAATTAGGTTTGAAATGTCAAAATGAAACTTCTTTCTGTCTTGGTTACTCTTTATGTGTGTGTGTGTAATTGAAGCTCAGTCTACCAAAGTCTTTGCCTGTCCTAGTTTGAAATTAGTAAAAAAAATGAATGGATAAAATGTGAAAAAAGAGACCGAAAGACACAAAGACAAGAAACTTTAAGACAATATGACCTCTGTGCCTACATCTACTTAATTAATCAACATTTTTGCATCCTAGCAACATCTCATTAAGATGTCAAAGCAGTGTGTGTGTGAATGCAAGTATAGAGTAATTAAGACTAAAGAGGAACAAGTCACGAGTCATTAGTCATTCGTGTTTAAATCAGTATACAGTCTTACAAATCACACACACCTGTGGTCGCAGTATCTGCTGACTGCAGCAAAATCCACATGCGAGCAAAGACCATTTAACTCAGTCACTGTCCACCAAGACAGCAGTTCAAATTCAACTCGAAACATCCGCCACACATTTAACTTGACATGTCCAATGAAATCAGACATTCATAGAGAAAGAAAAATGAAATTGGATGTGATATGGGAATTTCATCCATTTATCCAAATTTATTGGATGAAATATGTCTCTATATGAAGGTGGTTGTAAAATTAAAAATAGATCTAGTTACTGTCAGGGACCGGCATTTCTGGTATTTTTTCCTTTCGAGTACTGGATAGTAGGGGTGTAACGGTACATGTATTCGTCCCAAACCGCCTCGGTACGGACGTCACGGTTCAGTGCACTCAGTCAGACGAGGAATACAGTCAGTCACAGGCGATCCACACTCCAGAAGGGGGTGTGCGTGGGAATGGAACAGTTTGCTAACCGCCACAACAGGAAAAAGTGCAGAAGAAGAAGAGACGATCGATCATTATGTTTACATGTAATTTCTCAACTGCGGAAAGACATATAAAATATCTCACGTATCATTACATTTACCTCAGGCAAGTCATTTAGTGTCCACAGCATGTTAGTTCACTAGAGAAATGAACTCTAGAGGAGCATTTCACTAAATATATGCGCTATATTAGCTTATATATTCATTATATTTTCTTTACCTGTTAGTAATATCTTAATTATTTAATGTTTAAATAAATTTGTCATGAAAACAAGTTATGACAGTAACTGTATAAATGATTATATTTAAAAAATATAAGGATTATATTTCAAAATGTACAATTTACAATCAACAATTTTGTGTTGATTATAATATTTAAAATAATAGCAACTAAATTTAATAGTTTTGCTAATTGTAACCTTTAATATTATAGTAATGTGCAAGAAAGGGCTCCCTGTATATAATTTACAGCATTAGCCAAGATAGATTTTTTTGTCCTTAAGAAAATTTTAATTATAATTGAATTTAGTTAAAGAGAGAGACACAATTTGTTCAATAAACTACTGTTTAATAAAAAATAAGAAAAAATAAGCTATTTTATGTTTAGTTTCCTCCCCTGCTGTAACAAACCATGACTTCAATACAGAGGTACATACCAAATCGTCATGTTTGTGTACCGTTACACCCCTACTGGATAGATCAATCAATTAATCGATTAACTGAGGTGCTAGCAGGTTAATAAACTCAAACGCATCTTATATGAGATTATTAAGATATACACACCATAAGTAATATTACAATTTACAACAGCACAAAAGCATGCAAATGCACACAAATTTGCTAGTCAGAACGTGTAACTCCTATTGTAGATGAACTCATCCCATAACAACAACTCTGAAACACGGCCAACTAAAGCACAAAGAATTTAAAACATTCTATAGTGTTCAGTTATAATGTTATGTTTATAGCAGATTCTGAGTTCTGACGAGCAGCTGTAGGACCCTGGAGACGCCTCTGCTTTTATGACATCATCTCCATCATCATCATCATCGGTACGTGGCTAAAGGGAGGCTCATCACCATAGTAACGGGAGATCTATATGTTGGTAAAGAAAGATCACGACTCGCAGAGACATAAACAAAAGCACACATACAAAAGGAGCATTCTTACCCTCTACAAGGGTCTCGTTTTTCATAAAATACGAAAGAGAGAGAAACAGTGGCACAGTTGGATGCTCGCCGTACGAGCGCACATCTAAATCATTAACGGCCTTCTCTCTTTCAAACGGCACTCAGGTCAATTCCTACAGCTTCCATCACTGATTAAACTGAGTATGAGGCAAATCTAACTATATTATCAGCCAGCTTTTATCACAAGTTTGGATATTTGGTAGGGGTGTGACGAGTCAAGACACAAGATTGGGTTCACGAGAACAAGACAAGGTGAGATTTTTGCACAGTATTTTTAAGAAATCCTCAATGACAAAATTCATGACAGGATCATGTGACACCGAAGACTGGAGTAATGATGCTGAAAATTCAGCTTTGATCACAGGAATAAATTACTTTATAAAATATATTCAAACAGAAAACAGTTATTTTAAATTGTAATAATATTTCACAATATTACTGTTTTTACTGTATTTTTAATTCAATAAATGCAGCCTTTGTGAGCAGACGAAACTTCTTTTAAAAACATTAAAAATCTTACCGATTCCAAACTTTTGACCGGTAGTGTACAGTACACTCACGTAAAGCGATATGTACTGGATCACAAATCTCAACTGCTTGTTATATCGTTTATCTCTTAAGTGAACGTAAAAGTTCGTAGAAAACAGTGCTATAGCTTGTAATTAGTTTATTTGCTTTCATTTTATTAGTTTAACTGTCTTTAAAAATGTTTGAACTTTATACTAGTTAGGCTAGTAGTTTTTGCTGTGGTATCCAAACTGAAATAGATAATTGTGAAATTTCTAAAAAGAAAATTTCCTTATTTATTAGAATACAAAGTAACATGGGTAAAAACAACAAAAACTTTAGTTTTTTAACTAAATAACTTTATTTATTTGTGATGGAGCCAGTGAGAATTTTGTCAGGGCAAGTAAAAATCTAAAAAATCCTTAGCTTTGAGCCCTGACCTTCAGGACAAACTTCCTGAATCAGGATTTGATTCATGGAGCCTGAATATAAAACCTCTGCTATATAAATCCCCACTGCTAGATTGCATCACACAAACGCTGAGGTTGCAAAGGGTTTTAGTATAATGCATTAAGAATTTAAATTGTGTATTTTAATAGACTATGATATCTAAATAAATAAATATGAATAGTTGCATATTATAACTGTGATTAAAATTTATTTTTAATACATGACGTGGTGTATAATAAGGAACTGTAAATGCCTCAAGAACACCTTTATGATGTATAATATATGCATTCCTCATTTTTTCCCCCATCATCCTCTCTGTGTTATGTGGCCTGAAGGTCTGTTGAAATTATTCGGAGTGACTCTGTCCTGTAAGTGTGGAAAATACGACAGAAAAATGAGATCTGTAGGTCTGATGAAGGTGGCCAATAATTTCTGAGCTGATAGTTCGTGATGGATTGAATCAAGGCTACGCTGTGATAATAAAGCATGCAGGATTTTCTAGTTATAGCTGGTGTTTGTGTCTCCGTCTACAGTTTCTAGCAACGTTTGCCTCTTGAAAAACATCTTTCAGTGGTTTTAGGAGATTTCTGTATTGTGTTTTAGCTTGCTTATTTCTAATCTGATTTGAGTGCAGACTTTACAATTAGGGGTTTGTTCAAATGCAATAGTTGCAAACGCTACTAATAACCAAAGCTTTACAGACTCAAAAGAAACCAGGTACTGAGAGATGTTTCTGCAGTCTCAGAGATTTTTCTGTTTCTCTCTAACACAGTTAGCCTTCTACAGGTTGATGTGTTTTAGGGTGCTCATTTTTTTCAGACACTATCAAAATCGACTTGAGATTCAGTGCAGGATTGATCCTGCAGCAAGTTTAATCAAGCGGCAGAAAATTGAGAACGAAAAAAGAGCCGATCTGTCTCCTTTTATGCATTTACGTAACTCACCACCGTTTTTCTCGTACTAATGGATCTGGCTCAGAAACACACTCAGCGTATTACCTAGAACTCAGACCCTTTGACAACGACACGATGGAGACATCGGACAAAAATAAAGAGAAAGCGTGCAGTCCTGCAGAGTAGAATGCGAGTTGTCAGCGCTTGATAAATGGGTGCTATCACCACGTATGTGTGTGTGTGTGTGTGTGTGTTTGTGTGGTCCTCAGCTGACTGATACAGACGGAGTCGAGTGTACGGGGTGTCTGTCGGTGTCTATGATAAGGCACATCTCTCTCTGTTCAGGGACGGATATAGAAACCATAGATCTGTCTCTCTATCTTAGCTCCGGCTCTAATCAGAAACCCGTCCACCCACTCTATTTCCTGACACGCTGGAATAACACACATCTCCCAGAGGCTGCTCATCACACAAAACCATAATTCATCTCTACAGCCTTTAGTGATGACACACAAACACACACACACACACCTAAGTACGTAAAGGAGAGTGAGATTTTGATGCATCATACGCAAACATGTATGTGTTGTTTGGCCGTGTGTTTGTTTGCTGGTTTACAAGATGTTAGTGTTCAGCCTGAGGGACTGTACTAAACCTGCCGGAATGATAGATAAAACACAACACACTCCGCCCCTGCTGGGCTAATAATAAAACACACCTAAAGCCATATTTTTTTCTTAAGTGCATATATATCACGAGCACAAAGCGTCGGGTTGAATTAAGAAAGGAGACACCAATCAATGTGCTGTTGATTGGACAATGCTAATAGTTTAAATTATGTTATTGTTAATGTCAATGTTATTGCACAACCATACTACAGATCAGGGGCCATATTCACAAACATTACCATTACCACTAACAGTTCTCCTAAATAGCAGTAAAAGTTCTTAGATAAGAGTTTTCTCTAAAAACCTATTCACAAAGCTGCTGAGAGCAACTTTTACAAAGGAATAGAGTCTTAACTCTTAAGTTAAGAGTAAGGGCGGGGTTGACCTCGTTGCTATGGATGATGTCAACACGCTTACTAACTATGACCACAGTGATTGGCTGATAGGGGAAGAGTCTCTGTCAGCGATCATAGAAATATTGTAGAATGAGGTATCATGTTGCCATATTCAAATAAAGGTTTTAAAATACAAATGATGCATATTCAATTAAAGATTTTTAATTAAAATGTTGCCATATTCAAATAAAGGTTTTAAAATGTAGGCTAAGTGTCACTAATTAAACTAGTATATGTTCAACTAATTGTCAGCCTCTCACATGTCTGTGTCTTGAGAGATTCAGAATTCAAGCGACTATTGATGTTTTATAAACAAAGTTTGGGAGGAGAGCGTTCAAATGGTCTATCTAACCAGCTCGAGAGGAGGTATATATACACAGATGAGAGCCGACTCGCCTATAGTTACCTCAACAGTTTTCTGCATCCCTCCGCCACCCCATTCCTCACTCTTGGCTGGCTGGGGATATGGGGAGAACTCTGGATTTGGGCTAAATTCCAAGCTCGGAGTCCTCAATCCCCTTGGACAGCACGCCAAATACGCTTATATTTTTTTACTCTACTCAATCATTTGTAAGTGTGAACTCATGAAAACTGGCACAGGTAATCGGACATTGTTTATTTATTTATTAAAGATCTATTTTTGGTGTCTTATCGTAGATTCAAATCTATAAATCAAAATTATTTTTTCATTTATGAAGAAAAAGTTAAGCACCTAAGGCTCTATCGCTATTGCCTAATGGTGTACAGTGTCTTAGGATTGTTTGTGATTTGGTCTTAGTGACTTAGGAGTCCTCTTGACTACTCCTAATGTTTCACAGATTTAGGAGCTACTTTTAGTCTTAAGATGTTTTGTGAATACGGCCCCTGATTTCCCAAAAAATTTGCATTTAAGCATTAGGATGTGTGCTTAGAAAAATGTACAAAAATGGTATAAGATTAGTTGACATCTTGAGAGTGACCAAGATGATACCAATATACAGGTGCTGGTCATATAATTAGAATATCATCAAAAAGTTGATTTATTTCACTAATTCCATTCAAAAAGTGAAACTTGTATATTATATTCATTCATTACACACAGACTGATATATTTCAAATGTTTATTTCTTTTAATTTTGATGATTATAACTGACAACTAAGGAAAATCCCAAATTCAGTATCTCAGAAAATTAGAATATTACTTAAGACCAATACAAAGAAAGGATTTTTAGAAATCTTGGCCAACTGAAAAGTATGAACATGAAAAGTATGAGCATGTACAGCACTCGATACTTAGTTGGGGCTCCTTTTGCCTGAATTACTGCAGCAATGCGGCGTGGCATGGAGTCGATCAGTCTGTGGCACTGCTCAGGTGTTATAAGAGCCCAGGTTGCTCTGATAGTGGCCTTCATCTCTTCTGCATTGTTGGGTCTGGCATATCGCATCTTCCTCTTCACAATACCCCATAGATTTTCTATGGGGTTAAGGTCAGGCGAGTTTGCTGGCCAATTAAGAACAGGGATACCATGGTCCTTAAACCAGGTACTGGTAGCTTTGGCACTGTGTGCAGGTGTCCTGTTGGAAAATGAAATCTGCATCTCCATAAAGTTGGTCAGCAGCAGGAAGCATGAAGTGCTCTAAAACTTCCTGGTATACGGCTGCGTTGACCTTGGACCTCAGAAAACACAGTGGACTAACACCAGCAGATGACATGGCACCCCAAACCATCACTGACTGTGGAAACTTTACACTGGACCTCAAGCAACGTGGATTGTGTGCCTCTCCTCTCTTCCTCCAGACTCTGGGACCCTGATTTCCAAAGGAAATGCAAAATTTACTTTCATCAGAGAACATAACTTTGGACCACTCAGCAGCAGTCCAGTCCTTTTTGTCTTTAGCCCAGGCAAGACTCTTCTGACGCTGTCTGTTGTTCAAGAGTGGCTTGACACAAGGAATGCGACAGCTGAAACCCATGTCTTGCATACGTCTGTGCGTAGTGGTTCTTGAAGCACTGACTCCAGCTGCAGTCCACTCTTTGTGAATCTCCCCCACATTTTTGAATGGGTTTTGTGTCACAATCCTCTCCAGGGTGCGTTATCCCTATTGCTTGTACACTTTTTTCTACCACATCTTTTCCTTCCCTTCGCCTCTCTATTAATGTGCTTGGACACAGAGCTCTGTGAACAGCCAGCCTCTTTGCAATGACCTTTTGTGTCTTGCCCTCCTTGTGCAAGGTGTCACTGGTCGTCTTTTGGACAACTGTCAAGTCAGCAGTCTTCCCCATGATTGTGTAGCCTACAGAACTAGACTGAGAGACCATTTAAAGGCCTTTGCAGGTGTTTTGAGTTAATTAGCTGATTAGAGTGTGGCACCAGGTGTCTTCAATATTGAACCTTTTCACAATATTCTAATTTTCTGAGATACTGAATTTGGGATTTTCCTTAGTTGTCAGTTATAATCATCAAAATTAAAAGAAATAAACATTTGAAATATATCAGTCTGTGTGTAATGAATGAATATAATATAGAAGTTTCACTTTTTGAATGGAATTAGTGAAATAAATCAACTTTTTGATGATATTCTAATTATATGACCAGCACCTGTATATATATATATATATATATATATATATATATATATATACACACAGAAACCGCTAAACGCCACTTCCCTTTGTCAGCCATGTGCGTATGAGCCGGCTTTCAATTGCCGAGCTGCAAGTTTTTATCATGTTTTGTCCATCATTACAGTGGCAATGACAGGATTTCACAAGTAACAAGTAAACACAACAATGCTCCTTTTGCTGCTGTAAAACTGACAGAAACTGACGTTTTACTATTTCTTGTTGTCCAAACAGTTGGACTTGGAGGATTTTGCAAAAATAAAAAAATAAAAATTGTTAAATACAAATTAATTGACTAAAGTGACATATCAGAACAAACACAAGGGGGAGGCAACGCTTCTGTAACTACCCCTCCTCAAAACTTGCTCTTCCCCAGTTAGTAACGGTAATGTAGTTGGTTTATGCCCAGTGCAGTCCCCAGTAGTGTTGATCTTTGAGCATGACCCTTGACCTCAGGATCCTGCAAAGGGACAGTCCCTGTCATAAGTTTGGCTCACAGAAACAAATTCCACCAGCTTTAGTCATGTGGCAGCAAAAAACTGCACAAAGGCACAACATGTTTGTGCACAACTCGAACAGGACACATCCAATCAGAATTTACAATAAAGATAACCAGGTAGATCTTCAGGCTTTGTTAGAGTTTAGTAGTTTATTTTAGCCCAAATTGACAAAATGAAGGCGGCGACACAAACTGCATTAGATTGTCCACTTCAGTGCTGCGTAGGACGGGAGTGCAGAGATTATGGCCCTAGACAGACGAGCAGCTTTCATGTGAGATGACCGCATGATCTCTGACCTGCACTCTGTCCGCAGGTGTGTAACGAGTGTGTAATGATGCTCTAGAGTCAGGACGACTGTGCAGGTGGCCTGCAGCTACGACACACGTGCCTGTACGAGTCAAACATACTGCAGTCTCGGCCTGCGCCTGATGCATATTGGACTTTAAAATGGCATAAGGTTTCTCAAAATGTAATGCTCCAAACTCGCTTCGCTTAATGGATCTTTTTCTTAGCTTGTTTCTGGATCCAGAGATGCTGTATTATTTCAGAATATCCGTAACAGCGCCTCCCTACCGTACAATTGATTGTCAGAAAAACTAGTCAATAGTGGAGAAGCGTTGTGCCTTAAATGATGGAAAATCTTGCCAATGCCGGGGAAACAGTTAATGCAACGGAAGTCAGGATGGACAGGTAGTTATTCATCTAATGTCATGTAAAAAAAACAAACTCTGATGGTTGTAATAGAGATTTTGGTGCATACACAAGCATGGTTCTTTGGTTGATGTTAAAGCTGTTTTCTGAACTCGGACACGCGTGCATGTATGTTTTGCATTTATTATGACAGCATTCCGGGTTAATCTGTGTGAGTGAACTGCTTTTGATGAGGTATAATTTTCCAGTTACCTGATAATGCATTTCTCCTTGCTACTCATCTCAGCAGAAATCAACGAGCAGCTCGCATTGTTTGAAATGCATTCTTGAAATGCATCTGCAACAAAACTATAAAGTAAAAAAAGCATGCTCTCCTCGACAGCCAACAACCGCTAGTCTAGGTTGTTTGGTCTAGAATGAACTTACCAGCTGTGAATCCACTCCACACAGCCAACCGACTGAATTAATCCAAGAAATGAAGCCTGCAATACTCTCAAATATTTACCCTGTTCCTTTCCATATATCTCTCATGCCTTAAAATAGGATGCGTTCTTTGAAGGAGCAGACGAGATGGGGAGGCAAAACAGCATTAGCCCTGGAATGGAACTTCATAGCAGGCAATCGTCGCAAGTATATCGTTTTCAATCTAAGAGAACCACACGCTCATATATATTTATATACAACCGTAAATTCGGCAGAGCGTCCTCCACGGGCCTCCCCTCAGGAACCAGACGGCCTGTCGGGAATACAGAGACGTAAATGAGCAAAAGGCCAAAGCCATCGCAGGGGCAGACGAGTGCCAGTATGTGTATGACAGCAGAGAAATGAGAGAGGATGAAAGTCGTCGCTCAGGGGAGAGACAGCAGAGGGCTGGTAAGATGGAGGAATAACAGTTTACTGGCACATCATGTTGAGGGATAATTCAATCAAATGTTAGCGGTTGGCTATCGGCCTCCTGGCGGCGCAATGACGACACGCGGAGAATGAAGATCTGAAAGCGGAAAGCAAAGCGTGTTAAGAAAGAAATGTTTCACCTTTCTATGAAAGGTGATCAGAATGAGTCTTCGTATCGCTAGTAAACAGAACTGAGGTGCTTTCAGGACATCAGCTTGATGTTTCAGAGAGTAGCTTTATGGTTGTTTTTACTTAATTTGGCAATCGTTTTATTATTCGAGGCAGAATTAAAGATTATGCTGATGAGACTTACCGGCAGTAAACTAGAGCATCTGAGATGTTCATCTGTTCATTACACATCAAAATCAATTTAATGTGATTTACAGATAATTCAGAGGAGATTCTTCACATCAAGTTTTCCCAAATTCTGTTTTTCCAATTTATTGGTTTAATTCAATTTTAATAATCAAAAAGGGTGCCTTAATCAATTGAATTCATAAAACTTTACCTATTTAATAATTTATTAATTTTTTAACAATAATAGAGCCCTATAAAATGTTTTAATTTTTCAGAAATACTATGTAGTCTTTTAATATTTCTAGATTCTGTGTTTTACTATTTAATACAAATTTACTATCAAAAATAGTGGTAATCAAATTAATGCATGACAGTTTAATTAATTTTTTAAACTTTAATGCAATCAATATAAAATTAACGTTAAATGTAATCAAATGTTTTATTATATTGTGTGATATTGCTTAAATATATGTTTTATTAAATACTTGTATAGTATAACTTTGATAAGTACATTGCACTGCTCAATAGTATTTTTTTTCTCATAATTTTAAGTTAAACCAAACATTTATTTTGGCAGGTTGTAGTGAAGTCCTTTGAGTTGTGTATATCTGACGATAGTTTTTCTGAAATTAAATGGTTAATTGCTGCTGAAGTGACTCTTAGAGCAGCTCTGGAGATGAAGTTCATATGTTCATGTTCTCATATAGTGAGACTTTTTTCAGCAAACGCTTCTTCTTGCGCTTTAATTTTCACAGACACTAGTCCATATCGTAATTTGATTAAGTGTACAGCCCTACTTTTGATTTATTCATCTAAATTTTGCCAAATTCCATGACATTCCGCATTATACAATAAATCATGACTGAATTCCATTACTCTGTCCACTTTTTCCGCATTGCGGAAGTCATAGGGTCCTATATAACTTTTGCACCAAAATCTCTGATGTATTCAAATTATTACACACATAATTCCATAGCTCTTTTATTCTTTATTTAGGCCTCTTCTACCTTTGTAATCACGACACCTTGTAATTCACGGCCAATGTTCCCTCTCAGCTGCGCACGTCTGATGTCGCTCCATCACAGACCAAAAGAAAATGTGAAGGCATAAGGCAGACTCAAACTGTGTGGAAAAAAGCTTGAAACGTCTTGAATCAGAGCTAAATGAACGGGCAGCGCTTCAGCTGGAGTCAATACGCATGTCCATTGATTTTCAGTATGGAACTGAAGCTGTGAGAAATCCTGTGTGGAAATATGTCGAGCTGATTTTACAAGACAAAAGACCTAGAATAGTACAGAGATTTCAAATCCATACTGGCACCAAAGCAAAATTTTGCAAAAATAATGACCGAAGCCCAGAGAGGCTGTGCATTATTATTAGTTTCTGTCTGGTTTTCATGAGATCATGACTTATTTGTCTCATTATATCAACATATCAAGAGTCAAGCTCTTCAGAGTTTGCACATCACAAAATGTTTTGTGAAAAAGCACGTCACATAATTTAACTTATGCCACGAATTTAATTATGCTAACTAGTAATGTTGATTTATGGATCTTGCAGGTCAAGTATCCGTAGGATTGTGAAAATATAACATTAACATGAAAAATATAAGCAGTTTTGTAGCATTACAGTCCCTCAACGTCAGCTCAGACCTCATTTGGCGTATATGTGGAGTTTGGGTTTGGGTCACATGCGTGCAAATGAGCTACAGTCCCATTCAGTCCCATTTGCAAACACACACGCCTGGCTGTCGAGAGCACGTTAGCAGAGCGTATCTATCACAGCCTGCCACTCACCTGCATTAATCTTTCACACACACCTTTCTTATTGAGGTGCAGTAATTACAACATGCATTCAGTGCGGCTGATTGTGAGACGCGGCTAATCGCATTAGCTAATCCTGCAGCCACAGAATGCAGCTGCTGAGAGCCTGAGACCTCTTCATTTCCCCCTCGCTGAGCTCCAAGCACCTCTGACTGCCCCTCACTGTGGATGATTACGGCACGCCTCGAACGGATCAACTCCAACCCTCAACACACACTGCATATGAGAGAGACAGAGAGAATTAGACAGAGAAACTAGATAAGCAGATAAAAGATCAGGCCGATAGATGAATAGACAGGCAGAAAGACTAGACTAGACACAATACTGGATGGGTGGATGGATAGGCAGAAAGACTAGACTAGACTTGACTTGACTAGACTAGACTAGATGGATGGATGGATGGACAGGCAGAAAGACTAGACTAGACTAGATGAATGGATGGATGGATGGACGACAGGCAGAAAGACTAGACGGATGGATGGATGAATGGATGGACAGACAGGCAGAAAGACTAAACAAGACTAGATGGATGGATGGATGGATGGACGACAGGCAGAAAGACTAGACGGATGGATGGATGAATGGATGGATGGACAGGCAGAAAGACTAAACAAGACTAGATGGATGGATGGATGGATGGACGGGCAGAAAGACTAGAAAAGACTAGATGGATGGATGGACAAGCAGAAAGACAAGACTAGATGAATGGATGGATGGATGGACAGGCAGAAAGACTAGACTAGATGGATGGATGAATGGATGGATGGACAGGCAGAAAGACTAGAAAATACTAGATGGATGGATGGATGGACAAGCAGAAAGACAAGACTAGACTAGATGAATGGATGGATGGATGGATGGACAGGCAGAAAGACTAGACTAGATGGATGGATGGATGGACAGGCATAAAGACTAGAAAATACTAGATGTATGGATGGATGGATGGACAGGCAGAAAGACTAGACTAGATGGATGGATGGATGGATGGATGGACAGGCATAAAGACTAGACGGATGGATGGATGAATGGATGGATGGACAGGCAGAAAGACTAGATGGATGGATGGATGGATGGACGGGCAGAAAGACTAGACAAAACTAGATGGATGGATGGACAGGCAGAAAGACTAGAAAAGACTAGATGGATGGATGGACAAGCAGAAAGACAAGACTAGATGAATGGATGAATGGATGGATGGACAGGCAGAAAGACTAGAAAATACTAGATGGATGGATGGATGGATGGACAAGCAGAAAGACAAGACTAGACTATATGAATGGATGGATGGACAGGCAGAAAGACTAGACTAGATGGATGGATGGATGGATGGACAGGCATAAAGACTAGACGGACTGATGGATGGACAGGCAGAAAAACTAGACAAGACCAGATGGCTGGATGGATGGACAGGCAGAAAGACTAGAAAAGACTAGATGAATGGATGGATGGATGGATGGACAGGCAGAAAGACTAGACTAGACTAGATGGCTGGATGGATGGACAGGCAGAAAGACTAGAAAAGACTAGATGAATGGATGGATGGATGGATGGACAGGCAGAAAGACTAGACTAGACTAGATGAATGGATGGATGGACAGGCAAAAAGACCAGACTAGATGGATGGATGGATGGATGGATGGACAGGCAAAAAGACCAGACTAGATGGATGGATGGACAGGCAGAAAGACTAGACTAGATGGATGGATGGATGGATGGATGGAGCAGAAAGAGCAGGTAAAGAAAATGAAGGTACAACAGACCAGCATCAATATAAAACCAGTGTGTGTGTGTGTGTGTGTGTGTGTGTGTGGATAGAGTGAACACAGTGAAAAATAAGTGTGTATGTGTTTAGAGTGTGTTTGGGTGGATGCGTTTGGGTTTGAACGCTCACAGTCTCTACACATAACCCGATTCAAGTCTTTGGAGGTGAAAGAGGTGAAAACATTTCACACGCACACAAAATCAAAGCGCATGAATTTATGAGCACATCTATATTCTGATCACATCATCCTGCAATATTTCCATCATCACATGCTTCATGTGGTGCCAACGTGCTGTTTACAGTATTTGAATAACCTCTCATTTAGATCATGTCTATTTCTCATAATGGAAACTCGTGGATTCTGAATGCCATCCTGAACATCTATGCTTGTATCTCCTTGACATGATGAGGTCATTTAAAGCCAAAGACGTTTTAGCACAACGAACAGGACGTACTATATGTGTTTCCGCACACTAAAACAGAGCAAAGAAGAACAGCAGATGGTTCTGATGAAGATTGGCATCTTTCAGTGCTGTGAATAGGCAGATTCTTCCCAGATAAAGGGCTGATTCATAACAGGGACATTGAAAGGGCATATAAACAGCTTATTCTCCAAAATTACTCAATCAGTGGGAATAAGTGGGATTTGAGAAATGAGATCTGGGGAATAATGTGGGATTATCCTTGGACATGTAATCGCAGTCACTGATGCAGACTGGGTCGTGATATTCACATCCACAGGCATTAAAGGTGTAGTTCATCCAAAATGAAAATTCTGTCATGATTTACTCACCCTCATGTCTTTTCAAAACCTGAATGCAAACACAAAAGACGATGGAGAAAACGAAGATAATAAGATGTTTAGCTCAAAAATGCAATATGCTGAAAAAAAAAAAACGCGATGCAATGGCCAAACACATCTGACAGTCATCTTAAAATGTATTGTTTAAAATGCTGGATTTGTTCCAAAAGCGCTGTTTTGATGGTGGTTATGCTGCTTTAGAAGCGACAAAATGTATTCATGCTGATGAAGCAACATTGTTAATATAACAATGATTTTAATGTGATCTTTATTTCATCATTAAGTTTCCTAAAGATGTCATTAGACAGGTTTTTCAGTCCTTCTACGTCTCATGCCAGTATGGCCTTTTACACCGTATTAGGGCAAATGCATCAATAAAATGAGGTAACAGTTTACTTAAAGTCTTTATGTATATGCCATTATAAAAGTATTTTTAATGCATTAATTATGCGTTATAATGCACCTTAAAATGCACTGTATGATTTCATGAACAATAGTACCCATCTATTGATTATTACCCCTTTAGAGAGTATAATGTACTAAAACACATGACAAACAGCCAATTTAAGATGTAACAAGGAATCTGCAAATATTATAATGCATTTTTTAACTTTGGTTACAATTATTTATATAAAGATATAATGCATTATAAATAAAGTGTTACCAAAAATTTTGTTGAAAGGTTGAAAAAAATATATTTATATCAGCAATATCACATGAATAGCGAGGTTAACCTCAGGAACAAGTGATAGATTAATAAAACCAAAGATTGCCCGTTTTATGTACCCAAAATGAATTACATCTCATGTTAAACCACTATAAGAGCCAGCAGCAAATCCCCAAAGCACTGGCTGAGATGAAGCTGTTCAGCGGGCACACGAGCACTGAACGGCTGCTGACAGCCTGGAGCTCGCATCTCCAAACATGTCTAAACAAACTGTAAAATAGGCGCTATGATTAAATATGAGTGAATATTTCAGGTCTAAACAACTACATTCTCACCTAAAAAAAAACTCTTAAAACTACAGTTCGTGATACAACTAGTGTAGTAGCATTTGTTAAAAAATATGGTGGATTTGATCGGCCGCCATGACAGTCGCGAGTGATACTGGTAGAATATCGCAAGGCTGGAAAGACCTGTCAGCCAGTCAGATTCAGATTGTGTGTGTGTATATATATATATATATATATATATATATATATATATATATATATATATATGTATGTGTGTGTGTGTGTGTGTGTGTAATTTTTTACCCTATATTAGTTTTGAATACCATGAGGGTGAGTAAATGATGGAATTGTCATTTTTTGGGTGAACTAACTCTTTAATAAATGACAAAACCCTCTCCGAGGCACAGCAGTCATGCCTCCAGCAGCTCGGCTTCTTTAAAACAGCATATTTTCTACGCTTCACACCTCTGGCACTGCAAAAATTACAGAGGAGACAGCAACTGGAGACGATGAACAGCATCACCAGCCCTCTTCTTCCTCCTCTGTCTTTGATTTCCCTCTGATTTGCACGTCACAGAGAGAGAACAGGAGAGAGTTTTGAAAGCACTCTGCTAAAAGTGTGCAGTGACCCAGCGCAAACCTTGGAGCTGCTCATCACACACACACACAGACAATATGAAAACCACAGCCTGCAGCTGCCCACCAGCCCTGAGCCATCATTACTGCTACGGTGACCATAATATGACTGCAAGTATGTGTGTGAGGGTGTGCTAGCTCTACAGAGAACGGCATGCATGCAGTAGCTCTGTTCCAAAACCAAGAGTGCTGTCTTGGCAATGCAATTTGGACGTATCCAGTGATGAAAAAAGTTGAAATTTATGCAAATAAGCAGTGAGGTGAAAAGTGACAGATTTGCACACAACTAATTCCAATGTTTTTCATTAGCATGTCACCAAGTTAACACTGCAATACTATAATAAGCATAGAAATAGACAACATGTGCATGCAAAGATGTTTTGGAAAGGCTGTGTGAATTTTGGTGACTATGATTGTGTTAGTGGTAAAATTGACCCCCATTGGTTTCCAGGCAGTTCACCAAAAATCAACAGTTTGGAAAACTGAGTCAAAAAAGTGTCAAAAACTAAAATATGAATACATGAGAACTTATCAAATTTAAGACTCAAAGTATCCTTGAAACTGAAGACTTTGTTGTTTTGAATCATCCAAGGATCTGTTTGAATTTCACAGTCAAAGGCCCTGTTTCCACCTGGTATTAAGATGTGTTTTGGTCAATCAGATCACAAGTGGACAACGCTAAATACGGGTGTAAACGGGGTGTAAAACGTTTTGAGCTTGTCCACTTTCAACCACTTCCAGAGGTAGTTGAAAACACATTCGAACGGATTGCTTTTGTAGTGTAGATGCTTATGTGATCGAATGTGTTCGAACAGCCACTAAAGACCGCCTACTCTCTGTTACATTATGGGAAGCGCGCTAGCCAGGCGGGATTTAAACTTTGCCGGCTGAAGACCCAAGTTTGGTTTGAAGGTGAAAAACCAAGCACAATGTTCTCTCACCATTCCTGATTTCTAACGCACACTTACTGCGTCCGGACGGTCTTGCGGCTGTCAGAGAAGCTGCTGCTCTCCGTATGTTCTTCCGTCGTCGTGGCCGCATTCATATGTAAATTGCGTGAGCTTATTTTGTCCATTAGATCGAAAGATTGGGAAAAAAAAAAACATACATTTACCTGCCCATAGACCCTTGCCTCAGGACAGAAGTGGTTGAAAGTGGACAAAAGAGACGGATTAAAAAAAACAGGTCTAAACGGGAATGTGTCTCCCTTGTCCACTTGTGATCCAGTCGACCAAAACGCATCTTAATACAAGGTGGAAACAGGGCCAAAGGGTGTTTTTGGTCTTCTGGATCTCAGTTACCAGTCTAAGAACAACTAAATACAAAAACATCAAAGTAATGTGACTGAGAGTTGACTTTTGGCGTACTACATAGACACCAATGTGAGTCAATATGACCCCAACACAAGCGGAATAACCATATTTTCAACACAACAGAAACATGCAATGTAGTAAGGTCATGTGACAACACAGCATGCTACAGTTTTAAACATTTATCATATTATATAGCATAATGTTTCACAAACTATTAAAAAAATATGGCAGTATACAGTACATACTGAACTATGTCGTAAGCAGAAGGCTAGTATATACACAAACACTTTGAGTATGTTCAGACTGGCAAACTACCATACCATATTTGCAGTATGTAATGTGTACGTGCACTTTCTGCGTGGAATTGCCAGATGGTCTCCTCCAATTGCCAAATGTGCAGCATACTGCCAGAACACACTGTGTAATGGATGCTTTTTTAAATTAGATCTAACTATTTTTATGTTTTCGTTATTGAATTACTGTATGATTATAATCGATATTTGCACTGAGCTTATTGCAATGCATACTGGCTCTATGAAGGGCACATGCAATGCTGACCAAAAGTTAGTATCCTAATTACGTCTGGACTGTGGCATAAAATGCTCTCTACCTAGGCAGCTCACTAGAGAGTGACAGTAATGTAGATAATGGCCGTGTAGGTCTCCACCTCTGGTGAGTGAGGTCTGTTCCTGCAGTTCTGGTGTTGTAGTATCTGCCCCAGTGTGCATGACGCTTGCACATTAAAGCAGCCTCTGTTCCAGCCCACAGCCATAACCCACCATGCACTAATATATATGATAATCATAGCAGCACACAGCAGCAAAGGCTAATATCATTTTCCCTCCCATAAGAGATTTCCTGTCTCGCTTGGCCAGCGTTCCTGCTGTCAGAGTGAGCGCACACCTCCTGAGGGTCCCGCTATATGCAATTTACACTAACAGCTTTATACAAATCATTCACACTCAGTCCCTCGCCGAGTGTACTTCATATGTACATTAACACACGGGTTGTGTTCCGAATGGCATACAAAACTTGGTGCAGTATGCATACTGTAAACTATTGTAGTTAACTAAAAGTAACAAAACAACTAAAATGATACTAAAATAAGACTGGTGCACAGTATCGGGGTAATACCCAGGATATGCCAAAATGTCCAACTGTATCCCACAATGCTCTGCACTCAACTTGACATTTCATTTCCACACATATAATTAAAATCTCAATATTAACTGCGATTTCTTTGCACTAGTCATTCCCACTCCCCTAGTACACACTTTGGATAGATGTAGTATGTAGTGTGAGAGACAGATAGGTCTCAGCTCTGCAGGCGGTCGGGTGCCACACAAACAAACAAATCAAATGCCGTAAAGCAAACACCACGAGAAAGCCCTTAAAGCACCATTAATAGCTCATTACTCCGCTCAAATGAAACCCCACTCACGCTATCAGCCTCTCCGAGGTTTTGAGCTTTTATGAAGCGTACTGCCTGACTGCTTATTCACTGCCGCTTTAGTCAGAGAATTTGATTTTGCAAATCAAGACCTTGCTATACTCCAGCCGTACTGACTAAAACACTTTCCGGCCAGGACTGTTTGTGGCAACCAACGATCTCTGATCTCTAAGGATGCCCACAACTAAAGATTTTTCTAGTTGACTAGTAGTCGTTCATTTAAGCGATTAGTCAACTAATCACACGTGTATATTAATAAGCCATATAAATCATAATAATGAGCCTTTAAAGGTGCAATGTGTCAATTTTAGGAGGATCTATTGACAGAAATGCAATATATTATATACAACTATGTTTTCAGTGGTGTATACACCACTAACCCATACCTTACATAATAAACCGTTATGTTTTTATTACCTTAGAATGACCCATTTCTATCTACATACACCACGGGTCCCCTTACATGTTAAGTCGCCATTTTGCGCGGGCATGTTTCTACAGTAACCCTAAATGGACAAACAGCACGTTTGCTTGATTGGCTACTCGGCCACCGTATCTTCTCTATATTGCAATTCGCAACCTCACCGCTAGATGCCGCTAAAATTTACACACTGCCTATATATATATATATATATATATATATATATATATATATATGCACACCCCCTAATCAGCACTCAAGCGCACACATAAAGCTTGAAACAGCGCACCGGCAAAATTAATGATTATGAATGTGTTGTGAAAAAACAGCAAGGAGTTTAAACATTTTAATAATTTATTGATAATGTTTTCTGTGTTTTCGGCTGCAGAGAGTAGAGAGTAGTGGACATGCCTATATGCACGTTTCATATGGATTAAACAATCTGAGAATATTTGTTTTCCACTTGAATTGGTTGACAATGGCTTGACATTTCAAGCTTTCTATAGATGTATTTCTCATGTCTGTGAGGCAAGTATACACTGAGTTTTGGTTTGTTTTTTTGACGCGCTCAAGTTCACAGAGACTGAGACGGCAGAAAGCGCATCCTGTTTATTTTCTTTATTTTACAAAGGCGCAACGTTTTGTTATTGTGAGTTTACACAAATAAAAGAAGACCCTGTACAGTTTTGAATGAGGCATTACTCATATCTGTATGTATTTTAACCTGTTTACACTGTTATCAATTAAAAATGCAAGTGATCACGCTGACGCCTCCATGAACAAACACTTAGATATGCGTCTAATAATAGTGTACATTTATCTAGGTTAGAACAAGCAGCTAAGGAAAGTTGCTACTACTTTCGTTTCAAACAATAAGCCATATTTGAGGTCGATGAATGATAGGGGAATGTTTGGATTTCCTGCCCGACATACTGTAATCACCACAAGAACCCGCCGGACTGCGTGACTTTTTTTTTTCTGAAGTTTTTTTTTTTGTGTGCAATTAACCGACTAATAAAATTTTTAGTTGACTAAACCTCTTCTAGTCAACTAACGATTTTTCAATTTGAATATTAGGGGGCTGTCCTACTGATCTTCATATTCTCATCCAGAGATGTATTATCATTGAAGAGGGAATTGGCATATAACCAATATGTTTATAGTTTCAGGACTTCCATGGCTCAAAAACACCATCCCCAAACCAGTGTTATTATAGTCAACTAAAACTAAAACCATACAAAAAATCTAAATATTAATAAAAACTGTTATAGTATCTTATTATACTTAAATAACACTGCTTCAAACACTAGCCATGAAACATCATACGCAACTCTTTTTACTTGTGTAATGTGATGTATTAATAGCTGAGGCAGAGCAAGTTATTATACTTTGATGAAAGGATGAAGCCAAATATTTTGTCCTTCGGACGATGAACATGAATCTTGCACAACAAGACTAGGACTGTGTATTCCAGAAGGAACTGGATGAAATATTCTGAATGATATCAATCCACAGTCTGACTTGTGATGCAGCCTGAATCATAATCACACCATGTTCGTTTGTTTGGCCAGAGGAGAACTAGTCCCCTGACTGAGCTTGGTTTTTCCCAAGGATTTTTTCCCCTCTCCATTCTGTCACCTGATCTGTCACCATTCTGGATTCCTTGCCACTGCTGCCTCTGGCTTCCTTAGTTGGGGACACTTAATATTCAGCAATATTATTGACTTGACTGCACTGACACTATTGGATGAGAACTGAACTGAGCTGGATGATGACATCACTGTTTCTCCAGAGCTGCTTTAAACTCATTCCATAATCGATGAACTTTACACAGTTACCGAACCAAAATTGATCAACACTGAACTGCCTTCAGCTGAATAATAACACTACTGACCCTTTTCACATTTCTGAGTTTCTCAGAAGCGGAAGTCGTAATAGTTGGGTAAACCAGATGAATGAAAGAGTACATTAAATATATTTTTTTGTGTTCTAATTTGCTCAAATAGCAAAAGAAAAACTACACAGTAGTGTTTTTACAACTTTCAAAAAGTAGTAATGGTAGTCAGAAGTGAGAAAGATGTAAATTTTACTATCACTCCTGCAGCGTTAACATTTTTTTTGTAATTTAATGAAAAGGTAATATAATACAAAGTATAGTGTTAAATAAATATACATCAATTTAAAAAAAAATTTAAATATAAAAACTTTGCTGGATTTACGATGCTGACAACCATTGAAACGAGTCATCAGTCTGTGAAAAGGGTCCATTGTCTTTTTAGAGTTGTTTTACAGCAGAATTGAATTCTGTTTACATCATTGATCATTACTTTCCTGTTTATTACTGTAAAGCTGCTTTGAAACAATCTGTATTGTATAAAGTAGGGGTGTAACTGTACATGTATTCTTCCTGAACCATCACGGTATGGACGTCACGGTTCGGTGCATACAGTCAGACGACGATCGACACTACAATCCAGAAGGGGGCGCACGGTAATGCAATGCTGTTTGAAGAACAGACAATCTAAGCATAGATATTTTTACGTGTAATCTCTTAACCAGTGTTTCAACCACAGATAGACATCAATAAAACATCTTGGGAATAATATCTCACGTAGCATTACATTTACCTCAGGCAAGTCATTTAGCGTCCACAGCATGTTAGTTCACTAGAGAAATGTACTCTAGAGGGGAGCATTTCATTAAATATATGCACTATATTAGCTTATATATTCATTATAACTACTTAACCTGTTAGTAATGTCTTAATTGTTTAATATACGTTTAAATAAATTTGTCATGAAAACAAGTTATGACGGTAACTGAGATAGATGTTTTTTTTTTTATAATCAAGAAAATGTTAATTACACTTGAATTTATTTAAAGAGAGAGAACAACCACTGTTTGATAAAAAAAGAAGAAAAAAGAAGAAATTTTATGTTTAGTTTTCTTCCGCTGAATCGTGACTTTAATACAGAGGTACGTACCGAACCGTCATGTTTGTGTACCGTGACACCCCATAAATCAATGGTGACTTGATTGACTATTAAGACAGTGAATTTTGACTTCCTGTTGACTTTAAACACCACATGATTCCCAGAAGCCCTGGAGTCTTGTTGTCCTGGTTTATTTGCACGGCTCCTAATGAGCATGTATTAGTGGGCTTATTTTGGCAGCAGCTTTGAGAAATGACTTTATTTGCTGGACAGCTGCCAGTCCTCTTCTCCAACACAAGCGTTCGCTTTCTGTCTCTGCCTGTCGCATCTCATGGACGCTAAAATCATTGCATGCTAATACTCACATTAAAAAACCAGCACGCTAGCTCTGTAATGCATCATCACTGTCAGTAGCTCATATAAAACCAACACCTTTAAAGGCTCTGATAAACAGAGTCCCAACCGGTAAAGAAAAAAAAAAGAGATCAATATTATCCCTACCATGTTAATCTGAGTTTAGATATGAGATATGACTCTGGTCCCTCCTTCGATGTAAATAGGATTTTTTTTTAGTCTTTTTATTTTCCACCAGATGAAAGTCTGGCTGATCACTTAATAAAGTAGTGATTTGACATAAACAATGAGCAAACACTTAAGGTTTGGGATTTGTCCAAAACCTTACTCAAGATAAATATGTTCAAATTGGCTGTGATCTTGTTGCTTTGCACAGTATTTGATCTATCGATGGTGGTTAGCACATGTGTCATATTCTCCATGTTTGAGCATCCCCAAGTATTCCCCAGTACCTCAGATCTCAGATGGATGGTGGCGAAGGGATCTAGACAGGCTCCAGGCTGCACAGTACTCACTGGCTCAAACACACAGCAGTATTTTAAAGCCATTACTCCTCCACGCTTTCGCTGGGAGGAGAGAAAATGAAAACCAATCACCCTTGAGCACATTACAGACTTCAGTCAGCTCAGCCTCTCTTGTGTCCTCTTTATCTAGCCAATAAATCTCTCTCACCGCAGCACAATACTGTCATTCACACACAACACTGTCCTCATGTCAAGAGTTTATGCGCAGTAATGTAATACCAAACCTCTCTCAGGACATGAAACGACAGCCACAGAATTCACAAGCACACACAACATCAAAATAAAAGGCATATTCTGGGTTTAAGTCGATATGGAATGAAAACCAATCCTATAAACGTTCTTAATACATGATCCTGGTGTTATTGTGAATGATTCAGTGCACATTATGCATGAAACAATTCCTGATTGATAAAATTGCATACATTTTCTCTCATTGAAAATCCTGTTTCACTCATAAATACATTATATTAAGGACGTAAAACAGTTTCATTTTTAAAAGCTAGTTTAACTGCTATAAATGATGAATCGCTTGTGTCATGGAAAGCTACAGTTTTAGAGCAGCTAACACGTGTCAGGATTATACGTGTGATAGTTGCATATTTCAAATGTTTATTGCTATTGTTTATGTCATTGTGTTTTCTTGTTGGTTTAAACGCATCAAAACCAATGCATCAAGGGACGTGTCAAATCGGTCGTCAACAGCACAGATGCTGTACACAGGCATATTCCTTTAAGACTAGTAAGACAGAGGTGAAGGAAACAACAGAGTTCAATGGCATCACCTTCTCACCCGGTTTCGGCTCTTCTGCCAACTGGGACGCTGGGAAATTATGCAAATGAGCGGATGTGCAAATGTGAGGTATTTAATATACAGTATGCATAATTGATGAGGGGAGAGGAGGAGAGAGAGGATAATTGAGGTGCGGTTTGTGAATAGCTGAGAACTTCTCTGTTCGGCATTTGATGAACAAAAAGATTTTCAAGGCTGATTTTCATACGCCGGGAATACAGAGAGAGACACGAGCGCATTAGAGGGGCACTGAGCAAAAGCAGGCTATTAATTCATTACGGCTGACTCATTACTGACCTGCCCGCTTCCATTTACACTCCGCTATGTCAGACACTGGCCTGGTGGTAAAGGTTAAGCCACTCAAAATGTCATGTGTCCTGTAAGAGTGTGTTTGAGGAGGACAGGCGAGATGAGCTGGATAAGGTGTCAGGTTAATAGTGGATCAAGTGCGCCGTGTTATGACTGCTGCGGGTCATGCATACAATGATCAGCTCAAAACTCCATTCCAGGGATTAACTGTCATCAGGACGGGCTGATCCCAAAACCCTCAGACGGGTTTTCCGAGGACATTGGCGGCTTTCAGTGCTAGATATCGCAGACTTCCTCCAAACAAAAGCATCTGTGAGTTGCGATACAAGCTGCTGTGGAGGAAGTGGGTAAAAATTCAGGATGGTAAAAATCTACAATGATGTTGATCCAGGGCCACTTTCCCTGTAATAGGTCATACTGCAAAGGCATCTTTACACTGTTAATTTAAACGAGTATTCATGGTTCAGTACAAGGTAAGCTCAATAAACAGCATCTGTGGCATAATGTTTATTAACATTAAAGGGGTGGTTGATTATGATTTCACTTTTTTAACTTTAGTTAGTGCGTAATGTTGCTGTTTGAGCATAAACAACATCTGCAAAGTTCCGGCGCTCAAAGTGCAATGCAAAGGGAGATATTTTCTTTTAAAGAATTTAAAATTTAAGGACTACAACAAACGGCTGGTAGGGACTACAACGAGCTTCTTCCTGGGTTTGTGACATCACTATCCCTAAAATTTACATAAACCCCGCCCCTGAGAACACGCAACAAAGGGGGTGAGGCCATGTTGGGCTGCTTTAGAGAAGAGGAAGAGTTGTTGTAGTAGAGTGTTGTTGTCATGCCGTCATTTTACGCCGGACTGCTTCACAAACGAGGGTCAATTCAACACCGGATTTGCACAGAAGATTAACATGACGGCACATGCTAGTGGATGAGTTGAATCAACTCCACAGCAACTACATAAATTTATCCACTAACCATTCAGAAATGTCCAGCTGTTATCGTCATTTTGGCTGCATGAGATTCTCCAGCTTTGTTGTTGCTGAGCAACCGAAGTGCGAGCTGTTAAAGCTCCGCCCTCTTCTGGAAAAAATTGACAAGCTATAATAAATGATCTTTGGGGTATTTTGAGCTGAAACTTCACAGACACATTCTGGGGACACCAGAGACTTATATTGTAATTATCTTGTATAATGTGCATTATAGGTTCCCTTTAAAGGGTTAGTTCACCCAAAACTTTAAAACACTTTAATGTTGACTCGTCCCTTGTTTCCTTTACAAAAAAAAAGTAAAAATGCACCACATTCAATGAATGTGAATGGGGCAATTTTCTGGAGGATTTAAAAGCAGAAACATGAAGCTTATACATTTATAAAAGTACTTACATTAATACTTCTGTTAATTCTTTGAACTGTAAAGTGTTTGGATCATCATTTTTACAGTCATTTTACAGGCCTTATTCACTTCCATTGTAAGTGCCTCACTGTAACACAGATTTTTGCTAACGAGGGACAAATGGAAATTATTTTTTGTGGTAATCAACCTAATGCTGTTGACTGAGCTTAACCTGGAATATTCCTTTAAGGCAGCTTTGTGCCACCAAATTCTATGTGTGTGTGTAAAGATAAAATGCCACAAAAAAAGCATATCAAAAAAATTATTAAAAACAACAATGAAACTGAAGTAGTGGCAGATCTTTTCTTCTGTATTATGATGGATAAAAGTGAAACAGGTTTTATATGTATTGGTTGTTGACTGGATCTGAATGCAAGCTTGCAGTCGACTGTAAGAAAGGGGTGGGGTTTAATTGGACTAAATGATTGGAGAAGTACAGCAAACGTCACCAGAGAGAAGTCAATGGTTATAACTGGAGAACTGAGTTATGATTTTTTGATTAAGAATTACGAGGTTAAAATGTTTTTAAATTAAACATATGGATGAATCATTCACAATAAGATCAATAATGATTTTAGAAAATAGGGAGAATTGTCATTTCATGCTGGACTTAAAGCGACAATAAAAAATGTTTTTCTTACTCAGCATTTTTGTCTAGTATTTCAGTAAAATATATAAATCAAAGATACATTACTTGAGAAGCAAAATAAAGGCTTGTTTTCTGACAAAATCATCAAAATTTAGTGACTTTATGCTTAAAACAAAAACAAATATCTGCCAGTGGGGTCAGAAAAACAAAACTTGTTTCCCTTCGAATTTTTTCGACACCAAAGGTAGATTTTTTTTCTTCTTGTTTTAAATATAAACTTGCTTAACTTTCATAAAATATCTTAAGTCATTTTATGTCTTGATTTAAGAATGTGTAGAAATTTGTACTGGAAATACGGAGTAAGAAAATGACAATGAAGTTGCTTTTGATAAAAAAGTGTCAGCTAATATTATTAAACATCTGCCAATGGCAAGAGTTTTTTTTTACCTTTCCAGTGTCCTCTGAAATCTCATTTGGCACGGGATACATTCAGCTCTAAAGTGACGCATCACATATTTATGCTGTAAGATGAGAGAAACGGAGAAACACAGAGAAAGAGAATGAGAGGTCAGTGAAAATAACGAAGAGGAACAACTCCAAAAAGCAAACGCTTTATCTCCTCTCTGCTCTTTCTCTTTTCCCATTTTCTCTATCGCTCCCGATCTTAATGAGTACCACGGTCGTCCATCCTACAGCGGCACACAGGCCGTACGTCACCACTCGCCAAGGATGGGAGGGAGACGGGACACAGAAAACACAACTCAGCAACAATGACTAGACGAATCCATGCACAAACACACACTTACACTCGGCTCCATGCAGCTCTTTTTCAAGGGCATCGTTAGAAGAAACTCCTTCTTCTGACCTGATGCTGTGCAGCACAACCGGTGCTTTTGTGCAACCGTCTGTTATCTGGGAAGAATGAAACACAGTATGAAAACACCCTCAGGAAAGGAAAAATCACAAATGAGTTTTCTTTAACATCTCAATTTATTCTCCAGGACAGAGATTTGTACTTAAGCATCCTGCTTCTCTGGTGTTGGATAAGAAAAACACCCTCATAATCTCTCGCATGTCTTCTCTGTTTAAGAAATCGAGACATTTAATCTAGAAAAAAACATTTTCTCCTCTCTTTAAACATCTGACTCATGCCGATGTTGGTGTTCATGTATATATGCCGTCTAGACAGTAACGGTCTGTGGTGCATCTCAAACACAGATTTGTATTTTCGATGTGTGTGAAGTCGGCACGCAACACCACACCTCTGACCTTCTCAAACACAGACGCAGAATATTCATCATCGGTGGCTGACAGCAGGATATACCGCAACATCCACGACATACGTTATAGTTCAAGCTACAATTAAAGCGCCAACATCTTTATACTTAAATGTGCTTTTCACAATACACATCATTTCAAAGCAGCTTTACAGAAAGACATACTGTTATGTCTATAATGACTTACTATAGTGATTTACCATAGACCAAGTTTTAGGGCATTATGACTATATAAAACAATGAAACATGTGACCCTCCGGATTTAGACCTATTTTGTATTTATAGAGTTCTCTAGCACATTTATCAGAGCAAAAGTGACTCTGGCACACAACTGAGCACTCAAAGCAATTGAGAGATTTAAATATTGGTCGGTTTTGTTCTATTAGGAGATTTAAATATTGGTTGATTTAGTTAAGAGAATTAAATATTAATTAAGGTTGCTGATGTGTTAATAGAAGTATGTAATGAGTTGGTAAAGTTATAGGTGGTGGGTGTAATATATATTAATGGAGTAGAACAAGAAAAACAGGGCTATTTAAGCAGATTCCCATTTCAGACTGGACTCTCTATCACAGGTTGTGGGCAGTTGCAGAGACGATTAGACCCTGTGGACACAAACACACACACAAACACATGCTCGGGTGTGTGGACCTCATTGCAATGCATTATGTGGAGCCAGGCTGCAGCAGAAGCAAAACCCACTGCTAACCAGCATGCTGTCGGCTGTAATGGCTCAAACTACAGCATTACCCCTCGAGACAAACACACACAACCGCTGTAACACCCCTTGATGTACTGTGTTTTTACATACATTGCAATACTGAGATTATGACAACAGGCCAGATCTACATGATCAAATGTGTTACTCACCTTCTTCACGTTGAAATGCGTGTTTATAAAAAGGACGAAGCCGTTATCCAGGAAGATGCTGGGAAAATGGCGCCTAGCCTCATCAAATGACCTATCCAAGTCCATAACCACATAGAAAAGTTAGAAAATTGTTATGAAAAACTACATTGGCTCAAAAAACACAGACCCAGAGATCAGCTGAATGGATTCAAAAACGGTAAAACTCAACTGTTTAACTTTAGGGGAGTTGGAAAATGAGCCTATTTTCAAAAAAAGTGGAGTGTTCCTTTAAAACAGACCAACTGTGAGATACGAGGTTGTTAATCAATGGTGTATGCTTTTGTCAAAGCCATCAGTTCGCAATATTTCAACATAAACCTGTTTAACAGCTAAATTTGTGGTGAAAAACGACATTACCCGTGATGCTATTAAGAAAATTCCACCAATCAGAGAGTCACGGCAAGCAAATCACGCCAAAAAAAGCTTGCAGAGAACGCCGACTCCCATGAAGCACTTTTATTTGAAGTCAAACAGTTCTTTTAAATGTAGTAATATTTCACAATATTACTGTTTTTACTATGTTTTTAATCAATCAGTTAAGTTCACCGCTATCTCTCTGAGTCTGGATCATCCTCACAGAAAGCCAGACCATACCACCATGAACCCAGCAGGAATCCCACCACTGGACCCCTTCAATGAATTGGTTAATACCCTCTGCTGTTCCCTCACCATACCAGGATCCACTTCCATCTCACCTGACACTTCTATAACTCCCACCAGCACTCCTTCACCACCAATCTACGCCACCAGTCCCATGGCCAATCCACCACCTAACTCTGGCTCGGTGGAGGACTGCAGTTGCTTTCTTCTCCAGTGTTCTCTCACCCTTCAGATGCAGCCGCATCGCTTCCCCACTGAACGTGCTAAGATCTCCTTTGTCCAATCTCTACTCACCGAGAGAGCACTGCAATGGGCAGAGACAATTTGGCATCAAGCCGCTCCAGCCATCTAGTCCATCGAGAACTTAATTTCCCATTTCCGAGAAGTCTTCGGGCATCCAGAAGTGGGCTCCTCCATAAGTGAACAACTTTATAATATATGACAAGGCAAAAATTCTATTACTGACTACGCTTTGAAGTTTCATGCTTTATCAGCCACAAGTGGGTGGAATGAGCCAGCGCTACTGACAACCTGCTGTCAAGGACTCCAACCAGCATTGCAGCTGCATCTCTCCACTTATGATGATGATTCAAAGGGATTTGAATGTTTCATCCAACTCTCCATCTGAGAGTTGCCTCCACCAGTCAACCACCAATCCCCAATCACTGGCTCTCCAGGACCAGGCAGTGAATCCATGCAAATAGAACTATCTCCGGCAGGGCGTCAACGACAGCTGACTCACAACTGTTCCTGTACTGTGGTGTGGTGCATTCAAACTCTACGTCCACTTGTGAGTTATGTAACCAGCCCTAATGTCAGTTCCTCTCCATTTAACTAACCGGTTCTGGAGAATTTCACCTCTGATCTGATTCTGGGGTGCCCTTGGCTCATCCATCACTCTCCCATTATCTTCTGATCCACCAGAGACATCCTGAAGTGGGGCTCACAGTGTTTCTCTTAACTTTACCTTTTTCTACGTCATTTGTTCCATCAAGAAAAACACTTCCTCTGGCTGTTAACTCCACTACCATCGAGAGTCCCAAGAGCATGACACCTGTGGAAATCCCCTTGTGTTATGATCACTTCCAGGACGTCTTCTACCCCCAACGAGCCTCACAATTACCACCACATAGACCATGGAATTGTGCAATTGACCTCTTACCTGATGAGCCAGTGCCCTGCAAAAAGATCTACCCATATTCCCTACCCAAGTAAAATTACATGACGGCTATTCAGCAAGGCTACATCGGTCCATTGACATCACCTGCTGCTTTGAGCTTTTTCTTCATCACAAAAAATGATGGAGGCTTGAGGTCCTGCATCGAATACTGGTACCTTCACCATCACAAAACAGATAATCCCAGTCACATACCAACTGCAACTTCTACCTCACTACCGCATTCATTCCACGTTCCATGTCTCCTTCGTGAAGCCTCACTATACTCATCTTCCTCCACAAAGCCTGATCAAGCTGACGATGGTAGAATGAGCTGTCGCTTCTGACTAACAACCATCAAAGACTCGAACCGGCATTGTCGCTGTATCTCTCCACTTATAATTCAACGGGACTTGAATGTTTCATCCAACTCTCCATCCGAGTCGCTCATCAAATGCTGCCCCCACCACTTAACTGCTAGTCCCCAGTCACCAGCTCTCCAGAACCAGGTAGAGAACCTATGCAAATAGACGAATTCTGGCTATCTCTGGCAGAGTGCCAATGACAGATCTCCTGACCCAGCGACTGTGCCTGTACTGTGGTGTGGTGCATTTGACCTCCACAACCACTGGTGAGTTATGCAACCAGCCATTAATGTAATTTCCTCTCCATTTAATTACCTAGTTCTGGACAATTCCACCGCCGATGTGATTCTGGGGCACACTTTCACTCTCCTGTTATCTCCTGGTCCACTGGAGACGTCCTGAAGTGAGGCTCACAGTGTTTCCCTAGCTGTTTCCAAACTCAACCTCTTCCTATGTCATCCGTGCTCATCAAGAAACCATTTCCTCTGGCTGTTAACTCCACTACCATTGAGAGGCCCAAGAGCACAGCGTCTTTGGAAATCCCATCATGTTATGGTCACTTACACAATGTCTTCTGCCCCCAATGAGCCTCACAATTACCACATAGACCATGGGATTGTGCAATTGATTTCTTACCTGGTGAGCCAGTGCCTGCGGAAAGATCTACCCACTTTCCCTACCCAAGTAAAATGACATGATGGCTTTTCATCAAGGCTACATCCATCCATCGACATCACCAGCAGCTTTGAGCTTTTTCTTAGTTGCAAAAAATGATGGAGACTTGAGGTCCTGCATCGATTACTGGTCCCTTCACCATCACAAAACAGATAAACCCAGCCACATACCAACTGCAACTCCTACCTCACTACCGCATTCATTCCACGTTCCATGTCTCCTTCGTGAAGCCTCACCATACTCATCTTCCTCCACAAAGCCTGGTCTAGCTGACGACGATAGAATCAGCCACTTCTTCTGACTACCAACCATCAAAGACTTGAACCGGCATTGCCGCTGCATCTATCCACTCATGATTCAATGGGACTTGAATGTTTCATCCAACCCTCCATCCGAGTCGCTCATCAAATGCTGCCTCCACCACTCAACTGCTAGTCCCCAATCACCAGCTCTCCAGAACCAGGCAGTGAACCTACGCAAATAGAAGCATTCTGACTATCTCTGGCAGAGCCCCAACGACAGCTGACCCAGCGACTGTGCCTGTACTGTGGTGTGGTGCATTCAACCTCCACTGGTGAGTTATGCAACCAGCCCTAATGTCATTTCCTCTCCATTTAATTACCTGCTTCTGGACAATTCCACTGCCGATGTGATTCTGGGGCACACTTTCACTCTCCTGTTATCTCCTGGTCCACCGGAGATGTCCTGAAGTGGGGCTCACAATGTTTCCCTGGCTGTTTCAAAGAGCACAACATCTTTGGAAATCCCATCATATTATGGCCACTAACACAATATCTTCTGCCCCCAATGACCCTTACAATTACCACCACGTAGACCATGGGGTTGTGCAATTGATCTCTTACCTGGTGGGCCAGTGCCCTGCAGAAAGATCTAACCACTTTCCTTACCCAAGTAAAATGACATGGAGGCTCTTCAACAAGGCTGCATCCATCTATCAACATTAACCTGCTGCTTTGAGCATTTTTTTTGTCACAACAAATGATGGAAACTTGAGGCTCTGCATTGATTACTGGTCCCTTCACCATCACAAAACAGATAAACCTAGTCACATACCAACTGCAACTCCTACCTCACTACCGCATTCATTCCATGTTCCATGTCTCCTTCCTGAAGCTACACCATTCTCCTCTGTCATCTTCCTCCACAAAGCCTGGTCCAGCTGACGACCAGTGTAATAAGCCGGTGCTACTTACTACCTACCGTCAAGGACCACGAACCAGCATTGTGGCTGCATCTCTCCACTTATGATGATTCAATTGAACGTTTCATCCAACACTCCATCCGAGTCGCTCATCAAATGAAACACTCCCTCTATGAAAATCCAGCCTTGTAGCCTCCGCCACTCAACTGCTAGTCCCCAATCACCGGCTCATGCAATTGACCTCTTACCTGATGAGCCAGTGCCCTGCGAAAAGATCTACCCATATTCCCTACCCAAGTAAAATTACGTGACGGCTTTTCAGCAAGGCTACATCCCTCCATTGACATCACCTGCTGCTTTGAGCTTTTTCTTCGTTACAAAAAATGGAGTCTTGAGGTCCTGCATCGATTACTGGTACCTTCACTATCACAAAACAGATAAACCCAGTCACATACCAACTGCAACTCCTACCTCACTACCACATTCATTCCACGTTCCATGTCTCCTTTGTGAAGCCTCACTATACTCATCTTCCTCCACAAAGCCTGGTCCAGCTGACGACGGTGGAATGAGCCGCCGCTTCTGACTACCAAACATCAAAGACTCGAACCGGCATTGCCGCTTTATCTCTCCACTCATGATTCAATGGGACTTGAATGTTTCATCCAACTCTCCATCCGAGTCGCTCATCAAATGCTGCCTCCACCACTCAACTGCTAGTCCCCAATCACCAGCTCTCCAGAACTAGGCAGCGAACCTATGCAAATAGAAGCATTCCACTGGTGAGTTATGCAACCAGCACTAATGTAATTTCCTCTCCATTTAATTACCTGGTTCTGGAGAATTCCACCGCTCATGTGATTCTGGGGCACACTTGGCTAATCCGTCACTCTCCTGTTATCTCCTGGTCCACTGGAGGCATCCTGAAGTAGGGCTCATATTGTTTCCCTGGCTGCTTTCCAACTCAACCTTTTCCTGCATCATCTGTGCCCATCAAGAAACCACTTTTTCTGGCTGTTAACTCCACTTCCATTGAGAGGCCCAGGAGCACAATGTCTTTGGAAATCCCATCATGTTATGGCCACTTACAGGATGTCTTCTGCCCCCAATGAGCCTCACAATTACCACCACATAGACCATGGGCTTGTGCAAATGACTTCTTACCTGGTGAGCCAGTGCCCTACGGAAAGGTTCCACTTTCCCTACCCAAGTAAAATGACATGGAGGCTCTTCAGCAAGGCTACATCCATCCATCCATAACACCTGCTGCTTTGAGCTTTTTCTTCCTCACAAAAAATGATGGAGACTTGAGGCCCTGCATCGATTACTTGTCCCTTTATCATCACAAAACAGATAAACCCAGTCACATGCCAACTGTAACTCCTACCTCATTACCGCATTCATTCTACAATCCATGTCTCCCTTCTTCATCATCCTCCTTGGTAATCTCCCTCCACACAGCCTGGTCTGGCTAACGACCGGTGGAATGAGTTGGCACTACTGAGTACCTACTGTCAAGGGGTCGAACCAGCATCTCTCCACTTATGATGTTTCAATGGGACTTGAACATTCCATCCAACTCTCCATCTGAGTCGCTCATCAAATGAAACACTCCCTCTGTGAAAATCCAGGCTTGAAGCCTACATCACTCAACTGCTAGTCCCCAATCACCAGCTCTCCAGAACCAGGCAGTGAACCCATGCAAATAGACACATTCTGGTTATCTCTGCAGAGCGCCATTGACAGCTGACCCAGAGACTGTGCCTGTACTGTGGTGGGGTAAATGCAGACCTCCACATCCACTGTTGAGTTATCCAACCAGCTCTAATGTCATTTCCTCTTCATTTAACTACCTGGTTCTGGAGAATTCCACTGCCGATGTGATTGTGGGGCATCCTTGGCTCATCCATCACTCTCCTGTAATCTCCTGGTCCACCGAAAATGTCATGAAGTGGGGCTCACACTGCTTACCTGGCTGTTTGCCAACTCAACCTCTTCCTATGTCATTCGTGCCCATCAAGAAACCACTTCCTCTGGCTGTTAACTCCACTACCATCGAGAGGCCCAAGAGAATGACATTGTTGGAAATCCCATCATGTTATGGCTACTTACAGGATGTCTTCTGCCCTCAACGAGCCTCACGATTACCACCACATAGACCATGGGATTGTCTAGTTGACCTCTTGCCTGGTGAGCCAGTGCCCTGCGGAAAGATCTATCCACTTTCCCTACCCAAGTAAAATGACATGGAGGCTCTTCAGTGGGCTACATCCCTCTGTCGACATCACCTGTTGCTTTGAGCTTTTTCTTCATTGCAAAAAATGATGGAGACTTAAGGCCATGCATCGATTACTGGTCCCTTCACATCACAAAACAGATAAACCCAGCCACATACCAACTGCAACTCCCACCTCACTACTGCATTCATTCCATGTTCCATGTCTTCCTCCTGAAGCCTCACCATCCTTCTCTGTAATCTCTCTCCACATAGCCTGGTCTGGTTGATGAACTTTCTCTGCCGCTGCTCCTGGAGGATGGGCCTGTGTAAGTAGTCAGAGAGATCCTAGATTCCCGGTGCCGTAGGGGTCATCTTGAATACCTAGTTGACTGGGAAGGCTAAGGACCTGAACAAAGATCTGGATCAGGATGACATCCTGGATCTGGCCCGTGTCAGGGGTGGATGATGTCACCAGGCTCTCCCTCCACACACACACACACATCACAATCCCCAGAGTACTCATCACCCTCACCTGTCCCTCATCACCGCTGCAATCACCTCCACTCAGTCAGCATCTGGCCTCCCTTTGAATATAACTCAGTTACATGTGATACTTACCTGCCAAGGTCTCTGTGTGATACCAGTCTCCAGCAATCTCCTTGTTCTCCGATGTCTTTGTCTGATTCTCTGTGTCCCTTGGACTCCTTGTTCCCTAGTGAAAAGATAGCATTGTTATTGTACTGTATCATCTGCCATTGAACTGTCAATTCTGCTATACTCACCTGTTGCACTGCGTGTTTCAATAAATACCTGCAGTTGGGTTCAAAATTCTTAAATAATTTTGCAATAATCTAAAAATATACTGTGTCTATAGACACAATCAACAGCTTTAAATGAATAGTTTTATATTTCACCATCATTTTTAATTTGATTGCCATTAATGCACTCTATAGCAAACAAGCATGCACAACTTAAAATCACGACTGACTAACAGTTCACAAGTCCACATATCCATATAATTAAATAGAGTAAAGTTATGCGTATTTGGCATGCTGTCCGGGGAGAGGGCTCCGAGGTCTGAATTTTGGCCCGAACCCAGAGTACTCCCCCCGGTGTGGTAAAAGTAGATAGAACTAGAAGTGAGGAGATGGGGTGGAGGAGGGATGCTGATAAACTCTCAGATGAACAGAGGTAAGTTTGCTGAATTTATACCTCTGGACATTGGTTGAGTTGATTAACTGAATGCTCTCCACCTGTGCTAATTAGGTTAATTATCTGAACTTGCTCCTCCCGAACTTTGTTAATAAAACATCATTTAAAAGAATTTCATCTAATGAAAGAAGCATTAACAAAAAACATATGTGCATGTGTGTTAATATTGCATCAGATGTCCTGAGCCGATATCCAGACCGCCAGATGTTTCCATGTGTCAGTAATGGGTTGTTCCAGCGTCCACAGACCCCTGCTGAGCACCATCTCCATCTGCCAACACTCACAGCTGAGACCCCACGCCACAACCCAGTGCTGAATTAACCTGTCCAAGAGACTGTAACACACACACAGACACACATGCACATACAGTGTATGAAGCAAAACACACTCTACAGATATGCATTTTAGGGGTGAGAATCTTTAGGCAACTCACAATCTGATTCCAATTCTTTTTAATTAACAAGTTTACTGACTTTGAATATCAAATTTATTTGTGCAGTTTTATGAAACTACTTGTGTACTTTTGTTAAGAATTTAATAATTATTCTCCTTGTAGCTGGCTGCTTTGGTTCATGGCAACTATAAAGTAATAAAGGGGAACAAAGAAACACATTACAAGCAATAAACAAAAATTGCTTTCACTATTTGAAAGTGCTTTAAGTATCTAAGTTTTCCAGACAAGGGCAGTGAGGAATTTTTCTCTTTTTCTTAGCATTACTGCTGTACGATTATTACTGATGATGAAGTATGCAGAATATATTCAGAATCGTTGCACTGAAGAATATATGTGAACACCACAACCTGAGTTTTTTTGCGCACTTGCACAGCAGGACTGATGCTCTCAGGTCAAACTCAATGGCTTCAGGTTAGAGTTACGGCATGTCAGAATGAAACGTTTGAGAGCAGCCCACTCCTGGATGATTCAGAGACGTTAAGTGTGTTTGTCAGCGCACTGTCATACACTAAAAGTCCAGAGTGACAGCAGCAGATGGAAGACGTCGAAAACACTACTGTGGCCTGTCACACACAATCAAGCATCTGTTTTAGGGCACAAACACTCACTGCTGACTATAAACACTTGCATATTTACTTAATATTACAGTTTACAACAAGCTTGTGTGGAATCTGTCTGTTTTTGTAGGTTTGAGTTCGAAGAGCCTCTCTTCAGTTTGTCATTAACCTTTCAGCCTGTCTGTACACACACGTACATAAACACACACCTGCTGTGAGTTCACTTGGATATAACCGTGACCATCTATGTCAGATATCCATAACAGGATGGAAACATCTCTCACAGACCTATAGGAAAGAAAAAAAAAATCACATTAAAGATCTCATTTATATCTCAACTGTTTTTCCTAGACAGTAACTACATTACGCAGAGAGCAAATGGGAGTCTTTCGCTCAGGTTTCTCCAGATGTTTCAGAAGAGAGCTTAACAGTGTCTCAAACTGTGCTGAAAATAATCTGAGCTGATATCCACGTTAGTTTTATAGCTCTCTCTCTCTCTCTCTATATATATATATATATATATATATATATTAACGTAACTTAAAAAAAAAAAAAAACCACATTTTTACATTTCTTCCTTTTTGTGAAACATAAAAAGACACAGAAACATACTGCCCTGCCCACACACCCAAAAAGATCCGAAAACACCCGTCTCCCCCTGTCCACACTGCCGTCAGCTGCACAGGAAAGACAATCTCTGCACCAGAAGAAATACATAATTAAAATCGCATTGAGGATCCATTCATCCATTTAGACCGAAATCTCTTGCCACTATCTAATCAGAGACCGCTGCAGGACCGCTGCAGTCGATACAGACACTGGTCCTGTACTCAGTGCCGTGTGTCAGTCAACATCACTGTAGATTTATGGACTCTAATGGTACGATTACACTGACCATAACAACATAATGCAGACCGAGGCCACAGGGGGTCCAGTTTGAGTTGGAAACAAAACCAGATTTAGGAAAGCAAACGTTATATGAACAGTAATTAACAAGCTCCTTTTTTCATTCATCCTGAACTGAGATGCATATAAACATGTTTTATGTAAGTAGACTAATGCTTTTTCCCATAATCCCATAAATTTACAATGAAAGTCATTTCTAGAGAATATCAGAGATCTTTTGACTTGGACAGTAAGAAACCACCCAGCAACCACCCAGAAAGCACTAACAACCACTTTACCAGGCAAACAAACGTTATAATTATCTTCAGAAAATGTATGAATCTAGTATTCAAAATACAATAGAAATGGTTAAAAGTGGGAGGGATACCAAAGATGTGAGATAAGCAGCTATTTATAACCACCTTAATTTGCAAAGTTGAAGTAAGCCATTTCCTGTGAAATTTTGACATTATTTGTTAAATAACTAGAATAAAGTGCAGTTTGAGCTACAAACCGGTGTGTTTATGATTAAGACAATACATTAAAATAATATTAATATTATTATGCATATAATGATATTATATATAAATAGCTATGTATGACTGCTAAAAATTCAGCTATGCTGGTTTATATATATATATATATATATATATATATATATATATATATATATATATATAAGCAGCATATAAAGTTTTGTACAAATAATTGAAAGCAGATGAGATTTGGTGACCATAGGAGACTTCTTTCAGAAACATTAAAAAAAATGTTAAAATGGATGGACCGGATGGAATGATAGAACGATGGATGGATGGATGGATGGATTGAACAACAGAATAGTGGATGGATGGATGGATGGATGGATTGATTGAACAACAGTACGGTGGATAGATGGATGGATGAACAATAGTACGTTGGATGGATGGATGGATGGATGGATTAAACAATAGTACGATGGATGGATGGATGGATGGATGGATGGATTGAACAACAGAAAGGTGGATATATGGATGGATGGATGGATTGAACAATAGTACGATGCATGGATGGATGGAATGAACAACAGAATGGTGGAGGGATGGATGGATGGATGGATTGAACAATAGTACGATGGATGGATCGATGGATGGACTGAACGACAGAACAGTGGATGGATGGATGGATGGATGGATTGATTGAACAATAGTACGATGCATGGATGGATGGAATGAACAACAGAATGGTGGAGGGATGGATGGATGGATGGATTGAACAATAGTACGATGGATGGATCGATGGATGGATTGAACAACAGAACGGTGGATGGATGGATGGATGGATAAACATGCTCTGACTGAACTTTTGTTGAATGCTATTAAAATCTTTAGTTAATTTAAAAAAAAAAAAATTTATGATTGGCTTGGGCTCATGCTGGTTTTTTTGTGTTTTTTTGAAGGGCTCTTTGTGGCTCCAGTCCAGAGAGCTTTAATCCAGACAAACACCAGAGCTGATATATTATACAGGTCAGGACAGCTGCTGGGCTTTGAGTGTTTATGTAAATATATGCATCAGTGTGGTCAGAAGCTGATATATCATAGTGGCTGCACTGCAGACACAACCTTCTCTCTGAATAGAAGAGGAAAACAGTAAGCAAAGCATAGAAAAGGGGAAAGAGAAAAGGGGTAAAAGTTGGAGATCAGTCCTCGGTGCGTCCCATAGGGCAGAGGCAATTTTCAGCTCTACTGAGCCAATTCCTCAACGACTAAAGTCCGAAAGGCTGACAAAACTTATTCATGACGCCAAATTCCTCCATTCTGTCATTCAACATAAGGCTTCAGCCGGCTCAAATTTGGACCAGAGATCAGAGAACTCCATTAGTAAGCAGCGGTGGGATATGAATGCGGTATCGGGTGGAATAATTCTGAGTGGAAATGAGGGCAGTTTGTCATTATAAAACAAATAGCGGGCCGCTGAAGAACAGAATATACGGACGTTTAATGACTCGAATGCATTCCATTACACCTGATTAGTCAAGCAGGTCCGAGCTTTTAGGACTCCAAAAGCAGAATATCTCACATGTGCTGAATGAAACGAGCCCTGCAAACAGCCTGAAGAGGAGAGCGCTCAAAAGTAGATGAAAGCCAGAAGAAAGGATGTCTCCTAAAACACAGTACAGTAGCTCTCTTCTGAAACATGCAGGTTTCTGCACTGAAAATGATGTAGGGTTTGCTTTTACTTTTACAATTTTCACTCAGAAATTGCTGTTAAATTTCAGAAAACAAAGTATGTTTTCTTGTAAAACATATTCCAATAATCTTTGCTTACAAAAAAAAACATTTTTTTACAGTGTGCAAAAAGTACCTGATGAGATTCATGTTTCAGCCGAATCTGTTGCAGTGTCCTTCGCGGATAAGGCGATCCCAGAATGCATTGCAACACGCTCTGTAAAATATTTCAACCATGATGGCAGACAAAATGAGAGAACTGTTCAAATTATATTTATTTCATTCAGTACTGAAATATAAATAAAAAATAGTTCAATTGAAATATAAAAGCATTTGCGTGTGCCAGGGTCATTATCGGTAACTAAAACTAAAACTATTAAAAACATTTCTGGCAATTGAAATAAAGCTGAAATAAAATTAAATAAATATAAATATTAGTTGAAAAACTTAAACTAAACGAAAACTAGAAACTGAAAAAAGTTTAAGTTGAAGCACTAAAATTATTAACTGGAAATAAATAAAAACTAAAACTAACCAAAACGGAAATAAAAATAAATGAAACCAAAATAGCAATATATTTAAAAAAAAAAAAAATCTAATAAAATGACAAAAGCACATAACAATTTAACTAAAAATAACATGAAAACTACAAATATAAAAATAAAAGGTAATTCAAAATGTTAAAACTATAATAAAAAAAATAATAAATTAGATTAGATAAACTTTTTTTTTTGCTTTTCCAGAGGGAGAAATTCACAAGTATATAACTATAGATATACAGTATATATATATATATATATATAGTTATATACTGATATATATATGAATCTAATAGTTTTTGGTTAACTTATCAATAAACATAAAACTCTAATGGAGTTGATTCAGAGTTGAGTACTTAGTTAAAACAGTTATTTATATGATGCACACAGTGGCTGCCTATGTACAGCATTCCTAAACTGTTGTGTTAATTAAGATGCATTAGAAGGCAGCTGACTATATAGACAGCAAGGCAGCTCACTGGGCTTTGGAACAAAGCCATTGTGTACACATGACTGTGTAGCGTACTGGAGTGCAGATAGCCTGTAGCGGGCAGTGATGTGTCGTGTCGCGGTTATTGACTCCTCCCGCAGACACAGCGGGCTCCGTCTGCATTGTTGCCGTTTGCCTCTTCTAAAAACACAGATTGCTGGACATGGAGCATTTTTATAGGGATTAGTTTGGCTTAGTGCCGTGGCTAACGCCATGATTAGGGCTTTCTGGCACTGGAGATAAGTGAATTCTCTCTGGTTATTCAGAGGCTGTTCAGGGGAAAAGCAGCAAATAAGGCACCGTTTTAATGGAGAAAAACAGAGTGAACTGTCGCTCTGTAAGACTGATAACCTCTTCCCTCTAATCACCATTACCGGACTCGTATCTATTCACATTCACAGAGACAGAGAGAGACAGAGAGAGAGAGAGACAGACAAGCATTAGGTTAATTTTGCCCCATGGCGCTCATATGGGAACCGTTCCTTTGCTCTAATCCTGATTTTTAATACAAAGAGGAAAGGCACGACTGAGCCAGAAGCGGGAGATTAAACTGACAGTCCCAATTTGTGGTTTTTCTTATATTTTCAGTCTAAAGGATCAAACAGCTGTAAGGTTACAGAACCAACTCTGAATTCATACAACCTGTTGTGTGCAGTCATCCATGATGCACAGATGTCAGCGTCTTCTATTTTTAGGACCATTAAGATTTTTTTGCCCTCCGACACTATTTTCATGAAACTGAATAAGACATTTCCACCCTAAATCACCTTACTTCACTGCAAAACAAGAAAATGTTATTAATATAACATAATATAATGTTATATGATACAAAAAATAATTTTGTAAATATTAAGGAAACATATGCATCTGCCTTTAAGGTATGCATTACTTTTAAAGCTTTGTACTGTAATTTTTAATTAGATGCAATGAGAATTATAAGTAAAGAACCCAGAAACCAAATACGCAGAGCGCATAAATACGCATATAAAGAAACATTTAATCTTCAAACAACCATATAAGTCTATTCGAGAACCCTACATGACCACTGTGGCTCTTGACAGCATGTACATAAAGCAGGACTGGAGTAAACGGACGTGTGCGCGCCCGCGCGCATTCGCAGGGTAATTGAATGCTGGAGATGAATCAGACAACGCGCGTGCTTGTTGACTTTAAAGCAGAAGTTGAAAGCCACGAACGCTTTCAAGTTCGAGCAGTGCTTAAAAATTTCACTTTCACTTATTTTCATCCGTTTCATTATTCACATTAGTTGAAATCATACCCTTCACACTGTAATTGACATGATGAATTGGCACTCTAACCAGATATTTACATGTTTTACGAGTGTGTGATCATCGAAAATGCCCAAAAATAATTGTTTCCATGTTCAATTACACGAAGCCACCGAATATTAAATCACATTAAACTATGCGGTCCAACTACACCGCTGTTTCCATGGAGACCAACCAGTTTACCACATGTTTCTTTGAAATATGACTTGAATATTAGTTTCTTTGTTTCAAATTGTTAAGTTTAGACGGACTATGTGCGAAATACACAGCTGGAACGTATTAAACCACACACTTACTGTAATATTTACTGCTCTGGAACGGGAGATTATGCAGCTTTTTCAGGGAGCCACAACATCCATGAATTCCCCTCAGGCGAACGCTGTCTGTCTTCATACATGCTGAATCACCTCACCACTTTCTGTTAACAAGTGCGACTGGCAGATGTCCTCTATTTTTATTTTTTATAAATCAGAATTATTACTTTATAAACTTATTGTGACGAGGTAAACTCTGAGCAGCACGGCTCGCCTCACGCGCTTCCCGCCCTTTCTCCTTGCAGGCGCGCGCCAGTTATTTCAGCGCCAAAATATTATAATTTCACTTTAAATTGTATTTATATAAAAACATTTAAAGTGCAGAGATAAAACTAGTATAGAAACATTATTATTTTAGCACTTAACAATAAATTGAATAAATCAAATAGGCATATTTAAATATTAATAAACATGAAAAAGACTAAAATGACATATTAGCAAATTACTGATTGTGAACGATAACTAGGCTACTTGTTTAATGTCTTTAAAAATTAAAAAAAAAAAAAAAATGGAATCTCTTATGGAATCATGCAATCATTCAGAATCATTTAAATATAACATTTGTAACAATAACATTTTATTATCTTTTGATACCATCACTTTACAAAGGTATTGTCACAGTGCTGTTTGTGAGATGAATTTATGTAAATTACAAACAGTGCATTATTTGTCTTTTTCATTTTGGAGTATCTTACACTCTAAAAAAATCCTGGGTTAAAAATAACCCAAGTTGGGTTGAAAATGGACAAACCCAGCAATTGGGTTGTTGTTGGTTAAATGTTTGTCCAACCTTCTTGGTAGTTTTATTTAACTCAACTATTGTTTAAAAATCACTGTACTGCTTGCTTAAAATGAACCCAAAATATGTTGGAAATTAACATTTATTAATAAGTTTAATGAATAATTATTAAACAATAGACATTTATCAAATTGTTTATTAATAAATGTTCACCTTTTGAGTATTATTGTTGCTTCTAGTAATTAAGTAGGCCAGCCATATAGTAATATATAATTTAAACAATAGTTGGTTAAATAAAACAACCTAGCAGGTTCGCCAAACATTTAACCCAACTCAGACTCAGATCCCTGTTTTATCACTCTTCATAATTTGCAACATATACTAAATCTCCTCTCTGTCACATATAGGTGCCAGAAGTCATACGTCCTGCCCATAGTGAACTGACCAGCTGTACCTGAGCATGGACACCATGGATACAATAAACTTCACCTTCTGGAACGCCTCTGAGGGCAACGAGACCATGGAGACAGTGGACGAGAGCCCTTATAAGACAGTGGAGGTGGTGTTCATTGTACTGGTGGCCGGCTCACTAAGTCTGGTGACCGTTATCGGGAACATCTTGGTCATGCTTTCCATCAAGGTAAACAGAAGCCTGCAGACTGTCAACAACTACTTCTTGTTTAGCCTGGCCTGTGCTGACCTCATCATTGGCCTTTGCTCTATGAACTTGTACACAGTCTACATTGTGATTGGATACTGGCCACTAGGTCCGGTTGTGTGCGACTTGTGGTTGGCGCTGGACTATGTGGTTAGCAATGCTTCCGTCATGAACCTGCTGATCATCAGCTTTGATCGCTACTTTTGTGTCACCAAGCCGCTCAGCTACCCGGTGAAGAGGACAACCAAAATGGCAGGCATGATGATTGCCGCAGCATGGGTGTTGTCTTTCATCCTCTGGGCTCCGGCGATCCTGTTCTGGCAGTTTATCGTTGGTGGGCGCACAGTGCCAGAGAAGGAGTGCTACATTCAGTTCTTCTCCAACGCCGCGGTCACTTTCGGCACAGCCATAGCTGCTTTCTACCTACCTGTCATTATCATGATGGTGCTGTACTGGCAGATATCGCGCGCCAGCAAGAGCCGCGTCAAGAAAGACAACCGCAAGCCATCGAGTGGCAACCTCAATGTGGCCTCTTCCAATCAGATCCGCGAAAACACAGCCAACAAACCCACCAACAACAACCTAACAGCTGAAGAAACAGATCGAGGACAGACCCAGCTAACAGATGACGCCGCCAACCAGCACGATGCCAAACTCCAGAATGGCAAAGCGCCATCCACAGCGAGCGGAGAAGCGGAGGCTGAAGAGGGCGGAAGAGGAAACTGCGTTCCTGCAGAGGAGAAAGAAAGCTCCAATGACTCCACCTCTGGCAGCGGCGGCGTAACCAATCAAAAGGAGGAGGCGGCGCCATCCAGAGTCGACGACAACCAGGCTCCTGCTAGGCACCGCGCCAAAGCTGGCGGTTCCAAACTGACGTGCATCAAGATCATCACCAAATCGCCAAAAGGAGACTGCTATGCACCTTCGAACGCGACCGTGGAGATCGTCCCTGCGACCGAGAGGCAGAACCATGTGGCGAGGAAGATCGTGAAGATGACCAAGCAGCCGCCCAAAAAGAAAAAGGCGCCGTCCTCTCGGGAAAAGAAGGTGACGCGCACCATCATGGCCATCCTGGTGGCGTTCGTGGCTACTTGGACACCCTACAACGTCATGGTCCTCATCAACACCTTCTGCTCCAGCTGCATTCCCAACACCGTGTGGACCATCGGATACTGGCTCTGCTACATCAACAGCACGATCAACCCCGCCTGCTACGCCCTCTGCAACATCACCTTCAAAAAGACCTTCAAACAGCTGCTGCTCTGCCAGTACAAGAACATACGCTCCACCCGATGAGCAGCAAACATAGTGTGTGTGCATGCGTTATATTTTACATGTGTGTGTTCTTGTGACTAAGGTATATGTGTGGATGTGTTTGTATGTGTGAAGAGGTCATAAGGAAGTCAAACCAATTCAAGTTGTCGGCCATTATAAAACGGAGACTGACCCAACAGCACCCGTCATTCTAGTTTAATTGTTTTTTTTGGGTGAATTTGATGCTGTCAGCTACAAATCAGACATTTTACCATGTTTAATTCAGATTTTCCTCTAAAATAAGTGCAGAAAATGCAGTCCTCAGATCGTGTCTGGGCAGGTGTGTGTTTGCATTCATTGTTTTTTATATATAGATAGTCTGTTGTAGCACTTTGCACACATAGATGTGATGCATGTCACAAAAGGAGGAAAAGAAGTGCTAAAATATCTGATTTATAAACAAAAATGTTAAAAATACAAAAAAAAATACAAGCATATAGATCAGATTGGAGTCTGTACTATTCAATAATACACAAATAAGGGGACAACAGGGCTGACTGAAGATCCAAACCAAACGCGTTTGAGCTTCAGTATAAAATCACACCTGTATATACGTGTATATAATCATGTACTGTATCCGTGCGGTGTGTGTGGTTGCATGCTGGATGATGGTGTGTGTGCGTTCAACATTAAAAGTCCAACATGAAGCCCGTTTACTGATGTGTAATCAGGAATATTCAACAAGATTTAACGTAGGGTGCTACTTGATTTCATCCGTATCAATAAAACAAACAATTTTAATAATGTGCACCAATGAATTGTGTAAAATAAGGTCAGAAACATGCGCAAAGGAAGTAAACGGGCTCATGTTGACTTTAAAGCTTCATTAAATGGAAGCGTCTATGATGACAGGTAGCTGGTTGCAGGGTTTGTGTGTGTTTGTTGTGTGTGTGTGTGTGTGTGTGCTCTGTGAGAGCAATAAGAGGGTTGAAGAGGCTCTCCGGTGTGCCCGTATGTTAAAGTGGATGAGTTTTGAGTGCTCGGGGTCTCCAGGGATGCAAATCTAAACCTTTTAAAGTGAGCAGACGTGCAGGATGAAGAGGCTCTCACAGGCACGCAGCCATTAGCATCCACCTCACCTCTGCTTTGCATTTACACAAAACAGTTCACTCACGCTTGGGAGAAAAAAAGGAAAATACCAGCTACGTACAGAATAATGAAGAGCGCGCCAATTCATCAGATACTCCAAAACCTGCTTGTGAAACTGAAAAAATTCTTATTAAAAGGCCAAAACACTTGCTTTCTGCCTCATTGTAAATGACATTCAGCACGTCTGACACATGTTTTGTGCAGAAGTGCAACGTCCCGATGACCTGATCGGCTCTCTGGGTTCATGATCCATCTGCGGGCGACGTGTTTGAAAGTGTGTGTGTGTGTGTGTGTGTGTTTGATCACCCCAGAAAGGGGTTTATTATAACTCACAGGTTCATGCCTTGTGAATTTAAAGGGCTAAAGTGCATAAGCTTCCTCATCTCATTATGAGACGCCAAGTCACCATTAGTTGTTTTAGAATCATTAAAACAGATTAACAGAATCCTCACTCAAAGCAGAGGATCATGGGAAATGTCAGTCAATCGATCACAGAGCTGCAGCTCATAAATTTGACAGTGATGCATGCTGGGGGAATTGAGCTCGAGCTTAATTTTGCATCAGTGCTATTTTTATTTTTTTAGTTTAATTTTTTTTTTTTTTTAAATATTGCTGTTTAGGTTTGATTTATTTTTATTTCAGTCTTAGTTTTTATTTATTTCCATTTAATAATTTTAGCGCTTCAACTTAAACTTATTTCAGTTTATTGCCAAAGCAACATCTATAATTTTCATTTAGTTTTAGTTTTTTTTCCGATTAATATTTGTTTTATTTCATTTGAGCTTTATTTCTATTAACAAATGTTTTTAATAGTTTTAGTTAATGATAAAAACCCTGCATCAATATTAATAAATGTACCACGGTAAGTGAAGTTTCAGTCAAAATACCACAGTAACTGTTGTAAAATCAAAGTAAAGTAACATGAATCTCATTCAAATTGTGCAAGATCTAATCTGGCATTTTTCTTTGGGAATCGTGGTTGTAACTATGGCATGTTGGAAAATTGCAGTTACCATGGTACATTTTTGTCACAGAGCTGTCCTGTATTTCTACTGCCATATATGAATATTAGACACATTCATTCTCATCCCATCTGTTACGTCCATCCCTCAAAACACATTTAAAGTAAAGCCTGTTTCCAAATAATACATGTTTACTTTTAGCACAATCTCTCTTTCTTCAATCTTTCCTGTTCACTTGGAGTATGCTCAACTTTGACACATACAATTTTACACATACATAAACATAACACTATCATGCATCATGATGTTCTGTTGTTCTTCAGCAGATTATAATGCTAGTGATTATTGTAGGATGAGTGACAGGGTGTAAAATATAGAGAAACTGTAAATAATTAGTATTCAGCTCAAAAAATATGCTGACTGATGAAAAGTCTCTGTGTGTAAACGTGTGTGTGTGTGTGTGTGTGTGTACGTACCTGTATTCCCTAAGTTATGAGGACCAAATGTCCCCACAAGCACAGTAATACAAGTAATTTTTTTGGTCCCCATGAAGAAACAACCTTATAAATCATACAGAATGAAATGTTTTGAAAATGTAAAAATGCAGAAAGTTTTCTGTGATGGGTCGGTTTAGGGTTAGGGGAGAGAATATACAGTTAGTACAGTATAAAAATCATTATGTCTATGGAAAGTCCCCATAAAACATGAAAACCCAATACATGTGCATGGAGGTCAGAGGTCGTGAGAGATGCGTGGGTTCTGTGTGTTATTAGTTGCGAGCAGAACAGATAGCGCAAGTGTCAGAGTGAGCGTTCGACGCGACCCGGGCCTTAAATGGGACGATGCTGGTCTCACACACCCCGTCCGTCCTTCAGTGAGGGATAAGCACTGAGAGTGTGTGATAAGATGATCTTTACAGAAACACTCCACAGGGAACACAAACAGACGGACGAATGCCACTGTGATCTCAGTGACACCGCTGGTGACCTGCTGTGTCATGTTTAGTGTGCACATAAACACACACACACACACACACACACACTTATCTAGCTCTGTAAATAAGGACATTTCATAGACTTCTACTCTCTTTATAGCCTAAAAAGTGGATTATAATGACCATCATTTAAAAGAGAAAACTCAACCAATCAAAGAAAACTTGCATTTTTAAAATAATAAGAGTAAAATTTGTCAGATTCAGGTCAGTTATGGAGACACATTGGCACACAAAGTCCAGCTAAACTAAGTAAACACTTGCATATAAACAAGTGAGTGTCATGAAAACTGCTATTTGTAGGGTACATAGAAAAAAATATACTTACATTATTAATTTTGGATGGCTAAATTCCATTTAATCCAGTTAATTAAGTCTTTTCTGGACTGTTCCTGCTAAGCAAAGAAGTTCTACCTGGTTTACTAAAGGTCCGCCCTCTGATTTCAGAAATAGCCAATCAGAGTTTAGAGTTTTGGAGTGACACCTAGAGTGGCCAATCCTGTATATATAAAATCCCCAAAAACAATATATATATTTCTGTATGTGTTCAGAACTTCAGAACCATCTTCATCCCTCCATCATCATCATCATCATCATCATCATGAGCAAACTGACAGCACAATTAACATTAAAGGGCTTAAATGTATTTTCTAATCTGTTGAAGTTTACAAAATATAATGAAATCTCTATTCTAGTGTTCCTTTATGTTGGTTTTTTCTATTTTTTTTACAACAAGTTTTTGTGATTGTTGGTTAGTTTTGTGAAAGACAAACACAAACGTGCTGATATCTTCTGTGTGTGTGTGTGTGTGTGTGTGATCTGCAGGCTCGTGACCCTGAGGTCAGTGCAGAAATATACTTTAAAGCGCATTATACACACTTAGCTATACAAAGGCTGTATCCAAAATCGCATACTTCCCTACTATATAGTAGGTGAAACTACTACTGATGACCTACTACTTCCTGAGATTCTGAAGTGTGCATATGATAAACACTTTACTATCCCATGAGGCCATGGGAGAGAATTTGTGAATGGCAGTGAAGCGACGCAACTTATGCTGGTAGGTCACGTGATAATGACAACGTCTAATTACATTCATACTACACACATTCATACTATATACTTTTTAGCACAACTAAGTAATTACTTATTCAAAATAAGTAGCTAAAGAGTAAGCGATTTCAGACGCAGCCCGAGTTTGTGTTTTATAACAGGCATCCCTGGAGCACCTCGAGCCTCTTGTATGTGTGTGTTTGTAATGTTGTAACTGCACTGTGTGTTTGTTTGTGTGTGTGGTTTTTAAATCATCGGGACAGTCAATGTGTGTGTGTGTGTGTGTGTGTGAGAAACTCAAATCTAGCGTGTGAAATCACACGCACACGGGCCGTTTGACAGCAGAACGGCTGCCAAAGACACACAATTACCAACCCATCAAGATATAAAAAAAAGAACAACATACAGAAGACTTATCTATTCACAGATGCTTTTCTATAACGTTTTTTAATCGATATGTAAAATGATTATATATATATATATATATATATATATATATATATATATATATATTAAAGACAAACAATATGAGGTGGAAAATTCAGTCCAGTGGGATTCAGCGCGGAAGAAAGCCATATATGGACATGAACTGACAGACAAGAATAGCTGGATGACTTTATGGAAGGTGTTGGTGGCCATAGCAACTGAAGCAGACGTCTGAACACTCGCAAACTTCAAAGTTGTTGTTTTTTTTTCCCTTTTTTGGTTTATTAATGGTGAGTTTGAAAGAAAGAGATCTAAGAACTGAGACTGCAAACATACTTCACACAAGTATGCGAATGCTCTGCCAACAATGTGGCCCACTGAACTTGTTGTGGCGTGACAAACCTCAGTCCTCAAGGGGGCAATAGAGTTTGTGCCATTTATGAATCCAGTACTTGATCTGAATTTCACAAAGCAAACACGCACCTATTCATCAAAGAATCCCAATATTATAGACCTGTCACAGTTTCTACAAAAATCTGAAGAAGCATAACTGTTTTCAACATATTTGATAATAAGAAATGTTTCTTGAGCAGCAAATCGGCATATTAGAATGGGTGTGTTCAAATACGGTTCACTCCTATTAGTTATGAATGGGAGAAACTGCAACGTGCAAAATGGCGGAATACGTCCCACCTATTCAGTAAAAGAGCCAATCGCTGATTGGTAAAGTCATCGCGTCACTGCAGCTGCTGTTAGAGGCTCCGGTTCCCATAGAAACCTGAGAATCGCGCTTAGGACTGCACATGCGCATTGACTTGTCAGGCCTGAAAAATAAGCTTTTAACACTATTTGAGCATAAAAAACAACATTTATGGGGCAGTTCATGTCAGATTTTGTTGCTGATGTGAAATGTGTTATTTAATTGTGAGTTCGCCAAGCAGATTTTGAGATTTTAGGATTCCCCCATTCAAATAGATAGGACTTGGTCTTTAGATGCCCGGAGGCATTGCAAATATGGCCGCAGAGTGAACAGACTTTCCTTGAAAGGGACTTGTGTGTTCGACTTGTACTTGTGTCAAGTATGTTTCAGCTCTAATGCGTTCTTGTGTTCAAAAACAGCTAGAAGGATCGCAATGGACTTGAACAGAGTCTCAAGACGTGTTTTAATGTGAAATAGCAACTTAAAAATGCAACACTCGTGGCCTGAGACTCTGAAAAAACAAGGAAAGGCGACGCAAAAGAGCGCTGAGCTCTCACGAAAGCGGGGTTTATACCAAAAACGATCATGATCCAGCTGGGTTTGGGTGACGGTGTTTGTACAGATGATGATGTAAATACTCAGTATGGCTTCTTTTTCTGTGTCACGTGCTTCTATTCACTGTGAGTTGTGGCTTCCATCAGTCATGTGACATGTGGTTTATCAGCTTAACGTTTGTATTATAATATATAATAGTCTATATGTGTAGCACAGATGACGTGTAAATACATGTGTTTATTAATGAATATGAATGTTATTGATCTTTATTAGGGCAATGAAGGGATTGATCGCTGATGAAACATGAAGTGTATTTATAAGATTTGCTGTATGTACGATATACTTTTGGAGAAGAGTTCTAGCAAATAAAGCTGTTATGATGAATAATAACTCACCTGTTCTGCTCATTTCAGCATTTAGTAATTAAAGAAATGACACAGGAAACATAAAACATGCTCGTTTACGGACGGACAGGAATAATTCATGTCTTTATTCACTGGAAATGATGTTACATCCAAGAGACTGTTTGAGTTTTAAAGCATTAGTTTGTTTGAGAATGTCTTTAACTGTCATTTTTTGAATTTGAATGTGGTTCTAAACAGAATTCTAATTTGAAGTCAAGTACAGTTTAAATGTAAGTGCAGTTTTTAATGATACATTATTTCATTTCTTAGTATAAATATAAATTAATATGTTCTCATTCACACAACATATGGGATAGTTCAGATCAGATGACCACTGTTTAAAATGTTGCATATAAAAAAAATCAAAAAATATTTATTATCTTTCTTTGTTTGGACAGTGGAAGGACACTTAATTTCCCAGAATGCACTAATTTATACTCTTTTTAAGGATCTTTTGTGTCAACATTAGAAGATTCATCTGAAGATTTTAGTAGACTCATTTGTCTTTCTTGCATCATTGATTTATTATTCTGTGAGCAGTAAATTAAAGCTACGAATGATCTAAAAATATTCTGTTAGAAATCATCTCTTCCGCTCACATCCAGGAGCAGGAGGAGAGACGCTTCAGGATGAAGTTTCTGCTCTAGTCCGTCGGGTTTCGCTCCTTCTTCTTTCCGTCTCGTTTTGGTTTCTGTGAATCTGTGGAGAGATGAACAACCATCAGTGTCACACACACACAAACCTCATGAAAACACGTCCAGCTTATGTTTCAGTCCAAAATCAAAAGAAACAACACAAGAAATAATATTTTGCATTATTTAAGTATCATTGAGATGCTTTTATAGTTTTTATTATTATTTTGTATTTGTTTAAGTTTTAGTAATGTTATCCATTTTTATTTCAGTTTTAATTTGAGTTATTTTAGTACATCAAGTTAAACTGAATGAAAATGAGAAATGTTGGCAACTAGCTGAAATAAAGTTTTTATTTTTTTTAATTATTTTATTCCAGTTAAGGTTCATTTTATTTCAAGCAACATTTTTTATGATTTTAGTTTTAGTTAACTATGATAACCCTGCTTTAAGAAAATGAAGCCTGTTTTATGCACATTAAAAGTGTTTTGCATTGACATTATTTTAATGACAATTTAACCCCATATTCTCTTTGCTGTTAATTATGGATAATGCATCTGAATATGCTGCTTTTGAGGATTCTCATGATGATTCTCAAACAGTATCTTATTTTTATTTTATATTACAGTATTTTTTTTAGTTTCATTGTGTAAAATTAAAAATTACTTTTTATTTAAATCAAAATGCTACTGTGATGTAAATATTTTTTTATCATTCAACATTTTTATTCATTAGAGTAATTTGTTTTTGCATGATAACAAGAAAACGTGACAAACGCTGACAGAAAAATCACTCTCAATCAGTGATATGTTAGTTTTTATTGTAGTTTTAGTAATATTTTGAATTAGCTATTAATTTTTAAAAAAGTTATGATATTTATTTATTTCCTGTTAATAATTTGATGCTTATTGAAGTTTATTGCAAAGGCAACATTTCTAACTTTCATTTAGTTAAAGATTTCAGCTAATATTAATATTTATATTTTATTTCTATTAACAGAAATATTTTAATAGTTTTAGTTAACAATAATAACCCTGTCCTGAATTATTCTATTGTTATATTAGGATATTTATAAATGTTCATCTGCATAAATCTCATCTCAGATATGAAATGAACCTTGACTTAGTTTAATTAACATTCTTCTCTATTTACAGAGAGAGAGAGAGAGAGAGAGCGAGAGCGAGCGCTGGTGGACGTCACCTGTTGATCAAAGTTTATGAAGTGTAAAAGTTGATCTTGTCATCAACACCTGCCGTCTGCGGTCGTGTCTGAACTCGCCAAACATTTTCACACAGAACAATCAAAAATCTTCATTAAACTGAGTGACGATGATGAGGATTACATGTGCAACAACTCCAACCAAGCGCTCATAGTATTAGCATCTCATTTACATAAAGATTAAAACCATTCAAATCAAACACAAAAACAACCAAAAGACCATCAGCAGAACAACATCCAATTATTATAGAAAGAATCCAGAGGAAAGACGAATCTGATGTTCCAATGAGATCAATGACCTTTACTGACGTCTCTCCTGAGAAAAACCCCGATAATCTTGATAATGAATTTACATTAATATGTTCTCATTCACACTATATATATAATTATCATATATATATATAACATCATTTGTGTTAAATTTCATTTCCCCACAAGAGTTGATACAACATCTGAGCAGTCCAGTTGTGATCCAGAATGACAGACAAACGGCCCAGTCATCCATGCTGTTTGTTTTGAGCTGTTTTCAGGGCAGATTGAGTGTGTATTCACACACACACACACAAACACACACATCAGCATCTGCGTCTCATGAGCTGGACGGACCCCAGCGGTTCAGGCTGTTATTAGAGAATCAGCCTTTAGTATGAGCCAAATCATGTGACCTGACATCCGACAGACAGAGACAGAAACAGACGGAAGCGTCACAATGTTGCCAGTTCATTTCTGCGGTCCGTGAAAATCCGTCTCAGAGCTGCAGCGTCTCGCATGAACATCAGCGCTCTGCAAACAGTGATGTTCCTCCTCAGTATCCTTGTCTTGTTTTCCAGCACAAATATCTGAACATCAACATACATTTACTGGAGAAGCAAAACGACAGAAGATATTAAGTCTTATAGTGCTTAAAACACGAACAAACATCTGCCAAAATGTGATCAGAAAAATAAACTTCATTCAAAGGGAAAATGAGTTTTATTTTTCTGACTCCATCAGCAGATACTGTTTTTGTTATTGATTTAAGCATAAAGTCACTTAAATCAAGACTTAATATCTTCAGTCATTTAGATTCTCCAGTAAATGTATCTTGATGTTCAGATATTTGTGCTGGAAAACAGGACAAAATATTTTCAAAAATCGTTTTTTTTTTTGCGCTGCATGAGCGATGTGACTTCCCTTCCGGCCTGCCGTACAGCGGGACACACTTTGCTGTGCGTGTGTGTGTGTGTGTGTGTGTTTACCTGTTTACAGCCTCCGCTCATCCATCTATGACAGTGGCACCCTCTCCCAAACCCCCACAATCCTCTCTGCTGCCGCTCTTATCACCTCAAACAGACCCAAGCGACAACGCCCCTCTCACCCTGTGTGTGTGTGTGTGTGTGTTAACGGTCCATCTGCAGGGAATTTCTAGGGAGTTTCTAATCACCTCTGTCCTGTTTGTTGGCACACTGAAAAGGGCACAAATACACATTACCTGCAGATCACACACACACACACACACACACACACATTCATAGACACATTCACACAAAAACTCACACACATTTACACATGCGCACACACACTCTCTCACACACACTCACACTCGCACACACACAAACTCACACACGCACAAACACACACACTCACACACACACACTCTCACATACCCACACACACTCTCTCTCTCACACACACACACACACTCTCTCTCTCACACACTCACACTCACACGCTCTCTCTCACACACACACACACACTCTCTCTCTCTCTCACACACACACTCACACACACCGTCAGTGACTCGACTGTACCAGTTGTTGACACACATGAAGAGTTCAGATGTATGTACTGAGAAATGTTCATATTGTTCATATTGAGATCAGAAGGAGACACTCTCCACATCTCATCTAGATCTGCCTCATGATCCGTGTTTCCTGCGGTCAGTCCTTCATCTCTCCGGGCTCCTCCTGATGTTTGATGATGGATTCGGCTCTTTAAGCTCTTTCAGGGTGGCAGAAGCACTTGAGCTCAAGTTCAAATCCTGATAAATTAGACGATCGCACCAGACCCGTCACATCCACTACAGCCCAATCCATCTCCACTTCCCCTTCCCTTCTGATCCAGCAGCCTCATCCAGATCTTCACAACAGTTATGCCAATAATAACAAATGAGAACAGGTTTGACTGACTGGCATCTCTTCACTGTCCACTTCATCCAAACACAATCGCATCACAACATAATTAACCTCTTATTTCTCAGTTAAATAAACGCATATGTTTCCGTCTGTTTTCTTTTGCAGCGGAAAATTAAATCTGCAACTTTCAGACTGGAAAATGATGCTGGTGGAATATCAAGATGAATTTCTTTTGATTAGCCTGAATGGTTGCCAGCATTTATTAATTTAGCAAATGCTTTTATCCAAAGCGACTTACAAATGAGGAATATTACAGAGAGAAATGTGGCTTTAAACATACACAAGCTGCCAGACATCTCAGCGTATTCACATAACAATTACACACAGTCCCACACAACGAGCGTCTGTGGCCTTTAACACACACACACACACACACACACACATACACACACACACACTGTCACAACATCACATTTATTAAAGTTTAATAGAGTCTTTAGAATCTTCTGGAGTCGAGCTCAAGAGAGAAGGACCTCACTGATTAATATTTCAGTGTAACCTTCAAAACACTGACTTCTGTACTGTATATTATATTCTAACAATATTATGACAACAATGTGTCTGTCACATGACCTCATATTGCTGCATGTTTGATTCGAAGTTAAGTACATCCAGAAATAAAAGTGCCGTCAGAGTGGCATTACGAATAAATATGGTTCATTTTTGGATTTTTAATCATTTTTAAGGCAAGACACTACAGGCAAATCTATTGTTATTCATGCACTGGTCAAGTTTTACATTACATTATCTATTTATTTTAACTTTATGAAGGTTTGTTCATATATCATTTGCCTGATTTATATCAGTGTTATTTTATTTTTAAGATTTTACATTTTGCATTTATTATGACAGGATAGTAAGTTGACAGGAAGTTGGAGAGAGAGGGGGGACGGGAACGGGAAAGCTCCACGAGCCGGGAATCGAACTCGGGACGCTGAAACGAAACTGCGCTATATGTCGGTGCTGCCCACGAGGCTACTGGCGCAGACAAGTTTTATTAATACTTTTAATTAGCTTTTAATGTTTTTAGTCATTTCATTATGTGTTTTAGTCTTTAGGTTTAATTTATTAATTTCATTTTTATTTTTATTTATTTCCAGGTAATAATTTTAGTGCTTCAACTTAAACTTGTTTCAGTTTATTGCAACGGTAACATTTCTAAATTTTGTTTAGTTTAAGTTTTTCAGCTAATATTTATATTTTAATTTACTTCAGCTTTATCTAGTTAACAGTTTTAGTTAACTGATTTATATAACATTTTATTCCTAAAAATAGTGAAAATAATTTTTTCATAGCTGTTGACAGTATTTTCTGATTTATGGAGTGATAAAAATCCAAAATCCCTCAGTAAAAACCTTTAACTCTAATATTTTGACAAACGAAAACAATTATTTTGAGCTTGACTTTGTCTTATGTTCTGATTTCTGTTCTGGAAATGTATGCAAATGAATGCATATTTAATTAGTTACTGCCTGATTTGCATACATAAACATAACACTGCAGAAAACTTAATAAAAACAATTGTCTTCCTGTGTACTGTGATTAATTAACTAGGGAAGTATAGTGACTAAAATTGTACCCTATTCCCCTGTGATGTTTTGCCTTAAAGGATTAGTTGACTTCAGGATTAAAATGTCCTGATAATTTACTCACCCCCATGTCATCCAAGATGTTCATGTCTTTCTTTGAAAAAGAAATGAAGGTTTTTGAGGAGAACATTCCAGGATTTTTCTCCATATAGTGGACTTCACTGGGGTTCAACGGGTTGAAGGTCCAAATGTCAGTTTCAGTGCAGCTTCAAAGAGCTCTACATGATCCCAGATGAGGAATAAGAGTCTTATCTAGAGAAACCATCGGCCATTTTCTAAAAAAAGTCAAAATTTATATACTTTTTAACCACAAATGCTCGTCTTGCACTGTATTACGCAGTCCATGCATTACGCAATCACGTTGGAAAGGTCACGCGTGACGTAGGTGGAAGTACCGATCCAGTGTCTACAACGCAAACGTGCAAAGACTAAGTCTTATCAGACAATATCGGACAATTTTGAAGTTGGAGGAGAAAGTTTTTCGCCCTATCACGGTACTTCCGCCTACATCACGTGCGACCTTTCCAACATGATTACGTAATGAATGGAGCATCACAGAGCAGTGCAAGATGAGCATTTGTGGTTAAAAAGTATATAAATATAAATTTTTTTTAGAAAATGGCCGATGGTTTCTCTAGATAAGACTCTTATTCCTCGTCTGGGATCATGTAGAGCTCTTTGAAGCTGTACTAAAACTGACATTTGGACCTTCAACCCGTTGAACCCCAGTGAAGTCCACTATATGGAGAAAAATCCTGGAATGTTTTCCTCAAAACCTTTCATTTCTTTTTCAAAGAAAGACATGAACATCTTGGATGACATGGGGGCGAGTAAATTATCAGGAACTAATCCTTTAAATGTAAAAATGTTTTTTGCAGTCCAATCAAATCATTTGATATTGCTTCTGGTTTATTTAATTTGAGAACATTGTTTAGCACATCTTTACGTGTGTTCTTGTACCTTGTATCTTGGTCTTGGGTTTGCCGCAGGGTTTGGTGGCGCTAACGCTGTTTGGACAGTTAGCGTCCATCAGCGCTCGCTTCAGCACACCGGTGCGTGTCTTCATTCCTGTGGTCGAATCACACTCCCCCCATGCCTGGAAATCATACTTGCACTCACCTGCCCAAGACAAAAACCACAACTTGATTTTGGTGAGTTCACGTGCAACATAATCATCTGCAACAGAAACTGCATTATAAATGCAAAACCCAAACAAACAAATATGAAATCTAAATTTATTGTCTCAATACATGTTCCTGGTCTTATTGTGCATGATTCATCAGTGCATGTTATTCTGAAGAAATAAACATTTGTCTAAAAGTTTTCAGTCCCTCTTATTTTTCAACCATCTGTCACACAGAGAAACTTTTCACCATGCAATAACTCCAAGATTAAAACCACATTTTTTCTTGTTGGATATCCTGTTTCACTTGGAAATACATCAGATTATGGAACTAAAATGGGTTACAAACTTCACAAGGGAAAAGAAAACACAACCCAGACTATATTAAATACAGGTTCACTCACAACAAGGTTTGTGTTGCTGCCGAAAGCATGAGACTATCGAAATACAATTTCATACCATAAACAATTTAGGTACTGTGTTGGGTCGGCACTTGATGTCTAATGTAAAATCTGGATCCTGAAGTAAAACCAATTGCGAAGCCTTGGTCTATGCTCTCGTTCCTTCATTTTATCTCTCGTCTCATTTCATCTTTCATTCTTTCAGTCCATATGTTGGAGCGATTTCTCTCGGTCTCTGGCAGAATGGATGGGGGTTAAACTGCTTCAATCAAGCACAAAATTGTCTCTAATGACATATTTAAAGGCAGAGAGAATGTAATTACATGCAGCAGCCCTCGGGCTGAATGGCCGCTGTCCTGAATCAAGACCCTCAAAAACGAGGCCGGTGTGAAACAGCTCAGGGGAAAAAATTCTGCACTAGACATCAGCATTTCAACACTAAACCACACTGACACGGCTGCTGAACTACACAGAAATACACAGAGGATTCATCACTCAACATTTAGTGTGATCATGTTTTATTAAGTCTGTGATTTCTGATGATCTTTCAGAGCGAGACTGTCTTACATGTTCCCAGAGAGAGACTTCTCAGAGAAAACACCCCACAGTTTCAGTGTTTGTTGATAGTTTATGTGCATACCTACAAATCCCGAGGGAAGGTGGCATATGCTCTCTCTCATACACACACACACACTTCTGCCAGGTTGTTTCTGGCTCTCATTGCAGTCGTGTCAGTTCTGAGGACAGAATTCTGCAAGAATCTCCATCTTGTTACTCCACAACACAGGCTTATTTACCCTGAGCCCTGTGTGTGTGTCACCTGTATGTGTGTGGCTTCTCACCTCCAAACTGCTTTTTCCAGTTGCAGGGAATTTTGCAGCGCTGGGTTTTGATGGTCTGTTTGCAGTCGGTGCCGGTGCGTGTGCCCTCTCTGGTGCCCAGGCCGCAGTCACCCTCATTAGCCACACACACGCTCCACTGCCACTCGCCACAGTCCGATTTACGCTCTTTCTTACCTGTCAAAGTAGGAGCACACACAGTTTCATACTGCACCTTACAGTTGTATGTATGAGAGAGAAACTGTGTGTGTGTGGGTGGGTGGATATAGAGCTGCATAAGGTGATAAAATACAGTGAGGGGGTTATAGGGATATATAGAGCAGTATGGGATGATATAGAGCAGTATAGGGTGATATAGAGATGTATAGGGTGATATAGAGCAGTATAGGGGTGATATAGAGCAGTATAGGGATATATAGAGAGGTATAGGGTGATATAGAGCAGTATAGGGCAATACAGAGCGGTGTGGGGGACAGAGAAGTTTAGAGTGATATAGAGCAGTATGGAGTGATATAGAGCAGTATAGGGTGATATAGAGCAGTATAGGGATATATAGAGCAGTATGGGGTGATATAAAGCAGTATAGGGATATATAGAGCGATATAGGGTGATATAGAGCAGTATGAGGCAATATAGAGCGGCGTGGGGGACAGAGAAGTGTAGGGTAATACAGAGCAGTATGGGATGATATAGAGCAGTATAGGGTGATATAGTGATGTATAGGGTGATATAGAGCAGTATAGGGGTGATATAGAGCAGTATAGGGATATATAGAGAGGTATAGGGTGATATAGAGCAGTATAGGGCAATACAGAGCGGTGTGGGGGACAGAGAAGTTTAGAGTGATATAGAGCAGTATAGGGCAATACAGAGCGGTGTGGGGGACAGAGAAGTTTAGAGTGATATAGAGCAGTATGGGGTGATATAGAGCAGTATAGGGTGATATAGAGCAGTATAGGGATATATAGAGCAGTATGGGGTGATATAAAGCAGTATAGGGATATATAGAGCGATATAGGGTGATATAGAGCAGTATGAGGCAATATAGAGCGGTGTGGGGGACAGAGAAGTGTAGGGTAAAACAGAGCAGTATGGGATGATATAGAGCAGTATAGGGTGATATAGTGATGTATAGGGTGATATAGAGCAGTATAGGGGTGATATAGAGCAGTATAGGGATATATAGAGAGGTATAGGGTGATATAGAGCAGTATAGGGCAATACAGAGCGGTGTGGGGGACAGAGAAGTATAGGGTAATATAGAGCAGTATGGGATGATATAGAGCAGTATAGGGTGATATAGATATGTATAGGGTGATATAGAGCAATATGGGGCAATATAGAGCGGTGTGGGGGAGAGAAGTTTAGAGTGATATAGAGCAGTATGGGATGATATAGAGCAGTATAGGGTGATATAGATATGTATAGGGTGATATAGAGCAATATGGGGCAATACAGAGCGGTGTGGGGGAGAGAAGTTTAGAGTGATATAGAGCAGTATGGGGTGATATAGAGCAGTATAGGGATATATAAAGCAGTATGGGGTGATATAGAGCAGTATGGGGTGATATAGAGCAGTATAGGGTGATATAGAGCAGTATAAGGATATATAAAGCAGTATGGGGTGATATAGAGCAGTATAGGGTGATATAGAGCAGTATAGAGATATATAGAGCAGTATGGGGTGATATAGAGCAGTATAGGGATATATAGAGCAGTATGGGGTGATATAGAGCAGTATAGGGTGATATAGAGCAGTATAGGGTGTTATAGAGCGTTGTTGGTGACAGAGTAGTATGGGGTAATATAGATTGGTGTGGGTGATATAGTGTGATATATGTGTGTGGTAATGTTCGATTACCTTGTTTCTCTGTTTTCCCACCATCTGCCAGCGTCGTTGTGACAGTCAGGAGGGCTAGTAAAGCCACACAAACCCACTGCTGCTGCATTCTGGGAAAAACGTAAATGCTCATTAAAGGTATGGCTCATAACACAACAAAACAAACATCAAACAAATATCAACTTGTAAGTGCTTCATCAACCTACATGCAAAGACTATCTCTCTTTCTTTCAGTCTTTCTCTCTCTGTCTCTCAGGAGGGAAAGTAAAGGTGGATTGAATAATTAGAAAGCAATTTTATCCCAAACGCTCGACTGCACTTCAGTTACAGTAGCGGTGCAGCCCATCGGCGACATCACCTCCATTTCAATTACTTATGAGCCTCCCTCTCTCTCCTTTTCTCTTCCTATTTCTGGTTGGCTGACTTCCTGCTGTGCCTATAAGCATTGGCTTACTGGACTTTTTTCCCAGTTCTGCTTCATGAAAAAGACGCTCAGCCATTTTCTCATCGGGTGAATCTCATGAAACCTATCAATAACATGTCCAGGTCAAATATAAATAAAATGAAGCCATAAAAAATGGGTTTTCCATATTCCAACATCATTACTGAAGTTTTTATACATCATGCTATATGTTATTTGTTGTAGAGCTTTTCATTTCTGCAGATTTTAATTAAAAATTACAGTAATTACAGTAATACGAATCTAATAAGTTACAAAAGTAAACCACCCAGACACATTACAGTTAGAATTTTGGGAGAAAATCTGATGAATTGTCATGAAAAGAACATCAAAATTGAAAAAAAATGAGGGAGAGATTCGTCCCATCATTTCTGTCTCTATCAGTGTGCTAATCACGGTGGACGTGTCTCCGCTGGGCCGGTGTGAGCAGCAGGCGCTCACACACACCTGAGCTGTTCCACATCAGTCAGACTGTGAAATTGTCAGTGCCACATAATAACCGTGATTTCAGTCAGATGGGCAAAAACCTGCCAATCAAAGACTCATGAGTCATGACATATAAAGCGGTTCGGATCGTTAAAACGTAATCTGCCCTCCAAACCCTGATTAGCAACACTGCAAGTGAATCTGTGATATGGGATGAGAGAGAGGATTAGCCTCGAGAGATGTGACAGGAGCATTGAGATTTGAGGACTAGACAGCAGGGTTAGGTGCCTCCTAGAGTCTAATTCAATACTCCAATATCAATTGAACTGATTTAGTATAGATGTAGAATTGTAATTAAAATTGAATTAATAAATGTAAAATTAGAGCCAAACAGATCCCATAAGAAGTGATCCGTTCTAGGCCATTTTTATGGTCATGTTAGACTATTGTCATTCCTCTTCTGTGGGTGTGTTCATTTCCTTCAGTAAATTCCTCTTCCAGTCGTTCCGATTCAACTCACGAACTGACTCAACTCTTCAAGTCTGAATTTTTCCCGATCCTGCTAGACAGACATCACGAATATCTTCACGTTTGACCCTAAAGGAAGTCCACTAGTGTCACATGACAAATGACTCTTGCTTTCTTACAAACCCCTACAGAATGAAGACCTGAGGGGGGGGTCGTCCATGTGTGTGTGCACTGAGGTAAAGCTGTTATCCCACTCTAACACTCCATTAGCTCATTGATCAGTGTAAAAGCAGGAGGGAGAGAGTGACAACGTGATCCATCAGAGTGAAACACACACACACCGAACAAAGCTGTACTCATCGTTCGCAATTGACAGATTTCTGTAAGCCTGGTGCATTGGCTCTTAAAGGGACGGTTCACTCAGAAAGCTAAATACTGTTATCATCTACTCACCTTCATGTCACACAAGACGCATGATTTCTGTGCAAGTTATTTTTCCATAGAATGAAAGCGGATGGTAACCGCTCCTCACATAAAGCTATCATATGACTTCAAATCTCATGGTCTGCTCTTCTGAGTGATGGTGTGTTTTCCTGTGTGCTGTGATTGACAGGGTTTATCCACGCTGAGTCTGGCTTTGAGAGGAAAAGCTTCATGCTTGATCCAGCTACTCTGACTCAGACCCAAACCCAGATTTGTTGGGTTTTGGCTGTTTGTTTGAGTGATCAGGGGGTGGAGCTTACTGGAAAAACAACAAGACGTTCTAAAGAAGCCAGATAAAAGACGAATGAAATATGATATTATAGACTAAATAAACTGAGGAAACAGAGAGTGGTGTCAGACAACATTCACTGTATTGTTATACTTCACTTCTCAGAACTTTCAAGGTTCTCTCAAAGTTATTGAATTATAGAAAGTAATAGAATGTTTGTTCTTTGGTCTTTAATACAAAGTTCTGTCATGAAACTCTAGATGGCGCAGGCTCATAAGTCCTTAACCCAATCCACTTGCAATTACATCATTCTCTATAGGGCCCAGTAACGTTCACACAATGTTTGGAAAATTACAAAATGGAATTCCCTTAACATTCTCAAAACCAAGAAAAAAAAACATTTTTAAAACATTGAAAAAACTGGACATTTTGAATATTCAGAGAACATTCATAAATAACATTTTCATACCTTAATGGGAATGATCATGAATCATACCTTAATGAAAATGTTCTTAGAATATTTTGTTAGCTGGGTAGCTGTTTTCCCGCGGAATTGGGCTACTTTAACACTAGCTACGTTTCCATAACAGATTTGCACAAAACTTTTGAGATATTTTCTAAATATCGATAAAAAACTATTGTGAAATGACGCTGTTTCCATTTACCGATGTTATGAGACTAAAACGTCTTTTTTTTCCTCTTGCGATAAGTCATTCCAAAAATCATGGCAATAGATATTGGTAGGTTTACGTATATCCCAGCCTCTGCACTAGCCATTATTTTTAATCAAGGGACACACAGGCGTGTTATCCAAGCATTTATGGCAAGGAAAGACCCTTATAGTTGGGAGCATCCACGTATGCGGTGTTTCTGGGTGTTTCTCCCTCATATCTGCTTCAAGGTCTTGATAAATTCAAAACCCCCTGAAACATTATTGGGCTAGTTTTGTACTAGTTTTGAGTAGCAACTGGGCGGGTTTTGTTGTGAAAACCAGGCAACCCTGTCTGTACTCAAAGAAAACACACTGGTAATTACATGTGCGCTCATCTCATAAAAAAATCATTCTGACATAACTTGAAGGCTGTGTATGCTAGAACGCTTCTCCACAAACTACACTGAAAAACGGAGTTCTTTCTGCTGGTAACACAAGAAGCTGTCAACAGGTCATCTTTTAGATAGTTAGAAAACTGACAGCGCATATCACAACATTGTGTGTGTGAATTTCTGCTTGCATTTAGCTGCTTTATTTAGTGACATTTATAAGTATAAGAATCACAGACGGGCTGCGAGCTGCTGTGAGATTTACTGTTTATGGGCTGAAATTCAGTTTGGTGTGAATCTATAAACACGATATAAATAATAAACGACTCTCACAGTATGAGAGACAGACAGACAACACAGGACAGCTGCTTTGACATCAATCATATGAACATGACAATCAACAACAAAATAACTAAAGATTTCATCATTTCATTCTCTGAATTACTAGAATGACGCTCAACAGTTTATTCTTCCTCAGACAGCACATTACAGCGCTCAGATGAGGCCTGAACTCAATAAACTAGATTTACTGGAGAAAATGAGTGTATTTGCCTGTGCAAAACTCGCCGTTATGATGCTAGTATGTTGGTGGTGGTTGCCAGGGTGTTGCTAAGGTGTTCTACTTGGTTGCTAGGACATTATTATGTGGTTGCTAAGGTGTTCTACTTAGTTGCTAGGGCATTACTATGTGGTTGCTAAGGATTCTAGTTGGTTTCTAGGACATTGTTGTGGTTGTTTAGGAGTAATTGACTTCTAGGGCATTACTATGAAGTTCCTGAGGTGTTGTAGGTGGTCAATATGCCATTTCAATGTGGTTGAGGTCAAGTTAGGTGCTAGGACGTTGCTATGTGTTTATCAATGTGTTCTAGTCATTTGTTAGGACATTACTATTTGCCATTAAAATATGGCTGAGTTCTAGTTGGTTGCTAGGGCATTGTTATTTGGTTCCCATAGTGTTCTAGGTGGTTGCTAGGGCATTACTATGAAGTTCCTAAGGTGTTGTAGGTTGTCAATTTGGCATTACAATGAGGTTGAGTTGTAGTTGGTTGCTAGGGCATTGCTATGTGGTTGCTAAAGAGTTATAGATGGTTGCTAGGGCATGGCTATGTTGTTACCATAGGGTTCTAGGTGGTTGCTAGGGCATTACTATGAAGTTGCTAAGGTGTTCTAGGTGGTGAATATGCCATTACAATGTGGCTGAGGTCAAGTTGGTTACGAGGGCATTGCTATGTGGTTGCCAAGGTGTTCTAGTTGTTTGTTAGGACATTACTATGTGGTTGCTAGCGCATTACTATGAAGTTGTTAAGGTGTTCTAGGTGGTCAATATGCCATTACAATGCAGTTGAGTTCTAGCTGGTTGCTAGAGCATTTCTACATTGTTGCTATAGTGTTCTAGTTGCTCAGTACGGCATTGCTATGTGGTTGCTAAAGAGTTATAGTTGGTTGCTAAGGCATTACTATGTGCTTGCCAAGGTGTTAGGTGGTCGCTATGGCATTTCTGTGTGGTTGCTAAGGAATTCTAGTGGGTCACTAGGGCATTGTTATGTGGTTGCTAAGGAATTCTAGTGGGTCACTAGGGAATTGTTATGTGGTTGCTAAGGAATTCTAGTGGGTCACTAGGGCATTGTTATGTGGTTGCTAAGGAATTCTAGTGGGTCACTAGGGCATTGTTATGTCATTGCTAAAGTGTTCTAGGCAGTTTCTAGGTGTTTGGGCAGGATAACAGTGCATCTGATCACTTAGTAAAGTATCAGCACAGCTCTCCTCAACATCACACACGATTTGAGGAATCATTCACGACGCACACACTCAGCTTTAACACTTACGGTTGAGAACGTGCTCAAATCCCTGACCCGTATGCAGCACACAGTCACCACTAATGAATCCAGACGATATTCCCCTGTTTTGCTGTGCCGTTAATACTACAGGTCAGAGCGTCGCTGAGGCTTCTGATCTCAGTAAACACAAGCCACAAGACACAAATCAAACAATCAGATTCATGAGAGAGAAACACACGCAGAGCGACACTAAGCCTGGAGACTTACATACACTCAGACAGATGGAACTGCCCCGGATAAAGCCGCCGGGTCTCCGATAAACCTGCCAGGCACCTGTAATCCCAAATCACTTTCACACACATTTATACAGACACACACACACTGAGCTTATACCCAGCAAAACCCTCTCAAATGGAAAATAAATGGGATGTGTTGCAAATCGACTTTTTGACATTCGTGTCTTTCCATGAATTTCACTCCAGAGAAAAGTTCAGCGCAGGGGACGGAGTATTAGTACACACATGCTGAAAACATCTTTCAGAATATTCCAGAAAGCACAGCATCACCAAAGATGATCCGCTGAAACACAGGACGTGTTTCAACAACACACTACACTTACAATTGTTATTTTGCAATATATGGCATACCTGTATATGAATAAGAACAAGAACAATTGCAGTGCTTTACAGCTATAGTGAAAAAGTGATATGTGAAGGCCTTTCAAGCTGGCAGTTATTAAGCTTCTCATTAAAGTCTCCGTGAAATCAAAATGGAAGTTTTTTGGTTTGAATATGTTATGCCTTACTCTTATCTATAAGGTAGCGTGCTTCAAAACAATGACAAAATTCGTATTTAGAAGATGTAAGAGTTCAAAACTAACAGTCTCTCACTTCCGCCAATATGGATCAATGATTTTGATGACATCATGCTGCACTTCAGCTTCTCATCAGATTTTCTGTCCAATCAACTGCTCACTAGAATCTGAAGCCCCGCCCCCTACATTATAAATAGACGGTGAAGCTGCGGCTAAAATCGGTCACTTGTTTACACATATACTATTTCTACATGGTGAATGGCACATAGTGCACTATATAGGGGACAGGGAACAATTCAGACAGTGTAAATATACTTTCCATTGAGGCGACTGAAGTCTGGTTTCATGTTAGTATCATGCAAACTGCCGCAGCGCGCACACAATCTGCTCCGGTCCAGAGACATGATAGCACAGAGTCGGCGCAGACCACAAAACATATCAGACCCATTTGAATTCTGCACATAATGCTATATTTTAAAACGATATGGAGGAGATTAGGAAGCGAAAAGGCTAGAGATTAGAAGGAGCTTTCCATATCCAATCTTTTTTTTTCTCGTTCAACCACAAACACTGCGTCGTCTCAAGAAAAACCTGCGTACACACGAAACCACTGAAACAGACTCAAAACGATGTAGTATACATGCCAGACCAGTATGTGGTGCTGTAATTCTGCCAGAAATGCATTAAAAATGGAGAAGAAGCCTTGGAGCATGCACATAAACCTTGCGATGACATTAAAATATACGGATTGGCTGTACACATGACAACGCAAGGGTGTCGTTTTCAGATTTATCCACTCTGGGACCCGGTTTCAAAAAAATAGCAGGTTCAGGCTCCCAAAATGCCGGATCCGTCTGGACAAAACACCGATACGATACAAAATTTTTACGTATACAGCTAAACGCATCTCCATGTGGATGGGCTCTAAGGCTTTACTGAGGTCAACAGCTCTGACCGAGCTGTGATAAAAAAAAATCTGCTGGCTATTTCGAAAAAAGGGGAGGAGGTGCCCGATATGTCGAGACGGTCCTCACTGCAGAACACAAGATCCAGGGGGTGGGGTCTAGATGGATCTAGATCCAACTCCTCCCACTTTACATATCCCTTAACCTACCCGACTCCGCCCCCTGGATCTCGAGTGTTCTGCAGTGAGAGGCTACTGGATATGTCCGGCCCTGTCTTCCTGTTTCAGTGGAAATTACATCAACAGATTGAATAATGCGACTTTAAGAAACCACAACTAGATCCAAATGAATTGGCAAATTACAGACCCATTTCAAATCTTCCATTTATGTCTAAAATACTAAAAAAAAAGTTGTCTATGCTCAATTATGATCCTTTCTGCAAAAAAAAAAAAACTTTTTAGTCTAGATTCAGTCCCCATCATAGCACAGAAACTGCGCTTGTTAAAATTACAAATGACTAACTTCTAGCTTCTGACCAAGGCTGCATCTCAGTACTAGTTTTACTTGATCTATAGATCATGACGTACTTTTAGATCGACTACAAATTCACACTGGTGTTCAGGGACAGGCATTAAGGTGGTTTAATTCGACCTACCAGACTATTACCATTTTGTTTATTTAAACAGGGAATTATCCAAGTAACATCAGTAAATTATGGAGTGCCTCAAGGGTCTGTGTTAGGCCCTCTGCTATTTTCAATATATATGCTGCCACTTGGTAATATTATTAGAAAACATGGAATTAGTTTCCACTGTTATGCCGATGATACTCTGTTGTATATTTTATCACAATATGTATTGTGAAAAGTGCTATACGAATAAATATGTGAGAATAATGTAGAAAACTATAGTTTAGAACATAACGCATCCTGCTTCACAGTATTTTTGTTTTCATAATACACAATAAACACTTCTCTTTAATTTAAATAAAATCCTTTAGGGCATTGCTATGTAGCTGCTATAGTGTTCTAGGTGGTCGCTAGTTCTTAGGTTGTTGTTTTTTTGCAGTATGCAGTGTGTATGCTGTTCAATGTAGAATAGAACAATTATTGTTGCATAACTCATCACTATATTTAAGAACAACAGGAAGTACTTTTGTTTTCATCTACAGACACCAACACAATGAAAACTTCTCTTCGATTTAAATAACATCCTTTAGCAGTGATGTCTTTACCGTCTCCGCATCCCAGATAACGATTCTCAGACGTTACATATTGGATTGTCTTGTGAGTTTTTCTCGGGCTGATGACAGATGGTGCATTTGGAAGCAGGTGCGTGAACAAAGCAATTACTTCCAAAATAGAGCAACGGCTCCATCATTAACACCCCCACCCACATCCCCTCACCTCTTCATCCTTAAAACACAGGCTCCATCAGGGCGTTTTAAAGTTTTATTCTGGTTATGTAAAATGATTCATGCCCATCCCCGTGGTGTTTATCAGTTAATAGAGAACAAAGCGAGAAGTAAACTTGCAAACACAAGGCCAAATTAAGTGAGCTGAGAGACCGCACACACCTGCACTAGATCAGTATTTACACCTGTTTTAACTCAAATATTACACTTGGATTAGAGAGTATTCACACCTGTACTAGAGAACACCCAGCTGCACTGCAGTGTTTCAGGTGTTAAATCTGAAATCGCTGAACAACCGTTCACTCATTCACTACACCAGGGGTGTCCAGACTCGGTCCTGGAGGGCCACTGTCCTGCAGAGTTTAGCTCCAACCCTAATTAAACACACCTGAACCAGCCAATCAAGGTCTAACTAGGCATACTAGAAACTTACAGGCAGGTGTTTTGGAGTCTGGACACCCCTGCACTACACGGTGATGTCACTAAATTTGGTGTATTTATGATAATTTTGCACAGCTATATTAGTGTTTTAACAGTTGGCATGTTGATGGCACAGCGCCCTCTGCAGGCATAATAAATCCCCAAAGGCAGCAGAAAGAATCTTCTGTCCATTTTTAACATACTATATATCCATAGCAACGCTGGGGCAGGGTTTTAAGACTAAAACCATGAGGCCTCTCAGACAGTTTTCTTAAATCAAGCAGAAACAGTCGGCTTAAGACCAACGTTCATCACAAACCCCACTAACTAAGAAAGAAAAAAGTATGAGAGAAATGCAATTTCTGAAATTCAGACGAGAAATGCTGTCCTTGTTAATGTTTATTCAGCTTGTCAGGCTGCTGCCGACAGCTCTGATCAGCCTCTTGCATACACACACGCACACACACACTCTCTCTCTCTCACACATACACACACACAGACACACACTCTCTCTCTCTCTCTCTCTCTCTCTCTCCTATTGCCATCTTTGTGAGGACATTTTGTCCCCATAATGTAGGGTTTACCAGAACCACACACACACACACAAATAAAAGATTATATATATATATATATATATATATATATATATATATATATATATATATATATATATATATATGACAATATTAAAGGGGACCTATAATGCCCCTTTCTCAAGATGTAATATAAGTCTCTGGTGTCTCCAGAATGTGTCTGTGAAGTTTCAGCTCAAAATTCTCCATAGATCATTTATTATAGCTTGTCAAATTTGCCCCTATTTGGGTTTGAGGAAAAACACGCCGTTTTTGTGTGTGTCCCTTTAAATGCAAATGAGCTGCTGCTCCTGGCCCGCTTTCCAGAAGAGGGCGGAGCTTTAACAGCTCAACAACAACAAAGCTGGAGAATCTCACGCAGACAAAATGAGGATTGTCAGTAACGGTGTTCAGCCTTACATTGTTCAAACCGGAGTCGACACTGATGGAGAGACTCAGGAAGAAGTTACAACTTTTAGAATGAAACTGGACGTTTCTGAATGGTTAGTGGATAAATTTATGTAGTTGCTGTGGAGTTGATTCAACTCATCCACTAGCATGTGCCGTCATGTTAATCTTTTGCATTGAATTTTGAGTCAAGGTGCATGTCCTAAAACCATGGTAGTAGTTTAATTTTGTTAGTTTTATATCCTGTTGCTGTTTAGGATGGTGGACTCTCACAGTCCGCTATATATTAACGGAGGAGTTGCGTTATTTTTGGTCAGCACTTGGAGAAAGTGTGAAGAAGAAAGCGAGAGACATAAAGGCAGAGAAAGAGTGGGTGGGCTCTTTAAAGAACATCCCTCTCTGTGGGGCAGCGGGCTTTGAACGCACACAAACACACTCACAGTGAAGCCGAGGTCATTGTTTTTATCCCACAGCAGGTTCTTCTAACTTCAGCTGTATGTCAGAACTCTAAAAACGGAGAGAGGTGCGCAGAGAAAGCGGGCGTAACCGTGGGAGGCGCTGCTAACCCGAACTCCTGGCCACCGCGATTCATCTCATGTGCTTAAGAGGCTCCTGAGCTTTATTTACAGACCTGCGTTTGTTTGTGAACGACTACAGTTGTTTTGTAGGTGGACGTGTCCCGAGTAGCTTTCCAAAAGCACTCTTCCTCGGTTGACAAATGCCGGCGTCTGTTTGGGGAGATATCAGCCAACACAGCTCGACTTTAATCCCGATGAGAGGATGAGATCTTATAATCTTTCAGATTAGCGATACCATCCGTCTCACCACTTTTTAAAACCAAGACTTATTAATAGAGACCCATTTTAAAGGGAGAGATCACCCAAAAGTTCTGTCATCATTTCTCACCCTCGTGTCCTTGCAAACCTGACTTTCTTTCTTCTGTGGAACCCACATGGAGAATATTTACAAGGAAACTAAATGAAAGTCGTCCATATGACCCATGCACCACATTCACACAGTCTTTCAAGCAATCACTCTGTGGAAGGAATGCTCATTAGAAGTCATTATTTGCTAAAATCTTTGCTAATGTTCTGGAGTTTCTACAACATTCTATTTTTTTTATTAGTTATTTGTTCTAAAATAACTTTTTAAAATAATTAAATATATTTATTTTAATATAATTTATCATTTATTTTAATAAATTTGATATATAAATATTGTAAAATTAACCATTTATTTAAATCAATTTTATTTATTTATTTTAATCTATTTTTTATCATTTATTTATTTGACTGTTTTAATCAAGTTTTTTTTCATTTATTTATTTTAATTTGTTTTATTTAGTTTAATATTATTTATTATTTTAATATTATATATTATTTAATATTATTTATTTACATTTTCATTATTTATTTTATTTGGAAAATACATAGTTCCTATAACAATATAACTTTTTAAATAATTAAATATATTTATTTTAATAAATTTGATATAGAAATTTAAATATTTTAAAGTATCCATTTATTATTATATTATTATATTATATTAAGTATCCATTTATTATTATATTATTTATTTATATTTTCATGATTTATTTTATTTGGAAAATATTCAGTTTCTATAACATTCTATTTTCTAATATTTATTTATTCCAATATAACTTTTTAAAATAATTAAATATATTTATTTTAATATAATTTATTATTTATTTATTCATTTTAATAAATTTGATATATAAATATAAAGATTTAAAATTTCCATTATTTATTTATTTTATATAATTTTTTTCATTTTTTATTTGAATGGTTTTTATTTATTTATTAATATAATATTTTTTTTTACCACTGTTTTTCTCCTAATTTTTCCATGGACCCCCAACACTCTCCTGCATCCCTGGACCCCAGTTTTGAGTCCTACTGACAATTTTTATTTTAATTTAATTATCTTTCTAGAGCTTGATGGCCACTTTGAACTGGAAAAGAGCAAGTCCAAACGTCTTCCTCAAAACATTTCCACCGCAAACAAGGCAAGTAAATGATGACAGAAACTTGGCCGACCTCTTCCTTTAGCCACAAACGATCAATCATAACGTGTTTACGTGCTCCAGGTATTGATGATGTAAAAGCCCATTAAATCAGCACACAAACTGATTGGGTATAATCCATAATTTCCCCGGAGTGTTGGCCGGACCCTTATCTCATGTACTCGGGCTCTTTAATTGGGTGTCTGACGCTGACAGCCGTAATGACTCGAGGGCCTCGGAGAGGTTTGTGCGAAAAAAAAGAGACAATAAAAAATAAATGTGGGCCGTAACATTAGAGCAGCGTCTCTATTATTATCTGTGTTCACTACAGAAGCTCTTAAGATTAGATGTGCATTACGCTCCCACCCGACGAGCTCTGAAGCCCAGAGTGAGTGTGCGTGAGTCAGCCGGGCCAGAACACCCCTATTAAACGCTTATTCTGGCCCACTGCGTCGGCCATTAGTGTACGGAAGCCTATTAGCGCTGAGATTACAGATGGCGCACACACAACACTGTCCACCCCCTGTATGGACACCATCATAATGATCTCGTGTACACCCACACACACTATGATTTATATATTTAAATCTGTTTTTTATTATTTAAATATGATTTCTATTATTCATTTAAATCTGTTTTATTTATATTTTTAATATATCTATTTTAGTCTAATTTTTCATTATTCCTTTATTTTTATCCATTCTATTGATCTATATTTTTTATTATTTATTTTAATGTAATTTTCTTATTATTCATTTGTTTTAATCAATTTTATTTATTTATATTTTTATTATTTATTTTAATCTATTTTTTATTATTTATTTATTTTTATCCATTTTATTTATTTATATATTTTTAATTATTTTAATGTAATTTTTTATTATTCATTTATTTTTATCCATTTTATCTATTTATATTTTTATTATTTATTTTAATCAAATGTTTTCATTATTCATTTATTTTAATCAATTTTATTTATTTATGTTTATATTATTTATTTTAATCTAATTTTTCATTATTCCTTTATTTTTATTCATTTTATTTATTCTTTATTTATTTTAATCAAATTTTTCATTCTTCACTTATTTTAATACATTTTATTTATTTATATTCTTATTATTTATTTTAATCTATTTTTCATTATTCCTTTATTTTTATCCCTTTAATTTATTTCAATCATAATTTCAATTGATTTATGTATTTATTTTAATCTTTTTTAGTTAGTTTAATATTATTTATTTAATTTTACATAAATAAATAATATAATCAAGTTACAATACTTTTTTTATTCTAATTTAATTATCTTTTTGGAGCTTGATGGTCACTCACACCAGTATTATTTTAGTTTTATTAATATTTTAAATTAGCTTTTTTATTTTTACATTTTTTATGTTAATTTTTGTTTAATTTTTAGTAATTTCGTTAAGTGCTTTTGTCATTTTATTACTTTTTTACTAAATTTTTTATTGCTATTTAGGTTGAATTTAATTTTATTTCCGTTTTAGTTTTTATTTCCAGTTAATAATCTTAATGCTTCAACTTATTTCAGTTTATTGCCAAGGCAACATTTCCATTTATTTTAAGTTTTTCAAGTAAAATTGATATTTTTATTATATTTTATTTCTAGAATGAATGTTGGCTTGAGATCTGGAAAACAAGCCTGAGAAACCTAAGGTCAGATTTGTTCCCGAACACCGGCAAAACACATCCAACATCTCACCTAAACAAATGAAAGTTTTTCCACGGCTGACGTTTCACGGGGAAAATGAAAACATTCTCTGTGTTATTGACTCACGCCGCAGATCAATAGTGGTTTCTCTTGGTCTCGTGGGCTTTTGTTATGTTCCTGAAATGGCCTCTCCGTCTCCATTACTGTGATTAACAACATCACATCATCTTTAATAATTCAATTTGGAACAAACTTTCCAGCTCTCTCCAGCTGTTAACAGGTACACACTCACACACAGAGTCAGTATCGATCTGATCTGACGCAGCCCAGAGTGTGTTATTATTAGTAAGTGCTGTTTGTCTCTGAGCTGATGGAGAAACACTGTTAAAACTGTTTTCATGGGTCGTTTTTAAGGGCTTCACTAAGTCTCTCTTGAGCCCATAAAAAAAGAGGACCTATTTTGCAAAAACATGTTCATCTTTCTTTAGTGTGTAATGTTGCTGTTTGAGCAGGAGTTCTTCTCTATATCAGTGTTTCTGAACTCCCTGAAGCGCCTCCATTGTAGTCTTGAGTTTTCTTCACAATATTCCTCATTTAAATAATTCATACGCAGAATAAAGGGGCGGGGCCTGGTTGAGTTAGTTAGTAGTGTGTTGAAACTGGCGGTTATGGTAAGGGGCGGGACATTTCCCAAACACCAATCACAACACACTGCTCCAGCCGACCAATCAGAGCACACTGTGCTTTTCAGAAGGAGGGGCTTCATAGAGACAGGAACTAAACAGAGCGTTACTGACAGACTGGGAAGAGAGGAGCTGCAATAATGGAGAATATGAGGAAAGAATGTTTTTTGAACATTTAAACATTAAAATCTTTTCTAGTGGAGCCAACATCAAGACTCTAAAAAGGTATAATAGGTCCTCTTTAAATGATCTCTTTTAAAGGGGTCATTAACTGCGTTGTTTTATTGTTTTATAATGTTTCCTGGGGTGCACTTATAATGTTAGTATGCTTTTTACATCAAAAATGGTCATAATTTAGAAATAAAAGGCATTTTTCCTACTCTGATTTTAGCCCTCTGATTTGAGCGCTCTGTTTTAAGGGGCGTGTCTGCTGTGAGACTTCAGTGTAAACGCCCACTGCTGTGATTGGCTAACATCTTTGCATATGAAATAGCTAAGTATTACTCTCTCAAAAACTTTTAGCATGTTGTTACTATTGCAGCTCTCAAGGTTAATTATAGCATTACATTTAGATCTATGGCATTACATTTAGATCGTGGCATGAAAGGTTGCAGTGATGAACATTGTAGTCGATCACAGACATGTTGTTGAGCACATGAAAGCAGTGATCTCGTCATTGCAACTCAATTTCTGCACACGAACGAAAGCTTTCATCATAACTAACAGGAAAACAAGATGTAACTAAGAGATTTGTTGAATAAAACAGGAGTTTTGGCGCAAGTCCAGAACTCAGTCACTGTTTGATTGACAGCTCCAGCGATTGTAAAAGGAGCGTTCTTTGATCGCTTTCTATATAGAATTTAATCACCATTTAAATAGCAGATTATTTTCATCGTTCAATAAAAGCTTTTATCGGACTAACAAGGAAGATTTCAGTTCTGATTTCAGTTTACAGGATATTCCTATAGTACGATGACCTCTTATATATCAAAAGCTCAAGGAAAAGTAGATTTCCCAATTCATGACCCCTTTAAAAGATCTCTTATTCTCATCAATCATTTCTCGAGATGTTAATGTTTCAAACAGTGATGCTTCTGGCCTTTCACTTTTGGATAATTTTCTCCTGGTATCTGTGTTTTTAGCAGAATTGATGTGTGTTCATTAACAGCCATTGAGTCACTCAATCTGTCAATCACTCCACGTACTTCACTGCTTCTTTTCTTTCAGTCTCGGGTGACTTCATACTGAGAGACAATCATCTCACTTCATTAGACAAACACAAACAACCCAGCACTCCCGCAGGGATTGGGAAGGAGTCGCAGACATACAGAAAGAAAGAGAGAGAGAGAGAGAGAGAGAGAGAGAGAGAGACAAGGTGAGCCAGGTGAGACAAATGCAGTGCAACCCCACATCTGTCCAGAGATCAATAATCACCCACGACACTTTGTACTTTACAACAGGGTGAGCCAGTCGCAGGGTGCATGCTGGGAAAAGCAGTTTCACGGATTAACTGATCATTATTTTCAAGCAAAAGTGGTCATTCTATCGCTCTCGAGGGAGAAAACAATCAGAGGCTTACAGAGTGAACCAGGCATTTAGATGCTATTAAAACACATAATGACTTTCACCATAACTGCAAATGGACAGTCGGGTCTAAATGACCCGCAGCCTGCTACAACATTAGTTCTGCAAGACCTGCATCCATTTATCTGACAAACTATCAATCTGAAAGATCCCAATCATCTCAGATAAACAGAAAACATTAGAGTGGACACAGATCTACACCTCAATCATTAGGAAGATAAACTCAGTTTACAACAAGATCAATAACGATAACTATATTTGGAATAAATTACACTTTACTATATATTCACATAGAAAACAGCTGTTTAAATTCTAATAATATTTCACTGTTATTACTGTCTTTTTGTATGACAGCTTTGGTGACTATTTCAAAATACTCAAAGTACTTTTATACTCAAAACTAAGAATAAAACTTGTGTAACAGTGCTTGTTTCGTAACACAGTCAGTTACATCATCATTCGGTCAATCATGTCAATGGAATCATGTGTCAGTTCAGAAAGCGGTCCGTATATTCCCTATCTGAGCACCAACCCGGTGGAAAGGGATCAGCGAGTGTGTGTGTGTTTCCATGGAACACCCTTCTGAGAATCTGAATTCTATGTGTGTGTGTGTGTTCCTTACACAAGCAGGGCTGTTATTCACCATCAGCCTCCTGCACCTTAGCGACCCAACGTATGAGAAAGCGGCCTCACACTGCTCGAATGAAAAGAGGGAATCGAACAGAAGAGAGAGAAATTCTACAACCCCCCCTGCACCTCTACCCAGCATGCTTTTGTGCACGGATGTGTATATAACCACCAGTTCCCACACAGCCAACCAGACTCACAGGAGATTAATCTCCACTGACAACGTCTGCTGATCCCAGAGCAGTTTCCCTATCTTTTTCATTAGTGCCTCACTATGTGCTGAACATAAAGATGTTCCGGGTTAAGCTCCATCAACTATGAAAGCTTGTTACCGCCACTGAATAAAAAATAAAAAAGGTCATTGCGACTTTTTATCTCACAATTCTGACTTTCTAAAGATATAGTCGCAACTGCGAGATATAAAGTCCGAATTGTGTGATATAAACTCGCAATTCTGACTTTTTTCTCATAATTACGAGTTTATTTCTCGACTTATGTTCATGTAATTGAGTTTCGAGATATAAACACACAATTGTGAGTTATAAAGTCAGAATTGTGAGTTATAAAGTCAGAATTCCGAGTTATAAAGTCAGAAATGCGAGATATAAAGTCAGATTTCTGAGATATAAACTCGCAATTCTGAGAAAAAAAAGTCAGTTTTTTTTCCCCTTGGAATTGGACATTTTCTAACTCGCAATTCTGAGAAAAGAACTCAAAATTGCAAGGAAAAAAACTCGCCATTATCCTTTATTTTTTTTATTCTGTGGCAGAAACAAGCTTCCATAATCAACAGCATATTGTCATTACAAAATAAAATAATATTGACTAAAGACATGTTCACACCAAGAACGATAACCATAAAGATAACAATATTAGCGTTCACACAAACACATGATAACACTCTCTTTATTATAAGCACTTACTACAAGAAATGTTGTCTGGCCCTTTAAATGGTCGAGCTCTTTAAAGCAGGACGGATTCTGATTGGCTGTCAATGTTTTTATTGTTAATCAGCTGGAAAAACATTCTAAAAGTGATTCCAATTATATTGTTCTTCTGTGTTAATATATATTTTCTAACATAAAAACAACGTCTCGGACTACTCACTCAGTGGGATGGTTGGGCTTGGAAAGAGGATGCGAGGCCGTCCAGTCGTGGCTGAATAGGAATAGACGCAAACTATGTTCAACTAGGCTTGCGATAGTCAGTGTTAGTTACACAGCATTCAGCCGCAACACCTGTTCCATCACTTGCCCTCCACGGCACTGCCCTCCACCGTCGTTTTGATTTTTTATAGTAGGCTTAATAAAAACATTTAGTTCAGTTAGTTAATAAAAGTTCTCTGTTTAATATAAGCGAGTTTGTCATTGTACTGTTTTGTTGTTGTGTTTTTCATTAAGAATAATAATGAACCCACCATTCTAGCAAATGCCCCCCCCCAACTGCCGCTAATTAGAAAGCGAAAGTAAAGTGCGCACGGCCGCATTCATAAGCTTCTCTGTGAACCTCTGCTTCAGGGCCGCTGTAATTTGTTGTATCATGCCTGCTATCAGGCGAATATTTTATACACACGTTCAAAATAAACGTTTTTCCACGACCCTCCTGCTTCCTCTTTGCGACCCCCAGGTTAAGAACCGCTGCATTTAGTGTTTTTAACAGCAAAAACACTCTGAACCGGTTCGTCTAGCACGTTTACATGGTTAACAATGGAAAAGCAGTGCAGTGGAATGGAAAAACGCATTCTGTGCGAACGGCAGCATGAGTCACAACTTGCATTAAACTAGGCCTGAAAAAGAGAGACGGACGGCTGGTGGCTGTTCAATTGAGTAGGACTCGTTCTGATAGGTTAACCGATAACTATGGCAACAGCAGCGCCGTTGAGGCCCGACGCTCAGAACTCACAGGGTCGCACGGCACCCCGCTTATTCTCATTCCAGTCAGGAACGACCCACTTCACACACCACCCTGGGAAAAAAAACGGCCTCTCTAAAACACACACACACACATGCCCTATACATGGAAGTCTGAATGTAGACGATACACCCACACGCACGAGGCGCTTTCAGAAGAAGGCAGTAGAAAACAGCACACGTAAGCCACTGAGATTTCCAGAGAGGTTTTCACCTGTCGCTGTGAGGAAGGGAGGAGCATGAGATGTATGTTGATAAGGAGGAAGGTAAAACACTCTTCGTTTAGCTCCGTTCACTTGATCTCTCTCTCTCTCTCTCCTGTCGTCCCAGAGGGGATGTACAGACACAGATGTGGGCCGGACAGATAAAAGGTGGACCACAGCAAACCCGTTAAAATGCTTTTCTAAGGAAACGCTTTGAAGTTTAAACGGGAAATGCACGCTTTCCTGAATAACAATGTCATTTACATCATCCCATCTGAGACGTAAAGAAAAAACACGGAAAACTTTGAAAGGTGAATCTCAAGGAACGTGTCATATTTCACACCGAAATCAAGATATTATATTCTGCAATAAAAGAAAATAAATATGTCTAAGTTTCACTGAGTTTTTTTTTGCATTGACATTATTTTCAGATATTCCCAAATTAACATTATAATTAACATATATAATTTTTATATTATATATTAAAAACAACATTTAATGTTTAATATTTCAATTTAAAAACGATAATACAGTAATTAGAATCTAATGAAAATCAACATTCAGAATAACGATAAACTTAAATATAAAGAAAATGCCTTTATAGCATCAATTACATTTTTTGAATGACATTTTAATGGTGATTAAACATGTTTCCAAATAATCAAAAAATCAATTACATTTTTTCAATTATGACATTATTATTTCCAAATAATCTGTTATTATTGTTATGTAAAAAGTATGTTATATATTACAAACAATATATAATATTTCAAATTAAAAATGAAATTAAAATATAAAACATTAATACAGTTTTTACTGTAATACAAAATATACAATATTACAATAATTACATTCTAATTAGAATCAACATTCAGAATAAGAATAAACTTTCATTTATTAAACATTTATTTTCTTAATGCAAAATATAAAATTTCTTTTGGTTTTGAGACGAAAGGTCACCTGAGATTTAATCCAATTCAAGTTTATTTATACAGTATGTATGTTTGAAAATATATGTTTCAATGTTTCCTAATAGAATTTAGGAGGTATTCTGTTATCAGATGAGTCAAATTAATGTTCATATGCCAAAGATATACAGGTATAATATAATATGATACAGTATATGCTTAATTAACGTCATGTATTCAGTTAAGCCGTCAAAATAAGTTTTGTATGTCCATCCAGATTCAGCCTATAACTTTTAGTCATTCTCTCCGCGGAAACACTTCGACTTGCATTATTTTTTTATTCTGCCAACCAGAGAGGTCACAAACACCTGCTGACCTCAGTAGTCCCAACACAGGGAGAGATTTCTCGTGGTTTAAACCCTGACAGCAGACTGACACCGTTAAGTCGCGCGTCACACCGGCACTGAGCGCACGAAGGCCTCAAACGGCATAAAAACAGCAGTTATCTCAGCCTTTCATCCTCCGGCGTACTTTAGAAATAACAAGAGAGCGAGAGAGAGACGCTGGATCTGAGGTGGCATTTGTTCGAGCGTGAAGCTCTCTTGAAAGAAAAATCTCTTCCTGAGACCTTGTTTTGCTTTAAATGAGCGTAAAAGTCATGAATTCGCATTACAGCAGCTTGGAGCTTCAAGACGGAGGTTTAAAGTTACGTACCTGTAGTCTGAGGAATAGTTTGGTGTTTCTGTTCTTAATTCCACCTTTTTCCCCTCTTTGTTTTTCTTTTTAGCCTCCTCTCTCTCTCTCTCTTTATCTTTCTATTTCCACCAGAGCCGTGCTAATGGTATCTGTGAGAGCGACAGACTGAATGCATATGTGTGTGTGTGTGTGTGTGTGTGGAGGGAGGGATTGTTTGTGTATTTGCTGCGAGCTGAAAGCCCAAATGACTCGTGATCACACACTCATTAATACAAGGTCATTCCAGGGACGAGAAAGAGAGAGAGAGAGAGAGAGCTAAAGAAAGCAACTGCTGTCTGTCCGTCAGTCAGAGTGAAAGAAAGGATAAAAGTATGAAAGGAGACAGAATATATTCTCTGTCTGGTGCGTGAAATTAAACTCCACGGTGAACTCCACTCAATGAAGTTTCCCTCGACACACTACGGTAAAGTGATACTGAGGTAATGAGATGCGGTAATGCGTGAGACCATCCGTAAAACATAGAGAATGTAGCCTCATCTTTCTGACCGTACGTCGTGGCTGTGCTAAGAAGATTGTCTGGTGTAAATGCGTTTATTTCCACGCCGCGAGCAGAGCACATACTGACAATCAGCTTTACTCTGGTACAAATAAATCAATTCTTGTGTCTGAAAACAGGCCAACAGCAACACATGAGAAAACCCAAACACCTGCCAACAGCCTGTGTACACAGTCTCAAATCCATCAACACACACGCTTTATACAGTGATTTTATGGTAAAAATCGAGCTAATTCTAACAACAACAACACAAAGACTGTAAATGAGAGAGTTACTGATGTCTTCCAGTAGTTTTAACCCTGTAAAGACTGACATATTAAATAATGGCATGAAATATAGCTGCTGCAATTATCGGGGTTCAAGCGCTTCGAGGAAATGTATGCCTAAAAAGTTTTAATTAGCAAGTCTGTAACCATCTCAATCATAGATGGAAAAGACCATTTACAGCAAATATAGGCAATTTACCATAGGAAATATATAGTTTTTAAAGCTTTTTAACAGTTATCAAGGTGGAGCCAAAAACCTAGGACTAGTTCGCCGAAGTTGGTTTTTGAAGTAATCTTTAATATTTAACGAATGATTCGATGGACAGCGGCGGTCCTAGAGGCAAAGTTGCCCAGAATGAAGAGTTCTACCATGTGGTATGAATGTCGTGGGCGTGTGTGAAAAACACGAAGGCACCATCCGGTGGCTGATTTCTTTCGAATTTCTCACAGGCCTCTAGGGCCATGAGTCAAACAGGCCCAGCGAGTTTCGTTCTGATTGGCCTCCGGTAACCTTGTCTGATAGCTGCTCAAACTTCATTGGCCGATGGCGGACATGTTTTTTGAGATGCGTCAATGTCCTCATAGACCATCATGGCACCTTGGACGAAGACACTTCATGCCAATTTTCAAGCCAATCGGACTAACAGTGAAGTAGTTATAGCCATTTTCAGGTCTTTTCCCTGTTACAGCACCACCAAGTGGCCAGTTGCCGCACCCTTTTTCAGGCGACCACAGAATGAGCTCTTACATAAGTACACCAAGTTTGGTGAAAATATCTTATTCCATTCACAAGTTATAGCCATTTTAGTAAAAGTGGCTCCACCCACTTTGAACGTTTTGGTGACCCTTAGGGACCGTGAATCGAAATGACAACTTTTTTTTGATAATTATTGACAATCAGACTACAGAGAATTTTGTAGTCTGGTCAAAAACCTAGGACTAGATTGCAAAAGTAGGTTTTTCAAAAAATCCAAAATCCTCGAAAATGTTGACACTCGAGTCTACGCATAACAGTTTAGGAGTTATGAACCATATTGTACTTTTGACCGCTGTAGCGCCCCCGTCAGGCCGATCGGGGTGAGACTTGGTGATGTTGTAGACGGTGTGAGTCTCTAAGACTTACAGTTTGGTCTGTCCGATCACTTTTAGGGGAGAATGCTGATCCTTGGAAATTTAACAATAGGGTTTCATCGCTACACGCTTGAACCTGATACATCAGGCTTTTATGGCTCTATAGTATAATACAGTGAGAATATGGAGGAAAAAACAGTTTAATTTTATTCAGAGACTCAAAAATATGCAATTTGCTGCAGATGCTGATATTTATAGACAAAAAGTAAGATGAAATTCTGATGCTGGGCTGTTTTTAACCCAGCATTTAGTGTAGAAGATTGTGTGCAACAGGTTTTATCAACAGTTTTGATGAATTTAGAGGCTTTTATTTGTGTATCAAATTTGATACAGTAGGCTTTATAGTGTTTGTGCCCAGATGTAACAAATCTTTTAATATAAACAAAACCCATAAGCCCGAGACATATTGTATACGCAAGCACACAGATGTTAATGTTTAGCCAACACCAAGTGAACACAGAGCTTGTCTTGTTGCCACTGAATTAGTTAGCTAATTAGACTCCAGCTGTAAAGGTTAAGACACAAAAAATATTGTTATCAGCTGAGAAATTCCCTAACCTCAATGAAAGGATCGCAGAAGGAAACTCTAAATAAAACATCTGTAATAAATTCATCAGTCCAGCTGGAAAATCCATCTGTGATCCAACCAAGAGTAAAGATTCCCTCACACACACACACACACACACACAGCGTAAGAAGACAATCTCTTCAGTATGAAATATTAATACAGCCGGTCAGAGACGCTCTCAACACCTGCAGTAACACGTCTCTTCTTCCTCCTCTCATTTCCTGTTCATGAATATTACACATTCATCTGCATCCCTCCATCTCCCTTTCTTTCCTTCTTTCTCTATGTGTTCCTTTACATTCCTTCTTTCCGAGGAAACCCCAGAGTGCATAAGGTCGCGTCATACAAACCTCTGATCTGAATACGTTCTGTTATTTACCAGGAACCCGTCCGTCGGCCCTCAGCGGCCCTTTGAGTGTCTGATGAAACGAAATGAAATCTTGAATTCATGATGCTACGTCAATACTATAGTAACACTTTCTCTCTCGGCACACATTAACTTTAGCGATGATGACGCACGTTTGTTTCTGGTGATATTTTATTTGTCTCTAGCATCAGACTTTAAGTATACCAGTTTAGTATACCAAAAGTACAGTTGCAGGGTATTTTTATTTAGCACATAAATATGGAAATGTATTTGTAATATATTCAGCACAAAGAAAATTTATTTCAAATACATTTTAGTATAGTTTTTCACTAGGGTATTCTTTAGCTGTATTTGTGTCAGATTCTTATGTTTATGAAAAACTTATGCAAAAGGATGAAAAGAAAAATACTGTAATAATATATATAAATAAAAGTGATTTTCAAAGAAATCTAATCTTTGGTTTCATATGTTTTTGAAAATAATTTCCAAACAGGGTTGTTGTCATTAACTAAAACTAAAATCATTAAAAAATTGAAATAAAATAAAATATAAATATTTGTTGGAAAAACTTAAATGAAAATTAGAAATGTTGCCTTGGCAATAAACTATTTATAAGTTAAAGCACTAAAATAAATTAAACTGTAAATAAATAAAAAATACTAACTAAAGCTGAAATACAAATAAATAATAGCGATATTTTGAAAAAAAAAAACGTAAAATGACAACGGCAAATAATGAAGTGACTAAAAATTAAACAAATTAACATTAAAATATATAAAAGCATGAATATAAAAATAAAACCTAATTTAAAATATTAATAAAACTAAAACAAAAACTAAAATAACACTGTTTTCAACAAAAAGTCTCATTTAATGACTCTAAAAGAAGGTACAAATATAATATGTTGGTCTTATAGCTTGAATACAACTGAGTGTTCAAAACTTCTTTAAAAACTTTTTCCAAATATTTCAAAAATCAAACATTATGGTATTTTTATGAAATACTAATTACTGTAATTGATGGTCGAGAGGTATTTTTGATTCTGTTTTTTAAAATATGTTAATAGATACAAACAAAACAAGTCACATTGCTGACTCATGTACAACCACACACTTGACCCATAATGCAACACACACGCAGCACCAACAAGCCACTTGAGGCCATGTGTCTATTACCATAACCACATTACCATGGTAAAATTGGTGTAATGAACAGCCTCAAGTGGCTTAACAGCAATAAACAACACCAATGTTCTGAAATAGTTTTAAGTTAAAAATCTAGAATTTGGAAGGAAGGAAGGATGGAAGGAAGGATGGATGGATGGATAGCTTATCGTCATTTCATAACTTCAAATGTGACTAATTAAATCAGAAATTAAAGTTTGTACTGTGTTTTGAAAAACTTAATCTACTGTCTTTCTTTCTTGCATGTATTTATAAGAGTTTGTCTTTTTGAGTTCAACATCTCATTAATGTCGTACACAAGCGTTTCAGAGCTCAGAAAACATGAGCTAATAGTTTTGCATAATTCAGAACAATGGTTGTAACGATAAATTGCTTCATTTTCTCCCTGTCTGAGGTAATTTGCTTCTCATTGTAAACATGTATCAGTATACCTGGTTCATCACGCTGAGGGGCGTTCATCCGTTCTTACAAAGAGCTAAGGAAACGACTCAACAATCCAATTAAACTCCAAGCCGAACACACACACATTTACACACTGCTTGATTTCTCTTGTTGTTAAAAGTAACTTGGATAATGAAAGGAAGGGTAAAACCTTTCACAATGACATTTAGTCCAAAAATCATTCTCCAAACTTTGAATCTTCATTCAGCCAAAAACAATCTGCAGGCTGACAAGCATGAATGTGATGCCAGATTTGGAACATTGGAAAGAAGTGTGTGTGTGTGTGTGTGTGTGGTGATTGAAAACCCCTCCAAGCGGTTCAAATATTAAAACCACAAGGCGGCTGTTGCTTTGCATATTTCACTGCATGTGCTCAAAAATCTGCTGTTTTCCACTGATCCAGAAAAACCAAGTCAAACTGCGAGTTTAAAATGCTCTGTAGAAACACACACACACACACAACTCTCTTTAAGGACCGTCTCATAAACAGAATCATTGACATGCTGTTGATTTTCAAAGACAATCATTTCGAGCAAAAACAATAGTGCTCTTATAATAGAAGTCAATGAGGAAAGTTTCCAGAGGGTTTGAAAAAAACAAAAGTGTGAAGCTCATATTTTGTTAAAGCACTTCCATGAATTATTCAACGTAAACTTGTCTAAATCATCTTTTTGAGGTGGGACTTGTGTTCTAGATAGGTGAAAGTCTGCTGATGTAATTCCTGTCTTTAGAGTTTGACCCATGTAAACTGTGTTTTACTGTTAGTTGTGTTGTAGTACTGTTGTTTCTTTGTGGTATCTTGGCACATATCATGTCAAAGTTCACACACACACACACACACACACACATATATATATTTGTGCTGTCAATCGAATTTACTGAAATTAACACATTTTTCTGTAATTAATAGCGATTAATATCAATTAAAAACTTTATATTGTAATAATTTCACAGTTACTCTTAAACGACTTAAAGACAGTATATTTTATATATACATCTTTTTATGAATGAAGGCCAGTATCACTGATACTAATACTGTACTGATGAATCTATTTAAACATTAATTATAGACATTCAACATTACAGTATAACTGAACGCTATCAATTTCAACATTTATTATGCTTTAAAAAAAACAACTTTTAATTTAAGTGAACTTAAAACAATCTTCACATAAACCCTTTATAATAAATGTCATATTTACCTGTCTAACAGGAAGGAAATATACAGAAATTGAATAAAGTTATCAAACACTTTATAGTCTTCACTGCATAAATTATAAATTAAATATAGATTAACCCTTATTAAAGCTACAATTTTCTCTGTCAGCTTTTATCTTTGATGAACATTAATGACAGACATCACAGCAGCTCACTTTAAGAGCTGCCGCTGCCGAACATGACGCGGATCTGAGGCGTCACAACTCTTTAAGTTCATTTAAGACGTCTCTTATGAGGATATTCGACAAAAAGGCCATTTTGGCATAATTCTGTGTGTTATTGTTTGTTCAAGCATGAAAGAGAACTCAATACTGACGAGCGTCTTTCTGTGCACACGAGTCGTGTGTGTCACGTGACATGACATTCACAGACAGCACGTTCTTGTTTGTCTTGTGGCGCTTGAATGGTTAAAAAGCATTTGCATGAATAAGAGCGCGATCATATAATGTAACGCTAGCCAAATTATGACAGGAAAAAATGGATGCTGCGTTAATTGCTTTAAATATTTTTAACACGTTAAACTGCTTGTGATATTGCTTAACAATATCAATTGATATAATACAAAACTCATGGGAGAAAAATGCCCTGTATATCTTGAAATAATAAATAGACGCTTGCTGTCAAGGGGCTGCGGCCAATCAAACTCAATGGTATTTTGGCACAAATTATGACAAATTTGGAACAAAACTACACAAAGCAGAACAACATGCAACCCAGACGACATTAAACACAGGCTTACTGTTTAATTCTGGGTCTTGAAGCAAAACCGCTGCTATTTACATCTGAAACTGTACAAGTATGTTGACATGAGGAGGAAAGAGATGTCTGGACCAGATCCTAATATCCCATTACTGAGCGAAGCAGCGTGTTTCCCCTGATCTCAGTATGAAATGTTATTAAACAGAGCTGGATTACACAGCAGACGAGGGTAATCTCTAATCTAACCTCAGCGCTGCCCACATAATCCTGCATAATCTGCCGGGATTACAGACAATAAAAACTTAAATCTCTTTAAACACTACTTTAAACTTTGAGCACACTTCTCAGAGCTCGTTATGAATCGCATGCATTATTAATCTGAATATATTAGCTCTTATAAATTTAAATACTTAGATGCACACGGATTGTGCATTAATTTCCATGGCAACCCACAGCCTGACATTCGAACTCAATAACATGATCTTTCCTCCCAAATGAGTTCTTTAATGAGGAGGAGGAGGATTTCATTTAATCCGGTTATATATTAGCAAAGTCAACATAAAGTTGCTTTTATTTCATTAAAGCTGTAAGAATATTATTGCTAGAGAATGTTCTAGGCTCTCTATTTTCAGATTACTTTCTAAGACTTTTAAAGAGATAAACTTAGAGGTGCACGCAATTACAAAGCAAACACATGATGTTAAACAAACGTGATATGAGGAATCCAGCACAAATGTGAGGGATGTCAGGTTCATTTAGATGCTTTTTGTCAAATGCATTGATTGAGAAATGTGCTATTAAATGAAGGTTTAGTGCGATGACATTCTGGTGCTGCTGTATCTAGTAATACATCTACAAACATGCATTATCATTTCCTCATGTGAGAGATGACGGATGTTTTTAGCATGGCGATCTGTAAAATCAAAGTCATGGATTCAGTGAGAGGCAGATGAGGAAAAGCTGCATCACGAACTCAATAAAGCGCAACCTTCACTAGCCACAGACCAACACGAGCCAAACCATTAACCTGCACATACATCACTGCTTCTCACGATCAAACGCAGCAGTCTGCCATGTATCGAACCAGATGCTGGATCAATAGGTGCTTACTGGACAAGGTTTTCCCTTTAAACACCTCCCGTTCCTCATTCACTCATATGTTACGGAGAGAATCGCAGGGATGATTTGCTTCCTGTCAAATCTATTAAGACGAATAAAGACACATTACTCACGACAGCCCGAGGAGGATATTAACTAACATTTCTAACTCGGTTTCTAATCTCCTGAATAATAAAACCATGTTACATCATATGAGAAAGTGGATTATAAACACTCATCATTTTATAATCACTGCGTCTTCAAAACCGCTACATATTTACTGAAAATAATCTGTGTCATATGATGTTTCTCTTCCCAGTACCAACAAGTATTGGAAAATAATACTACAAACTGTTTCAGGTTCGAGGAAAGTGTCAGTAATAATCCAACAAAACTGTCAAGAAATGGGTCATATTTCACACCAAATGAATATATATAGAGAGAGAGAGAGAGAGAGAGAGAATATATTTAAATGGTATATTTAATATTTATAATAATATAAAACACATATAAATAAATAAATAAATAAATAGTGAATATATTTAAATGGTATATTTAGTATTTATAATTAACATTTATAATAATATATATATATAATTACTATAAATTATATAAATAATAAATATACTATTTAAATATATTCAGTATAAATATATAATTATTATAAACACACCAAATAAATATATATATGTATATATATATATACACACACACACACACACACACAGTGAATATATTTAAATGGTATATTTAATATTTATAATTAACATTTATAATAATTTATAATATATATAATTATTTTAAATTATATAAATATTAAATATATCATTTTAATATATTCAGTATAATTATATTATTATTATAAATCACATAAATATATATATATATATATATATATATATATGGTATTTTTAAATGGTAAATTTTTGTGAATGTAATGCATTTAATTAAAAATATTTTTTTCTACTTTTGTGTCCTTAATAATAATGAGAATGTGTGTGTGTTTGGGGGGTGCTTAATTTATAATATGAAATAATAGACTTCATTTTCTTTATGTATTTTTCTTTTTCTTTTTTTAGGGGTGAAACATGACCCAGCATTTCTTAAAGAGATTCAGCCAATATCTTAAATGACTTGCCAAGAGGAGTAAATAGGTTTGGGGAGTTTTTAAATCACTCGGTTTAAGATGAGAGATGAATTTGATCTTTAGAGAGAATGACTTTGGTCTACAGAGAGAAATATGAGACATTTGTGTAACTTTAATAAAGTTCCTATGGCCCGCTGCTCCGTGCTGCACGCTGTAATTGCTAGATGAGGCATTCCTGCTTTGCATCCCAGCGGATCGTGTCTATATCAACCCACGCACAGAGAAACGGCGGCCGTCTGGTTACCTGAGCAACGAATTTCTGCCGTCCCTCCATTCATCACCATACACTGCAGTGTGATCCTCAAACACACACCGTTTACCCAGCGATCTTCACACCACACAACGACACATTCTGGAACTCTCTGTTCTCGTGTGCAGATTGCCACTGGTTGAACAGAAAAGATTAAAGTGCTCCTCAAAATGCATTCTGGGTGCTTACCTTGACTCCAGCAAGCAGATTTAGTGTAACACTGTGTAACTCTGAAAGTCACAATTAAAAAATTTAAAAAAGTTTTATCATACACAATTTGCCAAAAGTTTAGAATAATTAAATTTTTGAATGTTTTTGAAAGTCTCTTCTGCTCACCAAGGCTGCATTTATTTGATAAAAAATACAGTAAAAATAGTGAAATATTATTACAATTTAAAATAACTGTTTTCTATGTGAATATATAGTAAAGTGTAATTTATTCCTGTGATCAAAGCTGAATTTTCAGCATCATTACTCCAGTCTTCAGTGTCACATGATCCTTCAGAAATCATTCTAATATCATGATTCGCTGCTCAAGAAACATTTATGATTATTATCAATGTTGAAAACAGTTGTGCTGCTTCATATTTTTGTGATACTTTTCTTCTGGATTTTTTAACGAATAGCTCAAAAGAACAGCATTTACTGTCACTTTTAAACAATTTTAATGCATCCTTGCTAAATTAAAGTATTAATTTCTTCTAAATTTAAAATTAATTTCTGACCCTAAACTTTTGAACGGTAGTGTATATTAAAATGCCTTGTATTTTTGTGCACTATTAATGATCATGTGGTTTGTTAAAGAGAGGCGTGTTATTACTTTTCTAAGAGATGAGTCAAATGATTTTCACTTGGCGGATAAATGTAGGTGAAAAAATCTTACATTGAGGAGGGATCCGAGCCATTTCTACAGAGACATGTACGGACCCTTTTCACTGGAGCTTGTAAGCAATTTGCTTCAGAAAAAGTGATTTTTGCAGTTCTGTTTGGTGCTGCCAGAGGCACAGAAATCGCTTAGAGCAGCTTTAGGTATAATTGCACATGTACGTGTTTGTGCACGCGTGTTTTTGTGTCCGTTTTGATGTTGAAATTCATCACTCTGTACCTGATTGTGTTCGTGTGCCCCGTCTTCAGAATGACAGCTCCACAGCTGACTAGTGCAGATCTGGAACCCAATCTCCATGTGCTCCCTGGGATCCTGTTCATTTCTCCATCCTGCCAGCAAAGAACATGCGTTTCTCTCTATTGCCTGGGAAGAAAAAAACAAAAAACTATTTGAGACATTTCTAGGTACGAATTAATCTCCTGAACACAACCTACAAAAGTGGTGAGCGCTTCGGCTCAATTGCACTGCTGTCATCATTTTCTGAATTGATGTTACACCTTTAAAATCAAGATTCTGGAGCGGGCAGTTCGAACAGGAGGGGTTACAAACACTGGCCGTCTCATGGTATGATCCTCCATCCCTGAAGCCGAATTCATATCCTACACCAAGTTGCATGTTTGACATGTTCCTGGTCTTATTTTGAGCACTTCATCAATGCATTCAGTTGCTGATGGATTTAACTGCTGTCAAGGAGAAACAATTGAGGGATTGAAGAAATCTCACCTGAGAATTTATTTTCCTCCCAGCTAACAAAAATATGTTCAAAGAATGTTTTGCTAACATTCTCATTAAGTTTTACATTATTTCTGAATGTTCTCTGAACATTCAAAATGTCCAGTTTATGTTTTAAAAACTTTTTCTTGGTTATGCGTACATTAATGGAACATTCCATTTTATCATTCTTCAAACATTACTGGAATGTTACTTTTGAATGTTCTCTGAACATTCCGAAATAAGTAACATTTAAAAAAATTGAAAAGTTCCATGAATTATGTATAGATGTTTTGCACTAACGTTTTGAGAACATTATTGAAGACCAGATAACTTTGCCACAATATTAGCAACAGTTCTGAGAACGATTCCTGTTAGTTGGGATATAGTACATGACCAGAATTAGATATGAATCTGTGCTTATTTTAAAGTATTCCAGTACCCACAACAACCTGGACAGATGCACCTGCATATCAAGAGCCCTTTCCAGGAAACTTTGTGTCTTTGCCCTTGGCAGTGATGGTCTGTTTGTCTACATATCCCACTGTTCGCAACAGAGATGAGACATCAGATGAAAAGGTGACTGGCACTTTGTAAGCAGCTCTGGTCCATCTGGTGAAATTGTGCATTTAATCCAATTTCTGAGGAGGTCTGAATTCATGTGTGAAAGCTGAAATGAGATGCACCCATTACACATACATCGAGGTCCGCCGATACAAACGTGGAAAGCGTGCAAAAACGGCCTTTTGACAAGGTGCAATTAATATATGGGAACATTTTTTTATATATTCTATCAAAGATTACATTTGGATAAGACATTTTGTTTAGTTTTCCAAAGGGCCACTGAATGACAGCATATGCTTTGTCACCAACAAATGAATTATTGTCAATATTTACTCACCATTATGTCATTTCAAACCCATAATAACAATAAATAATGATGTATTATTTATAAAGTACATTTCCTAAGCTCAAGGTCGCTGTAAAGAGTAGCAGTAATATAGACGCATAACACAAAACAAGCAAAACGAGACAAATGGCAACAATAAAAAAAAAAAAAAACAGAAAACTAATGAAAAGTAGGATGAAAATACTGTGAGAAGCTGAGAATTGGTGGAGAAATGATGATGATGTTATGAAAATTCAATAGAAGTGAGTTCCATAATTTTGGAGATCTACTTTTTTCTATTAAAAAACATAAAATAATCTTTATGGATTTCGAACCAAATAATGAGGATCAGATGATCATTTCTGGACAATCTGTTCCTTTACCAAAGAAGAATCAAGGTGAAAAACATCCTTTTAATGCAAAATGAAAATTCCATGTGCTCCCTAAAGCATCCCAGATCAGTTTACCTGTGACTGAAAGCTCTTCCAGTGCTTGGCTGAGTTCGGACAGAGGTTTTGTCAATTCTGATGTAAGGACTGTTTGAGAGAAAGAGAGAGAGTGTGTGTAAAAGAGAAGAGGAAAACTGACATGGACAATATTGGTGAACAAACAATGTAGAGTCTTTGATGCAGCGTTGCGTCCCACATGGATCGAGCGCCGCAGACAGTGCGGGAGAGCCCTGGGAGATGAGCGCACATATCAGAATGCAGACAGAAACACCTGGGCCCCACAAATATCACAGCTCCTGCCTCATATCTGTCTTTTACTCTTGCTTATGTCTCTCTACATCTCTCTTTTTTCCTGTGCATTTATTAAAGGAAAAGTTCACAGAAAAAAATAAAATTACGTAATTATTTACTCACCCTCATGTCGTTCCAAACCTGTGTGCTATTATTTTTTCCTGTGGGACACAAGAGGAGGAATTTTGTTTGGTTATTTCAGGTCAGTCTCTTTAAAACCCAAAAAGGATGAAAAAGCACCATTGAAGTTGTGATTTATATCTTAAAACAACATGGTTTAAAGGGTAAATGAGGACAGTTTGCTTATTTAAATGAGAACTAACCTTTTAATTATACGACAGTGCTCAAACGGCAGCTGCAGGACCCCACTGTGATTAATAAATGCCATGCAAAGAACTGCACTATGTAGCTGTAGGACTCTAAGTCACCATATGCTGGAGAAAAACAAGCTAATGAAATAAAAGGAAACACACACATGAATGCAAACTTCTTTTTGCATGCCAGCAGGAAAGCGTGCAGTTGTTTTGGGAAACACTTGAGAGTTTTTGATTTTCTTTTAAAGAAAATCTAATGTGAAATGCCTACATGGATGCATACTGCCATCTAGTGACAATTTTATACAACTCAGATTTTTTCTTCTACTCTGTGGTGACTGCGGCCCCTGCCGACAGAACTGAAGTCTGCCATCATTTACTCACCCTCTGATGTTTACCTAGTTGTATCATAGTTCATGGACACTAATGAATTATTAAATATTGGTGCACTGCACTATTAAACTTAGTTTAAACGCACGTAATCAATGTGAGAGGGATCAATAGTCATTGTTACTTGTGCATGCCAGGTTTCTACCAAAATAAATGTGAAATTTTCAGAATGTTCTATTAGTATTTGATTATTGCTCCTGATTTTTCTTAGTTAAAACAATGTTCCTGAATTGTTATCTTTTCCGTACATAAAATGAACTATTTGCAATATTTCAGTAATTTACCATTTGCTTTTCTTGTGTATATACACTACCAGTCAAAAATTTGGAAATGTTTTTGAAAGAAATTTCTTATACTCGCCAAGGCTGCATTTATTTGACCAGAAATACAGTAAAATGGTCTTGTGAAATATTAAAGCAATTGTCCATTGTCAATGGAAATTAAATGATTTATTGTTGACAGTGAGGCAACAAACCCTACTTCTATTTACAAATTAATCATTTTAGAAATCTTGCCTTAAGGGAATATAGTCAACAAATTAAGCAAACAAGTTACAAACCAACTAGTTACTAATTAACTAATGTAAAACATATGTCTCAACTTTTGCTGAGCAGGTGCAACCGTCCCATGTGATCATTTCCTGGTTGCTATTCTTAGTCATGTGTATTTTGGAGGGAGGGGTCCTTTGCTAATGCTTCTACTGAAACGAAACTAAATGAAATGAAAGGGTTGGGTCTAGTCTAGATAAGTAAAGCAGGTTTCATAATATCTCCAACAGGAGAACAGAAAAGTAAAGTAAACTTATTGGGTTATTATCAGTCGAGTGTCTCTGAGGATTGTTTACAGTCATGTCAGACGCTTTGTCCTTCCTGGAGGTGGACTTGACATGCCTCATCTGTTGTGATGTATTCACTGATCCGGTCACTCTGAAATGTAGCCACAGTTTGTGCTCTGAATGCCTCCAGCGTTTCTGGAAGACTCAAGAAGTGCCACAGTGTCCGGTCTGCCGTAAGGAATGCTCACACGACGAGCCCACCAAGAGCCTGGCATTCAAAGCGCTCTGTGAATCCTTCAAGACCAGAAAACCCACAGCTGTTTCAGGAGACGTTTGTCCACTGCATAAGGAGACACTCAAACTCTTCTGCTATGATGACAAGCAGCCCATCTGTGTGGTCTGTTACACTTCAAAGAAGCATGAAAATCACAAGTGTTCTCCTGTCGAGGAGGCTGTTGAGGATTTAAAGGTGGGAGAAGTTTGGAATCTAATCTGACTGAGTTTTGGTATCTTCAAGCTCATTATTAAGAGTTTAATTAAGAGTCTGTGATTCCAGGAGACTGTCAAGAAACAAATGGACAAAATGCAGGTGACCCTCAATGATCACAAGAAAGCCCATGAGAGCTGTGTGGAAAAGGCTGAGCTAATTAAGGTATGTGGTTAGTGTTTTACCCTGCTGAAAGATCCAGCATAAACCAACATGAATTCCATGCTGGTCCAAGCTGGTTTATGCTGGTTTGAAGCTAGTCCACTAGCATGGTCTTGCGGGGTTTGATTGTGAGTAGGCCAGCTGTCTGTATGCAAGCAGTGTTTTGGGACAAGCATTGTTTTTGTTTGCATATTTCTATATTTAACACATTAATGATGTAAAGGAAAAACAATATATAATTTAACATATGATTGACAGAACATATGATTTATTATAATATATAACTTTGCTAAACAATTAAAACATTTTATTGCTTTAGTTACAAGTACATTATTAATCAATGACGTCATTTGAAATTTTAAATAAAGTAAAAATTCTAAATGGTTAAATGTTTCAAAGAATCAAAGGATTTGTCTCCTGTTTCAAAGAACTGTTCAAAAATCGGTTAAAAAAGAACTTGTGTACATTGCAAAGCAAAACATTTTAGAGATATGAAAATATAAAAATGCCAAATAACAGCATAATCATCAGCAGTTCAATAACAGAGGTTATGAGAAGAGCTCTTTCAATGGGACTGCTAATAACAATTTGAAAATGGAAGTTGAAAAGTTACTATTTTAAAGGGGGGGTGCAATGCTATTTCATGCATTCTGACTTATTTACACTGCTGAAGAGTTCGATTCTCATGCTAAACATGGCCAAAGTTTCAAAACACGAGTTGGACGTATGACGGAGTATTTCTGTGCCAAATGACTACTTCCGGTTTCGGTACAGGTTTCGGAGAGTTATCTAGTATGGCCCTTTATCATGTAATAAAGATGGAATTCCTTGTATAGGCACTTCTCCCTGATAAGCACGCACACACACATCACCCAGAGCAAGAGCAACAGCACGCCCATCAATGCGTTTCGTTCGGGATACAGAAGCCGAGAGATTTTTCAACAATGGCTGTGTCCCAATTCAGGGGCTGCACCCTTTGAAGGCTGCATACATCATCGAGGCAGTCTCACTTAAGAAAAATAACCGTTAGATTGCAACTTAAGAAAGAAATTACAGTATTTTATACCTCACAATGAATATCAGTCAATTTTATTACGGTTACTTTTCTTAAATATGTCATCCTTGATGAAGTATTCAGCCTTCAAATGCAACCTCCGGAGGACGCAGCCTCCCAAATGAGATGCAGCTCCTGTCACCGAAAGGGGTGTGTTTTTGGTTGTGAGGGAAAGATTACCCTTTTCTGGTTCCCAAAGAACCCAGCGTTAAGGGAACAGAGGATGAAGTTTGTTTTTCCGGGGCAGCAACGTAGTTGTGCATGTATGTTTGTTTGTTCCCGGGATTTCAGTGATGAATACTTTGTAAACAAGTCCCAGTTTGGCACTGGATTTGCAGATGACGGGTGGTGAGTAAAGCTGCATCAGATGGCTGTGTTTTGTTGGCAGTCGGCACGCAAGTGCATATAATGTAAACAACACAAACGTTTTTGTTCCCTTTTTAATTTATAATGATGTCGCACCTTGCATGTGATCTCTAGGCAAAAGCTGCGCGCGCTCATGACTTTTTAGCTTTGCCCACAGCACTGACGGCAGACACGCCTCTAGGATCTCTGCTTTTTCTGGAAAGACTCGGTTTAGCGTATCTATCTTTTATAAATATGACAAAACTAAAGACTTTTCAGAGATATGAAGGATGCATTGTTACTCTATATGTACTCAAGATTAACATGAGATTGGCAGAAACTGTGTATGATACCTCCCCTTTAAAGACTTTAATGGTAATTTGGGAACTCGTGTTTGGAGATCCAGCTGTCAGTCACTGATTACAAAATGTGTAGGGTGGGGTATATTGACAATATGTAGAAAGAAAAAAAATCGCCAAAATTCAGAAATCTTTGGAAGATATCGCTGAACATTTATTTAACAATAGCAAAAATAAATTTCTTAAGTTAATTTTTCATCTTTATTTTTTATTTAAAATTGGACAAATCTGATATTATTATTTCAATCTCCAATCTGTTGTTTAGCAGTTTGAGTAGTTCTTTAATGCTTGACTAACTATCAGAAGACACTAACTAGGTTTAAATTCCAGTTGTGCAGATAGGGTTCGTTGCAACACTGTTACAATGTGTCCCACTATTAGAAATATGCTATTCTATACAGTTACCAATATAATTGACAATTAAACTTTATGAACATTTGTACTGGCTCGTCCATTTATCTCCCGTTCTATAAGTGGAGGGAGGACTTGAACAACTTTTATACATGTACAGTGATGGGAATAACGGCGTTATAAATAAATGGCGTTACTAACGGCAATTTTTTTTTAGTAAAGAGGAATCAAACAAATTACTTTTTACCCCGTTACAACGCCGTTACCGTTACTGACAAAAAATGCGGGGTTACTATTGAGCTCACTGTATATAGCTATATAGCACTCAAACGCACGCATAAAGCTTGCTGTAAAGAACCGGCAAAAGTAATGACTATGAATGTGACAAAAAACAGCAAGGAGACATTTTAATTGTTTATTAATAAACTAAAGTTTTCTGAATCAGTGTCAGGTGAGAAGATGAAGTTGACATTTCTGACTCTCATCATCTCCGCATAGTGGACGAGCCTGGAGAGAGAATGCACATTTCATTCGGATTACATAATCAGAGAGTAGCCTACTTCTTTTCGTTTTTAATTATTTTGTTTAAAAGTAGACATTTCAAGCTTTCTATAGATATACTTCTCATGTCTGTGAGGCAAGCAGCCTATACACAGAGTTTCGGTTCATTTAGCCTAAAAAGATGCGCTCCAGTTCACGTGCAATTGATCGCACCGGTGCCTCCATGTCATGATTATATTTTCTGCTATATTTGCTTCTTATTTATTAAATCCAGGCAACTGGTTGATGAAAGATTGATTAAAATTAAGATACAATTTTTACAAAACGAAATTCACTTTAAAGAAATGCTTTCTACAAAACCAAACTTAATGAAGTGGTCAAAAATCATGTCTGACCTACTGCATGTCTCCCAATATGTTGCACATTGTATGATGTAGCCTATTCTATCTTACTCATGCTGTTCACTTTTCATAATCAAATAGATGAAATTAAAACACAACATATATTTAAACATAAATATGAAACTACGTTTTCTTTAATGACTACCAACACATATAGTACAGTACAGAGAAATTTCACGTCGTGAGCAAGAGCGGATCATGAGTCACGAGTCGGATCAAGCATAATTTATTTTTAGACTTATATTTAATATAAGTTATTTGACATAATTTGATTTTTTTTTTTTTAAAGTAATGCAATAGTTACTTTCCCTGGTAATTAGTTACTTTTGTAATGATGTAACTCAGTTACTACCTCAGTTACTATTTGTGAGAAGTAACTAGTAACTATAACTAATTACTTTTTAAAAGTAATGTGCCCAACACTGTACATGTACCATATGAAGTAAATAAAGCCAAACTGGTTTATAATAAGTGAACATGGCGATGATGATATCTCACCAGAAAATGTTTCGTGGCTGTGAGTCACTTGTCTTGTAGTTGTTCTGCTGTCTGCTTATCTCTTTTTTCAGTTCCTGTTGTTCCTCTTATCTTAAGTGATTCTGCTTGTTAACTGTGGGTGTCATCACTATGGTCAATCATCACTTGAGTAAATTTACTTTATTTCACTAACAGCAACACTGCTTCATTGTTACTTTTATATTTTATAGATCGGGACCATATGAAAACTGAGCAGTAGGGGTGTAACGATTCACTCGTTTTCTAGATGCATCGATTACAAATCCTGACGATGCATATGCATCAATCTTGAAACATGTTTTTTGAATTGTGAATCGTTAATTTCGGTCAATAATCGATGTAAAATGCTAAGAATCGGATTAATCACGATTCTATAGTGATTCAGTGCTTTAAAATATATAAACATTAAATTACTACATGCGCCCTCCCTCACAGCTCTTCTTCACAGATACACGCTGCACTCTTTACCGACTTTCACTGGATTGCGCTCGCGCTCCGTCCATAGCCCATGTTTGAGCTGTCCTCAGGACGGCCACCGCTATTCACATGAGCAGATGACAGTTCTCTATTAAGACAGCAATAGTTTCAATAACCCTACGAATGCATATTAAAATGCAGAATCAAATCATCTTCATTTATATAGCACTTTTCACAATACATATTGTTTCAAAGCAGCTTCACAGTGACAATAGGAAAATTATTATCAAGCTAAAGTTGGTTTTTGATTGAATCACTTCTGTTGTAAAAATTGTTAATTATTACTTTAGGGGCAGCTTAAATGACACCTTTCCTACTAAAAAAAAAACATACCTTTAATGCATTCTTGCCGTTCATTTACGTGTTTAGTCTATAGGTTTGCGTGTTTGAGTGTGTATGTGTGCAGAAGCTTGGTCTTTTTTTATAAAAAAAAAAAGTGATATTTGCCAAATTACTTGTCTGGTCCGCATAATACAAAAAAATTAGTTGTGTACGCGGATCTATGTGAACTGGAATAAAAAAATCGAATTAATCAAATAGTATCAAATTTTAATGTGAATCGTCTCGTATCGAATCGTTCTGAATTTGCAAAAATCGTTCTTGAATCTAATTGAAAACCTATGAATCGTGAATCGAATTGAATTGCTGTCTACCCAAAGATTCACAGCCCTATTGAGCAGTGTTCTGGTGACCAGCAATGCTGGAATTTTCAGCAGGGTAATCAGAACAATTATGTGAACAGAAAGGATTAAACCGTCTTAAACCATTTCAGGAACACACCAGAGTGGAAGAAAACAAGATCAAGAAGGAATTTGAGAAGCTCCATCAGTTTCTTAGAGATGAGGAGGAGAAACGGATCAGATCATTGCATAAAGAAATGGAACATCGAGATGAGAAACTCAAGGCCAGAATGGAGGGTCTGTCCGCACAGATATCAGACCTGTCTGAGAGGATGGCAGCTCTCTGGCAGCACTTGGAAGCTGAAAATGTCACATTTCTCCAGGTACAGATAAGATACACATGACACCAGGAACCAAAGTCGATCAGAGAGCTGTAATCTGAAGCAAACGTATCTAATAATCCAATGTTCATGATGTTTGTGCACACATGACTGAGCACTAATTGTTTTTTTTATTTCTCTTTCAGAATTACAGTGATGCATTAAAAAAGTGAGTCTTTTTGAGTCCCAATTAGCATTTTGATACAGCTGCAATCCCATACCAAAATATCTTAAATATAAAAAAATGTACCCAAATATCTCGCTGTTTATGTACACAGACTCGAACATCCATCAGTACCAAACACGACCCCTGAAATGCAGGAATATCAACACTATCCCATTCAGACAATGATCTTCACCACCTGGGCCAGAATGCAGAACATTGTAGAACAGCGTAAGTAATAACATCTCGTTATAGACTTTGATTGTTTACATAATTTGCTAACTCAAATGTTGTTCCAAATCATAATGTTGTTCCACTGAGTGGTACAGTACAGTACGCAATTATTTCTGTTTCAACTGTTAGAAGTTGTGAATGGTACCAAAATACCAAACCGTACCACTTTTTTGGGATCCTTCCGTTGGAGTACCCAGCAAAAGTAGTCCAGTACCTAAAGAGTGGAGCTAGACTCACTGATCATTGATTGGTTGACAGAGAATCGTCACTTGCGCATGCTACAGGGAGAATGACAACACAGGAGGCACCATTTTTAAATATACAGTTGAAACACAATACCGTTGCAACACAATGTCACGCACAGTTGTTTACTAAATTGCTTTCTTCTTCGCGCAAAAATGACATTGATCTCTACTTTCCAGCATAAACCACACCTATCGAGTGACATTGACCGCTACTTTCTGGCTTACACCACGCTTATCAATAAGGGCACTGTTGGGGGTGGAAATTCAAGCTGGATCAGGCTTTACCATCCAGAATCGTACTGTACTGTACTAAACCGTTTGGTGGAAACAAGCTATTAATGGAATGTCACATCAGCTGAAGTCGTCTTCCTTTCTTTATGTGGCATAAATACCATGAAAGTACCATAAGAGAAAGTTTGTCTTTTTGGACCAAGCCTCTGGTCACCATGCACTTTTATTGTGTGGACCAGAAAAAATAACAACACAAACACATCTGCCGACATTGGCAGTGGTACACTGGTACTGACCGATGAAAGGCGCTGTAGTTTACTCTCATCTGTGTTTACAGCTCCTGTGACCCTTGACCCAGACACAGCCTCCAATAAACTGATGGTGTCACAGGATTGCACCAGTGTTAAGTACGTGGAAAAGAAAATGGATGTGTCTGATATCCCAAAGAGGCTATATGTGGGAGTGCTGGCCTCACAGGGCTTCAGCTCGGGTCTGCACTGCTGGGACGTAGAGGTGGGAGACAATGACACCTGGACACTGGGAGTGGTGGGGGAAACAGTGAACCGCAAAAAACTTATTAAAATGGATCCAAAGAGTCGTTTTTGGTGTTTTCGTTACGTGAATGGGAAATATAAAAAAGGTACTAAACCTGTCCAAGATGACAATGACGATGACAATGAGAGGCCAAATATCATCCGACTGCAGCTGGACTTTTATGAAGGAGAGCTGAGATTCATTGAACCCTTCAGGAACAGAATTTTGTGCACCTTCACCGGTGGATTTCCAGAGAGGGTGTTCCCATATTTCTGTACTGGAGATTTGAGCAAGCCACTTAATGTTTTTCCAGCAAATAAACAACTGTAAACCACAACTAACATTTTCTTACAGGTTGTGTTTTGTGCCATCTTTCTTTAAAACAAAGGCCATTTGGTTTGATAATCTATCAAATGCAATGACCTTCATGTATTTCTAAGTCTGTAAGTATCCTAATAATTTTTGGGGTCACTCTATGTCAAGCCTTGAGATTATTTAATCATGCAATGTTTTAGTACATAGGTGATGCATTAATAATTACTAGAGATGTGCGGATGAGTGGCCAGCGATATTTATCGGCCGATTTTTGATCAATTTAAAAACATCGGTATATCGGCTATAGCATGAAAATAACCGATATTACAAACGGATAGTTAATTAATTAACTGTGTGAAGACACTGAGTTGTATAATGTCTTTTAGTGGGGAAAAAGCAGTCAATATTTTTGTGAAGGAGCAAAATTAATACTATGCATCATGTTCAATGAAAATGATTTGATGATGCAGCAATAAACTAACTAATGCATGTGTTTTTTAACTTCATTTTGAATTTGTACTGAATTTCAGTGTGGTGATCACATCTGACTGGTTCAGAGTAAAGGACTAAACCTCATCGGGTGCTGCTGGTGTTCTGTGGCATTTTCTCCTTTCTGATATTGGTTAATAATGTTGAAGATAACATTTTAGAAATGCTCTGATGAAACTCTCATGTCATGAAGACAAGTAAACCATGAGCTGTCATAAATATCACTTCCTGAGGGTGTATGTCAACATAATTAACTTCACATTCTCCAAGGGCTACAAAATCTGTGTGCATTAGGCTATTTACCCAAGGGAATAGTGACAGTGTATTAATCTATTTAACTAGCAAATAGTTTCATCTGGCGGTGAACAAACACTAACAGAAATAGTTTGCCTTAAGAGGAAACCATAGCAACCACAGCAACTCGTGTAGATTTCCTTCGTCAGATAATTATTGGACGGAATATTGACAATACCTAAATTATGTCCGTGTTTATCACTTTTTATATATGTAAATATCACAAATACACCATAAAAAACGTTAGTGGTCTATTTATAAAATTTTATCTTTAATAACTAAAGCTTGTCTAGCTGTGATAGGGACAATTTAGGTTGCACGTGACCAACAGATTGCGGCAGAAAACGTCCTGTAGACATTTTAAAATGTAATTCGCACACTTTATAATCTCCATTTTATGGTTAACATTTCAAATCTTTCCGAAACCATGAAATAATTATATAATCCATGATATAATTAATTGTCGTCAAGTTAAAGTGACTCACCTCAGAAAAGGCGCCATTTACCTCAGACGTATGCGCACGCCTCTCCTGTCAGTACGCATGCGCAATCTCAGACGCGCGAAATAAATTATGCCAGTTTTTTAAAAAGTAAACTGACATTTTATTTGAATTGCACTAATTATCTTATTGAATGATTAATAAACACGCCACTGATTTTAAAGTGTTTACCAGATTAGAGTGAAGGTTAATATATGTACAAGTTATAAAAAATATATATATATATATATATATAGCAAATCAGGTTGAAATGGCTAAAAATTTGCGCCAGGGTTGCAGATTGAAAGCTCTGCCCACATGCCACATGATAAGGATAAAAAGTAATGCATTTTTCTTTTTATGACTTTTAATGACTGTATTTCTACCAACAGTGTCATCATAAAATACAGTTTGTGCAAACAGGTTATTGTTTTAAAATGAAAACAAAAATGTTTTGCTTTTTTAATATACATATAAATCAGTACACTCTTGGCTGACACACACACAACAGATGATGAATATCAACACACACACATCAATCATATCTATAGGAATTCACACTGAACAGGAACAAATGTGCTTGAACTTCCCTTTTTCTAGTTTCTCATGATGTAAACTCAGCATTCAGGCACTATTTACACTACAGCAACATGTTAAGGCAACGTTCACAATCCATGCAGCAGCGGTAATAACCAGAAGTGTGCGTCAGTTTTCAAAGGTTAACACAAGGGCACGAGAGGGAAGCTGGAGGATTGAGACAGGTCCAAAGAATCCAGCGTTTCTCCTCATTTAGCAACATGCAGAGTGTTTTCTCAGAAATTGTTGATGAGCAAAGACTTAAAAAAGACAAATAATGAACCACATTTAAAAACAGAATGTGTTAAAAACGTCATATTCTAACATGAATGCAAAAATACAACATCATTAGGATAAAAATGTAAATCTGAAGAAAACACATACTCATATCACCCCAATATCAAAAGCAAAAAGAGAAATTATATTTTACCTGAAGAAAATGAAGCATATTTTTAAGAGCACATTTTCACAACCATAATGCATCTGTAATTCACATTTACTATCATTTTTACTCCATTACATGATTTTTTTGTTTGTTTAATTTTCTTCATGCAAAATATAACTTCTTATTTTTTCTTTTAATCTCAGGGGTGAAATCTGACCAGAAATGGTTCTTAAAGAGATAGCTCACCCTAAAATGAAAATTAAGTCATCATTTACTCACCCTACTGTTGTAATACTGTATCCCCTTCTTTCTTTTTCAGAACACAAAAGGAGAAATTAAAAAAAAAAAAAATGTGAATAGTGACCAGCATCAAGCTTAAAAAAAGATGCAAATGTATCACACACTGATCCCACGCAACATGTGTCATATATCCCACGATTTTCTGGGAGAATACGATAGGGTTTGGTAAAAAACAAACCGGAATTTAATGCATTATTTAACAAAAATACATAAATATCTAAAAATATATCTAACAAAATTATCTCCGGACCAGAACTCTGTTTGTCAGCTGACAGACATGAATGTGATAACTTCTTGTTGCGACGAACACAACCAATATATTTACCTCAGAGAAGAACGTACATGTATTGTATTTCATGTTATGTTTTTGTTAATCTTGATTTCTCACAAGTTTTTCTGGGCGAATTGTGGCACTAATAGAGTTTCATGAACACGCACAGAAGATCTACGGCCAAGGGCAGGATTTTTTTTTAAATAATAAATAATACATTAAATTTAGGTTTGTTTTTCACCAAATCCTATCCTATCGTAAACCCCCAGAGCACTTATGGAATATAAGGCATGTGACGCAGCAGACCATCTTTTGCATCTTTTTTAAAGCTTGATGCTGGTCTGAAAAAGAAAGAAGGGCGAACGGCATTAGAACAACACCAGGGTGAGTGAATGATGACTTCGTTTTAATTTCAAAGTGAACGAACCCTTTAACTCCCTATAGACGTACTTCTCAAATCCATCAGACACTTACAGAACATGACAGGAAAATATCATAAAAATCTCTCAGTTTCAGAAAATCCCATAGTGTCTTTTCTATTGGTCCATTAAAGCATCTTCTCTTTTCGGAAAAGAGAAAGCGGTTAAATAACTCACACGATCATCTCACCAGGTAGTAAAAAGTTAAACGATTTGATGTGTTTCATTTACAAAACAGAATAAATTTGGTCCTTTTTTCTGATTTATTTGGGTGGAGCACAAATCCTCTTCCTCGGGCGTAACGTGGCGAGACGAGACGATTGTGTTCTAGTGTCCTGAGTGGAAGAGGGCCGTGTGTGTGTTCGCTGTAGAGGTGAAGTGTGTCACAGCGTCACTCGCAGGCCAGTTTGCTGTCGAAGCTGGACAGGCCGATAGCAAACGCCTGCAGGGCACACATGGGGTAGTTAAAGTCCAGAGTGAAGATGTCCTCCGCCACACGGCCAAACTGCATCACGATGTAATCCGCTGAAAACACACCAACACACAATCACAACAGCGCAACTGGACCAGGAAACAAACCTTGAATGTTGGGCTTGACAAACCTTCCTTTAAAGTCCATTATATGAAGAGCAGGGTTATTATCTTTAGGGATGCACGATATATCGGCCACCATATCGGTATCGACCGATATATGTTCATTTTTAATGTTATTGTTATCAGCCCGATAAGAAAATTTGGCCGATATATTAAAGCTGATAAATAATGGATTATTTTGTTCAGCTGAGACAAACTGGCGCTATTTATCGGTAAATCCAATTTTACAAAACCAATACCCGATTCTACGAAATGTATAAATATCAGTAAAAATATTGGTAAAACCAATTATAATTTTTGCATTAATGTCAAAGTCTTACACGCAATTCTCAAAATGCCACAGGATGGCGCCATTTATCGGTAAATCCAATATTACAAAACCGATACCTGATTATGGGAAATGCTTAAATATCGGTAAAACAGATTATCGGTCGATTTCTAACTAAAACTAAAAACTGTTCTGAGTGGTTGTCAGATTAGTTAGGTACTCCGTCTCAAATGAGTAACTTACGGTCATTGTCGTGGACGATCTGGAAGTTCTTGACGGAGGCCTGCGTGACTCTGCCGTGGAAGTTTAGCACGTATGACTGCGTGTCGTCGTTCCACACTGGCGCTTTATTATGTAGCTCTATCAGATTCTCCAGCGAATGATTCTGCCATTTACTCAGCAGAGACTCCTGCTCCTGAAACACACACGCAATCATGCATCAGTCGCAGTCTGCGCTCATAATGAAGGTTTGATTGACATCTGTCAGCAGAGATACTCACACAAGGGGGCCGGACAGGGACCCGTTCGAAATTCATGTTCATGCCGGGAATGATCACAGTCATCTTCCGCGGCCCTTTGAAGCCCAGAACATTGGTCTCCTAAAAACACACACATAATGATAAGAAGTGGCCAAAGACACACTGAACACATGGAAACAGACACACACTCACGTAGCAGATGGCGGCGAGCTCCTGACGTGTGTTGGTTTCCTCCAGCAGCGCTCCGGGGGTCTTCGAGGGGTTCGTGCCATTATCATACACCGTAAACTTCGTTCCCATCAGATTAGACCTGCACACGTGAAGCTTGTATTTTTACTACAACACTAGGATTATTGAGTAAAAAATTTCAATCCTTTAGATGCCAAAACGATCATCCTCGTGCGACGGACCACAATCCTTAAGTTTTAAAGCTTTATATTTTCAAGTATAAATTATACTGTGAAAAATGTATATTAAAATATGTGTAAAATATTTAGTTCCTATCACAGTAAATTATGTTTTTTTCTAATCACTATAGCAGTGTACAGTGTATATTTTTAAAATAATTGTATTTATTTTAATCTAATTTATTATTTATTTATTTATTTATTACATTTTTATTTCTTTATAAGTTTATTTAAATAGGGACAGTACAAAGAAACATGATTCCAGTCGACAGCTGGAAAATATTGTAAATCAGATTTATTTATTTTAAGTCAATTTTTTAATTAACTACTTTATTTATTTTAATTTAATATTTATTTATTTTCAACTAATTATTATTTGTTTATTTATTAATTTTAATCTGTTTATATTATTTTAATACAATTTTAATTAATTTATTCATATTTCAATTGTTCGATTATTTATTTTTTTATTTAATCAAAAAATTTAAATCTAATTTTGTATTACTTATTTAATTTTTAAATTTTTTACATTGGAAAAGTTGAAAGAAAAACATTGTAAAATTGGATTAATTTATTTATTTTAATCAATTTTTTATTATTTTAATACAATTTTTATTGATTTATTCTGATCCAATTTTTATAATTTAGTTATTTTTATCTATTTTTTATTTTCATGAAATTTTTAGTTATTCCATCTTAATCTATTTTTTTTATTATTTATTTACTTTACAGTTTTTACACCGTTTTTCATCTTATTTATTTATTTTAATCCAATTTTTATAATTTATTTATTTATTTAATTTTTATTAAATAAGTTTGTCCATATACTTTTATTGTAAATGCAGTATTGGAACCACAATTTAAAAAACAGGGATAACTGGAAATTATTTTCTGCAGTAACAAATGCTTTTAAAAGATCTACTGAACAGGAAACATCCATCCCAGGTGTTACAATCGTAAGTATGTGCTGAATATGATCCGATCCCTCACACCCCATTTGGATGTCACTTGTGATCAAATCACCCGAGATCCACGAGTTAGTACCAGAAATAAAAGTCACCTCAGTTTTCCTATGAAGCTCTCGCCCTCCCGGGACAGATCCGTGGCATCTACAGAGATCAGATAGTTTGATGTCTTGCTCTTTTTCCTCTTGCGTCCAGCCAATAAAAACACCTGATGAAAGAGAGAGAGATTGAGCACGAGAGAGGACTAAACGTGAGCAGAAGCGCGTGGATGTGACGGGCCTCAGATCGTCACCTTTTTGCCGTCCTCTCTCTCCAGGTGCATGAAGTATGTGGGGTAGAGGCCGCGGTCCATGCCCTTCTTATCCCGTGAGATGCGACACTTGACCGTGACTCCCCGCGGAGCCGGACGGAGCACAAACTCCTCCAGATTATCCACCTCGATGGAAGAGCCCTCAGCCGATGGAGAACTCACCGGGATACACTCCTGAAAGACATTTAACCCACATAAGTCAGTGAAGAGAATCCATCATTAATAGCAGCACAGAGTGCATTATATTGTAATATAACAAATTATTTGTGAATGGACAGTTATTAGAACTATGACAGAGAGAGTTTGCTATGGAAGAATATTACACCAAATGAGATTTTAGCAGAAATACGTAGGCGTTTGTGCTCAACTAATGGCTGTGTTTTGTGTCAGCTCTCACCGTAGTGGATTTAGTGCTGGAGGCCGACGCAGGTCTCGTGCTCTCTGTGTTCGGGGACAGCGATCGGCTTCGGTCTTCGGCTTCATCGTCGTCATCCTCACTGGCCTCATCGTAGTTCATGCTGCCTGACAGTCCTGAGAGGAACAGAGTTTAAAGAGCTCGAGATGAGAAACAACAGCCGAAGATGTGCCATTTACACACAATCTCCTGAGACACACACACACTTCACCATCCTGCACTAGACTTTAAGTGTGTGTGTGAGAGTAAGTGTGTGTGCTATTCTTGACATTTTTAAAAATGTCCCCAGTAGAAACATGCCAGTGGTCAGTAATACGATATATATGGCGGTAATGAACGAGCACGGTATCGTTATCGTGGGCGTTATAAAATACTGCGAATAATTCTAGAAAGGATTATTATCGCTAACTAAAACTATTAAAACATTTCTGTTAATTGAAATAAGGCTGAAAATATAAATATTAGTTGAAGAACTTAAGTTAAACGAACATTAGAAATGTTGCCTTGGCAATTAGCTGAAATATGTTTAAGCTGAAGCACTAAAATTATGAACTGGAAATAAAAACTACAACTAAAACTGAAATAAAAATAAATTAAACCTAAATATCAATATTTAAAAAAAACAAAAAAACAAATAAAAATGACAAAAGCACCATTTTAATTACAAAAAAATAAACTAAAATGAACATGAAAACTATAAAATAAAAGGTAATTGAAAATATTAATAAAACTATAATAAAAAAAAAATAAACACTAAAATAACACTGATACTACAAACCTTATTACGAACTGTTTACATAAATACTTAATATTTATTTTCAAACATTTCTTTACGCTTTTTAAAAATTTAATTTTAAACTTTAATCTGGACTAAAACATGTACGACAACACATCAGAAAATGAAATGAAAATTCTTTATATTTGTGTTCTTTTGTAAGGAACCATTAAAGGGATATGGTTAAAATGGTAAAAATGGTATAAAAAGAAAATAAATTAAATTTGTTAAATTAAAAATGCAACATTTTCTGTTCCAAAGTGTTTTTTTCATATGGCCAGTATATTTTTCAATTGTCTTCAATAAGAATGACACATATTTAAAAACACCAGCATCAAGGCTATATTTCACACAGAGCGTTGCACACTTGTCGTTTTTTTCTGGTCGCTGAAAGTTGAAAAATGTTCAACTTCTGGGTAAAACGCAGCGCTCATCACTGTCACTTTTTACCCAGCTGTCCAATCACAGTGGAGGGGTGGGACAAACACTGCAGTGACCAATCATCCTTTTTCTCTCTGTGGTTCAGCCAACTCTTCATCCAAAAGCAAGTACTTTACATTGTGTCGACATTTTTAAATTCAGAAACAAGCTATTAGTAACACTTCCGAGGATATTCCGTATCATAGCAATTAAAGCATCTTGTGTGCTGCCCATGTACTCAAAAGTGAAGCCAAAGCATTCTGATATCTAAGTAAGCATGTGTGTGTGTCGTACCGCGTCTCTGCAGCAGTGTGTGTATGTCAGTCTTGGGTTCCAGCAGTGTGTCGGTGTCGGCGTCTGTCTCTGGCTCTTCTGCGGCGGGCGGCGAGGGCTGCTGCGGCTGACTGACGGACAGAACCTGGATCTTACTGCCCAGATCCGGAGCTTCTGATCCCAGCAGCGCCGCGGGCCCGTCGATTCCTGACGGACAAACACGCATGAAATTATTCACACATACGGCTACAGGGCCAGACACTGAGTGCAAATCAAAGCACAAGATTTTTCTAGATCTATTTAGCAGGTGCAGAGATAAGGGCTGTCATTTCATTTTATTTGGTTTGACCATGGAAAACTAAACAAGTCAGACTCCAAAAAACCTTCCCAGAAAGAGTGAAGGACAAACAACAGATACAAGTCTCGAGAAACAGATAAGAGAAGCAAAAACTATTAAACAAATGATATCGAAGCAAAACAGAGGAGGGTAAGACAGAAGTGAATAAGGCTACGTCTACATTAATCCAGATTATGTTAGGTTTGTTTTGGCCTTCAGTACGCACTGAGACAATATTTTTTGTCCTGTGAAAATTGAGCTTTTTGAAGATTCATTTTGAAACGCACAGTGAAGAGTGTTGTGATTGAGCTCTTAAAAGGTCACGTGTGTTGACCTCACCGTCAAGGATGATGTCACTGGCCGTGCTGACCTGGGTCTCCACGAGCGGCGCTTGTTCCTCACTGCGGCGGGGCCGTGAGCGTCTCGGACGTCCCTCTGAGTTTGGCTGGACCATCAGCGGTTCCTGGCGTTTCCGCCGCTGCTTCTGCTCCAACAGCGCCCTCTGTGGACACAAAAACACACAAAGAAAAGTGAAAATTTGGACAAAACCGCTCATTCATATGGATTAGTTTTTCAGTCTCTTTATGAACTTTTTGAAGTGACAAAATGCTAGCTGCGTAGACTGTGAATTAGCCACTTTCACACTTCCGGGTTCCGGAATGGCCCACGGCGGGTAAAAGTTTTTCCGATAACAGGAGCCGCGTTTCCATAACAGATTTGCACAAAACTTTTGTGATATTTTCTAAATATCGATAAAAAACTATTGCGAAATGACGCCGTTTCCATTAACTGATGTTATGCTACTAAAACGTCTTTTTTTCCCTCTCACGATAAGTCATTCCAAAAAATCATGGCAACGGATGCTGGTAGATTTACGTATATATGTCACCCACTGCACTAGCCATTATTTATAATCAAAGGAGACGTGGACGTGTTATCCAAGCATTAATGTCAAGGGAGCGGCCACCTTCGAGTGGTCTTGATAAATTCAGATTGTGGCATTTCTTTGTTGTTTAGAATCCTGTAGTCCCATAATACTTTTGTCTTTTATGAGTTTAATGAAGAACTCATCTTCTGTCCAAACACCTCGCCCTCTTTAAAGAATGACTGACTTTCACATATGGCAGGTGACCTGTAAATGCAAAAAAAAAAAAACGGTTTCCATTGCAGTTTTGCGAAATATTCCTTTTTTGAATTGCCTGAAAAACCACCTCATGCGAACGTACAAACTTTTTTGCGATATATGGGAGTTTTTTCAGAATTGACATGTTTCCATTGGGCGTATTTTCAATTTAAAGGGTAATGGAAACACGGCTAGTGATAGATAGCCGAGCCTAAGAACCAGTTCGGGAATCAAAGTCTTTTTACGAATTAAATGTCATGAAAATCTTTGAACAGTCTTGGTGATTTATTGGTGAGACTACAATGCTCTCATTAAGCTAAATTTAAGAACTAATTCGAAGTGATGGCGGTTAAATTGATTATATTCTCCGTGATTTCCGGCTAATGGAGGGACAAAAATCTCTCAATTTCATTAAAATATTGTTCATTAGAAGATGAACGAATGTCTTAAAGGTTTAGAATGACACGAGGGAGAGTAAATGATGACAGAATTTGCATTTCTGAGTGAACTAACTCTTTAACACGAACTAACAATGACCAATACTTCTACAGTATTTATTTTGAATGTTTGTTAATAATATATATATTGATTTTAAAATTAAATGTTACATCTGTTAACATTAGTTAATGCACAGTGAACTAACAAACAATGAACAACTGTATCTTTATTGATGAACATTAAAAAGGATTAATAAATGCTGTAAAAAATATATTGCTCATTGTTAGCTCATGATAGTTAATGCATTAACTAACGTTAACAAAGTAAAGTGTTACCAAATGACAAAAACACTTAGTTAATACAAAAAAAGACTTAAACTTAAACTGAAATGAAAACTGACAATATAAAAAATAAAAGCTAATTCAAAATATTAATAAATACTATAATAGTATATAAATAATACTGTTCAAACGTTTGACAGAGTTTAATACAAAGATAATCTGAGATAAACATCGAGAACACAGGAAGTGAACGATAACAGACAAGGATCTGGAGGATGTTTGCAGAAAAACGAAACACTCACGGAAAGATGAAGAAGTTGACGAACACTCGCTAGAATCATCCTTACGAGAGCAGAAACGAACAGTGCGTTTGTGTGTGTGAAAGAGAACTGGAATGAGATGCCGACAGGAAGAGAAATGAGGGCTGAGACACAAATGAGAGTTTGAGAGAAGAAGAGTTTCAGGCGGTACCATCGAGCCCACGCTGAGGGCGGCACCGCTTCACAGGAAACCACATTAACTGTTTTACAGCTGAAAAGCTCTCAATATGAACAATAATACTGTAGCGTCTCTCATTGCGTACACAAGGACTACTGGATTGAGTTATTATGTGCTTCGACGTGTTATTGTATTTTATTGTTTTGACGTGTTACTTTGTTTGGATGCGTGTTTGTGATTTACTGTGCTTTGATATGTGTTTTATTGTTTGCCGCACGATATTGTACATTATTGTGTTTTGATGTGTGTTTAATTAGGGGCTTTCGCACCGGACGAACCTTTTCATAGTTCCTAGAACTACAGGCTGAAGTACCCAGATTTTGCTGTGTTCACACCGCAGGAACTAGGAACAATTTTAGTTCTAGGAACTTCTTTTGGGGAAACTAAATTAGCTCCTACTTCAGATTAGAGAACTTTCATTGACGTAAGTGTACGTTGATTGGTCAAACATGTCAAACACCGGCACCCAGCATTTTTAAAAAGTTATGATGCACATTATTGTGTATTATTGTGTTTTGACATGTTATTGTGTATTTGTGTATAACGGTTTTATGATTGTGTATTTATGTTTTGTGTGTTGTTGTTTAATTGTGTGTAAATGTATCTCACCTGTTTCTCCAGTTTCTGCTGTCTGAGGTTCAGACTGTCATCCTCCAGCGTGCTGAAACACAACAAAACAACATTGCAAACCCATTTAAAACACACACACACACACACAATAATATCGTCTCATTCAGTAAATAAGCTCATTATAATCACCAAAGGCAGAATCTGATCCTAAAATACATCATCTGACATGTTGAAAGATGGCTATGAGCGTCCAGACCAAAACTTCAGTGTGAGTGTTTGCATCAGTCGTGTATCAGTCATTGTGTTGCTAGGCAACCAATAGACACCCAAACGAAAGAAAATCAGTTCCTCACAAACATCCTCACATACACACATACAACATTTCAAACCTGTGTTAAAACAAATAGGAAACTTATATTTAAATGTAATAAATGTAAATGTAAATAATTTTTTTTTTTTAATTTGAGCTATAATTTTGTGTAAAATAATTGATTTGTGGTTGTAGTGAGTGTGCTGTACCTGGTGGTGGCGGTGGACGCGAAGCTGGAGGAACTGGAGGGTCTTTGTGTCCATGCCGATAACAGATGGACACAGAGGAGAGAAGCACAAGAGAGAAAGAGTGAGTGATGAAGATGAGCAGTCTGAACACCTGAATGAATGTTTCATGCTCACGCTGTGACTGAGGTAAGATGACACACAAGCTGTTTGATGTGACACCTGTGTAACCATGGTTACCACTTTCAACATGGCAACCTGCGGTAACACCCCCACACACACACACGTTCTAACAGATGCTCTCTAGAGCAGGAGAAAGAAAGAAGTGTGTGAGAGGAATGTGAGTGACGAGAGGAAACTTCAGCTCTCAGTGGATCTGAAGATCTCAGAGGAGCAGAAACATCATCAACAAAACACACACATCTATCTATCCTTCCATCCATCTATTTTTCTATCTATCCATCCATCCATCCATCCATCCATTTATATATCCATCATCCATCCATCCATTTATCCATCCATCCATCTATCTATTTATCTATCTATCCATCCATTTATCTATCATCACTCCATCCATTTATCCATCTATTTATCTATCTATCCATCCGTCCATCTATATATCCCTCCCTCCATCCATCCGTCCATCTATATCCATCCATCAATCCATTTATTTATCTATCCGTCCATCCATCGATCATTTATCCATCTATCCATCCCTCCATCCATCAATCTATTTATCTATCCATCCATCCATTTATCTATCATCCCTCCATCCATTTATCCATCTATCTATCTATCCATCCATCCATCCATCCATTTATCTGGACCAAATGTTATATTTTTATGAATCAATCACTGCAACAGTTCTCCTCCATGTTTATGGTGGCTAAAGTAATCAACCCTTCATCCGTCCATCCGTCCATCCATCGACTGTTATTATTCAATTCTTCATTACCCAGTAAATGTCAATATCTGGCAACAACAGAGGCGTCATTCAGGAAATGAAACACACTGTGATCTTAATGACTGCAAACACACAACAGAGCGACTGTCGTCATGTGAATCCAGACCACACACACCTCAATGAAACAGACACACACAATGTGAGAAACGTTCAACTCACCCGCATCCTTTGAACAGTAAACATCTGTTCTGTCTTTTGTGTGTGTGTGTGTGTACCTGTATGACCAGCGGCTGTAAGCGGGCTGAGAAGAGCTCTTCACCGTTTCCATGTCGAGTGTGTGTGAGTGTGTGTCTGGGTTTCGGGCGTCTCTACCTGTGTGCAGGTCATGTGAGATCACACACATGACAGCCACAGGTGAGCCCACAGGGCTGCTGCTGGTTACTATGGCAACAACACCCCACAGACGCCCTTTGAAAAGTAGGATGCTACGGAGCGTTTGGTGTGCGGGGGGAACCGAGAGACCTCTGAAGTGTGAAACCTTCACCACGTGAAACCCACAAGTTTAAAGCTATTACACACACGTCTGCTAACATTCTCAGCTAACATTCTCAGAACGTTCTCTCAAAGTTATAAACAAACGTTCTTCCAGTAACATTAACAGAACATTCGTTCAAAGTTATCCAGTCTTTAATAATGTTCTCAAAATGTTAGCGCAAAAACATTATTTAAACATCATTCATGGAACTTTTTCTGAAACATTTAGTTCGTCTTACTATTAGTTTTAGAATGTTCAGAGAACATTCAAAAGTAACATTCTCAAAATGTTTGCAAAATGATAAAATGGAATGTTCCCTTAACGTTTGTAAAAATGTTTTTGCGCTAACGTTTTGAGAATATCATTTAAGACCAGATAACTTAATAAATGTTCTATTAAAGTTACTGGAAGAACCATTGTTCATAATTTTAAGAGAACATTGCCAGAACAATCCCTGTTATATGGGTTCCTCTTTATCTCAGTGTGAATGTGTTCATGTTTTGTTTTTACAGTTTAATGGTCTTTTTGAACTAAAGAGGAAGTTTTGAGGAACTTCGGAAACTTTTATTTTAAAAAAGAAGGAAAGTTTGTTCTTGTAAACGCAATGAACCCTTTGAATAGGTAGTGAAAATGCCGTGTAAATCGGTTTGGCAACCAACCATCTGCTATGTAAATTATTATAAATGTAAACACAAACCGCAATCGCCTCATCTGTAGCGTGTCATTTCCTCTCGTGGCTCTGATAATGATGCCAATCTCAGGCTGTGCTGTACTTCCACATTCATCTAATGGCCACCGTAATTGCACCATAATGACACACTGAGACACATTCATCAGGTCTGTGAGTGCATGGACCATTTTCTGGTTTTGCCAGCTGCGTTCATTAAGGAGATCTAGGAGACACATACGTGCAAACACACAAATAAACATGCCAACATGAATGCAAATCCAAACCTAATATATTCAGTGTCAGTGCTGTTGCTTATAATAAACCACAAGAAATCACCATTCTCCCACCATTCTGAATAGACAACTAAACAAAATAACATGTAATTTACTAGAGCTTCTGACAAAATGTTAATGCTGCACTTTCACTATTTAAAACATATTTATCCAATCAAAAATAGGATTTTGAAAATATTCATCTAATCCGAGAGACCTTCAAGAAAATTTACAGACTAAATTAGGAGTCAAACACACAGCAGAAGCCAAAATGGAGGCTGTATGTTAAACAAATGCTGCAGATAAATCCGAACCACTTCCTGTCCTTGTGCATCAGATGAAACCTCACAGAATTCCAGCTCACGGCATCATGGGAAAGGAAGGAGTGTGGTTCTGATAGGATTGTGTTTAGAGGACAAAACATACACAATGAAACTGAGAGCAGATGTCGAAAGAGATCTTAGTCTTGCCAACATACTCGACTCCGGACAGAGTCTTTCATCCTCACCGCTGTCAGAACAGATTCATCCACAACACTGATTATAATGACAGACTGACTAATTAATCACTCCCTGCATATGACCAGTATTAACAACAGAACACTAACGAACAAAAGAACTAGAGAATTTGTCCAACGGAACAGAATGCAATGTTCTAAAAATCAATAAAAGTATCAGTATATTAATACATTTTAAAATATAAATAACTTAATTTCTATACAGTACTTAATATCTATACGATATTTTAAGTTATAAAAATAAATCAAATATTGTGTAGATTTTAATAGATTAGCTCTATTAATCACAGCTCATGGAAGCATATTCAACTATATTTGGGTCATTGATGAATAAAGTTTTAAAAAGTTTATGTAAAAAAGATAATGGAGATATAATTAATTTTTAAGTTTTTTTAAGATGTTAACAATGAGATTATGTGTTTTTTTTATAATCAATTGACACTGCTTTTGTTATTTTTTACAAGATGGACAAAATTTGTCACGAAAAAAGTCATTTGGTTTAACCAAAATTCCGGTTTTACCGAATGACACTTTTGGTAATACCGAATTTCGATAATTTCAAACAATGCTAACAGGCTGATATCTAGCTAGAGAGCTAGTTTGATTGCTAGCTAGCTAGCAAACATTTTAGATTTAGTACAAGTTTTTAAAATTTTACAACATTTTCCATGTTTTATAGCGGTTGTACCGAATGACCTGATGTTTCGGGACATGCGTATGAGCAAGTGAAAACATGAATTTTTCAAATAGTTAAGCGAGAGTTAGTTAATTTGCTTCATGATCATGTGGTCCTGCAGGTCTTGGAATTATGTCACATCCTGTCACATGATATTGACCGCATGACTTGATCCAAAATGATCCCTTTATATTGGTTACTCCGAATGACATCAATGAAATTCATTTTTCCGGACATTCTTTCTCATAACAAAGTTATAAAACTTCTACACATAATTTTAATACCATTTTGTACTATGTTGATATATGATGTTATAAAATCATGCCCGAATAAAAATTAATACATTTATTACATTTTAAGATATCTTAATTACAAATGAAATGGCTGTATTGGCCTTTGGACGGTTAAACCGAATGAACTTTAGACGCTTCAAAATCTTTAAAATACCTTTATATGTAGCAAAATATATTAAGGGCCCTTGGACAAAAAAAAATTACCCGACACATCATTGACCCATTTATAGAAACATTTCTATAGGCAAATCAGTCAATTTACCTTTAAAAAAATCAAAATTAGAAAATCAACTATATATTCAATAAAAGAAAATGAAGCCCACTTTTGTAATGTGATATTCTTTTCATAACAATTGAGCGATTTTCACCCTCAAATTTTAATTATTTAAAATTATGATGTCATATTTGGACACAATGGTTTTTTTATTATTATTTAAATCAGTGCAAATGTATAGAATCACAACAAATACTATATTGCATACTTTACAATTAAAAAAATAAATCATTATTTTGGCATTACAATAATTAGAAGGGGGTTAATTGTCAAAAATCTTAATGATGTGACTATAAGTTTAAAATTTCTTTTAGCTATATTATGATGTCATGTCAGTATAGTAATGACGTACAAATTACATCACATGACTTTATCAGAAACGTGAAACCACTGGATATTTGTAACGGTCGGTAACGAATTAGATCCATTAATTCACGCGGCTGTTGGATTGATCAAATTCATAAAGATAATTTAATCAGCGAGGCGTTTGCTGTGATTTACAGACGAGTAGCTGAACCTCATATTTATTAATTTAAGACTGTAATGTTACACAGACATCGTGATGTTCATCTGTATTCCCTGCTATCATCATCCAGCTAACTGCTTCTCAACCGTTACACCCCATCAAATCCAGCTGAACGCGTTCATTCACATTCTCCTGCTTTATTTTCCCCTCTCTTTTGTTCATAATCCAGCTGTTTCATTTAGATTTTTTGTGTTTTGTTCAAAATCCGTGTGTTGTTTTGTGTTTTTAGCTTGATGGCTGATGTTACAGCACGTTCGAAACGCAACAGGACCCACCGAAAAAACACACCAAAGTTACGAAAGACAAGATTAATCACACATGCACGCGCACACAGCGGTCCCAAAACGGAGGTTACTTTTGGATCATTTCTAAGAATTGTTTCCATCGGTGTCTTACCTGCTGTAGTAACTCATGTTTATCCGCCGTTGCTATGGATTCCTCCGCTGCTGCCGCGTCGCGTCCCAGTGCGCAAAACCCGCAGCGGCCGAGACGAGCACGCGCCTGCGCCTGCGCACATGGTTACAATTCCTTTGGTTACAATCGCGCTTTTCCTCAAGGGGGCGCGTAATGACTCAGAAAATCCAGTCACAACTCAGCACGGTTGTTGTCTTATTGGAGATATTTGTATTATTCTTACAATCTATACATTAAAATGCTAGATATCTCATATTCGCATATGAATGATCACAAAAGACTGTGATTGGTTCATCATGAAAAGCGCTGTGAAAGGTAACATGCAGGGTATCAGCGCATAGTCGCCGCTGTCACGTGGCATTCCTTACCTTTTACAGCGATTTTCAAGATGGCCGCATCACAGTTGTTAGTGGTGAGTCTGCACAATAACTGGAATAATTTACTTCTGCTGAACACAAAACAAGATATTTTTTTAAAATATGGCTAACCAAACAGTTGATAAGCCCCAATGACTTCCATAGTATGGAAAAAAATACTTTTTGAATTAATTTTAGATCCTAATATCTCTACTAGATGGCAGTAGAGTCACTGCTGCACTCGTGATGCCACTCAAAGCATCTCTACCACAGTCAAACTACACTTGCTCTCATCTGGTTTAATGTTTGTTAAAAAACAAAACATTTTTTGTTGGCTGGTGAGAGAATCTGATAGAAATGTATGTGAACAGCCTCTAATGTGGCCTGTTAGCCTAGACAATGGCAAATTGGTCATTTCACCACTCAAAAACTGCTTTTAATGCCTTTTACATATCATGATGCACTTTAAGAAAACAGCTTTTTATATTTTGAGCACCTGTGTACACATATTGCTTGAAAAATAGCCCAAAATAGTGGCTCACCAGGGGTCTATGGCGTAGGTGTATTCTGAGTAATTCGGGTCAGTAAAATCTGGAGATCCACAACCTAGAAAATATGCGAGAAGACATGAAGGTGGACGAGGTTACCCTGAGAAAAACACAGCTGCTCATCCATCTGACCGCTGCATACATGAGATTATTTATACAGATCATCTCAACGAAACAGCCGAAAACCATCTGCAAACAAACACAATCTGACGCTGAATAGGAAACGCATCAAAGAACGAGACAACAAAACCTTTGGGAACATTATGATGCTTCCATTGCACATTGTCAGATTCATAAACATAATTAGTACAAAAATTGTTTTGTTGACGAATCAACTTTGACAGAAAGCAACAATTATAAACTTCATGTGTCATGTCTAGACATTTAGGAGACATGTTTTGCTCTAAATACACTGTTAAAAATATATTTTAATAAGTCATGGCAACATAATGTATGTTTTTCCACTACTTTAACTCTTCAAAATAATTGAATCAAAATCAGGTTCATTGGCCAAGCGTACTCACATGCAATTTGTTGTGGCGTTGGAAAATCCCACACAAAATACACATTTTATATATACACACATATGCTGATACACAAATACAGTTTATACACTCATACATTTTTACTCATAGATTTTTAGAGTGTACAATATACACAATTATATGTACAAGTTGTTATTTACATGGGTAAAATCAGACAGTGATGGTGCAAAGTTAATTTTTGCAATTCTTATTATTTTTAAAAGTTAAAAATAATAAGAATTGCAGATGGGTGGCATAAATAATTATAAAATTAACCATTTTAAACCTCTGTTTTCTAAGTTATACAAGATTGAACAACTTGATTTTTAAAGTACAGCTAATTTGATTGTACTTAATTTAAGACAGCGACTGAACTTGAGTTTTTAAGTAGGTGGAAAATAGGTTTTTGTCCCGCAGAATGCAGGGCTTTTTTATTGTAGCTGCATATTTCAAGAGGGAAAATCATTGCTTGAGTTCTTTAATTCAAACGTCTCTTCAGACAAGACGTCACACGTGTGATCTGTTCGCTGGCCTCGGGCTCTGATTCTGTTGATCGAGGGCAGTGTGTGGATTGATATGCTGGAAATACAGCAGTGAGTTTCTCAGCCCGGGTGCCAGAAAGTTGTTTTTAAATCACTGTGGATGGACGAGCGTGAAGTCTCCGCTGCTCTGTGGAAAAATACAGGGACAGCAAATCAGTGTTGTTTGTGCATCAGGAGCAGTTTGGAAAATGACCGGCACATGACAGCGTCCATGTGAGAGAGAAAGAGACAGAGAGATCCTGTCGACTCATTCAGTCTTGCCACTGTTAGGGGTTCCCGTCATGGAATCATTTTAGTGATTTAGTTTAAACTAATTCATTTTGTTTTAATTCATTTTTCATTCTAATTACATTTTATGAACATACTTCATATGTAAACATACTTTATCACTAAAGAACTTGAAATAACCCATTAAACATGAAAGTATCATGCAATAATTTAAGACATTTCTCCTTATATAGAAACTTTTTGGCTTTAAAAATCCAGCGTTAGAGTCAGTTCTGGGAGGTCACGTCAGTCAAGCTCGCATCAGCTGACTCCCAGATGACTCACATCTACCTATAGGAATACGACACCTATCACAGCATCCATATATAAGCTCCTCAGTATTATCAGCAGCTATTGCATTTCTCAGGAGCTAATTACCCTCCTCCATCCCCAGCTCCTCCTCTCGTCAATCAGGATTAGCCTTATGATTCCCAAGAAATCAGACTAATTCTTGAAATATGTGAACATGTTAAATGATTGACATTAATGATATCTGCATATGTTGGTTCTGTTCTGTTTACCCTTGGGGGGGTTATTGCTGCTTTCCATGCTCATGCTAGGCTGCATGGATGCGCAGGGAGTTCTTGCCCAGAACAGAACCATACCGCCAATACAAACTCTATGCAATTATCAATCATATTTGACGATAGTGGTCCTGACAGAATTAAGTTAAGAACCCTAGAGTTGTATATAGAAGCACTGATCCTTTTTTTCAAAGAGTGTGAGGTTTGATTGAGTGATTTAGTGATGCTGCTGTCTTTAAGATATGTTTGTATTACAAGTTTTCTCAAATGATATGTTTAAATATGCAAATAAGGCATTATCTAATTAAATATGCACTCATTTGCATTCACTGGAACAAGTTAATCTTCAGTTGACATATTAAAGATAAGGGATTCTTTTCTTTTGCATATCTCTTTTTATCACAACCAGAAAATACTGCCAACAGCTAACATTTCTAGAAGACATTACTTTTGAAAGTTCTCTGAACGTAATGCTTAAGAAACATTTTTTTTTCTTGGCTGTGCAAATGTTTAGGGAATGTTCCATTTTATCATTTTGCAAACATTATGTGAATGTTACTTTTGAATGTTCTCTGAACATTCTAAACCATTTAAAAATGTCAAATTAATACATTTCAGGAAAAAATAAACATTCCATGAATGATGTATAAATAATGTTTTTGTGCTAACATTTTGAGAATGTTATTAAAGACCGGATAACTTCTATTAACGTTACTAGAAGAACGTTTGTTCATAACTTTAAGAGAACCTTGCCAGAACATTCTGAGAACATTAGCTGAGTTGTTCCCTCTGGTGATCGTGAGCAGAAATCAAACAATCACACACTCATCATGGAGTTTCATGTATTTGCAGTGAACTGATGCTCCAGCTGTAACGTCTGCAGCTGCATGTATTTTCCTGTTCCTTGTTTTATTAGGACACTGGAGCAGAACAACAAGTGCAGAAACATCTGTACACATGTGGAGGAGATGCCCTGGGTGTTGACACAGATGGATACAAAACATGGATGTTCTTTAGCTCAACATAAAGACAATCACAGATACTGGAGCAAAACACACAGACAAACCTGCAGAAACATGCACCGAAACATTCTGAAAATATTATTTATTAATGAATCTGTGCTGTCTGCTAACGAAAAGATAGCAATAACTATTTTTATGTATAATATTATGAATATAACCCACTTCCATGCTAACAAAAATATGTTCTAAAACGTTTTGCTAATGTTCCCATTAAGTTATGAAAACCTTGAACATTCAAAACATCCAGTTTTTTAAATGTTTCAAAAATGTTTTTTCTTGGTTATACCAACATTTAGGGAACATTCCATTTTATCATTCTTCAAACATTATGGGAACGTTAGTTTTGAATGTTCTCTGAACTTTCTGAAACATTTAAAAACATTAGACGAACGTCCAACTGGATGAGAACCTTGAGAAAACCTTGCCAGAACGTTCTGAGAACGTTATCTGTTAGCTGGGTTACTGACAAACTAATCAATAATTCATAGATAAGCAGGACACTGAAAAATAACATTTTTCACTCAGAAGTTATTGTAAATTTCACAGTTAATTACAAAGAAATGATACAGTGAATACAACCTGAAATAGTATTTTCTTGTAAAACATATCTAAAAAATGCTCGGTCCAAGTTGGGTTGAAAATGGATCGTTTTGACCCAGCGGTTGGGTTAAATGTTTGCCCAATGTGCTGGGTAGTTTTATTTAACCCAACTATTGTTTAAAATGACTGTATTCCTGGCTTAAAATAAACCCAAATAGGTTGGAAATTAAAAATCAGACTCATAATTACTAGAGGAAACAATAATAATCAAAAGGTGAACATTTATTAATAATGTTTATTGTTTAATTATTATTCATTAAACTTTTCATTTATTAAACATATTAATAAATGACCATTTCCAATATACTTTGGGTTCATTTTAAGCAAGAAATACAGTCATTTTAAACAATAGTTTAGGCAAACAACAGGTTGGGCGAACATTTAACCCATTTAATGCTGGGTTAGTCCATTTTCAGCCCAACTTGGGTTGTTTTAAACCCAGCATTTTTTAAGTGTTCTCCAGTAATCTTTATTTACAACTTTGAAAAATCTGTTTTTACAGTGTAATGGTAAAATGCTGATGAAATGATACACATCATGTGGACGTCTGTGAGAAGTTTGACCATTCTTTGCCCAGAAATCATGTGTGTTTGAGATCGTTTCCTATCAGCACTTGTTTGTCTCATGTCCGTTTGTGAAATATCTCTCACAGGTGAGACGCAGTGTGTTTGTGCACATTTCCTCCAGGATTTTCAGTGTGTCATGAAAATACCTTCACATTTAATCAGATAATCAGTTTGTTTTCCATTTCCAGCAGCAGAAATCAGTGTAATGAAGGTCACGCATCAGATATTTGGGTATTTAAGGAGCATCTGAAAGTGTTGCACACATAATTATCAGATTGTTCTGCTCCACTGATGTCTTTATAGTCGTCACGGCGGTTATGTAACGGCTTATGTAACATGTTTAGGGTGTCTTTTGAGGGGTGTTTTGGTCTGATGGTCACAGACGGACGCTCCTGCCGTTAACAAAACCTCATTAAGCATCTGTGTGATGAATCACCATGCGAAGCTCGTCACCGTCTTCAAGAGCCCATGAAGTCTGACAGAATCATCAACCCAAACGGTCACAGACAGCAGGGGAAAACCATGCAAATGCAGTAAAAATAATGTAATCTGGTCTTGAATTACACTGCCAAAAGTCTCAAAACAGTTTAAGCTTCAAACAAAACAAACAAACAAACAAAACAAAAAAACTGCCAATGGAGTCAGAAAAATAATCTTCTTTTCCCCTTTGACCACACTGCCAGATATTTGTTCTTATTTTAAGCTTAAATTCACCTAATTTTGATTAATTTCTTCTGTAAATAAGACTTAATATCTTCAGTCATTTTTCTTCTCCAGTAAATGTATCTTGATTTAAGAATGTTTAGATATTTGTGCTGGAAAACAAGACAAAAACACAGAGGAAGAACATCATTTTTTGCAGTGCATGAATGAAGTTCTCATGTTCTCTGAACATCCAAAAAGGTCCAGATTAAAAAAAAAAAAAACAATGGCTATATGAACGTTAAGGGAACATTCCATTTTATCATTTTGCAAACATAGAAACTTTATTTTTGAAAGTTTCTGAACATTCTGAAACAAGTTGTAACATTTAAAAAATGTTTGATGAATGTCCAACTAAAATGTTTCAGGAAAACAAATGATATACAAATGTGCTAACATTTTGAGAACATTATTAAAGTCCGGGTAACTTTGAACAAACGATCTGTTAACATTACTGGAAGAACGTTTGTTCATAACTTTGAGAGAACCTTGCCAGAACGTTCTGAGAACGTTCCCTGTTAGCTGGGAACTTGGTGGCATATTTTGCACGGGCAAACACAAATCTTCTGGATGTTTGGATGACTGAATGTCCAGTAATAATCAAACTGGACAGTAAAAACAGCGCCTGCACAGCGGGAATGTTGCTGTTCACATTCCATACTGTCCTGCAAACACACACTTACTGATTCAATCAAGCATCACATCAAAAACAAAGATCATACTGAGAAGAGAAAAAAAAAAACGATGCTCTTCTTCAGTATTTTTGACTTGTTTTCCAGTACAAATATCTAAACATCCTTAAAGGATTAGTTCACTTATTTCCTGATAATTTACTCACCCACATGTCATCCAAGATGTTTATGTCTTTCTTTCTTCAGTCGAAAAGAAATGAAGGTTTTTAACCACAAATGCTCGTCTTGCACTGCTCTGCGATGCGCCACACATTACGTAATCAAGGTCACGCCCAACGTAGGCAGAAGTACCGATCCAGTGTCAAAGTGAACATGCAAAGACTAAGTCAAACAGCCTTTACAAAAAAAAAGGTTAAACAACGATGTTGGATGATTTTGGAAGTTTTTCGCCTACGTCACGCATGACCTTTCCAACGTGATTACGTAATGCGTGGCGCATCACAGAGCAGTGCAAGATGAGCATTTGTGGTTAAAAAGTATATACATTTTTATTTATTTTTTAGAAAATGGCCGATGGTTTCTCTAGATAAGACTCTTATTCCTCGTCTGGGATCATGTAGAGCTCTTTGAAGCTGCACTGAAACTGACATTTGGACCTTCAACCCGTTGAACCCCAGTGAAGTCCACTATATGGAGAAAAATCCTGGAATGTTTTCCTCAAAAACCTTCATTTCTTTTCCACTGAAGAAAGAAAGACAAACATCTTGGATGACATGGGGGCGAGTAAATTATCAGTAAATTTTAATTCTTGAGTGAACTAATCCTTTAAATCAATACATTACTTGAGAAGCAAAGTGACTGGAGATATTAAGTCTTGTTTACTGAAAAATGTATCAGAATTAAGTGAGTTTTTGCTAAAAACAAGACTACCTAACTCTAATCCTAATCCTAAAACAAAAACTTAATATCTGAGGTCATTTTGCTTTTCCAGTAACTGTATCTTGATTTAAGAATGTTTAGATAGCGGTACATTTTTTGCAGTGTGTATCATTGCTGAAGTGCCAGAGGACTGAACTGATATGGCTCATGTTACATTTTTAACAGTTTTTTGACAGAAAATGTTGGCTAGAGAAAGTGGGAATGGGATCAAGACACATTACAGGCCAGTTCAAACATGTCTGGACGATGTGTGCAAACCACCAGCTCCATCACAAAAACACATTATTTTCCTCATATTCTCCATTGTTCAGCTCCTCTCTTCCCAGTCTGTCAGTAACGCTCTGTTTAGTTCCTGTTTCTATGAAGCCCCTCCTTCTGAGAAGCACAGTGTGCTCTGATTGGTCGGCTGGAGCAGTGTGTTGTGATTGGTCAAGCGCTTTGAGCGTGTTTGGGAAATGACCCTTATCATAACCGTGAATTTCAACACACTACTAACTAACTCAACCAGGCCCCGCCCCTTTATTCTGCGTATGAATTATTTAAATGAGGAATATTGTGACATGTTCGTTCCTGGAAGAAAACTCAAGACTACAATGGAGGCGTTTCAGGGAGTTCAGAAACAGTGAATAAATAAAATCACCATATTCCAAAGTAAAAATTACTCGCACCATCTGGTCTTTTATAATAATGATTAAAAAAAAACGCTTTTCAATCAACAGCACTAAAAATGCTTTTCTCAAATCCTGCTGATTTCAGCCCGACATATGTAAGTATCTAAAGGGTAAATCATTTGTCTAGTGTTTGTTTTAGTAAATAATGTCAGGACTCCAGTTGAAGATTGACCTCATTACAAAGATTGACTTTACAAAATGACCCACAAATCTTTGACTTCATTTTCTGTAAGAACTCAAGAAAAATGTGCAGAATAAAGGGTGTTGAGACGAGTGCATACCTGTGCAGTGAGATCAACACGTTCACGTTCACACTCATATAAAGCGTGTCAGTGGTGTGATTGATGGTTCTTCACAGTAAAAGCAGCAGCATTAGAACAGAATGTACTAGAACCTCGAACAGACTGATGATGATATTGTGGTTATTAGTGAAACTTAGAACATTACAGTATAGAGAGAGAAGGGTCATCCGACTCTGTTCCAATAACCAAGTGCACTGCCTACCTAGAGAGCACTTAACGCATCATATACTCTTAAAAATAAAGTTCTGTATTGGCATTAATGGTTCCATGAAGAATCTTTTCATTGCACAAAAGGTTCTTTCTAGTGGAACAAGGTTCTTTAGATTATTAAAATGTTCCTCACATTAAGAAAAAAAATGTTTTTTTAAAGAACTGATCACTGCAAAACCTATTTTTAGGCACTGCTGTTCACAAAAAAATTATTTTTGTTGCCTTCTAAGATACTTTCTAAGGCAGCACTGCAACTATCCTTTATATAAGACAATATGGAATGTTTTGCTAACGTTCCCATTAAGTTATGAAAACTTTTTTTCTAAATGTTCTCTGAATGTTTTAATAATGTTTTCTCTTGGTTATGCGAACATTAAGGCAACATTCCATTTTGCAAACATTATGTGAAGAATGTTACTTTTGAATGTTCTCTGAAACAAGTAACATTTAAAAATTAACATTTGATGAACGATGTATAAATAACGTTTTTAAACTAAGAACATCATTAAAGACCTATGAAGTCCCCCACATGACATGCAGGAAAAAAATAGTTAATCGTGCGCACGATTTACTTTTTCGTCATGTGTGGGGATCCGTAAAGACCAGATAATGTTGAACTAACATTAAATTAATGTTACTGGAAGAACATTAGTTCATAATTTTGCCAGAACATTTTTCACTACTATGGAAAAATAAATCCAATAACTAACTATGTAAATATATAATTAGTTAAATCTCATTAAACGTTCTCAGAACTTTAGCTAACGTTCTCTCAAAGTTATAAACATTCTTCCAGCAATGTTAATAGAACATTTGTTCAAAGTTATGGAGTCTTTAATAATGTTCTCAAAACATTAGCACAAAAACATTATTAATGCTTTTTCAGAAACGTTTTAGTTGGACGTTCATCTAACGATTTTTAAATGTTACTTGTTTCAGAACATTCAGAGAACATTTTAATAATGTTTGTTCCCTCAATGATCACATAACCAAGAAAATAAAACTTTTTAAAAATGTTCAGAGAGCATTTCAAAAACTTAATGGGAACGTTAGCAAAACGTTCTTAGAATATATTTTTGTCACACGCAGAGCACAAGTATGACACAAGCAGTTGCTGCCTGTAGAGTGATCCAAATCAGCCCTGAGGCTCGTTCTCAGTTCAGACTACCTTCCATGCCATTGAAGAAAATCTAATTTACAACAAGGCATGTCAGTCCGCTGTCTGTGCTCAAGATCTATTTCTGCTATGTGGGTCACTTGCTAATGTAACTGCCCATCCAAAAATACCTGCAGTATGCTGTACACTGACCCTTACACTAACCTGAACAGACCTTTCTGAAATGGATGTCATTGTTCACATTTGGAATAGCATACTACTGTACTATTATTTTTGCAGTATGTATTCTGTGCAGTGTTGAAAACTTGCATGACATGCATTTGCCAAAATGTGCAGTATGCAAAGAGAGCACACTGCATTAAACACTGTATCCCATAATGCAATGCACCAAACGTCACCTTGCATTTCAAGGAGTCAATAAAATCCGTGAGAAAGCTATCTGTTGGCATGATTTAAATTCTGCCGTTTTTGCATTCGATCTTGCAGAAGCTTTGCATTCACCTCGTTCTGGATGAGTGTGTTTGATTTCGCTTGAGGACATGCACATGTATTCACATGAGTGAAGCTGGCAAGGATATCTGTTCACTCACAGATGTGCAAAGTCATCTGAATTCACTTGGCAGTGTGTAAATGTCCGTCTATTAACAGACTAAAATGTTCAACAATTAAGAAAAGATTGCAAAAACCTTGTGATTTATGAATATGGCACCACTATTGCACTCCCAGAAGCTGCTGATGAGACTCAACATGGATAAAATGCTGTGCAGAGTAACAAACTAAAAAACGAATAAAAGTAGAAATCAAGTGCTTATTGGCATGATACATTGTCTACAATACTGCAAAAGCATCTAAAAAATAAAACAGAAAAAAATGCAGGTACCCCAGCTAACAAAAATTTGTACTAAGAACCCTTTGCTAACATTCCGAAAAAAAAAGTTACGAAAACTTTATTTCTGAATGTTCTCTTTGTTTTTTCTCGGTTATATGAACGTTAAGGGAACATTCCATTTAAACATTTTGCAAAGATTATAGGAATGTTACATTTGAATGTTCTCTGAACATTCTGAAACAGAGTAACATTTAGACGAACTAAAACATTTCAGAAAAAATGAACGATGTATAAATAATGTTTTTGTGCTAGCATTTTGATAACATTATTAAAGGTAGGGTAGGCAATTTCGGAGAGGCTAGCAATATAGCAAGCTAGCTTTAAAAGCATACCCTCCCTTCAGAGCGTCTCCAAAGCCACGCCTCCTCCAAAACACATGAACGCGCACAGCCAGAGTAGAGTCTGCAAAGTGTCACGAGAGACGGCGTTAAATTACCTCATGTCTCAAAGCACATAATGACCGTAAACAACTTACAAAGCTCTAGTTGTACCACCTGACTGCTGCAGATTCATTTCGGCATTGATAGTGTTAACATAAAAACGCATAAATCTGAGTCTGAGGACGTGAACAGCTCTGGGTAGAACATCACAGGTTGCCATCTCGTAATTACGGTTATGAACGTAGCATAATCTCGGTGTTTTGGTTCACGAAGAACTGTAAAATGGCTGCTGTTTGTTTGTGGCACTCAGTGACTGTCTGTCTACAACTCTGCATCAAATATATGGAACGTGCTGATGACGTGATGTCTGTGCAGACGTAGCAAATACATAGGTTGACAGGCAGGTAGGACATCCTATTACATTCAGACCGAATGCAATGATTAGATGAACATTTCTTAGTCTTGAGACTTCCACCTTTTTTAAAATATTTGGACCACTTTTATTATTGATTGCAAAGAAAGTTTTAACCAGTATACAAAAAGTGTTTATGAAAAACATTGCCTACCCTACCTTTAAAGACCAGATAACTTTGAACGAACGTTCTATTAATGTTACTGGAAGAATGTTTGTTTATAACTTTGAGAGAAGCTTGCCAGAACGTTCTGAGAAAGTTCCCTGTTAGCTGGGACTGTAATAAAAATAAAAATGAGGACATTATAGTTATGTATAAAATAAACTAAAAATCAAATAATACAATAAATAATTAAAGCAAAGTTAAATAAAAAGCAATGTTACATAAAATAAGATAAAAAACGAAATACGAGGTCGGATAAAATAAAATAAAATAAAATAAAATAAAGCCGTGACAGAACAAAAACACCCCAAACAGCCTCGAGGACCAGCACGATCTCACGTTCACACTCGTGTAGCCCCTCACAATGACCTTCTCTGGAAGAGACCCCCGTCCATTACTGTGTGTTGTTGGTGTAATTTGATGCTCGTGGAGGGTTTGCCATCACATGGTGGAAATTTCCACGCGCTCCTCCCAGTAAAACGGGTTTGATCTCGAGGAGCGACGCCAGTTTCTCTTCATCCTGCGAGATTTGCGCTGATTCCTTCAGGATCCAGGTGGGTTCATACACACACAGACACACATTTATTACCAAAATGAAAGTGAAAGATTGATGATGTTGCACCTTTGCAACATCACTAGTCCGTTTAGGCAAGATCAATTTAAAAGCATCACTGGATGTAAAAGAAACGGCTCTGAATTGTTTTTAATTCATAGAATGAGCACTTTAAAGATTATATTAATGTTTAAAAAAATTGTTTCTAGGCTACTAACGACAAAAGTAACGTTTCCGTGTAATATTTTGCGCAAATCACCTACTTAAGTTACCGAGGCTGTTTCCATAGGCGCTTGCAAACGTTAAAGCAACACGTTTTAAACATTATAGATCGTATTTGAACTATCCGTTTCCGGAAAAAAACCCCACTGTGCTTTAAACGTGTGTTTTGAATATTTTGACGAACAGTATTGTGTTGGTTTCACGCACACAAAGCGGTTGTTTGGCGCGCGCAGAGCTCGTGCATCAGTCAATCAAACCTGCAGCAGCATTAAAGCATGCACACAAAAGCTCAGTTAAGTGTTTAACAGCATAAAATGTTTTATACATAATTTTACGACGTTTGTGTCAGGAATAAACGTTTGTTTGATGCATCTCGTTGTTTGTGCATGTGCGCAATGAGGAAGCAGCATCTAAACTGGAGCTTTAGATGAGGAACCTATGTATTTGTTTCCAGAGAAAAATATTGTTCTTATTCCACCTATTAATTTTTATGCTGATGAGTATTTATGAGCAGTTTTTTTAAGCAAGTCCACTATCTTGTTTGCAAACTACGTTTAAACACTAAACTGGTAAAGTAAGAATGCAAAAGAGTGATAATGAGTGATCTTAGGACTCCATGTGCTGCAGTTGTATTGAGTTTATGCTAATCCAGAACATTCTGTAATGTGTGATCCGCCCACCCAATACTCATTCACACACATGCATTGCTCTTCCACAGTGATTGGACCTTTAATAATTAATGAGCACAACGAATTTCTGGCATTGCATGTATTTTACACTTTAACACCTAATGAAAACTCTTCAGTTGCATAATAGGTTCATTGTGTTTGCTAGTTTGATTTTCTTTTTAGCGCAACATGTGATGCAAACCATGTTTTAACAGGACAGAACATCATGGACCAGTTATGACTAACATAGGTGTGTTTGTTGTCATCATCTTGAAAGGTTTTGGACCTTTAGATGGCAAAAAAAAAAAAAACAGTTTATGATCATCAAAGAACTGACTATGCAATATATCCATCAAGTAGTGATATTTCTGAACTTTTTGGACGTTACGCCAGTTTGTTTGAGGCCCAGCATAGTACGATTGGTGAAAGTAAATGTTCACTTACACAATTTAAACGGTGACTGTTCAATGTCATGATTCTGTGAACCATAGTAACCTGTTTGTTAGGTTTCGGTCAGAGATGAAGGATAGCTGATAATCATTTCAGATAATGTACACAAAATGTAACGCTGTGAGATGCTTATATCACATTCTGAACGACTGTATTTTCCAGAAAATTAGTCACACATGACTGTGAGTCACACACCCACACACACAAAAACACAGGTAAGTTGCATCAGATTACATTTAGAAATAATGTAAAATACTGTTCAGTAAAACTAAACATTACAAACACTATAAATGTGTATTTTATTTCCCCTCCACAACAAATTCTTTGCATTTGACGCATTCAGAACAGAAATTAAAAATATATGTATAAAACAAACATAAATAATCATGGCATTCATTATAAACAACATTTAATATAAACACCAAGCCTAAACGAATTTGTTTAAAGCAAAACTGAAACTACTGGGGTCTTGGAAATGCAAACAAACTACAACTTAAAATCCAATTGTGTTTGTCAGCGTTGTTTTAGTTTTTATCATTTTTATCATTTAGCTTTTTTTTAAAATATATTTTTAGTTTTTATGTTAATTTTAGTTTAATTTATCATTTCATTATGTGTTTTGTCATTTAAGTTTATTTCTATTTCAGTTTTAGATTTATTTATGCAATAATTTTAGTGTCCCAACTTAAACTTTGCACGTTTTGCTTGCTTGACATTAATTGCGTAATATAAGTCGCCTTGGAATCTTGCAGCACTTTTCAGATGATAAAATCTAATTTTATTCCAGAAAATACGGTAATTTATCACAACAATCACAATGTAGTTGCATTTATTGAAAATTTAAATAATAAATGGTTTATTGTCATGGCAGTCATTGGGTTCAGTATTTTTCCAATAATGAAAGCGGTTCACAATAATAGCTGGTTCTTGGACCCAACTGTAATTTTGGCGCAAACTCAAAGACCGAAATAACCTCAGAGAACAAACACAATGTTCCTGTCATACTGGGCCAGATCAGAAACGCACAGAACTTCACCTTTCCAATGTCGACTAATTGGCAGCTTAAAATGGACGTTATGATCAAATTTAATGTTTATGATAATTCTGATCATAAGGTGTTGTTATGACACATGACTGCCCATGGAAAAACTCACCACAACCCTACAGTGTTCTGGTTGGTTGCCAGGACGTTAATATATGGTTATTTAGTGGTTGTTAGCACAATGCTAGGGTGTTCTGGGTGGTTCCCAGGTGATTTCTTACTGCTTTGCATGAAAAGAGTCGATCCTCACAATATGGTTTGGTTCTGCATGGAAAAAATCACTTAGTAAAGTAACATTTCACTCCCCTCAACAAGCGGAAGTTGAATACTTTTATAATGTGAACAGTGTGCTCGATTCTTTCTCAACTTATGTAAAGAATCGGGTTTCTGTCATCATTCAGCCTCATCTTTCGTTATTTTCAGCGCGAGCAGCTCAGGTCAGTTCATTATGTGTTCTGCTCTGTTCGTCACTGATGTCACAAGCTATGAGCAAATCGATAGACTGATAAGATGTTGGGCAGAGGGATGAAACCAAGGACATGACAACTAGAAAATAGACTTTTGAAACTCTTTGTCAGGTTTTTATACTTGCCATTCATTTTATATTTGGAGAGCAGTTTTTGTAAAGGTCAAGCACCAAAGGTCTGTAACGATATATTTTCTTTTTCTTTCTTTTTTTCTTCCATTTTGCTGGTTGATAATCCATTGCAGTCCAGAGACTGTATGATTAAAAAGATGTGAAAATTGGCACACAATTTGGAGTCTTTATCTGAAACCGTCTAGCACCACCAACAGCTCAAATTTGCACTAACATTTATATTTATATTGCCTGAACCTTGTGATTTAGGATTGTAATGCTTTTTCATCTGATTTTGAGTTCATTGATAATGGTGGTCTAACTTTTAAGACAACTACATTTTTCGTTATTTTGAAGTTTGTCAAAAACATATTAAAAAAGTCAAATTTATTTACTGTTTTTCACAATACACATTGTTTTAAAGCAGCTTTACAGAAAACCGTGATGTTAATGTTTCAGTATCTTAATATACTCATGCCTTACAGTCCAGAGCTCAACGCTAAGGATTTTGACATTCTTTTATTGTGTGTATTTTTCTGTTGAAGCACAAGACGCGAAAGAGAACTCAATTCAGTATTCGCACGCTTGTGAGTACTGAACTGAGTTTTTTTTTCATGGATTATCCCTGAATTTGTCTAATCGGGCAAAAGTTGGTCATTCATTTTTGATAATCCAATCGTTAGCATGTAAAGCATCAACACATTTATTTAGGATTTGTGACACTGGACCACAAAACCAGTCATAAGTAGCACGGGTATATTTGTAGCAATAGCCAACAATACATTGTATGGGTCAAAATTCCACAGTGATCCAAAATCATTAGGATAGTAAGTAAAGATCATGTTCCATGATGATATTTAGTAAATTTCCTACTGTAAATATATAAAAAAATATTTTTGTGAGTGGATATGCATTGCTGAGGACTTCATTTGGACAACTTTAAAGGCGATTTTCTCCAATATTTTGACTTTTTTTGCACTCTCAGATTCCAAATTTTCAAATAGTTGTATCTTGGCCAAATGTTGTCGTATCCTAACAAACCATACACCCTTATGATTGGTTTTGTGGTCAAGGTTCATATTTGTGTTGAATCATAACTGGGGCTGTGTCCGAAATCAAATACTCTCTTGAGTACTTATGTTGAATAAGTACTTTCTTTATGACTGCTAAAAAAAGTATGTTCTATATTGAATGTGTGGAGTATGAATGTAATCAGGACTTATTAAATTCATTCACCTTGTTGTCATCATCATGTGACCTGCCAGCGTCGGTTACATCACGTCACTGCCATTGGCAAATCAATAAATATTGATTAAATTAATATAATGTCAAAAATACAAGTACGAGATTCAGGTTTCAGATTTTATGGAGTAAAGGTGAAGCACTGGTGGAGGTTCCTGCCGTCTGTCTCTCTGCTGGTTGAGATATTTGTGTAATGTAATCTAGAGCCGTACGCAGGGTCGGGCTGGATAATCTTAGAGCTGAAGGAGAACATGAGTCCTGCTGCAAGAGCTCGGTGAAATAATAGCACTGAGACCGTGTAGGTTCATTGCGCAGGTTTGAGAACTGAATCTCACAGATAAAAATCATATGTTGCTTGGGACAGTTTGTCCTGTTTTTGCTTGGTGGTTTCGGGCGGGAGTGTGGAATGTTGCTTCCCAGTGTGGCATCTCTCGCATCATTCCTCTGTTTCCATGGCAACTTTGTTTCTATTGCATGGTGCTCTGAGATAGTGTGTCCCAGAAGCCACCAGGAGTGTTCAGGGCCGTGTTTCCCAACACTATTCCAGGAAGCACATCAGCAGTACACAATTTGGATGTCTCCCTTATCTGACTCGTCTATTTCGGGTCTTGGAGTCTCTACTAACGAGCCCAGGAGTGGAATCAGATGTGTCTGATGGACCTTTTTCACATTTCAGGGTTATCAGAAGTGGAAGCCGTCATAAGTTATGTTTACATCACCCTGTTTTTATGCGCATTTTAAAGTATCGCATCAGAAACCAGTGATTTCAAAATTTCGGGAAAAAATCCCTTAATTTGCAAAAAAGTTTTTACACTCGCTTGAGGTGGTTATTGACTTGAGCGAAAAAAAATGTAATGCGAATAATGGGAGATTAAACCGCATTTGCTGAATAAATTCTGACGTAGCGAACATTAAACCCACGTGACTAATCGGCTGTTTCCGCTGATGGTGTATTATTTACTGTTGGTTACTAGCTTACCAATACCACCTTCATCTGCTCGAACAACTTGATGGACATGCACCTAATTCGCATTTGTTTTTGTTTTTTCTTTTTGCGAACTTTGAAAAGATTCGCGTCACGTTTGGGTGGAAACCCAGCTATTGTTGGGCGAACTTCTGTAGAGGTGAATGGAAACACGCAATCTCATTTGCCCCAAATGCAAAAGAAGTAAATCAACAATAGCATTATTACATAAGACTTTTCAAAAGAGTAAAAAAAATGGATTTTGTTGGTCAGAGAAGAAAAAGATGTCAAAGTGCCGTCACTCCATCAGCTGTTGTATTAGAAACAAGCAGTAGCATTGACTAGTTTTCTAAAATTGAGTGCCAAGGTAATATAATATAAATTACAGTGTTATAAATCTACATTAATTTTATTAAAAATGAAAATATTAAAAAAAAATCTTTGCTAGATTTACAAAAAGCTCCATTAGAAAGAGTTTGAAGACTGTGCTGTTGGTGTGCCTCCAGAAACAAGGTTGGAAACACTGGTTTAGAGTACATTTTTGTTGGTGATAAGAAATGGTGTCTAAATATGGGTTAATTTTTGGGGTGCTGGGAGAAGTGGTTATTTCAGACTCTGTCAAAGTGTTGGTTTGTTTGAGGGCACGATATTTGGATTTATTTTGCATTTTTCCCCTGTAAAGTTAAAAGAAAATTAGCAAGTTTTTATTATTACATTATAATCCTGAGCGTGATGTTGAGGTGTTGTGTTTCTGTGGAGCGTTGTGTGTTTGACCCTTGAGCCGGAGCTGCTGATTGGCTGGTGGTGTTGAGAGTGTTGAAGTGTCTCCGTATAAGGAAAGGCCTCTCGGCACAGGAAGACTCTTTCTCCTTGAGATTGGAGCACCTGCATCAAGAGAGTAAGAATTGACTTTTTACTATGACTAGTCAATATGTGACGACATTCAGACGCAGTTGATTGATTATTGGACTCTTACTTGTGGTTGAATCAGGTGAATGCCAATAATTTGTCCTTTTTTTTGTGGGTAGCAAAGTGCATCATATTGGATGGTTGGTTTACCGGCTGTTAAAAGACTAATTCTACACTGGAAAAATTTGGTGCAAGAAACAATTTTCGCTCAGAAATTGCTAGTAAATTTCACAAACAATTACAAAGAAAATGGAAGTAACATTGAATTAAACTTGAAGTAGGAAAAAAGTAGAAAATTCTTATTAAACGTACTCCAGTAGGCTAATCTTTACAACTTTTATGTATATTGGTGGTCAGTATTTTAATGGATTTTTTAATGGCCAATATTGATATCTAGAGATCTAGAGTGCTGGTATCTGATATATCTAGAACTACATTACAAAATATGGTTTGTTTTACACAATATTTACTAACTTCACCATTAACTGTAGATGTAGCACGTCTTTTAATCTTTTAAGTGGCCGATACCTGCCTGTAGTCAATCTGGTTGTGGCTTCAGAGTTTCTGATCCGAGTTGAGTGAAGTTTCTGTTCATCTCTGAGTTTTTGATCAATGACCCCTCAATGTGTGGGTCTGTATGTGTGTTTGCACATGCCATCAGTAGCGAATGCAGACTGGCGGCTGCTGGTTGGCGTCCCAGAGTGAGTCTTCAATATCTGCGTCCGTGAGGACGAGCGACCCCAGATTCTTGCCCCAGTGCAAACAGAAGTTGATGCAACGCATCGCCTTATCTCAAACTCATTTCTGGAAGCCTGTGTGCCCTTCAGTGACGCAGGTGGAGGGGAGAGGGGGGGCGGAGCTTCACGTGTAGTACTTGACAATTAGAGCGTCCTGATTGGCTGACGTGGGCCCTCCCAATGCTCTTTAAAGCTGCCACTCACCTCCAGGGCTAAAAACGAAGCTCATCCTTGTTCTGTCAGCACATCAAGTGTCCAGCGTCTGACCGGCTCTCATTGTGAGTAACCAGACCACCATTAATAGACTATAACTGGGTTAAAGTCAGAGGAGATCTGTTAAAAGTGTGTGTTTTTGCATTTGGTTGCTCATTGCTAGGGTTTTATGGTGTGTGTGTGTGTGTGTGGTCTGTGTCAGCTCCAGTGTCAGCTAGTTGAAGAATGCACAAACACAGACATTCTCTTTGAAGAGCGAGTGTTTCTCGTGTCGTAAAATGCTCAGGTCAACTCCAGCTGCTTGGAGAAATTCGCCAGAACAGCTTGTCAACAACTACACTGAGAAAAAAATTAGTGTAGAAACAATTTTCACTCAGAAATTTCTAGTAAATTTCACATTTAATTACAAAGAAATGACAGTTAATTGAATTATGGAAGTCAATTTTGAAATAGAAAGACTGAAATAGAATAAAAAAACATAAACATAAAAAACATTAAAAAAAAAACCATTAAAAAAATAAACATCATTTTTTTTTTACAGTGTAAGCCAATTTAAAGCCACTCCACACAGGTTTCACTTGGACTGCATGTTAACAGTCTGGTTTAAATGGTTTTAGTTTACTTGCTGCTTATTTTGTTGTTACTTCAAAATGCTGCTGAAGATCTAGAGGAGATGCATGAGATTATGGGAGAAACATCTGAGGTTTCCATTTGTTCTCTTTTTTAATTTCTTTGCTGTCAAGGACAAACAATTGCGGAATGTCATCTTCTGTTGTTCTAGTTCTGCTTCAGGTTGTAAATCTAAAAGAGTTTTATTGTGTTGAGATGCAAATAAAGTTGTGTGTTATGAGACTGTCAGATCTCTGTGATTTTAAGGAGTGGTTGTGTTGCAGTAGTTTTGTTTAGGGTCTGTTGGGCTTTCTCACTGGTTAGGCTGGTTTTACAAGAGTAGAGTTTGTTATTCTTGACAGCTGAAGTTACATGAAAAGTATTTAAATGCTTAGTTTAGACTATAGGGATTAGGGAACTAAAATTGTCTATCATGGTATGAGTAATTTTAAATCATGGCAATGTTATTTACATTACTGTTTATTCGTTTAGCAGAAGCTTTTATCCAGATCGACTTACAAATGAGGAATATGTTAATATACGAATATGTTATTATCTGGCAATGCCTATTTTTGACAATCCAGTAATTGAAATTCTTTACAAACAAAAGGTGCTTCATTAATTCAATCGATTGTTTTTATTTGGAACTCTGTGAATACAAAGTATCAGATTATTCATATGAAATGAATGAATAAAAACAGCTTCATGATATGAAACTCAAAACAGTCAAACTAAGGGTGTGTTCACACTTGGCATGTCTGGTTCAATTAAAATGAACCCTGGTGCGACTGCTCTGTTAGTGCGGTTCATTTGAACGAGTGAGCGCTGCCATCCGAACCCTAGTGTGCACCAAACAAGCAGACCGAGACTGTAAAAAAAAAAAGGGTCTTGGTCCGCTTCCAAACGAACACTGTTACGTTTCAAATGATATATGAACACAACACGGACCAAAGACATGTAAACGAACCAAAAACAGGAAGATGAGACCCTAAAAGGTTCGGTGATAAAAATGCCAATTTGAATGCTAAGTGGACCAGGACTAAATGTTTTTTTTTTTTTTGGTCCGGACCAAACAAACCAAGTGAACCGAACTACAAGTGTGAACACACCCTAAGATTATAAAACTGACAGTTCAGACGCTTAATTTCTGATTGGATGAGCTGCTTTGTTGTAAAATGCAGATCAACACACTCCTGTGATGCTTATTCTGTATTAATGCACCGAGTCGCAACCTCAGCTAACAAAAATATATTTTAAGAACGTTTTGCTAACGTTCCCATTAGGTTATGAAAACGTTGTTTCTGAATATTCTTTGAACAGTTCTCTTGGTTATGCAAACATTAAGGGAGCATTCCATTTTATTGTTCTTCAAACATTATGGGAATGTTACATTTGAATGTTCTCTGAACGTTCTGAAACAAGTAGCAACATTTAAAATACATTAGATGAGCGTGCAACTAAAACGTTTCAGAAAAATCGAGTTTTGAGAACATTATTAGAGGATTAGTTCACTTTGAAATGAAAATTACCCCAAGCTTTACTCACCCTCAAGCCATCCTAGGTGTATTTGACCTTCTTCTCTCTGATGAACACAATCTGAGTTATATTAATAAATATCAAGATGCGTCCAAGCTATATAAAATGGCAATGGGAATAAAACGGGACCAACAAGTATGAAGCTGTATCCAAAGAAAGTGTATCCATCCATAAACGTACTCCACACAGCTCTGGGGAGTTAATAAAGGCCTTCTGAAGTGAAGCGGTGCATTTGTGTAAGAAAAATATCCATATTTAATATGTTTTAAAGTAAAATAATTAGCTTCCACCAGAACTTCTTCTGTATTCAACTCATGAAGAAAGCGTAATGCCTCTTGCAGTTCAAAACGCTTACGCTCGTCCTACGCCTTCCGTATTCAACTTACATGACGTCAGTTACGCTTTCTTCTTAAGTTGAATACAGAAGGTGGTCTGGCGGAAGCTAGTTATGTTACTCCATAACTTGTTAAATATGGATATTTTTCTTACACAAATGCATCGCTTTGCTTCAGAGGGCCTTTATTAACCCTCCAGAGCCGTGTGGAGTACGTTTATGATGGATGGATGCACTTTCTTGAGCTTCATACTTGTTGGTCCCATTCACTGCCATTATAAAGCTTGGATGCGTCAGGATATTTATTAATATAACTCTGATTGTGTTCATCAGAAAGAATAGTCATATACACCTAGGATGGCTTGAGGGTGAGTAAAGCTTGGGCTAATTTTCATTTCTGAGTGAACTAATCTTTTAAAGACGAGGTAACTTTGAATAAACATTCTATTAACGGTACTTGAAGAAAGTTTGCTCATAACATTGAGAGAACCTTGCCAGAACGTTCTGAGAACGTTCCCTGTTGGCTCGTCAGCCATAAACAATGATAGTTGGAATAATGAAGTAAATTACATTGCAGAAGTGTTTATTCTGATTTTTGCTGTTGCCAATGTTTTATAAAAGCATTAAGCCACTGTATATGTCTTGCGGTGCAGCGCAGTTCACATTAAAAACTGTTTACTCAATGTAAAACTGTTCTCATGTGTGAATCCAGCAAACGTACCACATCTGTGTGCAAGAGAAGCTTCCCAGCACTGTAAGCTGGAATGAGACCTGTGGAATATTTTCAGCTTTCCATGAGTCTATAGTTCTCAGTCTCTCTGGCCACATTTATGAATCGTATCAATGAGGGCTTTGTGTTGGTGGGATTGTGGGTAATTGGGTGCAAGAATGGTTTGGCTGTGTTTTGGCTCATCAGAGTCTTATGTAATGCTCTCCGTCTCATTGGAAATGGTTTTTAGAACGGTTTGTGCCTAACATGGGCTGGAAATAGCTGACCTGAGGCCAGTGAGTGTTGTGCGCTCATAACAGGTGTGTGCTGGACTGGCGCTAAACGCGGCTGATTCCAGAGCTCATGCGTCATGGAGCGGATCAGACGCACAGATACACGAGTCCTCAACCCAAACATTGAACAAACATATCCTTTATGTGGACCTGGAGCAAAACACTGAGAACTACAGCAACACTCAACAGGGAATAAATCCTGAATCGAGCAACAGTGACGCGTGCGATTGCAGTGATAAAACATCACTGAGCTAGTGGGTAAAGATCTGAGCTGCTAACTAAAGACTGTAGGTTCAAACCCGCCAACAGGCCAATTTGTGTACTGCTATTATTGTGCGTTTTTCCAGGATTATTGTGCCTGTAGCAAAACTAGAATTTGGCAAAGAACGTATCTATCCATATCCACTATTGTGTCCATAAAAATGGCAAAATGAACCAAATGTATGGGTTTATTTAGATTCATTCATCATAGATTCATTATTTAGTTCATTTTAAAAGAAAATATACATATTTTGCAGTCTTTTTTCTGATTGATAAATGTTGTGTTGTTTGTTGAATCAGTCTGTGAAGCTGATATGTCAATAAATTTAAATCCAACCTTGAAACTGTTGGAAAAAAAAAACATCAGGATGTGTTTTACCGTGGTGAAACTGGAATAGGTCAGATTTGTGTTGTGTTGAGTTTATAGGGATTGATTTGTCACAAGTTCAGGGATTCAGTCAATACATTTGGCTCTGAATGTTGTTATATTGACAGGATCGGTTCATGGTCACTTGTCATAAACTAAGGAATAGTTAACCTGCCAGAGTTTAGGCACATTTACTCATTCTTTATGACTTAAAATGTCATAATTAAGTCATGGGAATGATGTAGTGATCTTATATTTGAGCTTCTTCCCAGCTAACATTCTCAGAACGTTCTGCCAAAGTTCTCTCAAAGTTAAGAACAAACGTTCTTCCAGTAACATTAATAGAACGTTTGTTCAAATTTATCTGGTCTAATAATGTTCTCAAAACGTTAGCACAAAAACATTATTTATATATCGTTATTTATAAAAAACTGTTCAGAGAACATTCAAAAATAACATTTTCTTAAATAACTTAATGGGAACGTTAGCAAAACGTATTTGGAACATATTTTTGTTAGCCAGATTTTTGATGTAGATTCCAGCTCTAACCAATCTTCTCCGGTTGTGTTTCCAGTTCTTTTCCCGGAGACTAAATCCTTCCTCACGGCTGTAGACATGGACCGTATGGAGCTGAAGAACGTGAGCACGGAGGCGGACGATGAGAGCAGCGTGGATGATCGTTACACAGAACCCATCGATTCAGAGAAAGCCACTATCAACAGGTCAGAGTCGCTGTCGTGTGTGTTTAACCCTGACGCTGTTTAATGTCCAGATGTAGGACATTCTGACACACAGTCTGATAGGAAATGATGACAATATGTGGACAAACTCATGAAACGGCAAAGAAATGAGAACCTGTGAAATGCTTTAACACGGTGAATGAAATCACGTGTTTGTGTTTTCGATTACAGCCAGTTTCTGGATGAAGACGACGCAGAGAGTCAGAAGTTTCTCACCAATGGCATGATGAAGAAGAAGAAATATGAGGAATATCATGAAGAATATGTAATATTCTATTTCTGAAACACATTAGCATATTCATACTCTCTCTTGAGCTGTGGATTAACCCTCTCTCACCCTCTTTCGCAGCACCCGGGTCACGCGTCATTTGGGATGTCTGTCTTTAACCTCAGTAATGCCATCATGGGCAGTGGAATTCTGGGACTGTCCTTCGCCATGGCCAACACCGGCATCATACTGTTTATGTGAGTCTGTGTTCCCTGTGATCTGAAAAGTGGGAGGGACCGTGTAATGGAATTTATCAGCTTGGCTCATGAATATTAATTAGGTGATGGAAATTCAGCCAATCCTGATGGAGTTACTGAAATGCAGATGTTAGAAAAGTGCTAGTTATATATGTATATATATATATATATATATATGTGTGTGTGTATATACATATATATATATATATATGTGTGTATATATATATATATATATAAATATATATATATATATCTAATGTGGTACTTCCAGAAACCCTTTAGAGGATCTTATCAAAGCATGTGCTGGCGAACACAGTGTCGGGACAGCAGGATTTCTCAGGGCCAGAGCTGGTGTCTGTGACATGCTACACCGCACACATCACAAATGAACTATATGGCTATATTTAGCTCAACGGCTCACGTCTGCTGTTCACTGAGGGGTTAAAGCATATGTGTGTGTGACTGACAGCAGTCAGCTGTGAGCGGCTGCAGTCCTACTGACCCGCCACAGCAGGAGGAAACGACGGACACACACCTTTAGCACTAACGGTCACCTGAGCGGCGTTCGGTCAGCGCTCGACCCGCATCTCTCATTCATTCTCTGCTGCATAGTCAGGCGGTTATTTCTGTTCGGTGAGCCGCAGGAGGCTGGTGTCGAGTGACCCAACCATTAACCAGTTCTGAAGATTCATCTTGTCTACAGCTACAGCTGAGAGTGAATTAGATGTGACAGTAGTTTTACAGCGCGTTGATGAAAATAGACTGCAAGAAAAGCCTGACCAACATAACCTGCTGGTTACCAAAGTTATCTGATCTTTAATAAGGTCTTAATAAGTCTTTAATAAGTCTCAAAACATTAGCACAAAAACATTATACTTTTTTTTTTAAATACTAAAATATGGCATATTTTTTCTTTAGTTGGACGTTTGTCTAACGTTTTTTTTTAAATGTTACTACTTTTTTTAGAATGTTCAGAGAACTTTCAAAAGTTACATTCACATAATGTTTGAAAAATTATAAAACGGAATGTTTCCTTAACGTTCATATAACCAAGAAAAAACATTTTAAAACAGGCAACATTCAGAAATAATAATAAGAATGTTATTAATCTATATATCTATGTAATAATCAATAATCTATCTATTCTGTTTTTAATTTATATATAATACCAAGTGATTTTAATCGTATTTTGACCACTGAACTATAGGAAATGCCCGGTTTCCATTTTAGAAATCTGCTCACCTTATTTTGAGAGGACCGTTAGCATTGGCTCATTAGCATTAGCACTGGCTCTCTGCATTTAGAAACCTTTCAAAAATAAACCTCATTTAATGCCGCAGCATGTTACTTGACAGGCGATATAAGATGATCCCAAATGTGTTGAAGAAGCTCTGACTTACATAAGTCTTTTAGAGCATTGCACAACAACATGTGATCTTACAGAAGAGATATGTATGGATGAAGTTTTCAAATACTGCAGTAAAGACATTTACAGTCATTCCCCATAACCAGATTTTTATCTGGTCCACATTGCAGCTTATTTCAGACAGGAACCGCCCACTTAGACAGGAAGAGACTATGTAAAGTGGCCAATACCCAGCTAACAAAAATGTGTTCAAAGAACCTTTTGATAATGTTCCCCGCACATGACATGCAAGTTCCCTCGATTTGCTAAATCATGCACGTGATTTACCATTTCATTCCCTCGATTTACTAAATTGTGCGCACGTTTAACTATTTCGTTCCTTCGATTTGCTAAATCGAGCACGCGATTTACTATTTCATTCCCTTGATTTGCTAAATCATGCACCCGATTTAACTATTTTTGTTCCCTCAATTTGTGCTCATGATTTAGCCTATTATTTTTTTTTCCTACATGTCATGTGAGGGGCTCCGTAATGTTCCCAATGTTCAAAACATTTTTTTTTCAAACGTTAGGGGAACGTTTCTCTTAGCATTCCATTTTATCATTCTTTAAACATTATGTGAATGTTACTTTTGAATGTTCTCTGAACATTCTAAAACAAGTAGTAACATTTAAAAAATGTTTGACGAACATCCAACTAAAAAGTTGTATAAATAATGTTTTTGTGCTTATGTTTTGAGAACATTATTAAAGACCAGATAACTTTTATGAACTTTACTGGAAGAGCGTTTGCTCATAACTTTGAGAGAATCTTGCCAGAACGTTCTCTGTTAGCTGTTTTACTCAAGGTTACAGGAAGAGTTTCTGACTTTTCTCAATGTTTTTCTAGAATCCTCCTGCTGGGAGTTGCTATCCTGTCGCTGTACTCCGTTCACCTGTTACTCGTGACGGCCAAAGAAGGAGGTGAGTTTGTCGAGAGATTGCAAACACACACATTTATATATGAAACATGCAGTCGATGCTATAATATCCTCCGGCTGCAGGATCACTGATCTACGAGAAGCTTGGAGAAAGAGCGTTTGGGTGGCCGGGGAAAATGGCAGCATTTGGATCTATAACTCTGCAGAACATAGGAGGTAAAGTTGTTATATTTAAAGAGGATCTATTATGCTTTTTTCCATTTTTATCTTTCTTTAGTGTGTAATGTTGCTGTTTGAGCATGAAAAAGTTCCAGCAGGAGTTATTCTCTATATCAGTGTCACTGTTTCTAGTAAAGCCAAAAAACACAATCAAGACTTGGTAAAAGGGATGAGTGCATGAGTGAAATGACATTAACGTGTTTTCTTTGTCTTCAGCCATGTCCAGCTACCTGTTCATAGTCAAATACGAGCTGCCAGAGGTGATACGGGCTTTCCTTGGGCTGGAGGAGAGCTCTGGGTAAGTTGTCATGTGTCTCAGTTCGTGTCTATATAACAGCAGATGAAAGCGTAATGATGATAATCCTCCTGTTCTTGTGCAGCGAATGGTACCTGAACGGGAATTATGTGGTGGTGTTGGTGTCCATCGGCATCATTCTCCCGCTGTCCATGCTGAAAAACCTCGGTAAGACTGTTTTAGGTGTCAGAGAGCTTGTGTTTGTGTTTGTGATGTCGGGAAGTGTGTATCTCACTCAGATCTCGTCTCACAGGGTATCTTGGCTACACCAGCGGCTTCTCTCTGTCCTGTATGGTGTTCTTCCTGGGCGTGGTGCGTTTACTGAGAAGCCCGACACTCTTTTACTCTTTAATATGAACTTTTATCAGCATGGTGGAGTGTTTTATGTGGTATTACAACATTTGTACCTGTGCATTGTTTCGTAACACTCTCTTGTATGTTGCTTTTGTTTCTCAGCTGATCTATAAGAAGACGATCCTCCCCTGCCCTCTTCCGTTCTTCTACCAGCACGAGTCGAACATGAGTATAAACGGCTCGGACGCTCTGGGTCTGTACGCGCTGCAGAACGCCTCGGCACTGGCGTATATCTCTGAAGGGGCGGTGAACGGACCTCATCTGGATCCTCACGCAGCGGCCCACGACATCCACAGCGCGGTTGAGTTCATGCCACACCCCGATGACCACGAGGACATGTGCACACCCAAATACTTTGTGTTCAATTCACAGGTTTGTAGGATGTGATGATTGAGCTTGTCAGACTAGTGCATGTTCAGAAGATACTGTGAGTGTGTGTATGTGTGAGTGTGTGTGAAAAGAGCTTCATGGTGTTCATTATTTTTGTCTTTCAGACTGCTTACACCATTCCCATCCTCGCCTTTGCATTCGTGTGTCATCCTGAAGTTCTGCCCATCTACAGTGAACTCAAAGAGTGAGGAAAAACACACATTAAAAAACAGCTAATATTGAATCACGTTGTATCTTCCTACCCAGAACCTCTCAGATCTTATATGAGCTGTTTCTGTTGTCGTCCACTGCAGTCGCTCTCGGAAGAAGATGCAGAGGGTGTCAAACCTGTCCATCTTAGCTATGCTGGTGATGTATCTGCTCTCCGCCCTGTTCGGCTACCTGACGTTTTATGGTGCGTAACAAACACTCTTCTCAAACACACCTTAAACACTCTTACGCCATCAAACATTCCAGTCGAGATGTTACTTGTTACCATAACACACTCTCTCTCTCTCTCTCTCTCTCTCTCTCTCAGATCATGTCGAGGCAGAGCTGCTTCACACCTTCACAAAGGTCTACAAGTTTGATACGTGGCTTCTGATGGTGCGTTTGGCAGTGCTAACGGCAGTAACGCTCACCGTTCCCATTGTGCTGTTCCCTGTGAGTACCAAAACACACTCTCTGCATGCAAAACATGCCTTTGATGCCATTTTAATGCTTTTTTATTTATTAATATCCTCCTGTTGGGGCCTGCAGCGCTGTAAACATCCACCAGAGGGCCCTGCTCTCTTAAGAACAATAGCTCAGAAATTAAAAACAGTGCACCGATATAAAAAATGTGTCCCAATAATGGGTAATTATTTAAACTAATGTGTGTGTGTGTATATATATATATATAGTTTTATATACAAGAAATGTAAATATTGTATTAGAATATATATATATTTAGACTATAATTATTAGTATTATATATTTAATGTTGTATAATATATACATTTCTATATATATAAACTTTATAATTATAATTATTATTATTATTTAAAAATATAATATATAATATTATTTAATTTATAACATTTAATGTATATACACACACATATATATGTGTGTATATATATATATAATTAACATATATACTATATATATTATTTTTTGGTAGCCTTGTCAATGCATAGTTTAGTGCTTATTTATTTTATTTCATTTATTTATTTTTTTCAACTATAGACTACAGATATGGATATGTTTCTGACATGTGACAGGAGAGGGCGTCTGAGAGCTGCTTTCTCTCTCTCTTTACAAGCCCCGCCCTCTTTCTCTCTCTCTCTCTCTCTCTCACTCACACACACAGTGAGGGCGGGGCGAGCGAAGGGAATGGAATATTACCTGATGCAGTGCAGTGACCTTGCAAAGAGTGCAGTTACAGCATCTGACCACTGGATGTAGTTTCGCTATAAACACACAGAACAGCTCGGATGAGGATTTCATTCAGGATTGAAGTATCTGGTTTTTCAGGTCTAGCTGGTATTATTTGATTGCTTTGTTTAAAATAGTATCTCAAAAGCTGCACAAAAATGAAACCTGCCTGTCACTACCGCCTCATGCTACACACTTGTATTTTTATTAGTAAAACAGCTTTAGCATCAAATAACATGCACACATGTGCAGTCGCTCAAGTGCAGGTCAGCTGAGGTCTGTGGTCTGGTTAGATGAGGTTTAGATCAGGGGTTGTAGAGTTTGTGAATGTGACATTTTGTGTTTCCAAGGAGTTCTTGGCCTTCAAGTTGCTCTTAAATGTCACAGCCTTTGTGGGAGGATTTCTTTTGTTTTGTCTGAGGACCACGGAGACCTTGAGTCAGACGCACAGACACCACTACTAACAGAAACAAGACGGACGGCCGATGTGAATGAGGCATAAACGTGTCTCATCATGGAGTCTAATGAGGTCAGAGCGATGATGCTGGAGCATTTTTTAAAACATTTTTATGTTTATACTTTCCTTTCTCCAAACCCTCCCTTCAAATACATAATAGCAAATCCAAATGTGCACAATGTTTGGAAGGCCACGGGTGTTTCTGATTGGCTAAAACATGCTCAGGCCTGTCAGACACTCCTCAGGACAGCTCCCATTCATGCTGCTCTTAAAAATCACATACAGTGCTTTGAATCAAGGCACATTAGTCACATGAGCAGTGACAGGTGTGCTGCTCTGTGTCCTTATAAAGGACCATGAGGCTGTTCAGCTCCAGTTTCACGTGTATCAAATGCTTGTTTCAATGAGCCCATGGATGCCCACATAGTCTCGCTTCTCCTGAGGAACATATCTGTAGATGGAGAGTTTGATTTACTGCACTTTCAATAAATCTGCAGAGTAAACTTTATTGTTAAAAAATACATATATAATTTTTTTTGGACATTTTTTACAATTACATTTATTGTTAAAAAATGTATATATATATATATGATTATAATATATTTTTAATTATACAATAGATGTTATTTTAAACATTTATTATTAAATGTGAATATATTTCCTTTCTTAATATAATATATTAAATATATTAAAATATTTAATTTTTTTAATTATTTTTACATACATTCATTGTTAAAAATTAATTATATACTTTTAAATATTTATTACTTTTAAATATGATAATATTATATTATAAATATATTATCATTTTTATTATAGAGTAGATGTTTTATTTTGAAGGATGTGTATATATATAATATATAATCACTTTTAATATATTAAATGATATAAAAATATTAATATATTAAATAGTGAATATATACATTAAATATATTTACAGTATTTAAATACTTACATTTTACACACATGTATTGTTAAAAACTAATATACTTTAAATATTTATTATTTTATAAATATGATTATATTATAAATGCATCAATCAATTAATACATAATTATATGAATAATCATTTTAATTATACAATAGATTTTTCACATGTATTATTAAGTGTGTATATATTCACTTTTTAATATATTAATATGAATATATTTAATATATTGAATTGTATAATCTACATATATGTTACAAAGTGAATATATACATTAAAATATATTTGCAATATTAAAATATTTACATTTTATAAACATATTACACACACGTTTATTGTTAAAACTAATATACTTTTAAACTTGTTTTAGATATGTCAAAATTATATTTAAAAATATATTAATAAATATATTATTTTTCAACTACACAATAGATGTTATTTTTAACTCATATTATTAAGTGTGTATATATTCATTTTAATGTTAATTTAAAAATATTAGCATTTTAAAATATTAATATACATTTTATTTATTTTTATTATATCTAACCTTGTTTATTGTTAAGTGTGTGTATATATTCATTTTCAATGTTAATACATTAAAAATTAGCATTTTAAAATATTTAATTATATCTAACTCTCTATGTTAGTTTATGCTTTGACCCTGTGATTATGCCGCTTGAGGTGCTCTGATTGACAAACGGCAGTATGATTGATGTGAGGTCAGTGCAGCCCGGGTTCAGAGGTCACGTCAGGGCCTATATGTGTCAGTGAGCTTCATCACATGATCACGGCTGGAGCTTCAGCTGTGTATCATAATTGACACCTGACTGAGAGTTACACTACAGCTCCATACAGCACGACCCTTACACTCCTAATATTGAGGTTTCAGCATTTCTCGGTGTGTGAAGTGGCGGCGCTGGTTCTCCACCAGAACCAACGGTGGGTGGGGGGTTGGAGGGTGGTTTGTGTTGTTCTGGTTTTGTGGCTGATGACTGATCTCTTGAGCTTACTCTGTGTTTGTGAGCTCAGGGACTATTTTCAGAGTCGTTTCTTTGAAACTAGCACGTTAAGCTGCTCATTTAAAGTAATTAAACAACACTGAGGCTGAAAATGTAGTTGTCTACACGACAAACAACAGGCACTGAAGCTATTTAGGGCCTATCGCTTCTTAGATTTCTTAGATTATAGTATTTTTAAAAAAGCAGAAATGGCCTATTTCTGCGGCACAAAAAACAGTGACTTCAGTATGACAGATCTGAACGTGTGTAAATATACACCACATACCACTATAATATATCTCTATATATACTATTATAACTAATAACACAAAATACTGTGTTGAAACCAGTGATTAAGAGCAGTATTTAATGATATACACTAAAGTTTGGGATTGGTAAGATTTTTAATGTTTCTGAAGGAAGTCTCTTCTGCTCACTAAAGCTGCATTCATTTGATCAAAATACAGTAAAAATAGTGAAATATTATTGTAATTTAAAACAACTGTTTTCTGTGTGAATATATAGTAAAGTGTAATTTATTCCTGTGATCAAAGCTGAATTTTCAGCATCATTACTCCACTCTTCAGTGTCACATGATCCTTCAGAAATCATTCTAATATGATGATTTTTGTCTCAAAAAAAAAAATGTTTAGGGGAAAGTTGTTACACCCTGTGTGAGCAAAGTCAGTAAGTTTTAGTCCAATGCGATAACATTAACTAGCATTTTCAGGGAAAAAGAAAATTGCAAGGGTTAAACAGAAGAGAAGTGAGCGTCCACTACTGTCTTAGTCCTTACGGTGACTCTCAGACAGCAGTCGAGCAGGAGGGTCACTGGGAAAATGTCACACGTTGGGTCCTGCGGTCAGCACAGGGCTCCAGACGCACTCGCCGGCAGATGCCGAATACTTTGAGCAGTCGGACGGGCAGCGAACAGAAATGTCGCACCCAGGTGACGGCTAGAAACCTCGGCTTTATGTAAGAGTCACAAAGCAGCGTCACTGTGTTAAGGACTTTCTGATCAGAGACGGTTATGCAACGCCATCGTGATTTTACCGACTGCGTCTGCTGTCTGATTCTGTAACGATGTGTTACTTTGAGAGTCTACAGACGAACCAACCTGTACTTATTAAACCATAACTGAGAACTCCATTAATCAATTTCCTCTCAGATTTTGCTACTAAAAAAATACTTAAATTATGTACATTATCCCTGTCTAGCATCATTTTTATTACAATAGCAATCACCCACATCATTATTTTTGCAGTTATAGTTCATATTTGCAGGTATATTTGCTACTTACATCCATACATTTATTTTTTTAAAAAAATTATAAAAATGTATATTTATTTATTTTTAAAGGATTTTATATTTTAAAAATTTGTATAATTAGTTTCACATTAATATATTACTAACTAATATATATTAATACACTATATTTTAATATGTATTTTATTTGTATTCATATTTTTAAATATTTTGTTACATTTTATATATACATGTATATATTAGAATTTATATTATATATAGTTTATATATATTTTGTATTTTTGTCTTTTTTGCACTATAATTTATACACTATATATTTTAATACACTTTAATTTTATATTCATATTTTTTTATATTTTGTTACATTTTATATGTATATTTTAGTATTTAGTTTTTTAAATTGTATTTTTGTCTTTTTTTTGCGCTATATATATTAATACACTATATATTTTAATAAACTTTATTTTATTTTATCCATATTTTTTATATTTTATTACATTTTATATATATATAAATATATATAAAAATGTTTTGTATTAATCTTAAAAGTGTTATATAGTTTGTATTTTTGTCTTTTTCTAGTAAAATTCATAAACTTTAATGAACCAAGATACATTTACTTGAGATTTTGAGTAAAGTCTTGTTTTTAGTCTGTAAGTCTTGTTTTCTGAAAAGAAAAAAAAAATCAAAATTAAGTGAATTTATGCATAAAACAAGAACAAATATTTGCCAATGGGGTCAGAAAAATATTCTTGTTTTCCCTTTGAATTAAGTTCATATTTCTGACCCCATTGGCAGATTCTTTTTTCTTGTTTTAAGTATAAACTCAATTAATTTTGCTTCTCAAGTAAATGTATCTTGCTTTAAGAATGTTTAGATATTTGCACTGGAAAACAAGACAAAAATACTGAGTAAAAAATCATTTTTTTTGCAGTGTAATTGCAACCTTACATCATACTGAGTTCATACTGAGATGCTGCCTTTCTGTGCCAGTCAGAAGCAGGTGTATTTACAGGAGGCTAAATTTAATTTAGTCAAATTTCAACAGTACTAGTGTATAGAAAAGCGTAACAAACTAAAAGTGATCCTTGTCAAACACTTCCTGCTTCCTGCTGCTGCTGGCTGATGCAACTCTACCACACGGTTACACTGTTAATCCGGCTCCGGCTCCGCCCACATGTGTGTGTGTGTGTGTGTGTGTGATGAACTTTGCCCCAGTGTGAGCTGGTTCTCATGCTCTGAGCGGATCAGTTTGGGTCCTGTGACCTGCGCTCAGATAATTCACTCACCTGCTCCGGGTCCATTCAGACTTCTGTGTGTGTGTTTGCAGCGCTCGAAGGAGTTCATAACAGTGATATTGGTTCTCAAAGAAATTCCATTAAATCTAAATAGAAAATCATGTTCATGTACGAAGTTGTTTTCTTTTCATTTGTTTGGAATCCTCTGTAAAGCTGCCGGACGGTTATTCTGGAACTCAATGTAGTTTGATTTGGCATCTCTGCAGCTTTAGCATTTCAAGATGCTAGATTCAGATACATATACATACAATAAATGTAAAAAATATATATCTAATTTATTAAAACTTTTTAATATATATTATTTTAATTTAACAATAAATGTGATACATTTATATATTTTTATATTATATCAATTATTTTTATTAATATAATACAAACATAATGTGCTTAGTGAACAATTTTATATATTTTTATATTATATTAATTATTTTTAAAGTGTTTTTTACATCTTTAAAGCTATATAAATGTGTTTATATCCCTTTTTGCTCATAGAAATTGTGTGGTTTGATTAAAAAAATGCGTGAATTAACGATTTGTTTGTTTGTTTGCAGATTCGTTCATCAGTCACCACGCTGTGTTTCGCAGAAAAAGAGTTCAGCTGGATACGACACTTCCTCATCGCTGCTGCCATACTGGCCTTCAACAACCTCCTGGTGATCTTCGTCCCCACCATCAGAGACATCTTCGGCTTCATCGGTCAGTAGTTTCTTCAGACAACACTTGTTAGTAGATGTGGCCTCTTTTCCCACTTAAGAGCAGAAGAAACTGTGACACACACATATAATGAGTCCTGCTCTTCCTCCTGTAGGTTCGTCTGCAGCCACCATGCTCATCTTCATCCTGCCGGCGGCGTTTTACCTGCGGCTGGTCAAGAGTTTACCGTTCAGATCTCCTCAGAAAATATCTGTAAGTACAGATTTATATATATATATATATATATATATATACATATTATATAAAATATAAAATCATCAATCAAATCCTGGTGGTTGGCATCTTCATATATTATATTATATTATATTATATTATCTACAGGCAGCCATTTTCCTGGTGGTTGGCGTCTTCTTCATGATCGGCAGTTTGTCTCTCATCACCTTGGACTGGATCCACAACCCGCCCGGCTCTAAAGGTGCTCACTAACCCATCATCAGTCGCCTGAAGCCGCTTCATCCCAGAGATCATCTCACAACATGGACCTTCAGTTCTCACTGAACTCTGCGCCTCTGCCTCTCTCTCCCTCTCAGCCCTCGTTTGTTGTTTTAAGTTCTCCTGTGTGTTTTCTCAGCACTCGGATCGCTGCGTTCGGGATTCTCAGATAGATGTGAAGGTGAATTCATTGAGGACATGGGCAGTCGGTCGGTCATTGTGACGTGAATGTGAAAGATGGAGAGAGAGAGTTGGGCAGCAGGGTTCATCATATAAGCACTTCTGGATTTTTATCAAGACATGCCAGTTTTCATAATCACGTTTGACTTCATTAGCTGACTTTATTGGTCACTGATAGTTAGTTTGTTGTGTTTTTTAAAAGAATAGTTCACTCAAAGATGAAATTTCAGTCATGTTTTTGTGAGGAAAAGCTGACAAAAAAGACTCGAAGGCAATTAAATGATGATAATCTTCATTTTTGAGTGAACTTTTTGTTAAATATTATTGTTTGAATCATATTTCCTCTTTGAGAGGGGGAAAAGGTCCAATTATCAAATTTTTGTACTAAAACGAAGAGGTTGCGCGAACAGTTGGTCCTCAAAAGTTCCGCTTTTTCCTCTCAAACTGCTGCATAAAACCAGATCCTCACAGCTGAACCAGTCATTGAGATTTTTTGACTCGATTCTCTTCATTTAGAGGATTTTAACGTCTTTAAGCTCAGTGAGTGAACTGAATGTTGGGTCTCATGAAGAATTTCTTGCACTCTCGATCTCCTTACGTGCTTTTTTCCATCACAACTACAGTTGAGATGATTGAACCGCCGTATGCCACGCCAAACGGGCAGTGCTGCGTTTTTATGAGAATCTGCAGAAGTTTGTGACTCATTAATTACAGTTAAGTCACGCGCAGGCCCTGACCTGACCTTAAGGGGACCTATTATGCTTTTTTACATGTTCACTTCATATTTCTTTAGTGTGTAATGTTGCTGTTTGAGCATGAAAACGCCTACATTGTTGTCTTGAGTATTTTTGCGAGAACGAACACGTCAAAATATACCTCATTTAAATAATTCATGGTTGAGTTAGTTAGTAGTGTGTTGAAACTGGCGGTTATGGTAAGGGACGGGACATTTCCCAAACACGCGAAGCGCTTGACCAATCACAACACACTGCTCCAGCCGACCAATCAGAGCACATTGTGCTTTTCAGAAGGAGGGGCTTCATAGAGACAGGAACTAAACAGAGCGTTACTGACAGACTGGGAAGAGAGGAGCTGCAATAATGGAGAATATGAAGAAAATAATGAACATTCAATCTAGTAGAGCACAAAAACAACATCAAGACTTTGTAAAAGAGCATAACAGGTCTTTTTTAACAGAACGTGATCCGTGAGCAAATCAGCTTGTACTGTCAACCCGAGATTGTGCCTTTGCTATCTGACTACACTGCCTTGCTGGAGAAAAACAACGGTTTACAGAAGCGAGACAGTGGTGTGCTGAAACAGGTTTCTGCGTGCGCCGGTTCAGCCAAAGTGGACGATATTTAAAGATCCTTTGGTGATCTACTTACTCATAAAGCAGATATTTCAAATGAAATGGTATGATATTTTTGCATGTTTTAAATCACAAACATGGTCTTTTTGGACATTGTATATGGTTTGTAAATAGTGTTTTTTCTTTGGGTCATTGATGGACGCTGGAAGGGACGAAACATCAGATGTTCACCAGTAGAGTTTTAGTATTATATTTTAGATGTTGGTGCCATCATGCCTTTTTCTTTTGTAAATTTGTAGAAAAGCCATTGTATTTCTATTGTTCCTTCTCCATGGTTTTTATGACTGAAAAATGGAGTTGCGTGTTTATTTTTATTTTTTGTATGTTACTTGATTAGTTTGCAGCCGAAATGGTACAGAGAGACTCACAGATGAACGTTTGGTCACATGTAACGCTTGAAAACCATCAGCAGTGTTTGTCTTCCACTGTTTACCTCTGTAAACCGCATATCAGATGTGTTGGTGAGAGCGAGTTATATATGTGTTTTAAAATCTACATGAAATTGGTAACACTTTACAATAAGGTTCCATTAGTTAAAGTTGATTTTGGAGGTAAAATGTGTTGCGAATGCCATTTCATGTCGACTTTAAGCGTGTTTACTACAGCTCTGTGCCTGTCACTTCCTTCAGGGAAAACTGTGATGATTAAAATTGTCTTTGAATGTACGAACTGTAACAGTTTACATGTATTTTGGTAATGTGAAATGAACTCAGTATCCCAGTATTTCTCTGGCTGTAGAGGAACAGAGGTGAAACCTCGTCCGCTCATAAACTGCCATCATAATCCACAGCCAATCGGCTGCGACCTCCTGCGGCTCGACCAATCGTGAGCTGCCACGTCACTGGAGGATTTTTGTATCACTGAAGCTGTTTCCATATTATGTAACATGAAAAATAAAGAAATGTGAAACGACGTCCTTCTTTGTGTTTTCACTGATGGACAAAGTGTTACCGTAGTTCTGCTGCCATGATGATGCGAAGAAAATATCAGTGATAAATTAATTATGCTAATGAGAACACAAATAATGTAATTCAACGCACTAAAGCATTCATAAATTAGTTATGGTACAAATAGTTAAATTTATATAATTACAATAGTGAGAACTGGGAGGAAATGTACTTTAATTATCATGAAAGTAAATAGCTAAATATGTATTATTTCTTAATTTTAACAGGATAATTATGATAATTATATAATTACAATAGTAAGAACTGGGGGGAAATTGGGGGGCAGTGCTTAATTATCATTCAAGTAACATAAAAACTATATTATGAAAACAAAATTATAGTCTTAAAAAAATATTCATTTTCTTTAAGCTAAATGTAATGTCTTATTTTTTATTTTGACAGTTTTCATGATTTTTACTCACATAATTGTACTTTTTTTTCTAAAATGTTTGATATAAATGGACAAGTTTTAAACATTAAATTATATCACTATAATTTTATTTAAAATATTTAAAGACTTTCTTCACAGTAGATTTTGTGTAACCGCATTTGATGCAATATAATGTTTTTATGTTTATACAATAAACTCAGCATCAGAAGACTTAAAAATGATGTCTAATGCCATTTATTAAATGTTTTTTGAGCACACAGAGGGTGTGTGTGTGTGTGTGTCATATTTCTGTAATTTCACACACAAACACTCCTTTAAACTGCAGGGCAATAAAAAGCTGATGTGTCATGTTCTTCAAACATACAACACTTGATCCGCACACACACACACACACACACACACGTGATCTCGAGCTCATGTTTAATGCAGCACTGTGAATGAATGTGTGTGTGTGTGTTCTCAGGATGCAGGTCACAGGCTCAGTGTGAATCATGTCAACAGCTGGTTACATAAGACCACCACACAAGCACATCTGGCCTCTCTGCTGCTCTTACAGTCTGTATCACTGTACATCAGTATGATGCTCATTTGAGTCAAAAAACACACTTAATATCCAGCAGTATTATCAGTTTAACTGCACTGACACCATCAGAGGAGAACAAACTGAACTGATCTGAGTAATGACTCTATTGTCTTTGCTGCTTTACAGCAGAATTTGAATTTGTCTGATATTTGATGAAGTTTCCATGATTCATTCTGTTATTTTCCTGTTTATAAGCTGCTTTTAAACAGTTTCTATTGTATAAAGCGCTGAATTGACTTGAGTCTGTGAATGTTTGTTGCATTTTTCATGAATGAACAGGAAGTCTTCTGTTTCAGATCAATTTATAATCTCTATAGTATTATCGGATGTTATTTTAGTATAACTGAGATACTATTATATAGTTTTTATCAATATTTTTCAATATATATATTTATACATTATATATTTCATTTTTATTGTAATTTTAGTTAAAGTTTTAGTAATTTTATTGTGTGTTTTTGTCATTTTTATTAGTTATTGTTTTATTTTAAATAGATCTATATCGATTTTTATTTCAGTTGTAGTTATTTTAGTACATCAAGTCAAACTAAATGAGAAATATTTCATTTGGCAATTAGCTGAAATAAAATAAGTTTAATTTTTTACTATATATTCCTTTATTTCAGTTAATGTTTATTTTATTTCAACTAACGGAAATGTTTTTATGGCTTTAGTTTTAGTTTAATTACTCTGGATTAATGCTTAGACTATACATTATTCATAATGAATATATATGAATATTATATTGTTTTTAATTGTTTTATATATATACACACATATACACACTACCAGTCAAAAGTTTGGAATCAGTAAGATTTTTAATGTTTTTAAAAGAAGTTTCGTCTGCTCACCAAGGCTGCATTTATTTAATTAAAAATACAGTAAAAACAGTAATATTGTGAAATACAATTACAATTTAAAATAACTGTTTTCTGTGTGAATATATTTTATAAAGTAATTTATTCCTGTGATCAAAGCTGAATTTTCAGCATCATTACTCCAGTCTTCAGTGTCACATGATCCTTCAGAAATCATTCTAATATGATGATCTGCTGCTCAAGAAACATTTATTGTGTACAATTGTACAAAATATTTGTGTACAATACTGTATTTTTAATTAAATAAATGCAGCCTTGGTGAGCAGACGAAACTTCTTTTAAAAACATTAAAAATCTTACCGATCCCAAACTATATATATATAAACTATATATATATATATATATATATATATAAACAATTAATATAAATTACTTAATATAATTTTATTAAATATATAATTTTATTTAAAATATTTGAAGAAATCTAATGTGAAATGTAATGATTTTTTTACATGCATGTAATGAAATCACTACACAATCAGTTTACAGAACAAGCAACTCGATGTCAGTGAAATCTACAGCTTTTTCTGCATTTTCTTTTGCCAAAACAAAACCCAGTCACAAGTGAAACTACATTTCAGAGTCTTTCTTCATGTACATTTGAGGAATGTGACTGGGTTAATCCGGCACACATTACACAATAAACATATTCAACACGCATAAACCTATGAACTCTGTGTTGTGGAGGCAGGTAAAAATGCATAATATTGAGTATGTAATAATCTGTGATGTGATCTGCCAGTCACATGAGACGCGTTTTAGTTCTTTAAAGAGGACTTGAGTGAAAACGTAAAGGAGTGCCAACTTTGGTTTGTTGAGAAGCTAAACATTAACCAGGTGGAAGAGAATGTGAGCGAGAAAGTTCTAGTAATGAAAAGAATGTCTGTTATTACGTCTTATAAGGCCTGATGGTGTTTTTTTACTGTACTGTTGATTAATAATAGGGTTTACTGCAGTACCACAGACTGAAAAAGCAGCAGGATTGTCTGTGGATCATAATAGCATTGTTCTTCATCACAGAAAAGATGCTCTTTTAAAGCTCAAACTCAGGAGAATGGAAATTCTGTGCGTTTCTAATGTCTCAGCATCACAACGGTGTGTAAAGTCAGCATTATGGAGCCCATAGAATCAAGTTTTGAGATATTGCTGACTTATAACGCACACACACATATGCATTTTTGTCCAATTAAATACTGTCTAGATTGGCAACGCCCTTGAACATTATCATTCCTCTGGGACGTCCTGCGAAACTTGTCTGAACAAGCAGCAGTGACCGCGATGAGCCTTTATGTCCCATGCCAACTTCATGTTTTAAGAGGACATGTCAACACAAGACAGGAAAGTGTGGCATTTCATGTTTAGAAGTCTCTGGAAGTAGCAATCACAGCGCTTTGTTTGATAAGTCCTATAATAAACGGAAGTAGCACCCAACCCTATGACCTGCAAAAGACATTGTTCACCTGTATTATCTTCACACAACACCTCTATTCATGCTATAATCATCATAAATGAAGCTGAAAAGAGATGCCGAGGTGATGCCTGATTAAAATATAACCACACCTGTCTGCCAGCATTTTTATTAGGCAAGTGAAATGGCATTTTTTCTCCAGTGGAATGAATGTGATCTGTGATAAGTTTGTTTGCTTTATTCCTGCAGTGAGTGAGTTGTGTTTTAATTATGCTAAAGGTGTTTGATGAGTCATTGTGGTGTGACTGGCACACATTAACTTTAAAAAAAATAAATAAATAAATAAAAAAAGCTCGATTTACAGCACAAACAAATCCCAGTCCACAGGGAATCTGGTGTAGATGTAGTGTTGAGAGCGATGAGGTCATGTGAGGATCGTGTTTCCTCCCTTGACAGGGCGTGTCAGAGAACATGTGTACACAAGCTCAAAGAAAATGACCATGACTACACTAAATAAACCCTTAGAGTGAGGATAAATGTTGAGATACGAGAGATATTTACAAAACAAAACTATCAATATCACACTAATTTTCCATATGGAAGCTTTTCAGACTGTGATGACGCGTTTCCACTGTTATTAACATCGTAAAAGTTATTTATATTTTCATTTTTAAAATTTAATGTGCAATAACATTGAATTAAACAAGAAATCGTTAAGTAGAAAGACTGAAATAGCATTTTCTTGTAAAAGGTATACTCCAATAATTTTTATTTTATTTACAGAGCCTATTTGAAAAGTCATTTTGTGTTTTATTATTTGCATTAAATAAAAAATAATAAAAAATGTTTTTTAATGAGATTTTCTTTCTATTGGAGCAAATGGGAATGCAAAAATATTTTTTTATGTAGTTTCCGTTCTCCACTATAGAAGTTTTACCGACTTCTGCTTCTAAGAACCACAGAAATGTGAAAAGGATCCATTGTTTGGCCTGCGGTGATATGAATAAATTCCTGTGTTTGATATGTAGGGCGTTTTTGTTTACGTTTGTACGACAAATATTTTTTGTACTGTGTTGTGTCGCCATTTGTAAAAATCTGCATCCTGAAACAAATAAGAATCAATAATCAATTATGAATAGTAATCAATGGAATCAGGTGACTAAATCAACCATTCACAATGACTAAGGTGATTTTGACCCCACAACATCAAGCTTGCACTGTCAGGCTCTCTCTCTCTCTCTCTCTCTCTCTCTCTCACACACCCTCTGCTTACAGATACGTAACTATGATCCATGTTTCTGACGCATGCTCTTAAACCAACATAAACAGTGCTTCACCTGGAGTAACAGCACAGGTCACGTGAGCAGCAGACGGCTGTGTCAGGTTGACTCAGGACCTTTTGAATGAAGCTGAATGTCATTTCAACTTGGATCTGTTTAATTACTACTTTGTACTTTGAGCTTCGTATTTGTAGTGGGTATTTAGGTAGTTTGCACACTATTTACACAGTAAATTTGATTTATTTATTTATTTATTTATTTTTGTTTGTTCTTGCTGGTGCAAAACTCAACCATGATGTGGTAACCTGTGATTGTTACCATAAAGGTTTATTGTTTTTTACTTGATTTAACCCATAAAAATTAATTTTGTTGGTATAAATTAATGCATTTAGGTTGATTCAGCAATATGAAATAATATTTTTGGCTTATCATTTTCAGGTTACCATTTTTTTCAGTGTACACACCTGCATCCACACCATGTTTGGGATTGGCAACCATATTTGAAACAAAAGCAGCAACAGGTCTTTCCAGTATTGTGGCATTGAAGTGTAATGGTTTATTTGGATGGTTATGACTAGATTTCTGAGAAAAGTGGAGATGAATGCAAGCTTCCAGGGGCGCGATTTAGAAGAAGTCCTGCATACGACACCAGAGAGAAGTCTGTCGTTTTTATCGGAAGATCCAAATTTAGGCCTATACAATTGTTTACTTTTAATAATTAAGTATATTAAAAATCAAGTACTTTTGTAGCCTACTTTTACTCAAGTAAAATTGAAATTAACTACTTAATACACTCTAAAAATGCTGGGTTCACCCTTTTGGGTTATTTTGTTTTATATATATTTTTTACCCAGGTGCTAAATAGTTTTTCTGTAACTCAGCTGCTGGGTCATTTTTACTGTCAATACAAATGATGAACACCCGCACTCCTACTCAGCACTGGGTCAATGTAACCCAAAGTTGGGTAGTCAAAGTGTTATGTACGAAAACTTCTTGAGGGGAAACTCCTGAATGAAATTAAGGTTTTTATTACTTTGTATTTCTATCAAATTATTACAAATAATAAAACGTCTGTAGTCTCACATTTTACCTTTTTTTGTTTAGGCTACATGTACTTTTACTGGAGTAAATTTTAAGGTATCTGTACTTTTACTTAAGTACTTGATTTGTGTACTTGTGTACAGCGCCATGACATTGTATGTAAGCGAAGCTGTGAGGGATAGACTTATTACTGTGTTTTCAAAATGGCCTCAAGTGAAAACAGTCCACCTTATGGCTCAAGTTTCTCCTTTAATGTAAGTTTTTGAGATGTTTTCTATGTTTCTTTTTAGGCATATTGCTTTTGTTATTTGTATGTTTTTTTTATGCTGTTTGTTATTTATTTATTTTTATTTTTGAGTACCCTGAAAAGCACTCTAAATAAAATGTATAATTAGCTATTATTAAGTCTGATCCCTTAGTAAAGTAAAAACACACCTCTCCTCAACAAGACCCGTGGTTTATGTCTTGCCATGTTCGTGATCTGTGACTATACACCTCTTTGAGTTTCTAACCTCTGATTAGAGAACCGTGTCAATAACTCACACCTGAGCTAGAGGGTTAAACCCCTCACTTGGCACCTGTGCATGAAATGCATGAATCAAACATCTAACAGTCAAATGCAAAATTGCATAAACGCATCTGCATGTTCGGAGTGTAATATTTGTTTGGGTTTGCGGTTAACGTGGAGGAACACAGCGTACTTTTACACTGTAGTGTAGGTGATCAAGTATTTGGTTGGTTGCCTTTGGTAATGGAGACCATGCCTGCAGACGTGTTCTTCAGTGGTCACAAACTGTCCCAGAACAGAAAATGACTGTCTTTAATTAATTAATTAATTGTCTACTGAAAATTAGCAGGAACATTTTATGGTTGTGGTCCAGTATAACCATTGTTTTCATGCACATTTTATTGGAATGTCCTTCTGTCAACCGTATTTTATTTAGAAATTGCATTAATGGACATTTTTACAAAAGTTTCTCCTGGGAAAATATTAGAAATTAGTGCAATTATCATATTGAAAGATTTTAAAACTGTTATTGTGGTTTTGTTTGTTTATTTTTGTTTTCTTTGTTTGTAAAGATAATATTGTTAAATTATCGTATATAATTCATTGAAGTATTATTGTTATGATTATTTTAAATCTCCCAAAAAAAAACAGGAGAATAAATCATGATAAACATACCAGAAATGTAGCAATTCAGCATGATCAAACTTGCCTTTGTAAACTCATTACGCTTTGATGTCAGTTTGACGTCAGTGGCTCCAACACCAACATGCTCCAACACACATGAAAATAATGATTAACATTAATATTTTAAATAGTTTTTATTTTAGCGTTTTCTGTTTTCAGATTCATTTTAGTTAAAGTTTCAGTAATTTTGTTGTGTGTATTTGTCATTTTTAATAGTTTTTGTTTTTTAAAAAATGTCTATATAGTTTTTATTAATTTTTATTTCAGTTTTAGGTTTAGTTATTTTAGTACATCGAGTTAAATGAAATAAAAACGAGTAATGTAGCCTTGGCAAGTTTTTTTATTCTATTTTATTTCAGTTAAGTTTAATTTAAAGTGATGAAAATGTTTTTTTTTATGGTTTTAGTATTAGTTACCTATAATTAACCCTGGCTTCAGAAGACTTGAAATATGAGAATTATTACTGAAAACAAGCCTAAAGGCCTGTTCACACCAAGAACAGTAACTATAATGATAAATATATTGACAGCCAATCAGAATCTGTCCTGCTTTAATGAGCTCGAGCATTTAAAGCAGTAGGCGACAAAACTGCAGAGTGCTTATAATAAACAGAACAATATCATCCGCTGGTGTGGACGCTAATATAGTTATCATTATAGTTATTGTTCTTGGTGTGAACAATAACTGGCCTTTAATATCTTAAACATTTTTTTTTTTTTGTCTTTGAAAGTATAATAATATGCCCTGTTTTTTGCTCTTTTGTTTATTCTTTAACTGTATGGAGAAGAGAAACATATTTGAGTAAATGACAGCATGTTCATTTTTTAGGTGAACTGTTCCTTTAAATCAGCATGATCTCTGCTTCCACTTGCACTGCTCGGATTCCCAGAACGAGACTGCGAGATACAGGCGGGATGAATCCTAAACAAGCCGTCACTTAATGTCACAGTAAGCATCTGATCAAGGCAATTATGTCTTTGGCCTCATTTAACAGGAAGAGAGAGACAGTTAATCCACAGTCCTGTATAATAGGCTTAAGTGTGACCCAGTGTGGGTGATTTTCTTACATTTAAGTAGGGAACAGGATAGTAACATCATGTCTGCTTTCGGACAGTGGGTGATCACTGAATTATAAAAACATCAAGAGGCAGAAAGAAGCTTGGTGGATCGATGTGAACGTAACCTTGAGAAAAGCAAAGCAGGGAATGGAAATTTCCCAATTGCATCGGGAAGGGCGGGATGGGCTGAGCTGCGCTGTCATGTGATTCAGATGAAAATGAAACACAGCCCTTTTTTTTATCTGTGTGTGCAGCACCTGGGTCATTAGGATGTCACATTTATTAGCTGATGACGCCAATCTAGTTTTGTCCTTGTGCACAAAGAGATAAATGACACTGTTCGGAAACAAACGCACATTTTAGATAAAATACTACAAGTAGCTTTTGGAAAACAATAGCCTCTTGATAAATCTAACTGAGCTGTATACAATGTATTTGGTCCAGAAGTTTATAGTTTAGTTTTATTTATATTTTGTATTAGCTTTTATTTTTATATTTAGTTTTCATTTTCATTTTAGCTTATTTTTTAGTCGTTTCGTCATTTTGTTCATTACTAAACAGAGATTTACTGACAGACTGGGAAGAGAGGAGCTGTAACAATGGAGAATATGAGGGAAAATCGGTTCAGTTCTCCTCATGCTCCGCTTTACAGCTCATTGATTGACAATTCTGATGAGCGGAGTGGGAGCGCAACCGTCCGGAATTAAAAATTCCATTCATTTCCTCTATAGGGAAATTGATTTTGAACGATAATTTATAATAAAGACGGGCCTACTGTGAGCTATGAGGTTGTTAATCGATGGTATTTGCTTCTGCTGAAGCTGTCAGCCCATATTATTTCAGCTTATTTTTAAAATAATCGTGTTTAACAGTGGAATTCCTGGTGAAAAAACTACATGACCCATGATTCTGTCGAGAAATTCACCAATCAAAGTCGCCACAAACAAAATGTGCTCTTTAGCTCCGCCCATTCACTGCAAATGATGTAATCGATTCGATCTCTACGCTCCCAAAGGACTGAAATGTTATATATGCATAAACTTAAAATGTTATTATATATATATATATATATATAAAATAAATGAGTGGTTTTATATTTCTTCATAGTTTTTAATTCAGTTATACTGTTTGCAAAACTTTATAGGATTGTAGTTTTTTAAATCAATTTTTTGTCTGGTTTTCAAATAGGTTTTTTGCTTCAAAAATCAAAGTTTGTAGTGTTGTGATTCACCTCGTAGCTGATTGTCTTGATTCATGGTTTATAACTCTTTAACAAATACTTTTTTAAAAATCCCTATGGGAAAAATTATTGTAAAAAGAGCAGCTGAAAAATGGGAAGCGCCACTCTATAGATTGTAGAGCATGTTAATGACCACCATGTTTGGTCAGTAGTGTGATGTAATGCAGTGTGAGACAGAGCTTTGGCATGTGTTGTCCTTCCCGTCACTTCCTTCTCTTTACCCCAGTGTTCCTGCACAGGAAATTGTAACATTGTTGTTTAAGTTATGTGTAGTTGTAATGTAAACCATGCCAAAAGATACTGTATTTTATAACCATGTTCAGACCGTATTTCCTGTGGGAATTAAGGGAATGTGCTTTAGATGTTTGGCGTGGTGATTAAATCATGCTCCATTCCTGTTATACAATAATCTCATCGCAGGATATTAAGATGGCATCTGTTTTATTAGTCTGTTTGGCAAGTTTTATGTGTCTTCAGTGCAAGTGAGGACAGTTTATCCAGAAATCCCGATCTTTGATTCTCTCTGATTTGCTGTAATCCCGTTCCCCAGCTCTCTGCCGATACAAACTCTAGAAGTCAGTGGGTTCATATGCTTTGGATCTGGGTTGTCTTTTACAATATTAATGGAAAGTTTTGATGCCGTTTAGAGGTTCGTCTCAGCTACTCCTGCAGGTCCAGGAATTCAGAGCTCTTTCAGCTGTAAGAGGATTACAGGTCCAAAGCTTTATATCAAAAGATGCCCGTATTCCTCCCCAGCTAATTTCTGCTGTTCATCTGGAAAATTCCCTGGATTTATGTCATGACTCATTGTGGTTACATCCTGGCCGTCGTGGTGGTGATGTACTTCACTGAGACCAGGGTTATCATCATTAACTAAAACTATGAAAAACATTTCTGTTCATTGGAATAAGGCTGATATATATAATTCATCTTTGAGCTTGTTGACTTAAAATTACCTCATTTTTTTGCTAACTTATTAGGGCTTACAGTGTTCACTAGTAATCAAACCCCTGACCTTGGCTTTGCTATTGCCATGTTGTACAGTTTTAGTTACAGGAACGCTGGATTATATTATGTTTTGTGTGCTGGTATGATATTTTGGGTGCTGGTTTAGTTTTGCTGGTTAATATGCATTATTCTGTAAGCATTACATTAGTCATTCAGACCAGCATCAACCAGCCTGGACCATCATGATGGTTTATCTTTCGGGATTTAAGCATTCGCACATTCACTCTCAAAAAAGATGTGTTAATTAATAACACATTTTTTTGTGTTATTTTTTGTGACACATTTTGTGTCATTTTGTGTACATAATTGACACAAATTGTGTAAATATAACACATTAGTGTGTAGAAAATGAGCAGGAATAACACATGTTTGAGTTAAAATTAACACAAAATGTGTTGTCCTTAACTAGACACACGGGTGTGTTAAGATCTAACACAGGATGTGTTGTTTTTAACACGTCTGTTTTAAGAGTGTTGAAATTTATACACTTTGAAAAATGCTGGGTTAAAAACAACCCAAGTTAGGTTGAAAATGGACAAACCCAGCAATTAGTTTGATTTAACCCAGCGATTGGGTTGTTTTAACCCAGTGACTGGGTTATTTTTGACCCAGCAGTTGGGTTAAATGTTTGCCCAACCTGCTGGGTAGTTTTATTTAACTCAACTATTGTTTAAAAATTACTGTATTGCTGGCTTAAAATAAACCCAAAGTATGCTGGAAATGAACATTTATTAATGTTTAATAAATGAACATTTATTAATAAGTTTAATGAATAGTAATTAAACAATAAATGTTTATTAAATTGCCTATTAATAAATGTTGACCTTTTGATTATTATTGTTGCCTCTAGTTATTATGTGTCTGATTTTTAATTTTCAACCTATTTTGGGTTCATGTTAAGCCAGACATATAGTCTTTTTTAATCAATACTTGAGTTAAATAAAACTGCCCAGCACGTTGGGTCAAACATTTAACCCAACTGCTGGGTTAAAACAACCCAATCGCTGGGTTTGTCCATTTTGTTTCATTTTTGGGATGTTTTTAACTTAGCATTTTTTAGAGAGTACTGTCACAGATGCTGATGATGAGATTCTGACCATCGCAGATGTTAAACTCTGCAGTTCTTCTATAACCCGTTGACCTAAATATATTTCAAATCTCATCTTACTGTGAACTTGGCTTGCAGGTGTTCAGAAACACACACTAGCAATCAGGTTCAGAGAAATGCACAATGCATGTATTTGGTCGCACTTCCTGTGTCTGCGTCAAGAGCGTTTGTTTTCTGGTCTGATAACCTCCTGCCACAGCTGTACACATCTGAAACACGATAACACCAACAGACGTGATGATAGCGCTGACGATATTAATGAGCGAGTGTACCGTCATCTTCCTGGTATAACGTTCTAATGGCCGTTCTAATAGTGTTTTTTAATCACGAAGTACTGCCTGTGATATTTGATATTTGGTGTAAATGACGTCTCTTAAAAAGAAAGGTTTCAAAGGGTGTTCGCATCGATGCATAGAAGTACCATTTGGTTCCCCAAAGAACACAATATGCACAATGTGCTCTGATTGGTCGGCTGGAGCAGTGTGTTGTGATTGGTGTTTGGGAAATGTCCCGCCTTACCATAACCGCCAGTTTCAACACACTACTAATTAACTCAACCAGCCCCCGCCCCTTTATTCTGCATATGAATTATTTAAATGAGGAATATTGTGACGTGTTTGTTCCCGGAAGAAAACACAAAACTACAATGGAGGCGTTTCAGGGAGTTCAGAAACAGTGACACTGATATAGTGACAGCAACATTACTCACTAAAGAGAGTTGAACATGGAAAAAAGCGCTTTAAAAAATCAATGCCAATAGTCACAGATCATCGATTTTATTTCCTAATATCCGTCTGACAGATTTCCAGCACTGGTGGCCTCAGCAGGACCTATTATCATGAGGCATTTTGGTGTTGAAGTGATGTGCATAGCGTGAGCTCCGTGTCGGACTCTCCGCAGGTTCCCATGAGTGCGGACAGCAGGCGGCTGTTTGTTTAATTCGAGGGGATAAAATGATTATATAAGAGTGAGCCAGGAGCCGGGGGAAGATGAGCCGACCTCTGCCCTGCTCTGCAGGGGACCGGCGGGATGTCTTCTCTCTCACGGACCCCCGTGCTCTGAAAACCAAGAAATACGCAGAAATTCTCCAGAACCTTGTTCTTACATTTTAATTTTCTTTTCATTTCAACTATGCAGTCGGGTTCACCTGGAAGAAATTCAAAGCCATTCGCCACGCAGACGATAGATGATGAAGGCTGAAAATGGACGTTTCCCAGAATTAAACTCTTGTTTTGAAAGGATAGTAAAAGGTAGATAATTCGGACTAAAAGTCTAATAAAAGAAATCAACCAAAAACCTACCTGAACGAATGAGTAAACAGTACCTCCCTCAAGTATTTACAGAACAAGATGTTTAATTTACAGCTGCAGCTCAGAAAAAGCCATGGGTTTACTTTGCCCTTTCACACACTGAACATTTCGGATACCTGCTTTTTTCAGCTCAGGGGAAGAGGTGAACCAGTTCAGAAGGCTGGGAATGGTTTGCAAAAGGATTTCTATGTACTTGGGCCTCTGGTCCCACAGTCAGGCAGATAGTTTACCAAAGGAAGAAATTCAGCACCACTATACCTCTCCATGGGACAGGACGTCCTACAAAGATCAGTGTGATGGTAAACTGTAAAAACCTCCAACAGGTGACACAGAACCATAGGGTGACAGCAAAAGATCTGCCCATATTAAGATATCCCGACACACGATGACGCCAGTCTAGCATTGGAAAAACACTGGCAAAAACAGTGTTCGTGGGAGGTTATCAGAGAGAAAAGCACAGATTTCCAGAAGAAAAACATTGCTGCCCATCTCAAGTTTGCAGAAAAGCTTCCAGGATGTTCTGAAGCTCCACTGGAAAAATATTCTTTGGACTGATGAGATGCAGAACATTTTGGTAAAATTTAATTTCTCTTAAAGATGCATTACCAACACACACCCCCACCACCAGCACCCCCAAAAAAGAAAATTCATCATGTAGTTTCCAACACCTAAAAATCTCATAAAATACCTTATTTTGTGTTCCACAGAAGAAAGAAAGTCAGGTTTGGATTGACATGAGGGTGAGTAAATGTTTGTTTTAGGTCATTGCCAATAATAGAGGTTCTTACTTGCTAAAAAAAAGGTTCACCTAATTGTCTTCTGCATTTTTAATGATATTGGTCGGTGAAAGTATTCGTTCAGTGAAGAACATGAACATTTTGAGAAAACCATTACTTCAGAAATCCAATGGATTCACACTGAATTATCTGAATGAATTGGAAATCTCTATTGACCTGTTCTGCAGTGAACAAACGCTATAAAAATGAATCCAAAAATGTTGGAAATGAACATTTATTAATAAGTTTAATTAATAACAAACAATAAACATCTATTGAATTGCTTATTAATAAATGTTCACCTTTTGATTATTATTGTTGCCTCTAGTAATTATGTGTCTGTTTTGTTTATGTTTTTACTTTCCAACTTATTTTGGGTTCATTTTAAGCCAGGAATAGTTGCTTTTAAACAATAGTTGGGTTAAATAAAACTACCCAGCACATTGGGCAAACATTTAACCCAACCGCTGTTAAAACAACCCAATCACTGGGTTTGCCCATTTTCAACCCAATTTGGGTTGTTTTTAACCCGGCAATTTTTAGTGTTCAATGAAGATATGAACATTTATAAACCACATTTCAGAAACCATTCGATCAGAAATCCAGATGGATTCACATTGAAAAGCTATTATCTGAATGAATTGGAAATCTGCAGTGAACAAACGCTATGAAATTTAAGTGTAAATACAAACTTGTACTTGTATATTTTGTACTATGTAATGTGTGTCATTTCTCAATGGATGCTATTGTTTCAGAGTCAGAGCTGGGATTTCTTCCATCCATTTTTCACACAGTGTGGAGACAGAAAAATGCTTTTGTTGATCCAGTCTTACCTATGGAGTCGGGGCGTCGCCTGGGGCCCCACGGCCTGTTTCAATAGGTCAGACATTCCAGCATCCGTGTTCTTTTGTGAACTCCAGCTCAGAGGCTGCAGTGGCCTTTAATCCGAGGGTAAATCACTGTAGACCGGAGTCCACTTCCACTGGGGGATTTGGCTGATCGGGGGGTGACGAGGAACTTCTATGCAAAGGTGGTCAGGCGAGTGATTCGTTTAAGTTATGCTGGGATTGAAACAACAAACTTTACTAGTTGCCCTTGTCTGCAGTGACCCAAAGCAGCATGGGGCGCACTCATTCCCGACTTGTTTAATCTGTCATTGTGTCTAACGTCATCTCAGAAGTTCCTCTTTTTGTAAAATTCCTCCTTTTGTTCCTCACGGCTCCCCTCTTCAGCATCATAGTCTCGTGGTCTCATGATCTTATTCACTCCCAGAAAAGTGTACTGTTTCTCAGTAGACAGTAATTACATTAAAAAGGAGCGTGTCTGCTTGTCAATATGTCAAGAATTGACAAAAAAAAAAAGTCTGTTTCTCCTTACACATTTTAGGAGGAACTTCTGAGTCAAAGGTTAAATCAAAGACTGTTGAGCAGGTGTTTCTGCCTGTATGTAATGTAGGGTATACAGCGGGTTGTGGCCTAACTCTGTGGTTTCTCTGATGTTAAATTATTTGTCATTTTTAAACCACATTTCAGAAAACATTCATTCATAAATCCAGATCATTCCAATGGATTCACACAGATTATAGACCCCAAGATATTCTCCATTACCACCCAGAATATTAAATATATTTTATTGAGCAGATCTTTCATTCCTCATTGAATTTAAATGTTTTTATTGATCTACATTTCTTTCAGACTTTTATCTCAGATGTTTCTCCTGAAATTTCTTAGGAGAAATAGCCTATAAATTTGTCAATTCTTGACATGAAGACACATGTGAGATTACTTGGCTCTTTTTTGCTCCATTTAATCTAATTTCTGTCAAAGACATCCAGTCAGTGAACAGAGGTATGACATGAATGTGGACAGCAGCTCAGATCATAGAGGTGATATACTAAAAGGCTCTTTGAGGAACCAAAATGGCTGTGAAAACCCTGTGTATATATTTATAATACTGTATAATATTTTTAAAAGTCCAGGAGAAACTCTACTCTACATTTGCTCTCATTGCTCTAGTCAGTACATTTGAATTCCTATGAGCAGGAAGAAAACGCCTTCTTGGGGCAGGGAAAGAGATCCACTCTAGTCTCTGGGTCAGGGCTGGATGGCTGTTCAGTGTTTGTATACAATCCACGTCAGAGGCCCCGCCCCTTTTTTTCGCCGGCTGATGCAATGCATATAAGCCGTCATTCAGCAGCATCAGAACACGACATTGATACCGGACGCGCCCAGAGGACATCTCCGTTCATCTTCAACATTAATATTAATATTAGTATTACAAATTGTAGTGTTTAGTATTACTGTAGTGTCAAGTATTACTGTATTTATACAATATTTATGATTAATTTACTTTATTAATATTTATTCGTTATCCATTACGGTACATTTCTGAAGGATCAATCGTTATCGGTTCTGTAATTGATCACTGGAACATTCTTCACGACTAGGAGGGTTTGGTCATTTCTTTTTTCCATTCATACCGGAGCTGAAGAAACGGATTTTTCGTCTTTAATTCACAAGGTAAGATTTCATTCCGGTTTGACATTATTTTGTTTCAGAACCGCCATGATTCTCTGATTTATTTTTTTATAACCAGATCACACTATTTTCGCTTTTATTTGATCGTTTTTATTCATTTTGGTCTGGTTTGTCTTATGCTGCTCCAGATCCGTTTTTGCGGCGTGACTCGTTCGTGTTTCATCAGCTTCTTTCTTCACATCCGTTTAAAAGGAATTCATTCATTCATCAAACACACAGATGCTGGCGCAAAACCAATGACCTTAAATATTAATATTTAGTAAAACCCTGTCAAAGGATGCACATATTAAATTACATGTTTGATTGTTGTTGTTGTTTTTTTGTGTGTGTTTAATTTGACCGGTGGTTATTGATAAATGCGGGGGCGTCTGCTTCACACATCGAGCATCTGCATCATTTTTGTCATTCTACAGTATAATCATTATTATATGATCTTATATAATTATTCATGGGGTTTTGGGAGTTTAAATGCAAAACCAACATTTTAGTTTCCGTTCCACGGTCTGATTGGTCCTCAGAATCTGTTTAAATACGTTAAACGAGTCACACGACCAGAATAAATACCTTAGTTGTGTTTAATCACTTTATTCAGAAAATACAAATTTAGACTGATCAGACGTCGGTATTAATAGTTGATGACGATGCGGCGGACGCAGCGCGTGCTGATCTGTTGTCGGTGCCGGTTTGTAATTTTCCACTCGTTGTGCGCTCAGCTCTGTTGGGTCACGTGACCTGATGCTCGGCTGCGGTGCTGTCTTGAGGCGCGGCTCCGCTGAGCCATGCGGGGACGCGCATTCTACTAGAAAGGCGTGCATTGACGGGGACACAAGTTTTCCTGTGAACACTATTGTTTCCTGTTTTGTAAAGGTGTTTATTGGGTGCTGTGCTAATATATTGTTGTTACATTTATCAGTAGACATAATATTTAAAAAAGCAATAACCAAAACCACCTTGCCTGAGAATTTCTTACTAAAAAGCCCAATTTAAAGCCTCATTGGTGGGATCCCAACCCACAATGTTCAAGCTAAACCTAAATCCTTACAAAATAAGGAGTCTATTTCATTGTTTTTAATTACAGACTGAACAAAGCCCCTGCAAATACAAAGATGAGTCGTTTTGAACACGCTCCAGACATGCACACCAGTAGTTTCAACTGCACCAAATACACAAGTTATCAGGACTGTCCCACCAAAGTCCCCTTCATCGGGTAAAACCTGCTTTATTTGACTTATAAATAAAGTCACTATTAGCTAATAAGTCATCCCTTAAATAAAATAATACATAAACATAATAAAACACACGGGGTAGCGCATTTTACGGGAAAGGTGCGTGCATTGACGGTCGTTTTCTGGGGACAAGTTTTCCTGTGAACGCCCTTGTTTCCTGTTTTGTCAAGGTGTTTCTGTAATGGTCTTTACTGTGTGCTGTTCTAATATATATAAAGGAGACTGTTTCATTGTTTTTATTACAGAATGAGCAACGCCCTTGCAAATACAAAGATGAGTCGTTTAAACATCGCTCCAGACATGGACAGCAGTAGTTCCAACAGCAACGAATACCCAAGTTATCAGGACTGTCCCACCAAAGTCCCCTTCAACGGGTAAAACCTGCTTAATTTGACCTAGACAAGTCACTATTAGCTAATAAATCATTCCTTAGATAAAATAAAACATTATCTAATACACTGTTGTGATTACAGACTGCAATATACCGACGTGGATGCTGAAAGTCAGAACTTCCTGTCTGATCATCACTTGGGCAAGAAGAAATATGAAGCTGAATATGTAAGTGGTTCATCTGGTCTAAGAGGTTTTAGATTCTGAACTTAAACATCACATTATAAATCTCGCTGTTTTTGTTTTTCAGAGCCAAGGCTCGGCGTCGTTCGGAATGTCAGTGTTTAACTTGGGCAATGCCATCATGGGAAGTGGAATACTGGGACTTTCCTATGCCATGGCTAATACTGGCATCGCCATGTTTGTGTGAGTATTGAGGTGCTTCTGTAGTGCGACATGAAGAACTGACAAAACCCCTCAGTTTTAAACATTTACATGCACATTTGCATCAGCTGATACCAGATCTGGTTACCACCCACTTTTCTAGTTTGGTTTTTAAATGTTACTTCTTGTTTTGGAATGTTCAGAGAACATTCTAAAGTAACATTCCAATAATGTTTGCAGAATGATAAAATGGAATGTTCCGCATAACCAAACATTTTTTAAAAAGCTGAATGATTTTTGAAAGAAAAAATGTTTTCATAACTTAATGGAAATGTTAGCAAAATGTTCTTAGAACATATTTCTGTACACAATTGTCCCCAATTTACAGGACTGCTAATTACCTGATTAGGATAATTAATGCCGTTAATGAGTCCAGCAATTTGCCCCTAGATTCTGGTAGGTGTAAATCTACTGTAGTAAATCAGTTTGACTCTGATCAAGGAGGTAAAAGGAAGTCATGCTTTTTCTTAGTGTTTACAAACAAAGCCGTGCGTGAGTTTCTGCTGGTTATGTAAAAGTGAAGGATGCTGCATTTTTAATCTGTCCGAATGCCAAATCATCCATCAAAGAATTACTCATATGATTCCTTGGTTGACCAAAATGGGATTTCCAGTGACTGATAAATCAGGGTGGACAATATAATCCCAGTCATTTGAGTTTAAAACATAAAATTCATTGAAATAAATGGGCATGGCTGGTTTAATTGAAGTGTCTGGAGGGAAAGCTTTACTGTTTGCTTAAAGAATGGGTTAAATAGGAAAGATGTCATGTTCAGCTCCAGACATGTGAAATGGAAATCTACTGAAGGTCACGCAGGTTATAATGGGATCAAGTGAGCTGCAGACAGTGGAATGAATGAGTGTGTGAGGATATAATCAGGTCTAATCCATAGTCACCTCGCTCTGCGTGTTTGTGTGTGTGTGTGTTCGTAACATGAGGCATTACAGAGAGTCCATTATGTCCAGTTGTCGGGTGAGCAAACTTTAGGTTTGAGTTGAGGTCATTTTGTCTACATAGACAACTCGTTTAACATCTAAAGTTAACATGAGCTTTCTGTTTTTCTTAATGCATCCCAGCTACCAAAATTTTTTAAGAACCTTTCGCTAACGTTTCCATTCTCTGAACATTCAAAACTTTCTCTGAACATTCCGAAACTAGTAACGTTTCAGAAAAAGAACGTTCCATAATTTATGTATTAATAATGTTTTTTGTGCTAACGTTCTGAGAACATTATTAAAGACCAGATAACATTGAACGAACGTTTGTTCACAACTTTGAGAGAACCTTGCCAGAACGTTCCCTGTTAGCTGGGATATTCCAGGTCTTTCTGTGCACACAATGAAATCTTTGATGAAAATGCAACACTTCTAACCATCTTATCAAATGTGGATCAAGTTCTGCTTGTTTTATTGTTCGGTTTACTTTCGGTGTTCATGGTTTTTGTTCATTTCTGTAGGATCCTGCTGGTTGCCGTGGCTATTTTCTCCCTGTACTCGGTCCATTTGCTGCTCAAAACAGCCAATGAAGGAGGTTAGCTTTTCTCTGTGAACATGTTTCTATTTTCAACTGTGATAAGTATGAGTTTTAACTCTCTGATCCCCTCTGTTCAGGTTCTGTGGTGTACGAACAGCTAGGGTACAAAGCGTTCGGGATTCCAGGCAAACTGGCAGCATCCTGCTCTATCACCATGCAGAACTTTGGAGGTATGACCACCAGTGTGAACATGCAGATAACACTGAGTTTGGTTTTGTTTAAGGCACTAAAGCGTTTTCAAACTCTGTTTCAATCCCAGCAATGGCGAGCTACCTCTACATCGTGAAGTACGAGCTGCCCATCGTCATTAAGGCCTTCTTAGACTCCAATGACAAGTAAGATTTCACAGGCTGCTGTTGTTGTTGCGCTGGAATGTTTTTCAGCACTGGTTAGAACAGTGTGAGCGTTTCATTGTACAGCTGTCCGGCCGGGGGGGTCTGAACGTCTGTTCAAAGACGTCGATTGAGAGCTTTGTGACAGTGACCTAATATAACAAACACTGACATGAAAGATTCAGACCCCTACATGGAGCCCAAAGGCCGCTGCACACAAAACAACATGATACACGGCCCCAGACAGAACTGAAACACCGCAAACACTCTCACAGTGTGTTGTTTGGAAACAGGATGTTGCAGAACAGCTGCGTGTCATTTCCTCAGCACTAATTTTGATCTTTATGGTGTGTTTTGTTTTGCAGTGCTTGGTACACTAATGGAGATTATCTGGTTCTGATAGTCACCGTCAGCATCATACTGCCACTCTCGCTGCTTAAAAACCTGGGTAAGTGTTCTCACAGGAGGGTGAAACTCACAAAACTAGAATTTACCCCAGAATAAATAAGGGATTATATTTTGCACAAAGAATATTAAGATAAATTTGATTAAAATTAGGTAACGCTTTATTTTACAATCTCCTTGTTACACATTTTACATGTAGTTACTATAGTAATTACTATAAATTGTGCATAATTTCATGCAACTAACCCTAATCCTAACCTTAGCCCTATAGAAAGGACATGTAGTTAATTATTATTACTATATATATATCAAATAAAAATATTATTATAAAATTAAATATTATTAAAAATATTATTATTATAATATAATTACTATTATCATTTTTTGTTATTATTATAAAAATTATAAAATTAAAAATTAATATAAATAAATAAAATTGTAGAACAAATAATATATATGAGGGGGAATAGTTATTAAAATAATAAATGTATAAAATTCTATTAAGTTTAATAATTTATATAAATTTAAATAATAATTTATAATTGATGTAATTATTATAAGGTATTATTATTATTATTATAAAAGTTAAATTATAAATAAATACAATTATTATAAAAATAAATATAATACAATTTTAGAAAAATTATATAAATAATATGAGGGTGAAATGTTTGTGATAATTATAAATAAATACAATTGTGAATAACATAATAAATATCATTTTATTATAATTAATATAATAATAACATTATTATTATTAAAAATGTTCAATTATAAATAAAAAATATAAAAATAAATGTAACTAAATTTTAGAAAAATTATATATATAAAATATGACGTGACGGAAGATGTTTGTATTTAGTGTGTTTTGTGCTGATCCTCTTGGGTTGTGTTTCTTTTCAGGTTATCTTGGATACACCAGCGGTTTCTCTTTGTTGTGTATGGTGTTCTTCGTCATTGTGGTGAGTACTGAGATAAAATGATCATAAAATACTCCTGTTTAACATATATAAAAAAACATGCAAATGAGAGCAAGAGTGTCATTGGAGCTGCTATTGTTAGTCTGATGAGACATTCCCTCCTGCTTTTGTTCTTCAGGTGATCTACAAGAAGTTCCAGATCCCCTGTCCACTACCCGAGAACTTCATTAACATCACAGTGAACGCCTCTCAGCCGCAGGTCAACACTACTGAAGAAGAGAGCTGCAAACCCAAGTACTTCGTCTTTAACTCACAGGTACGAGGCTGATATTTGCATTCAGATATTTGCATTTGAGTGTGAGAAGTGTGCGCTGATCTAACTTTATTGTTTTACCTTAGACTGTGTATGCGGTTCCCATTTTGACCTTTGCATTTGTGTGCCACCCGGCTATCCTGCCCATGTACGAGGAGCTCAAAGAGTGAGTAACGTTTAGGACCTATTATGCCCTTTTACAAAGTTTTGATGTTGTAATAGTAAAACCTCTGTAGTAGTTCAACCTCTGTAAAATGATTTATAGTAATCAAGAATAAATCATGGAAAAGCTTAGTCAAAAGGCCCTATAAAAAACTAACTCTTTCTCTAACTTTCCATCTGCAGTCGTTCCCGAAAGAAGATGCAGAACGTTGCGAATGTGTCGTTTCTGGGAATGTTTGTGATGTATCTGTTGGCTGCTCTGTTCGGATACCTGACCTTCAACGGTGAGCAAAACACAGACGCACGGCCACATCCGAGCCTGAACGGCTTCCAAAACACGTTACGACACATTTGATAGTCCGATACTAGGTTAAATGTACAATGAGGCTGTTTGTTTTAAACGGAGGTGTGTCCATTAAAACGCTCCGGATTGAGCCGGCAGAAGGCCAGCGGTGAACCAGTGTGTTCCATATGTTTTGGGAAAGAGTGAGAGACGTTCAGCTGTTTGCTGCAGCTGATAGACAGGAAATGTTACGCAACGGAGGGATTTCTCAGACTCAGCAAAGGAAAAATAAACATTTTTGTGGGATGAGTTGTTTGATGTTCTGGACAAAGTTATAACTTGTTGATAATAAAATGCGTTTTTCATCATTCAGAGTAGAGTAACTAAAACCATATGAAACATTTTCCGTACTAAACTAAAACATAAATACGCTTACTTTATTTCAACTAGTTGCTAAGACAACATTTCTCATTTCCACTTATTTTTTATTTATTTATTTTTATCTTAGAACTTGAAGTTCTAAAATAACTACAACTGATTAAAAAATAATAAAAAATATATATACATATTTTTTTAAAAAAATAAAAAAATACAAACCAAATACACAACAAAATTACTAAAATGAAAATGGAATATATATATATAAAAAAGCTTATTTTATTTTAGCTAGCTTCCGAGCCAACATTTCTCATTTCTATTTAGTGCTTTTCTTTTTATTATTTTTTATTTTATTTTAGAACTTGAGGGTACTAAAATAACTAAGACTAAAAATGATTAAAAATGAATACAAATATATAATTTTTTTTAATCAAAAACTTAAAAAACAATAAAATTACTAAAACCTACTAAAATGGAGATGGAAAATATTTAAATATAAAATATTTATTTTAAAAAGTTTATTTTATTTCAACTAGTTGCCAAGGCAATATTTCTCATTTTCATTTAGTTTTTTTTTTTATTATTTATTTATGTTTTATTTTATAACTTTAAGGACTAAAATAACTAAAACTAAAACTGATTAAAAAGTAATAAAAAAATATATACATATTAAATAACAATAATGATAATAATAAAATGCCAAAAACACAACAAAATTACTAAAACCTACTAAAATGAAAATGGAAAATGATTTTATTTATGCTTATTTTATTTCAGCCAATTGCCAAGGCAACATTTCTCATTTTCATTTAGTGCTTTAATTTTAGAACTTGAAGTACTAAAACAACTGTAACTGATTAAAAATGAATAAAAATATTTAAAAATCAAAAACTAAAAAAAATGCCAAAAACACAACAAAATTGCTAAAACAAAAATGAAAATATAAAAATATAAACTACAAAATATTCATAAAAACTGTAAAATTAGTGCAGTTTGAAGTAAGAGCTTGTTTTGTGTTTCACAGAGGCCGTTGAACCCGAGCTCCTGCACACTTACTCAAAGGTCTACAATTTTGACTTGGTGCTTCTGATCGTGCGTTTCGCCGTCCTGACCGCCGTGACGCTGACCGTGCCTGTGGTTCTCTTCCCAGTGAGTATTTCTGCACATTCACAGGCCTTGAAACACACATAAACGTTGCAGATGTGTTGATCGAAGGTTTCTTCAATGTTTCAGATCCGCACCTCAGTCAACCATCTCCTCGGCGCCTCTAAAGACTTCAGCTGGCCGCGTCACATCTGCATCACCGTCGCCCTGCTGGTCTGCGTCAACATCCTCGTCATCTTCGTTCCCACCATCAGAGACATTTTTGGATTTATTGGTAGGTGGGACACAGGATGTGATGTCACAGCTTGTGTCATTTAGTATCATTAATATACTATTTTGGTTATTAGCATTTAACATATTAGCATTAAACAAAATTTTGAAGTAGAAAGACTGAATAAATAAAATAAGTTTGTTTTATTTCAATTAACGTTTATTTTATTTCAAGTATTGAAAATGTTTTCAGTTCAGTTTTAGTTATTTTACTACTTCAACTTAAAAATAAGTTTAAATTTTTTCTATTTTATTTCAATTAATGTTTATTTTACAACCCTATTTACAACTTTAAAAAATATTTTTGCAGTATAGTTTTTTTTTATTATTTTTTATTTTGTTTTAGTTATTTTAGTACTTAAATTTAAAAATTAGTGTTAGCTATCTGAAATAAAATAAGTTTAAGTTTTTTAAATTAATTCAATTAATGTTTATTTTATTTCAAGTAATGACATTTTTTTTACAACTTTGAAAAATATTTTTTACAATATAGTTTTAATTAACTTTTATTTTAGTTTTAGTTATTTTAGTACTTCATTAGTGTCAACTATCTGAACTAAAATAAGTTTTTATATTTTATTTCAGTTGAGATTTTAATGTTTTCCGTCTCTCTGCAGGTGCGTCCGCTGCTGCTATGCTCATCTTCATCCTGCCTTCGGCCTTCTACATCAGACTGGTAAAGAAGGAGTCCATGAAATCTGTCCAGAAGATCGGGGTAAGAGATCCGTGTCCTTCTATCCATCTGTGTGTGTTCTTAAGGACGATAGACTCAGTATGTCTCATCACACTCTCGTTCTCCTCAGGCATTGTTGTTCCTCATCATGGGCATCATAGTGATGATCGGCAGCATGACTTTGATCATCCTGGACTGGATCCACAACGCAGGATCTTCAGACGACCACTCTGACGGCCACTAGTGGGCGTGTCCTAACGCTAATCGTAAGGCAGAAGGGGGCGGAGCCGATCCGCTGACTCTGCAACTGAGAACTAGAAGAAGCTGCTCTAATTTCAGCGCAGAGCAAAGACAAACATCCCATTCTGAGAGAATGTCCTGAACTTTGTACAGTATGCTGTTAGGCCACACAGATGGTGATCCACTCGTATTGTTGTGCTTCTTTTTTTCTTTCAGTTTTTGTTGTCGATTTGCTTTCCTTTTTTGTGTTGTTCTTCCGGTCCAGCTGAGTTTCGGTGGTACGTCGCACAGGAGCGTGTGCATTATTCACCGTTTTCAGGTTTAGTACTCGCAACCAAAACTGTACTGATTTCACCATCAACAGCGAACGGAGACGCATCTTCGACATCCGTTCGCACCTTTGCCAAAAATATCGGTGTTTGTATGTGGAAAAGCACTTAATCTTTTTCAGCACATGTGAAAAAACTGTAACTTCGCACATTTTGGCTGTGCTTTAAACGCATTTGTTACAATGCCATTTTTATACTGTACTACTTGAGTCACCTTTACCTGTCATGTAGATCTACTAATGAACAAATATTGATCGGTAGTTGTTGATTTCAGGCAGGTGGAACGGCTGAATGAATTTACTGTAACTTATTTAAACCCAGACGACTGCGAAGGGCTTTAAAGTCAACACCATCTCATGTTCTACACTGCAAAAAATGAATTTCCTACTCAGTATTTCTGTCTTGTTTTCCAGCACAAATATCTAAACATTCGTAAATCAAACTACATTTACTGGAGAAGCAAAATGACTGAAGATTTTAAGTCTTATTCACTGAAAAATGCATCAGAAAAATAATCTTGTTAAGTTTGTTAATTAAGGTTATTTTTCTGACGCCACTGGCTGATATTTGTTCTTGTTTTAAACTTAAACTCACTTCATTCTGATGCATTTCATTAAAAAAATACTTAATACTTATCATTTTGGTATTTGCATTGGAAAACGAGACTAAAATACATTTTTTTTTGCAGCGATTCATCATTGCACGTTATCTGAAATCACTGTTCAACTGACGTCACATCAAAATGATGTTTACCACTAGTCAAATAACTATTTAATCGTTGTTTTAGACTATAAAAATCTTATTTAATAAACTGAAGGTTACGACAATAATAGTGAATAATGATAAGGGTTGAATATCCTGTTTCACGGTACATTATGGAAGTAGAATGAGTCACTAATGTGTTTCACATTGACTTTAAAGCTTCATGGTGTGAGTGTCATTTGTGTCACACTGAATCAAATGGCAGAATGTTGTTGCTGAGGGGAAATGAGACCGTTAGTGTTTAACTTGACTTACCATTTCAGTGTTTGCCATCGGCAGCTTGAGCGAGAGACAGACAGGCGGCGAGTGTGTGTCGTTCACTAATCAGCCGTTATTAGTGTGTTGAATTGATAGGTCACATGACCACAGTCACACTCACACACACCTCACTGTGCTTCCAACAGCTAAACCTCATGTGTCATCCAACCTGTTACTCTCCAGCCGTTATTTATGGAAAAACATCAGTGTAATTTAATCTATTTTACTATATTATATATATATATATATATATATATATATATTGTATATATGTGTATATACCACAAAATGAAGTGTATATATGCTGTCATTTCTTCTTCTTCTTTTTTTTCTTTTCTTCAATTTTGCTCAATATGTTTGAAATATGAAAATGGCTTGATAGATGTCCCTCGGTGTGTGTCGGGGCCCTGATCGGCCCCTCTTCATCTGGATGTGAATGTCAAACTGAGCGCAAGGTTCAGCCCCGACACACACACACACACCTTTTACATTACTACTAAATGCTGTAGTCGAAGTCGAGGGGGGTGAAGCGCTCCTCATGTACAAGAGGCCATTCCTGCGAATGATACGCTCTTGTTTCAATGAAACACTATGTATATCATGTAATTAATGTCTATTAAAGGTTCAAGATAACCCATTCATGTGTCATTGACTTATTGCAGAGAAATAAATCACATTTATTTTTAATTTAATGAAGTGCTGTTACACATAATGAGAGTTAAAAGAAACATATATATATATATATATATATACACAAATAGATATCACAAATACAAATAATATTCATTTATCTTCTTAGTTTTAATACAAGGTCATACTAAACATTTTAGGAAATTAAAATGACATTTATTTTTAATTTAATTACATGTTTTGTCAGTGGTAATGCACATAATGAGAGTTAAATGTAAATAATTTTTTTTTATAAATATTCATTTTTTTAAATGCTGACTTTTTATATATATATATATATATATATATATATCATATAAGGTCACAATAAATATTTCAGGGTATTAAACAACATTTATTTTTAATTGAATGTTGTGGTTTTGTCAGTGGTGTTACATAATGAGGCTTAAAAGAAACCTAATATAATATTATGTATTCATAATAATATGTATATGATAAAATGTATATTATTAAAAATGAATTTATTTAAACAGACATTTTAAAAAAATATTTTCACATTTTAAATATATGTGTAAATTTGACAAAGGATTTGTGATTATGAACAGAATACAGAACTGGGTCTTCTGTTTGCGTCTACAGACAATGTCTCCCTCTGCTGGATCGTTTTTGTACTGCACGAATGTTGTTCTTCCATTACATAACCGAAATCGTTAATTTGGCTGTTTTGATATATAGTTTGCATTATAAAGTGTTTTCACTCAATCTTTTGAACTGAAAGACTTTAAGCTGACATCAGTAATCACATTTACTCTTTAATCACACTCTTAATATGACGGACACTCGCTTCGAGGTCAACGAACGTTAGAAAGATTATTCGATGGAAAAGAAATTAAGGAGGAACTAAACGTCCCCATCATGAACATAATAATAGTCCCCATAGAGGAGGATCACTGCGCAGCGACGTAATCTCTCATTGGTCAGATACTTAGTTATTTATGTTTAAGAAACCAATTTGCTCTATTTATAATTTAAAAATTTAATTATGACATAAAAAGGTCGAAATTACGAAATAATAAGTCATAGTTATGACATACTTATGAAATTAGTCATAAAAGTCATAATTATGAGATTAAAAAGTCTTTGTCATAATTATGACTGTTTATTCTCATGATTTCGACTTTTTCTCATTAGACTTTTTCTCATTAGTATGACTTTTAAAATCACAATTCCGACTTTCATCTCATATATATATGACTTAGTATGTTAAAAATTCGACTTTTATGTCATTATTATGATTTACAAATGCATTATTTTTTCTTATTTGACGGAAATTGGCTTCCATATTTCTTTTTCTTGTTTTATTCGTCTTTTTTTTTTTTTTTTTTTTTGTTGTGGGTGTGTGACGTTTTTAATAATTTTGTTTAATGTTAATTGAAAACGGTTTTAAAAACTTTTAAAAGGAGCGCCCTCTGGTGGATTTTTTTCATTTTTCAGAATAACCTCCAGCATCCGCCGTTCTACTGAATTTTACTTCCGCGAACCTTAAACCCTACGTGATGACGCGTGAGTCTCCCATCATGCCCCGTCGCAGCGCCCCACAGCGGTGAAGAGGCGGAACTGCAGCCTCTGACCCACATGTGGCCGGGCGCCTTTAAATCTATCGCAATTACGAGCTCAAGTGCTCATGAAAGTGTACGAAAAGTGTATGTTTTTGCGCTAAGGACCGTACTGCGTGCTATTATATGATCTGAAGCCCGTGGAGCGACGTGCGCGGAGGTGAGTGCGCTAATGACAGCAGATGCTAACACAGCTAGCCGCGTCACACTGATAAACAAGAGTCTGAACTTATAAACGGGACATGTAAACATCTCTGTATGTGTCTAGGTGTGTTATTCTTACGAATTATTCATGTGGGACGGATTTAAATGAGTATAAAACGCTCTAAAGGCCTCTGTTATCTCTATAGACTGCTAATGAACAACTCAAACTTCAGCTGTGCTGAGACAGAGAGAGGGAGTAAATAAACAGAGCAAATAAAGACACAGTGACAGAGTTACGCTGTCGTTATGATGATGTTCATGTATCTGAATTGTACTTTATAATGTTTCTTCTTTAAATGTGCTGGTATAGTAAATCGGGGCTCGGAGCTGCTGTGACCCGGAGCCAAAGATGCAAGAGGGGCCAGGAAAGGGTGAGTGGGGCTTTATGCTCATCTACTTCACACACACACTAAAGTGAACAGGGCTTATGGACTGAGCTGTTGAATTTGACAGGAATGCATTGCATGTTTTATTGTGGTTGCATTTTGTAGAAGCTTTTTAATAAAACTGAGTTTGTGATTTTTCAGGTGGGCAGAACTCAGAGGGCAGTTTGGAGGATGAGGAGGATCAGCGGTGCCCGATCTGTCTGAACCGTCCCAGACGGAAGGATAGAGCCGTACCCGACTGCTGCAGACATGTCTACTGCTCGGCCTGCATCCTCCGCTGGGCTCAGGTCAGCTGTCAGATATAAAACACTTCCACATACTCTATTTATGTGTGTGTGTGTATATATATATATATTCACATACATACACTCATAAACTACTGGTCTGAATTTTCAGCATCATTACTCCAGTCTTCAGCGTCACATGGTCGCTAGGAAATCATTCTAATATTGCTGATTTGCTGCTCAAGAAACATTTCTTAAGCACCATTCAAAAGATTTTTTTTTTTTAAGTAGAAAGAAAGAAATACTTTTATTTAGCAAGGACACATCAAATTAATCATAAGTGACAGTATAAACATTTATAATCTATCAAGATTACATAGGTAATGTAGATAAATTTATAAAGATTTCCGTTAAAAAAAAAGCTGTTCTTTTGAACTTTCTATTTATCAAAGAATCCCTAAAAAATGAATTAAAAAAATCAGTTTAGTTTAGGGTCCAATTCTCACAACTTTTGCCTCAATAAACCCCTAATTACTACTTATTAATAGTTAGTAAGGTAGTTGTTAATAAGGTAGGATTATGGGATATAGAATATGGTCATGCAGAAGAAGGCATTAATATGTACTAATAAACAGCCAATATCCTAGTAATGCATGCTAATAAGCAACTAGTTAATAGTGAGAATTGGACCCTAAACTAAAGTGTTACCGGACAAAGGAACAAATTCACAATGCTAGGTTTCTTTTCATTTTTTTTTTTTTTTGAACAGACAGTAGTACAAATCAGTACACCTAGCAGCATTCAGTCCCCTAGATAATACAGTACAGCCTACTTGAGTGTATTAAGCACTAAGCATTAAACAGAATACACATAGGTCAAATTTTTTTGCAGGGTGATAAAAAACAAAAGGTATTTGGTCACAATCAGCTACAAAACTGAAAAGCATCTTGTGTTCTAAAAGTACAAATACATTGAATAATAAAAAATAAATCTTGTGCATTAGGTCCAACTATTCAAACTATTTAAACATTCAAAGCTTAAGCCCAAACCGCCTATACTTAATTTTTTCGCGTTTCGCTCCGTTTTTTCGCACAGTTGAATGCGTGAGCCTTTCAAAGTATTCTCCTTTGTTCATGAGCGCAGAAAGACGCATTCGACATGTGTGCACTACCTAGTGGACTTTTTTTTTAAGGGCTCAAGTAATTCGCATATGCGCTGTTCTTCTTCTTCTGCTTTTTTTCCTGTTGTGGCGGTTAGCAAACAGCGTCGTATTACCGCTCGCGCCCCTTCTGGATTGGAGTGTGGATCACATGTAACTGACTCTATTCGTCGTCTGACTGCATGAACCGAACTGTGACATCCATATCGTACGGTTCGGGATGAATACATGTACCGCAACACCCCTAACGTTTATAGATCAGTGACAGCTTTATCAACCTGTATGATCTGCATACTACCCAGGAAATATATACTGCATACTGTAATGTGTGATCATGTGTGTGATGGACTACAGATGGTTCAGTCCTGCCCAGTGGACCGCAGACCCTTCAGTGCGATCTACCTGCAGGGCTCCTCGCAGCAGTGCATCAAGGTCAGATGTCCTCCTGATGTCCTGTATGTCTCTGTAAGAGCCTCTGATTCCTGATGAAACTCAGCCGATCTTCTCCTCTGTGTTTCAGCTTCCTGTGAAGGCGCTCAGACTGTCAGAGCTGCACGCGTGCTGCAGTCAGGATGGTCAACGGATGCACCGTGTCTCTGTGTAAGTGCTGCGTGGCTGCATTTGCATATGTTCATTTTGCTGATTATTTAATAGTTAATTGTGTTGTTAACAGGGCGGAGACAGGAACTCTGGAGAGAGCGCAAGAGAAACGAGCTAATGCCAAACAGAAATGCCACAGAAAAGGTATGTGTTTAAATATTGATTCTTGACCTATTTAAGAGGTACTTATGTTATATTTCAATATGAAACATTTATTTCAGGTTAAATTCAACTTAAGTTCTCTTGAATGAATGGGAAGTACTTTGGACTTGTTGTATAATATTACTTTAATGCATTATTAGGTATATGTATGTTGCAAAAGACAATTCTTTTTTGACTTGTTCTCGTACTGCTCAATATATATAAGTGTTTTCACTTCTTTTTCACAAAGTTAGAGACCTGTTGAAATTGCCACAGATGTTGTTGGGAGATCAAGTTGCATAAACGAGAATATTGCCTGTTGACTCGCATTAGATTATGTTTGAGGTAGAGCTGCAGGATTAACCATTAAAAAATAGAATAAATCAACCTTTGAAAGTAACTTGACGCTTCAAATGAAGATTGTATCAGTTGCATTGTTACACTAGTAGGTGGCGAGAAGTGACTGTTAAAAACTGTATTTGTTATTGAATCGTTCATTCAAGAGATTCGTTCAAAAACGCTGATTTGTTCAGTAATGAAACAAGTGAAGTTTTTATGAGTGAGTCATTGAATCATTCATTCAATGCTGATTCGTCCAGTAATGAAACAAATCTCTAAGCTTGTTCGAGATGCGTCGGCGCAGCACAGGCCGATTGGTGAATGACATCAAAGTACCGCGAGAGTGATTGGAGAGCAAACGACTCCTTATGCTTTTGAATCACTCTCATGGTACGTTGATGTCATACGCCGATCACTCTGCGCTGCGCCAGTGCATCTCAAAGAAGCTTAATATGAGTGAGTCATTGAATCATTCATTCAACGCTGATTCATCCAGTAATGAAATAAACAGGTGAAGTCTTTGAGCGAGTCATTGAATCATTCATTCAACGCTGATTCATCCAGTAGTGAAACAACTTAAGTCTTTATGAGTGAGTCATTGAATCATTCAATCAAACAGATTTTTTTAAAAATAAATTCAAATTAATAAAATATTCTGCAGCAATTAACATTTTGTCAGAACCTCTATTAAATTACATGTAATTTTGTTTAGTTGTCTATTCAAAATTGTGGGTGAATCGTGATCTCTATTTTAAACAAATCAAATAATCAAACAAAAAAAAAAATGATTCTTAATTCATCCAGAATCGTGCAGCTCTGGTTTGGGGTGTAAGAGCTTTTTACACTGATTTTTTTAATAGTTGGTTGCGGTGTTGAGCTCTATATAACTGATATATGTTTAGCAATTTATAAGCTTTCCAAAATAAATGTCTTTTATTCCCCGGCAGGTGACTCGGATGCATCTATGGATAGAAACAGAAAGGTTAGTATTGGACTAATGTATTCCTTCTTTTGGTCTCATTTATTGCGTATTAATGAAACCGGAAGTGTTAAGCAGTGTTTATGTGTGCAGGTGAGGGGAGACTCATGCCACTCTCTTCTGCTCACTCAGCATTTTCACCCATCACTGCCCAGCCAGCAGGGAGCCACGTTTGGCACGCTGACGCAGATCATGTAAGTGCACACTGACCTGACGGCAGAATATCATGTGCCTTCTGTTTCTTTTTTGACTGAACAGTGTCTCTTGGATGGACCTATTATCTTTTTTTAGTGTGTAATGTTGCTGTTTGAGCATGAAAAAGATCTGCAAAGTCCCTCCTGCGGGAGTTATTCTCTATATCAGTGTCACTTGTTCTGAACTCGCTGAAACGCCTCCATTTGTAGCCTTGAGTTTTCTTCCATCAACGAACACGTCGCAATATTCCTTATTTAAATAATTCCCGCCTAGTAAGTTAGTAGTGTGTTGAAACTGGCGGTTATGGTAAGGGGCGGGACATTTCCAAAACACGCTCAAAGCGCTTGACCAATCACAAAGCACTGCTCCAGCTGACCAATCAGAGCACACTGTGCTTTTCAGAAGGAGGGGCTTCATAGAGACAGGAACTAAACAGAGCTGCAACAATGGAGAATATGAGGAAAATAATGAACATTCAAGCAGGAAAACCTGTTCTAGTAGAGCCCTAAAACAACATCAAGACTTTGTAAAAGGTTAAAGTGTTTTGTTTGTTGTTTCTGTCTTGCGCTGTAGGGCAGGATCTGTTGATGTTTGTGAGGAGGGGCCAGATGGCATTCAGTGGAGGAGATTAGAGAGAAAACGCAGATGGCTTCCTGCCTCTGTACCTGTCCTCTCTACAGGTGTGCCCAGGTGAGGAACATGTCTGTTTACTGAGAATCTGATGCATAGTGCACTCTAAAACAGCAAGAACTGCTGAAACAGCCAGTTCGAATCTCATTGCACGCATGATGTTAAGATGATCTCTTCCTGTTTACTAGGGGAGTTTGAGTTTATTCTGATTCGGCTTTTGTTTTGAAACTACATATATATATATTTTTTGCTCAATTATAGTACTTCGTTTTATGGGTGTAAATGAAAATCTAAAATGTAGTAGTTGTATTATTTAGTTGCTATTTGCTTTTTTGTGCTTTTTGGGTTATGAACCTTTGTTTATTGACTATTAGGGTGTTACTCCACTCACACCTGCTTCTATCAGCTGTCTCTGCCTCTCTGAATCTGCTGCTTTCTGAACACACAGGTGAGTTCACTTGATACAGAGTCGTCTGTTTAATTTTAGTTTAGTTAGTTTTAGTTTCATTTTTTCCCTCAATTTTATTTTAACTTCAGCTAACAATAATGTTTTTGTTAACACTTGTTTTGTCTCCTGTGTTTCTTAGTTCCTCATGGTGTAGTTTGTGCCGTCACCTGCCCTAAAGGTGAGGAGAGAAAGGGAACCAGGGGTTCTGGGTCAAAGACATCTGTGAAGCCAGCAGAGGCTGTTGCAACCAGACGTTCCTCTCGACACAATCGCACTGAGGCAGAGGATTCCTCAGCTGCACAGTCACAACCGACAGATTCGGACGCCACCTCTTCTACACCACAAACCAGAAACGATACTCATGCTTCTACGAGCAGGGGACAGCAGGGGAACAATCCGAGGTCGGGAGCAAAGAGGAAAGGACGTGCGAAGAAGACGATGGTGGAGAAACATGAGGATGATGAGGTTGGGAATCATGAGGAAGATGGAGTCAATGAGGAAACGGAATCTGAGGAACCAAAAACAGGCCAGAAAGCAAGTTCTGATCAGACTGATGACCCAGTTGATACAGAGGACAAGATGGAGGTGGAGAATGAGACGAGTCCTACTGAGGCCAATAACCAGGAAGAGGAAACGGCAATAGTAGAAGAACTGGTAACTGAGAGTATGGTTGAAGATGAAGACAATCAGATACTTTCACGAGAAGATGAGGAGGAGGATGTGGAGTCGAATGATGCAGACTCAGTTGAATCGGTGAATGTTCCACCAATAATGGAGGAAGATTGCCTATCTCTTTCCTCTGCTGATTTGCAAGAGTCTCAATCGGATTCCCAGGATGATGAATCATCTCTGCAAGTGGAATCAACAGCTGAACCTCCCACGGTCACTTCGGACCAGATTGCGGATCTGAAACACACGGAGCCTGACACCACGGAAGACGATGCCGACAAGGAGGAATCGATAAGCCTTCCACCTCTCCAAGAGTTTGCGGATCTGAAACCGGAGCCTGACACCACGGAAGACAATTCAGACAAGCAGGAACCGAGTAGCATTCCACCTCTCCAAGAGATTGCTGATCTGGAACCGGAGCCTGAGAGCACAGAAGATGATTCCGACAAGCAGGAATCGAGTAGCCTTCCAACTCTCCAAGAGGTTGCAGATCTAAAACCGGAGCCTGACACCACGGAAGACAATGCCAACAAGCAGGAATCCAGTAGCTTTCCACCTCTCCAAGAGGATCAGACTGCCGGTTCATCTGTTCTTGGAGAGAAAGCTAATTCAGAAACTAAGGACACTAATGCAAGGAGTCCTCAGGACAACACTGACCTCATTCCCATGGAGTGCGATTCTCCTACATCCGAGAGTGAAGCCCATGCTACTGAAGCTGAAATAGATCCCATTGTGAATGTGGCTCAGACGGCCGATCAAGAGCCCAAGATTGACTGCTGTAAGGAAGCAAAAGGCTCGGACAAGAGGGAGCGGGAGGGACGATCCCGCAGGTCTCGCTTTCACTCGCCTACGACCACTTGGTCGCCTACCAGGGAGTCTAAGAATGAAGGCGCACGCAGGTCAAGGTCTCGATCACGGGACCGTAGCCACAAGACCCGATCCACATCTCGGAGCCGCGAGCAGCAAGAGGAAGAGCGGGAAGGCCGGCGGAATCGCAGCCGTAGTCGTAGCAGGGAGCGGAGTCACAGGCGACGTAGTCGTTCCAGGAATAGAAACCGACCTCGGACGCCGGAGCCCATCCCAGGAACGCGCTGATCATGGCGGCCACTCTCCTCGCAAGAGGGAGTCTTGGGGCACGGATGGATGGCGAAGCAGGGGTGGTGGACGAGGTTTCCGCAATTCCAACTGGAGGAACAATGCGGAAAAACCTGGGCATTTGTCAACAAGAGATCCTGTTTCATCCGACAACGGCAGCTTCCATGAGGCATCGCCCGATCGAGGCAGAAGCGAGAACCCGGACTGGGTAAAAGAGAGGGAGAGCCTCTGGCCGGACACTGATGCTCGAGGCGATCCACCTGCAGAGTCCTGGTCTCGGGGTGGCTGGAACGCCGGACGCGGTAGAGGAGGAGCACACTGGTCGTCCAGCCAACAGGGCGAGCCAGCAGATAATTGGAGGCAACGTTCTTCTTTCTCAGGGACAGCAAATAACGCAGATTCTTATAGTCGCTTCAACGAAAACAGAGCCGGAGGAAAGAGAAAAGAGTCTGAGGGTGGCGAGACGGCGATGGATCGTTCAGGGTGGTCGTCAGCGTCGAGCTGGGCCGTGCGGCGAACTCTTCCCGCTGATGTGCAGAACTACTACTCGCGCAGGGACAGAGGAGGCGGCAACAATACCTGGAACAGACAAGAGGACGATCAAGCTGTACCAAGTGTACCAAAACAAGCAGGTCTGTCTTTATCACCAACAAAAACTATTTCGTATACGATTTGTGTGTTCAAACCAATGCGTAAAAAAAAAGCAGAATGAAAATGCACTTCAACTCTTTGATAATAGATGTAGGACCCTATGAAATCCATTTTATTCTTTCTCAAATTTCATTTTATTTTTTACTCATCCTTTTTTTTTTTTTTTCAGGATTCCATTTTAACTTTAGTAATCAAAAAGCATGTCCAAGTAATTGAAATCATGGAACTTGTACAACAAATTATTAAATGGTTAACAAAAATTACATTAAATTAGGGACTTAAAATCTGTTTGGTGTTTTTTATTTTTACTCAAATTTAGTTTTTTTTTTTCGCTTGAATTTTTCTCGATTCCCTTTTAATGGTTACATTTAAACCTTAGCAATGAAAAAGAATGTCTTATCAATTGAAATCATAAAACTTTAATAGGTTTTTTTAAAATAAATGATTAAACTATCTTCATGAGCGCCACCTAGGCATTGTTTTATGTAACTGCAGCAGCTCTGGACATGTGGCTAAAAGTGTTAGTTATTGGTTGTCCAGCAGTATTCACAGTACGATGGAAAAAAGATTAAAACACCCCTCCATTAATAAAAAATCTGTTGAATCTGAATAGACATGTTAACAGACAATTGTTAGTCATTTTCGCATCAGTGTGATTTCTTTAGTCTTATCCTTAAAGCATAAGTATGTCGATTTTCAAAAGTGCATTATGGGTATTGAAGATAATGCCACAGCTCTTTTTCTCTAGTCATGTAGCTCCAGTTTCAAAGATATTTGCATTTCTATTAACATAGACAGCCAAGTTTAATTATAAGCCCATTTTACCAGTGGTGAATTTCCCCTATAATATGTTTTTATTCTCATTCACATTTATTCTCATGTCTGTTTTCCATATTTCAGATCCCCCACAGAATGAGCCAAATGCACCCCTGCCAACTGAGGCAGTGCCAGCCCTACCCCCCACCCTGATGCCCCACCAGCTCGGTGTGATGGGGGTCCTCCGTTACCCCATGGTGCATATGCTGCCGAGACCTCCAGCCATGGGTCTGCAGCCTCCTCCTCAGTTCAGTTTGCCCCCTCCAGTGCCAGTACAGCTTCACCCAACTGGGTCGCTCCTACAGGTCCCATCCATAGCCGTGCAGGGTCTGCCTCCGCCTCCGCCACCACCTCCACCTGTGCAACAGGGCGGCTTCACCGCCGTACCGCCTGAAAGCCACCCATCTCAGGTGAGCACCAGGGTCATTATCGATAAGTAAAACTAAATCCATAAAAATGTCATTATTTTAAATGGCAGGAATAAAAAAAATCACTATATTCGAGATGATTGTGCTGGTATTATAAAATTAAGCAACATTGTACATGTCGAGATTTTAATTTTAATGTTTAATTTGGTGAATTCACCTTTAAGTGCATTTATATATGTGCTAATTATTTTTACAGCAGGTGATGCCCAGTTTTCCTGTACCAGGCAAAGGTTCTTTCAAACCCATGCCAACCAAAGTAGTTGCAGGGCCGCCTCATCCTGTTGGGATGGCCAGTGCGGCCCAGCCGTCCTCCACCACCACCCAACCCGCCACTCACAGTAAGGCCCATGCCGACAGCTCAAAGAAAGAGAAGGCAAGCGTTCACGTTCAAGCAAACAGCTCCATGTTAATAATGTCCATATCCTGCACTACACTTTCTAAAATACACTTTTCCCTTTCAAGCAGAAATTGCAGATTCAAGAGCGGGCCATCAATGAGGTGAAAGCAGCAATTAAGCCATATTATCAGAGGAATGAAATAAACAAGGAGGAATATAAAGAGATTGTACGCAAAGCTGTGGAAAAAGTAAGTTTACATTTTTAGTCGATTCATAGAGGTTATATAATTCACACTAAAATGTAAACTTTTTTTTTTTTTCTCCGCATGGAAAACAAATGAGAAATCTTGCCACTGTTGATGGAAAATGTAGTGACCAGCCTTGTCTTTATTATATTTGATTACATGGTAGTAATTATAATATAATATATTATATTTGTTATATTTATTTGTTATATTATTTAATTATACATATTTTATAGTTTTTTTTATATTATTTATTTTTATTATATTTCCTCTTTTTAATATATTTAATATAGTTTTTATTATTTAATACAATAAAATAAATTAATCAATTTTATATATATATATATATATATATATATATATATATATATATATATATATATAAAATAAAAGAAAAAATATAATAAAAATCTAAAATAAAAATACTTGTTTAAATATGTAATTAAATGTATTATTATAATTACTGTTATGTAATCAAATATAATAAAAACAAACAAAAATAAAACAATTATATATATATGTCTGTGTAATATAAAAATAAATAAATATAAAAATAAATGTAATATAATATACTATAATTACTATAACAAAAAATAATAAAATTAATCATAGTTATTATAGTATAATATAATATATATTTATATTTTATTTTTTATATTTTATATTTATTTCATATTATTTATTTTATATAAATATACACTACCAGTCAAAAGTTTGGACACGGTAAGATTTTTAATGTTTTTAAAAGAAGTTACAATATTACAGTAAAAACAGTAATATTGTGAAATATTATTACAATTTAAAATAATACATTTATAATGTAATTTATTCCTGTGATCAAAGCTGAATTTTCAGCATCATTACCCCAGTCTTCAGTGTCACATGATCCTTCAGAAATCATTCTAATATAATGATTTGCTGCTCAAGAAACATTTATGATTATTATCAATGTTGAAAACAGTTGTGTACTTTTTTTTTTCAGGATTCCTTGATGAATAGAAAGTTCAAAAGAACAGCATTTATCTGAAATACAAAGCTTTTGTAACATTATACACTACCGTTCAAAAGTTTGGGGTCAGTAAGAATTTTTATTTTTTTGAAAATAAATGAAAGAAAGTAATACTTTTATTCAGCAAGGATGCATTAAATCGATCAAAAGTGACAATAAAGACATTTATAATGTTACAAAAGATTATATTTCAAATAAATGCTGTTCTTTTGAACTTTATTCATCAAAGAATCCTGAAAAAAAATATTGTACACAATAAATGTTTCTTGAGCAGCAGATCATCATATTAGAATGATTTCTGAAGGATCATGTGACACTGAAGACTGGAGTAATGATGCTGAAAATTCAGCTTTGATCACAGGAATAAATTACTTTATAAAATATATTCAAACAAAAACAGTTATTTTATATTGTAATAATATTTCACAATATTACTGTTTTTACTGTATTTTTAATTAAATAAATGCAGCCTTGGTGAGCAGACGAAACTTCTTTTAAAAACATTAAAAATCCTACCGTGTCCAAACTTTTGACTGGTAGTGTGTGTGTGTGTGTGTGTGTGTGTGTATATATTTGATTAATTTTATTATTTGTTGTTATAGTCATATATATTTATTATAGTCATTCTCTTTGCTGTATCTCACGAATCACATTTGCAGCTCTGCATACTCAGTTGGATTTTACTGTATCTATTCCTTGAATTCATGTTCATGTGCCATCTCTAAGTGCCAGCATAATGTTTACTCAAATTATTAATTTTGCACACGGGGCTTCATACACATGTCTTCATACGCACGCATGTCTTGCTTTTTCTCACAGGTGTGCCACAGCAAGAGTGGCGAGGTGAATGCAGACAAAGTGGCCAACCTGGTAAAAGCGTACGTCGACAAATACAAACGCATCCGCAAAAACAAATCCGAGAAGAGCTGAGGGTCGCTGTTCTGCTGACTGCACAAGTGCAATTCCTCCACCGCGGTGTCACTGACTGGAGCCGTTCTTAACACATTTGCATACAAGAATGAAGATTTTTCTAGAGATGACATATTTTGTTTAATTTGGATTTGATATAGTGCAAATGCCCTTTATTGGATTGTCTTATGGGTGTATGTGTGTGTATGGGGCGGGGGGGTTAAGGTCTGTAATGGTGTCGCTATAATTGCGTTTTGCTTCTAAGTTTAAAGTAGCAAAGCAAATGATTAAGGCAAATGATTCAAGTGGTACGACTGGACCTGTCCTGTCTCTCTCTCTCTCTGTCTCTCTCTCTCTCTCTCTCTCTCTCTCTCTCAGTAGTCAATATTTGGACCTGAACATAAAGACTTTTCCCTTTAGAAGCATTGAAACAATCTGGAGTACATGTGCATTAGCTTTATTATTCCCTGCAGAAGCTGAATGTGTGTGTCTGAGTGTGTGTGTGTGATTCAATCATAATCTTACGTGGAAAGAACACGGGTAGTTTGTTGGTGAGCTGAGATGATTTTGTTGTTATCAGGTTATCAGTCCTGTACTTCTGTTTATGCAGTTCAATCACTGTGTCTGTTTACCCTCCCAGAAGCAATGAAATAAACCAGCTCCCTGAATCCCGTCCTGTGTCGATTTACTGCGTTCAGATCAGTTTTAGGGTGAAATCAGAGCATCAAACACTCTCATTAACCTTAATTAAGGGGCTCATTAACTTATGCAAAGGTGGAAAGTTATTATGGTTCTCAAAAAGACAATGGCTGCATCCAAAATCACATACTTCACTAGTAGGTGAAAAACAGTATGAGTAGTATGTATCCAAATTCACAGTACTCATAAAAGAGTAGTCAAAAAGTACCCAGTTGACCTACTACTTCTGGTGAAATTCTTGTGTGCATACGATGGACACTTTACTGTCCCATGAGGCCACAGAAGAGGATTTGTGAATGGCAGAGAAGCGATGCAGGTCCTGCCTCCAATGCATACTGAATCTTTTCGATGTCTTGATCTGTTTTAGGCAGTGGTTAGTCTAGATCTGAAACATGATTTCCCACAGTGATGTTTGAAAACCCTCTGTGAGCCGTCAGTATCAGTGAACTGAATGAGTTGAATCATAATGCCTGTGAAAGTGATTCTCAATCATCCAACAGAAAGACTTCGGTTTAGCAATTTAACCTGACCTAATCGGTTTTACTTATATTTATATTGGGAAATCAAGAAATGGCATGGGATATCACAGGTCACATGCAGGTTAAAAGGTGAAATATAAGTTCCAACATGTTTAAAGCCAAGAGATCTGTAGCTCACTTGTATGAGCGCTGCCTCATGGTTCAAGAGGTTGCTGGTTCAAACCCCGGCCAGATCTCCAGGAAATGAGCAATTGGAGACAAGGTGGGGTGTGTGAGCAGATGGTGGAATGAACCAGGACTTCCTGGTCAAGGTCATGAGTGGATGGTTAACCAGAAAAAGTTGTTGACTTAGTCTCTGGGCTGGATATTTTTATTATAAGTCCACACAATAGCGTAATAAATAACCGCTGCTGGTTATTGTCCCAGAAGTCCCCAGGGGGAGGCAGCTGGATATTACCTCCCCCCTTTGTTTCCAACCTTCTCTCATCCTCCTGTCAGGATCCAATCGCTCCTGCCACAGCCTGTCACAGATCCTGATCAGGTGACCATTCCACAACGCAACCATGCTTCAGTGTCCAGGCCGGTTTCGAACCGGGAACCTCCCGACAGGGGAGATCATGCTCATAACCACTGAGCTAACTGGCACTTCCACACCTACGTTTCTTTTTTTTGGGGGCATATCCTTTTTTTTGGACAAAACCAGTGAAACTAAATCTTTTTACTGCAAAGAGTGAGGATCAAACCGGGATTCTTCACATAGAGGAACAATGCTTAGACCGCTGAACCACTGGAGCATCCACTCTTACTCCTCTTTTTTGGGGGCATATCCTTTTTTTAGGACAAACCCAATTAAACTAAAGTTTTTACTGCAAAGCATGAGACTCAAACTGGGATTCTCCTTCTTCCTTGAGCTTCCTCTGTTTTGGTGGAGTTTTGTCTCAATTGATCATTCAGAACTAATGAAAGTAAAGAGTTTACCATCTCAGAAGTGAGATTCGAACCATGACTCTCCACTTTAAGGAATGACATTTAGACCACTGAGCCACTGGAGAAGAGGCATTCAAAGTTTGTTTTTGGGGGACAATTTTGTCTCACTTGATCATTGAAAGTAAAGAAGTTTCCACCTGAGAAGTGAGATTTGAACCAGCATTCCCCGATTTTTTGGACAAAAGCAGTGAAATTAAAGCATTTAACTGTGAAGAGCGAGAATCGAACCAGGATTATCCACTTGGAGGAGCAACGCTTAGACCGCTGAACCACTGAATCCACACTTGCGCCTCTTTTTTGGGGAGCATATCCTGTCTTTTTTTTTTTTTTTTTGGAGAAAAGCAGTGAAATTAAAGCATTTAACTGTGAAGAGCGAGAATCGAACCAGGATTCTCCACTTGGAGGAGCAACGCTTAGACCACTGAACCACCGGAGGTTCCACACTTGCATCTCTTCTTTGGGAAGCATATCCTTTTTTTTTTTTTTGGAGAAAAGCAGTGAAATTAAAGCATTTAACTGTGAAGAGCGAGAATCGAACCAGGATTATCCACTTGGAGGAGCAACGCTAGACCGCTGGAACCACTGAATCCACACTTACGCCTCTTTTTGGGAGCATATCCTTTTTTTTTTTTTTTTTTTTTGGAGAAAAGCAATGAAATTAAAGCATTTAACTGTGAAGAGCGAGAATCGAACTAGGATTATCCACTTGGAGGAGCAACGCTTAGACCGCTGAACCACTGGAGCATCTACATGTGTGTTTCTTGTTTGGGGAGCATATCCTTTTTTTTTTTGGACAAAAGCAGTGAAATTAAAGCATTTAACTGTGAAGAGCGAGAATTGAACTAGGATTATCCACTTGGAGGAGCAACGCTTAGACCGCTGAACCACTGAATCCACACTTACACCTCTTTTTTGGGGAGCATATCCTGTCTTTTTTTTTTTTTTTTGGGAAAAAAAGCAGTGAAATTAAAGCATTTAACTGTGAAGAACGAGAATCGAACCAGGATTATCCACTTGGAGGAGCAACGCTTAGACCGCTGAACCACTGAATCCACACTTACACCTCTTTTTTGGGGAGCATATCCTTTTTTTTTTTTTTTTTTGGAGAAAAGCAATGAAATTAAAGCATTTAACTGTGAAGAGCGAGAATCGAACCAGGATTATCCACTTGGAGAAGCAACGCTAGACCGCTGAACCACTGGAGCGTCTACATGTGTGTTTCTTGTTTGGGAGCATATCCTTTTTTTTTTTTTTTTTTTTTTTTTGGAGAAAAGCAATGAAATTAAAGCATTTAACTGTGAAGAGCGAGAATCGAACCAGGATTATCCACTTGGAGGAGCAACGCTTAGACCGCTGAACCACTGAATCCACACTTGCGCCTCTTTTTTGGGGAGCATATCCTGTCTTTTTTTTTTTTTTTTGGAGAAAAGCAATGAAATTAAAGCATTTAATTGTGAAGAGCGAGAATCGAACCAGGATTATCCACTTGGAGGAGCAACGCTTAGACCGCTGAACCACTGAATCCACACTTGCGCCTCTTTTTTGGGGAGCATATCCTGTCTTTTTTTTTTTTTTTTTTTGGAGAAAAGCAGTGAAATTAAAGCATTTAACTGTGAAGAGCGAGAATCGAACCAGGATTCTCCACTTGGAGGAGCAACGCTTAGACCACTGAACCACCGGAGGTTCCACACTTGCATCTCTTCTTTGGGAAGCATATCCTTTTTTTTTTTTGGAGAAAAGCAGTGAAATTAAAGCATTTAACTGTGAAGAGCGAGAATCGAACCAGGATTATCCACTTGGAGGAGCAACGCTTAGACCGCTGAACCACTGAATCCACACTTACGCCTCTTTTTTGGGGAGCATATCCTTTTTTTTTTTTTTTTTTTTTTGGAGAAAAGCAATGAAATTAAAGCATTTAACTGTGAAGAGCGAGAATCGAACTAGGATTATCCACTTGGAGGAGCAACGCTTAGACCGCTGAACCACTGGAGCGTCTACATGTGTGTTTCTTGTTTGGGGAGCATATCCTTTTTTTTTTTTGGACAAAAGCAGTGAAATTAAAGCATTTAACTGTGAAGAGCGAGAATTGAACTAGGATTCTCCACTTGGAGGAGCAACGCTTAGACCGCTGAACCACTGAATCCACACTTACGCCTCTTTTTTGGGGAGCATATCCTGTCTTTTTTTTTTTTTTTTTGGGAAAAAAGCAGTGAAATTAAAGCATTTAACTGTGAAGAACGAGAATCGAACCAGGATTATCCACTTGGAGGAGCAACGCTTAGACCACTGAACCACTGAATCCACACTTACACCTCTTTTTTGGGGAGCATATCCTTTTTTTTTTTTTTTTTTTGGAGAAAAGCAATGAAATTAAAGCATTTAACTGTGAAGAGCGAGAATCGAACCAGGATTATCCACTTGGAGAAGCAACGCTTAGACCGCTGAACCACTGGAGCGTCTACATGTGTGTTTCTTGTTTGGGGAGCATATCCTTTTTTTTTTTTGGACAAAAGCAGTGAAATTAAAGCATTTAACTGTGAAGAGCGAGAATCGAACCAGGATTCTCCACTTGGAGAAGCAACGCTTAGACCGCTGAACCACTCACACTTACACTTTTTTTTTGTGGGGAGGGGCATGTATTTTTTATTTGGTGAAACTGAAGCATTTTTACAACAAAGACTGATTCTCCACATCAAGCAGTGACGATCAGACCGCTGAACCACCGGGAGTTCACCACTCCAGCTTCGGTTTTTTGTCAATTTTCTTCTTAATCATTCAGAACCAACGAAACTAAAGAAATCCTTCACAAATAACGGTTTGAGATTCGAACCAGAGCTTTCCAAGTGAAGGACCGACACTCAAACCGCTGGACCACCAGAGTTTTAGCATCTGCCACCGCAAAAGAGAGATTTGTACAGCGATTCTCCAAATCAAGGAGCAAAGCTCAAACAGCTGAGCCACTTCATTACTTGAGCTTTTCTGTTTTGGTGGAGTTTAGTTTTAATTGATCATTCAGAACCAATGAAAGTAAAGAGTTTACCATCTCAGAAGTGAGATTCGAACCATGATTCTCCACGTTAAGGAATGACATTTAGACCACTGAGCCACTGGAGAAGATGCATTCAAAGTTTGTTTTTGGGGGACAATTTTGTCTCACTTGATCATTGAGAGCATTAAAACTAAACCACCACAAAAGTGAGATTTGAACCATGATCCACTGGAGGTTGTTTGCTTGAACTGTTCTGTTTGGGGGAAGTTTTGTCTTAAATATTCAGAACCAATGAATCTAAAGCATTTTCCACTGCAAAAGTAAGATTTGAACCAGGATTTTCCTTGGGAAGGAGTGGCGCTCAGACAACTGGATTGTTGTTGTTCATAACTTGTTTTTTGGGGAATTTTGTTCCCCAATCCAAGATTGTAATGGGATATTTTCCACCATGAAGTAACAACCCTAACCATATTAGTATTAAAAAAAAGAAAAAAAGTCTTGAGGTCCAGACCAATAAAGACCAAATAAGACCAAATAAAAATTATATATATATAATTTATATATATATATATATATATATAAAATAAAATAATAAATACATACATATACACATAAAAATTCGAGTGACGAGTCAGCGGAATGCAAACGCCCTCCTGTGGTGAATTTTGTGAATTACACTGCTGCAACCTTCGTATTGTATCTGTAAATCACATTAAAATGAAAGTCTGAACGCCATCCTGTGGTGAACTGCAGGAATTACACAAATGCAATTTTTTTCTACGTCGTCAATAACTCGAGCCACATACAAACCTTGCATTATTTTGCATCGATTCAGATTAGTTCGATAAATTATTGATTATTCTGTGCAGCATCAAAAATATTCTTGAAAAAAATCTATATTTTGTAGAAATATATTCTTATACCTGTAATATACATTTAAAAATCCGAGTCTCAACGCCCTCCTGTGGTGAATTGTGTGAATTACATTGCTGTTACTTTCTACGGCTATATCTCGAGTAAAATCTTCACATTGTTTCAAAATGATTTAATAACTTACTGAATGTCCTGTGCGGTCACAAAACATCTGTCAAACATGTATTTTCAAAAGAAATATATTGTTAGGGGAAAATGACCTTGCGTGAACTGTATTAGTCGCTGTAAATTGTTGTTCTGTCTCATATCTTGTTAAAATAAATAAATAATACATTTTTAAAAAGGCAAGTCAATTGAACTTAACCGTGTGTGAATTACACTGCTATTAATTATTTCAAAAGTTAGGCCTATAACTCGAGCCAGAAGAAAATCTTGCATTAAATTAATTTTAATCAATTTAATATTTACTAAATTTATAATTACTGTGTGAATCAGCAAAACATCTGTCAAATTACCCCCTTTATTTAGTAGAAATAATAGACTAAAACAATAGGTAGAAATATATTTTTACAGCTGTATTTTAATTTCGAGTTTAAGCGCCCTCCTGTGGTGAACTGTGTGAATTACATTGCTGTTACTTTCTTCTACGGCTATATCTAAAATATCTCGAGAAAACCTTGCATTAAACTATTTTGCATTTATTCAGTTTTTTTTTTTTTTTTAAATGATTGATTATTCTTTGCAATTAAAAAATTCCCATTAACGTAACCGAGCGCCCTCCTGTGGTGAATTATGTAAATTACACTGCTTCTACAATAATCTTGATTTAAAATTATTATAAACATATATATATATATAACTATATACTGAGGGAAAAATATGAGAAAATCATTGTGTGAATTGTATCATTATCTTATGTGTTACTGCGTATATCTCATCATTTGTTAAAATAACATTTTAGAGGAAAATGCGCCCTCCTGTGGACATTGCTGTTACCTTCTGCAGTTACAAATTCTACGCATTAAATTATTTTAAATTAAATTATTTCGAAATCATCAAATACTATTTATTTATTGACCTACGAACATGTGCAGCAAAAACATCTGACAAATTATGTTTAATAGAAATATATTCTTATATTTGTAATATACATTTCAAAATCCGAATCTCAACGCCCTCCTGTGGTGAATTGTGTGAATTACACTGCTTCTACAATAATCTTGATTTAAAATTATAAACATACATATGACTATAAACTGAGGGGAAAATATGACAAAATCATTGTGTAAATTGTATGATTCTCTTATGTGTTACTGCATATGTCTCACGATTTGTTAAAATAACAGGAAAATGAGGAAAATGCGCCCTCCTGTGGTGAATTGTGTGAATTACATTGCTGTTACTTTCTACGGCTATATCTCGAGTAAAATCTTCCATTAATTATTTCACGTTGTTTCAAAATGATTTAATAACTTTCTGAATGTCCTGTGCGGTCACAAAACATCTGTCAAACATGTATTTTCAAAAGAAATATATTGTTAGGGGAAAATGACAAAAGTCCTTGCGTGAACTGTATCAGTCGCTGTATATTGTTGTTCTGTTTCATATTTTGTTAAAATAAATAAATAATAAATTTTTAAAAAGGCAAGTCAATTGAAATTAACCGTGTGAATTACACTGCTGTTAATTATTTCAACAGTTAGGCCTATAACTCGAGTCAGAACAAAATCTTGCATTGAAATGAATCGATTTAATATTTAATAAACTGATCATTACCGTGTGAATCAGCAAAAAAAATCTGTCAATTACCCCCTTTATTTAGTAGAAATATATTTTTACAGCTGTATTTTAATTTCGAGTTTAAGCGCCCTCCTGTGGTGAACTGTGTGAATTACATTGCTGTTACTTCTTGTTTCTACGGCTATATCTCAAATATCTCGAGAAAAACTTGCATTAAACTATTTTTTATTTATTTTTTTTTATAATTGATTGATTATTCTATGCAATTAAAACGTTCCTATTATTATAAAAACATCTTTATAAAATATATATATTTAAACTTGCCAGTCAAAAGAACGTAACCGAGCGCCCTCCTGTGGTGAACTGTGTGAATTACACTGATTCTACAATAATCTTGATTTAAAATTATATACATATGACTATAAACTGAGGGGAAAATATGATAAAATCATTGTGTAAATTGTATGATTCTCTTATGTGTTTCTGCGTTTGTCTCATCATTTGTTAAAATAACATATTTTAGAGGAAAATGCGCCCTCCTGTGGTGAATTGTGTGAATTACATTGCTTTGACCTTCTGCAGTTATAAATTCTACGCATTAAATTATTTTAAATTAAATTATTTTGAAATCATCAAATACTATTTTTTTATTGACTTATGAACATGTGCAGGAAAACATCTGACAAATTATGTTTAGTAGAAATATATTCTTATATTTGTAAATACATTTAAAGTCGAGTCTCAACGCCCTCCTGTGGTGAATTGTGTGAATTACATTGCTGTTACTTTCTACGGCTATATCTCGAGTAAAATCTTCCATTAATTATTTCACGTTGTTTCAAAATGATTTAATAACTTTCTGAATGTCCTGTGCGGTCACAAAACATCTGTCAAACATGTATTTTTAAAAGAAATATACCGTTAGGGGAAAATGACAAAAGTCCTTGCGTGAACTGTATCAGTCGCTGTATATTGTCGTTCTGTTTCATATTTTGTTAAAATAAATAAATAATAAATTTTTAAAAAGGCAAGTCAATTGAAATTAACCGTGTGAATTACACTGCTGTTAATTATTTCAACAGTTAGGCCTATAACTCGAGTCAGAAGAATGAATCGATTTAATATTTAATAAACTGATCATTACCGTGTGAATCAGCAAAAAAAATCTGTCAATTACCCCCTTTATTTAGTAGAAATATATTTTTACAGCTGTATTTTAATTTCGAGTTTAAGCGCCCTCCTGTGGTGAACTGTGTGAATTACATTGCTGTTACTTCTTGTTTCTAAGGCTATATCTCAAACATCTCGAGAAAAACTTGCATTAAACTATTTATTTTTTTATTTATTTATTTATTTATATGCAATTAAAACGTTCCTATTATTGTAAAAACATCTTTATAAAATATATATATTTAAACTTGCCAGTCAAAAGAACGTAACCGAGCGCCCTCCTGTGGTGAACTGTGTGAATTACACTGATTCTACAATAATCTTGATTTAAAATGATATACGTATGACTATAAATTGAGGGGAAAATATGACAAAATCATTGTGTAAATTGTATGATTCTCTTACGTGTTTCTGCGTTTGTCTCATCATTTATTAAAATAACAGGAAAATGAGGAAAATGCGCCCTCCTGTGGTGAATTGTGTGAATTACATTGCTGTCACTTTCCCGCACGGCGGTATCTCGAGTCAGAGGAAAACCTGACATTAAATTATTTTCTATCGATTCAAATTTATATATTATAAATTAATCTGTGCGGTAGCAGGGTAATGTTTTTAATTAACGATTACAAGCGCACGTTTTGTTTTTTAAATAATAATTTATTTAAAAAAATATTTCGGATAAATAATTTATAACAAAATAAGAGTTACCTTAAATAATAACCTTTTTAAGTTATAAAGAGTTTTTAAAATATATATATATAGTTTAATCTTGTTAGTTACACAGCCCAACCAACGACAAATAATCAAATGTGGAAAATGAGTTGAAATTAATAAAAATGATTGTCAGAAACCAACACGGAAGTGTCGATACCGAAGCGGCGTAATCACGCGCACCTGCCAGCGATTAACCGCATCACGTGACAGGTATATAAAAAGCAGCAGCAGCAGCAGCTCCATTTTAACGCCTTTGCGTTCTCTGTCTGTTCACTTTACCATAATCACATTCAATCTTTATGAACTTACGTGTTTCTCAGACTCGTGCCTCATTCCTTCTGCAACAATAGGAAAACCTCGAGCTTTGATATTGTACCCGCAACATTGCACATTCTTTCTATTCAAACACACCCGATTCAGCTCACCTAAAACGATAATGATAAACTATTATTGTGTTTTGTGTATGAAATGTTAAGCGTCATGTCTGCTGCTTTATTCTTGATCACATCCATGGCACTTTAAAAAGTTCTGAAAACTGATGGATTTGTTCGTGTCTTACAGCGCTTTTTTCCCCTCAGGTAAATGAATCAGATAACTTTTCAGAGCTGATTTATGATTCAAAGGAACATCCCATGAGTTTTATTCTCAAATGCAAAATGTGCTTTATATGTATATAAACGCACTATTTACTTTTACACATTTAACGCGACATGCGTTTTATTTTTATTCCTACTGCGTGATCGACACGCTTCTGCCGACTAGTGGAGCGGAGGAAGAACTGCACATCAGTTTCTACCGTACAAGTCCTATAATAGTCATCTTCAAATTTAATCACTGACTGTATGAATGATTGAATTCTTTTACAACAGTCTCGACCAGCAAAGAAACATTGATCTACCAGTTTCAGTAAATAAACCAGATCAATATTAGAGTAAGGCAGATAAAATCTATTTTATTATGATTTTGTGCACTGTATGTTTTTTGCACAGCTGTTTTTGCACCTGAATTTCTCCATATGTACACAGTTTAGCTTTACTGGAGATCAAACACACCTGAAACAATGATTGAGGGGGTCAGAAGAAAAAAAAGGCATGTCAACAGTATGTCAAAAATGTTCAGTCTTTTATTTAAAAACTATAAACAGTCACCAAAGTAAATGAAGCCAATCTATATCAGACTGTTAGATATATGTATCATCGCACACCCTACAGACACTGCAGAAATGGTGAGGGGGGGTTGGGGTCGCGACCCCGCTGGGATGCTAACACAACAGGCAGTAATAAATGTTACACAACACACAGCAGAGAGGACAGCCTGGGGTCCGGGAGCCGGAATGTGGCGTGGTCGTAAGAATGGATGAGAAAAGAAAAAGAAAACGCAAAATAGTACAATAAAATCCCACACTATATTAAGATAGAAAAAAGGTCTGGAGGAAAATATCATACCTGCACGGAAAAGCAAAGAACACAGGAGAAAACCTGTATAAAACTCCATGTATTTAAACCAATTTACAAATACAAAAAGAATCACGTACGGGCGGGCGGCTCGTACTCTGACGGTTACAGTGAATACAGGTTGAGGGGAATACCTTCAATAGTTGTGTTTTGTCTCTTCTACAAAATGACATATGATATATTATTTCATACTCTTTCAGCCAGCAAAATGAGTTCTACAAGTTATAATAGTACAAAAAAGGGGAGAGAAAAAAAAAGAAAAAAAAATCATCACAGTTCCACAAAGAAAAACTTGTAGCCCTCCGCCAGCCCTCCCAAAACTTTACAGCATCAGTACCTTTGCAGAATATTTACAGGGTTTAAGTACATTCATCCACTGCTGAGTACAGAATCACATCTCAAACGAGTAACCAGGGGTCGAAATAAAAAAACGTGAGTCTGAACCTACTAACGTAATGCTTCTGATACCAGTGGGCAGCAGCGGCATGAAGGAGGGTGATTTAACTTTATATCTATTCACAAATATTTACACAATTTTTTTTTTCTCATTTACTCATATTGGTATTTATTTCAATAATAAATAAGTGAAAATATAATCGGCTCAAGTAAGAAAACCAAGCTATCAAGTTACAAAGAAAAAGAATCTAGCCACACCTCCGCTTGCCCCACTTGCCCCGCCCACAGAATCCCCCCCGCCCAATCAGCGGCGCTCATCCGGGACTATAAAAATGTGCTCGTTGGGCCAGGCGTGAGGAGGCGGTTAGAAGAGTGAAATGGGCGCTGGTTTCTGAGTGGCTGGTGGAAGACCCGTGGCAGTTTGTGAGGGAGGAGGTGGAGAGGGACCGGGGGTCGGCGGAATGGAGAGAGAGAGGGGGAGGGAGGTTTTAGGGAGACGAGAGGTATCGCCCCGTGACCCAACGACGCTGGCGACCTGTGCGGCAGCAGAACGGGGAAACCGGAGTCTCTTCTGCTTCCGAAGGTTTTTGGGTGGAGCTGAGCTCAGGCCTGCAGGGAGCGCGTGAGTTCGTAAAGGCATTTCGCGAGCGTGGTGGAGACCTCCATAGTGCTCAGCGCCAACACACACAGATGATTCTCATGCCGCCGCACCAGCCTGAACACAAACACACAGTCATATTACATTCAAGTCTGCTGCATGTTGGGTGCACATGATAGAGCAGGTGAATCTTAAAAACATCAAAATCACATTTCACCCCAAAATATTTATTAATAACATTACAAATACAGTAATGAAGACTACTTCAAGATTTTTTGCATTTTGACATTAACGGTATATAACAAGTTCTCTTTTGTTAATATTAGTTAATGTATTAACTAACAATGAGCAAAATATTTTAACAGCATTTATTAACCTTTGTTAATGTTAGATAAGAAATATTTAAGTTACTTCACAGTGCATTAACTAATGTTAGCATACAATTTTTGATCTGTAAAATACATTAGTAAATGTTGAAATTAACATGAACTAAGATTAATAAATGCTGTAGAAGTGTTCATTGTTCGTTCATGTTAACTAATGTTAACAAATTAATGTAAAGTGTTACCGCATGATGACAATTACACATTTTAGTAACACTTTACAATAAGGCCCCATTAGTTTAAGGCACAATATGTAAATTTCACCACTAGAAGTCGCTTATTCAAAACAAAGGTGTAATTTGATGACGCCTTGATTTCGTGGAATCATGGGAGGTGTAAAAGAATCTGAGATGAGAGAGACACGAGCACGACACACGGCTCAAGAGTAGCGGGACTTTTATTATGCCACACACGAGCGCTTCCGCTTCTTCCGGTCATGCAGCGCTGTTTGTCATTTTAGATATATTTGTGTGTTGCAAGTTGTCATAATGCTATTCTGTGCGTTCGCTCGTTGGCTGCTATGAGACACTTGTTGCACACTGCAGTAAGCCAGATCGATATTAGTCATGGTAAAACATGGTACTCGCGGTAAAACAAGAAAACGAGATTTAAACATTAAGACTTACTGTGTTGAGCTATATAACATGATTAGTTTTGTGTCGATAAATGTATCCAAACAGTTGCTCACCTGTCTAATAAAACAATATATGAAAGCGTCTTGGGTGTTTCCACAGTTTCTACAAAATAAAACCGGAAACCGAGGGTAACGCGGGTATGATGTCATTGATAGGCGACGCATGGACACGGTCCTTGTCCTGGTTAAAATTGTTGATTTCTCTGGATTTAAACATTCTTGGAAACATTTGGGATAATGTAAGTACACAAGTCAACAAAATATATAACACTGTTCTAGTGGTTTTTGTATATTTTAATCAAAAAAATCTTACATATTGTGTCTTTAACATCAGTTAATAATTTTTTTAATTGACACATTCAAAGATTAATAAATACTATAACAAATGTATTCATTTGTTATAGTATTTATTAAATCTTTAACGTGTTATTTAAAAAATAATTGTTCATTGTTAGCTCAGGTCTATTAAATATCATTAACAGATATAACTTTTGATTTTAATAAAGTATTAGTAAATGTTGAAATTAACACTAACAATAATAAATGCTTTAAAAGTATTTTTAGTAGTTAGTTCATGTTAATTAATGTAGTTAACTAATGGTAATAAATGAAGTTACCAAAATTTCTTACAACAATCTTGAGAATGTGGATTTAAAAAAAATTACTGCAATGCAGTAATTTCTGTACTGTATATAAAATTAAATTATTAAAGATCAAATTCTGTATATATATTAAAAACTGAATGATAATTAAATACTTTACAGTTTAAAATATATATTTTGGCTATGCAGTAAAGAGAATTAGGTCGACTTAAAATGCAAAATGCAATCTCTTATATCTATTTTTTATTTTAGTGTGAAATATGACAAAAAAATGTACTTGACAAAAGAAAATCTAACTTTGATCTTACAGAATTTTGGCATATGATTATGATTTTATGCCACAGAATCTAAACACAGCAAACGGTTTACTTACTTCCGTCCACAATCCGAGTACTTGGCGATGTTCTTTAACGTTAAGGCAGCAGTTAGTCTAATGTGTTTGGTCATTGGTCCCTCTTTATCGTCCTGAACAGAGAAAACAAAAACACATCATTTTACATGTCAAAGCAGCAGAGATGCCGCTGTTGTTGGCATGAGGTTATACTCACTGTGAAGTCCCTGAACACAAGGTTCCTCGAGCCCCGGCGTAAAGCCATCAGAGCTGCACTGGGGTGGTTGACGAGCGCTTTCTGTGGTCTGGGAGGAGGCGGAGGACTGCTGACCGCCGCTGGAGGAGACCTGCATATCAACACAGTGAAAATGTCCGTCACAATCATCTAAGACCATAAGCAAGTATGAGCTGGAGAAGTTCTACACACTTGGAAGTGTTGGGGTTGCTGCCTTGTGTTTGCTCCTCCAGTTTGAGTGCAGCTATGAGCGCTTCCCTCGAACAGTGCTTATCCTGCAAAACACACTTTATGATTAGTAAAACACACATAATACACTACCGGACAAATTTTATGTTTTTGAAAGATTTATTTGTTTGAAAAGACAGTAAAAACAGAGATATTGTGAAATATTACAACAATTTAAAAACTGTGTTCTATTTGAATACACTTTAAATTGATATATTTAAAATGACAATCCTTCAGAAATCATTCTAATATGATGATTTGCTGCTCAAGAAACATTTATGATTATTATCAATGTTGAAAACAGTTGTGCTGCTTCATATTTTTGTGGAAACTGTGCTATTATTTTAATACTGATGTTGTTGTTATTATGGAGTTCTATTATAAAAAGAGAAAGACAGGATCTTGCCTGCAGGTGTGTAATGAAGGATAGTCTCTGTCGAGGAAAAGGTTCACAGCCCTCCCACTGGCACTGCCCTGGGTACACGTCTTTACTGCCATGATGGGTAGCTGCATGGTAAAATACCTGTGACGGTGTGTCAAACCACCTGACCACACATCATGTTTAAAAAAAAAAAAAAAAAGTGTAAAAAAGTAAAAAGTGTTAGTCACCAGTAACCATCATTGACAAGAACAGCATCTATAAAATAAAGCATGCGTTTTCCTACCGTTTGCATGCTTGCCACAGACATTTAAAGTTCTGTCCAGGTTTACGAGCTTGATCTGGAGAGAGGGCGGGTGCTGGAGAACTCTGATTGGCTCCCTGTGTAGCCTGATCCACTGGAGGTGGAGTCTGAACTGACACAGGCTGCTGCAGAGAAGAATATTCAGTGAATAGAAGGCTTAAGATTAATTTAAAACTGATTATGCAGTCTGAATACATCAACTATTGCACATAATAAACAAGCATGGTGTAAATTCACAGGTTTTTCTTTGTGTTATTGCTCTTTTTTGTTTTTAATTATTATTATTACATTTAAGTGCAAGAAATAGAAAATATAGTGCCTCACACACCTTATTCATATGTGCGATAAAAGTCCAATATAAACTTGAGAAAATGCATAAATCCTGCACACAACTCAAACTGGGCACTTCTTTTGGATGTAGAATTAAGCGTTTTCTTTTTAATCAATTGTAAACGGGTGTTTTGAAATTTGCTAATACTTTTGCATTTTATAACCGAGGGTCGATTGACCGAAACGTTGCTAATAAAATTTCATAATGATGCAAGTTTGAGTGGTGTGCAGGATTTATACATTAAAGGGTTAGTTCACCGTTCCACACCCGTAAGACCTTCGTTAATCTTCGGAACACAAATTAAGATATTTTTGTTGAAATCCGATGGCTCAGTGAGGCCTGCATAGCCAGCAATGACATTTCCTCAGTCAAGATCCATTAATGTACTAAAAACATATTTAAATCAGTTAATGTGAGTACAGTGGTTCAATATTAATATTATAAAGTGACGAGTACTTTTGGTGCGCCAAAAAAACAAAATAATGACTTATATATTGATGGCCTATTTCAAATCACTGCTTCAGGAAGCTTCGGAGCGTTATGAATCAGCGTATCGAATCATGATTCGGATCGCATGTCAAACTGCTGAAATCACGTGACTTTGGCGCTCCGAACTGCTGATTCGACACGCTGATTCATAACGCTCTGAAGCTTCCTGAAGCAGTGATTTGAAATCGGCCACCACTATATAAGTCGTTATTTTGTTTTTTTGGCGCACCAAAAATATTCTCGTCACTTTATAATATTAATATTGAACCACTGTACTCACATGAACTGATTTAAACATGTTTTTAGTACATTAATGGATCTTAAGAGAGGAAATGTCATTGCTGGCTATGCAGGCCTCACTGAGTCATCGGATTTCAACAAAAATATCTTAATTCGTGTTCCGAAGATTAACGAAGGTCTTACGAGTGTGGAACGGCATGAGGGTGAGTAATAAATGACATTATTTTCATTTCTGGGTGAACTAACCCTTTAAGTGCAAGAAAAAAAAAATATTTGAAGAGAAATACAAGGGCGAAAAAAGGTCACGTCAGTCCAAAAACAGAAAAATAGCTAAAATACATTTTGCATACAGAAAATAAAGCCCATTTAAGAATTTATGGGCATTTCCCCTGCAAGTTGAAAAAAAAGAAAAATCTCACTGCCATTTCAGCAATTTTTGTGAGATTCACCCAAATATCCTGACATCAGTTCACACACTAGGGCTGCACGATAAGTTGCAATTAACATGAAATCGCGGTTAAACCAATTTTTCTTAGTGCGATTATGAAATCGCACTTTTTATGTGCAAGCTTGTCAGTGAAGCACGGCTCTGTGATCAGTAACATGCATTTGAAAAGGCAACACGCGTCAAACATCTTTCCAAACATGAGAAGCATTTATGAACCTCTTGTCCAAGAAAAGGCAACATTTAGTAACGTTTTTACTCCAAACTCACTTCATAACATCAGTTGAGTGTTTGAAAACTTGCTTTTGTAAGATGATGTGGCTTCTTACACAGAATAAGGCACACAACATATTTCATAGTATTCTATACAGGGCACTATAGGTGAATAGGGTAAAAATTTTAAGTAATGAATCTCACCACATTTTCACCAGTTGATTAAGCATATTAAGACAATTGTTTTGCATAAGTTCTCTAAAATGTTATATTTAATTATGTACTAATTTGCATAAATTTTCAGAAAGGAAATCAAAACATTGGATAAAGCCAGGTAAATGTTTTTAGATTAAACAAAATCATATTACCTGAGCATTGGTTTCAGGAAGCGGCGAGGGCACACTTGGTCTCTGCTGTGCTGCATTCTCTATTGCTACTTTTGCTACTGTGCTTGGGTCTGCGCCCGCTGGCACGGCCACCATGGTGGCGCTGTTGCCAGCATTGTTGGGGTCGCTGATGGTCACTATCCGTACACCCATTTTTGTGGGGATTCCGGAGTTACCTCTCTCCCCGTCCTCCAGCGGTCTCTTCAGCGGCCGGCTCTCCGTGGTGCCGTTAGCGGGTGGCGGCTCGGAAACGGGCAGAGGTGGGGAGTGGTTATGAGGTGGGTGCTGTTGCCTCACACCCAGTGTCTCTGAGTTTGGGCCGTTGGAGATCTCAGCGCCATGGCTGGGCCCGTTGGCCAGGCGTTCTGCCTGCTCTGCTTTGGCAGTGTCCTGCTGAGAAGCAGCAAGAGAGTCCGTGAGTCCGAAAGCCCCGTGCGCTTTCTGAGGCGACAACACCTCACCGTTCCCCATGTGTTTGGAAGCCTTATGATTTGGAATGTTTTTGCTCGGATGGGAACCAGCGTCCGATCGCTCAAAGTCACACACCCCGTTCACCATTAGCTTTTTAGGGTCGCAGGGCGTCTGCTTTCCAGGGCCTTCGCTGCTGCCCTGTGTTGCAGGGCCGTTCGGCGCCTGTGCAGCCTCTGCTTGGCTGTTCCCTGAGTGGTATGGAGGTAGACTTGAGTCAAATTTCCTCCCATTGAGCAGCTTCGGTCCGTCCACCTCTGCCGATTCCCCGTTGCTGGCTTTGGCCGAACCATCGGCGACAGAGTTGTTCTCCATGACCTCGATCTTGCGCTCGTGCACGTGTAGTCCCGTGGCGTCCTTGGCCTCCTCCTCCTTTTGGCAGATGATTTTATCACCTCGGAAAGGCGGAATGGGAGTGGCTCCCGCTATTGGCAGAGGCGGAGTCAACTGCAGGCCGATTGTGGGCGGGGTCTGCGCTCCCTGGCCGGGGAAGCCAGAGTTTGGCACAACAGTGAAGGTAACTTGGTTGCTGGGCGCCGCCTGCAGGAGGGTGCCAGGGGTGGAGGTGGAAATAATCTGGCCTGGTAGGATGGAGATGGGAACGGCACCAGGACTCTGCATAAGTTGCACGTTCAACTGCGGTTGAGGTGGCACCGAACCGCTGTTGGACACCTGGTATACGACTTGCGGGCTGGGCGCCCTGGTGCTCGCAGGAGCGGGAACTTGTGGAGCGGGGAGTATGAGTTTTCCACCAGGGGTGGAAGGACCACGTTTCGGAAGCAATAATTGTTTGATCAGACTGGATTCTGTGGAGGTAGGTTGGGCCGGGGGTGGAGGAGGGGGCGGAGTCTGCTGAAATTGCCGCTTGACGGACAGCATCTGGCTGACTGTGTGTGGCTGGGCCGGCTGCAATGGGGCAGGGTTGGGGACCGGTGCATTTGGAGAAACGGGAGATGCCGTGGGCTGCGGCTGGATGGTCTGAGGATTGGGGTTGGTTAGTACGATTTGATGAATGGCTGGGGCGAATGCGGTGTTGGGTTGTTGATTGGGACTGACAATGACTAGGCTTTGCTGTTGCGTTTGCTGTTGAGGTTGTGGCGACTGCGCTTGAGGTGCTGGTTTGGGGGCGATGTTCTGAAATGCAACACGAGTGCTAGTCACGCCTGCAACGGTCACAACCTGCCCTCCTGCCATTAGCGAAGTGCATGGCGCACTCACATATTGAGGCGGTGCAAGCACCATGGCCTCTTGGGAAGGGGCTTGCAAGCGCTGCTGGGCCACCGAAGAACAAACTCCTTGCACTCGACCTGTAAATACGTGTCCTTGGGGCGGCGGCCCCTGCTGGATCAGTGTAACAGGGGCGTGATGGAGCAAGGGCTGCTGGGTAGGCGAGCCGCTGTGGTTGGGAACTGCAGGTGCAGCAGATGCCGTGGGGATGGAGCTCTGGATCATGGCTGTTTTGAGGATGTCATTGGGTCGTATGGGAACTGGGGCGGTGGCTGGAGGGCAAGCGGGAAGTGCAGCTTGTCCCGGCGGGTTCATTGGGAGTCGTGGAACAGTCGGGGCTGGCGCAGGAGCACTAGGAGCGTTGGCGTGTGACGTTCCGTGCATGGTGAAGGCCACCTGTGGTGCTGCCTGGCCGGCAGTAAGGCTTGGTGCTGGAGCCCGGACAAACTGCCCTCCCACACCAGGGGGCAGCGCTGCATGGATAAACAAGATGCAACTGGCTCATCATCACAGTAAACATTTTAAGGGCTTGGGTTACATTCTTACAATCATGTTAACTAGGGCCCTATGATTTCAGCAATGCAGAAAACAGACAGAATTGTAGAATCCAGTTATAAAAAGCATAAAAAGTGCATAAAAACACTGTATAAACCAATACATCATTTTCCCAATATTTTTCCAAATATATAAGTATTTTCATATAATAAAAATAATACTCTCTGTATCATTAGCATGATTATTATGACATTGTTTTCCTTAAAATAGTAAAAACAAATTGAATGTGTGAAAGTTTTTGTGACTGTTTAAAGTGCATGAATATTTAATGAGTTTAGCACTGAGGCAGTTTATGATTGGTTGTCTGTTGCTAAACGACTGTTGCTATAACATTCTAAAACTTTCACACTGTATAGTTTTGGCACCAAAATTCAGTGTTAGCTCCACAAAAACAGTGTTTCATAAGCCAGGTGTTAAAAGCAGGGCAAAACAACAAGTATGAAACGTAATTAATCCAGTCCAGTTAACCAATAATAAAACTGTATATCTACCTGACTGGGCCTGAGGAGTTTCTGAGGGGGCTTCGTGTTTAGGAACTGGTGCAGGACTGGCCTGCTGCTGATAATAAAGCTGGACAGGAAGAGGAATCGGTCTCTTCCGCACACCAACCACATGTATTTGAGCCTGCCCACTCAGCCGTGTGTCCTCCACACGCTTCACCGTGTGATTAGGAAACAGCGTCCTAAGAAACACACAAGCACAGTGTTGATTTTCTGTTCGAGTTCAACATATACCTTTTAGGACAGAGTCTGCCCAACAGTTCCATTAATCTCACCTCAGGCATTTGTAGAAGTTGTTAGATGTCAGCACGCCACCCCGCGCCATCTTGCTGCAGGTCGCCAGATATTCAGAGTACATCTCTGAGCGAGAGACCGAACCGTCTGGATGAACCTCAAAATGAGCATTGAGCCTACCAAGAGCAGAAAGCATTCATAAAACACCAGAACATTTAACGGATTTGAGAAGCACAAGAACGAAAGACTTTCAGTCTTACCACTGAGTTGTGAACTTCTCTCCATCTACTTCCACAATCCCAGGCGGAGGCGTAGACTGCACAGGTGCCCTGTTCACTACAATGAAAAAACCCAAACACAATGTAAATACAGATTACAAACTCATTTTCACAGTTACCGCTCACTGTAGGAGTATTCCTCATTCATTTCCTATTTCAACACCCTTTGAAATTATTTTAGTGGGACATATTTAAACTACCTTAAGACTTAAAAAGAGCACTAGCTCACAATTCTGTGCTTAAAAACAACAAAACATCATTATGCTGGGTTCAGACTATACAATATTAGCCTAATTTTGGTCCGATCCATTTGTCGTGGTGTTGTGGCGATTCATAAGTGACAAGAAGCGATTGTTTCATCTCAAAGCATGTTGTAGTAGATGACAACTGATGCCGCGTCTGTCACGCTTCATTACGTTCCAGTCAATGACATTCTCAATGACATCATGCATGTCATTAAACACAGCAATGTTTCTTGTCCACCACACGGCAAGAATTTGAGAGTCAAAATTGCATGATCTGACAGTGACAAACAAAAATATTGTCAGTCTGAATGCAGCGTTAAGCAATATTTTTTGATCACGTCAGTCAATATCATCACAAAACACTGATGAAGAAATTTGTGCTTTACCAAACTGCTGGAAAAAAATAAAAGATTGCAGCACTGATTTCCATAATTAACGGATGCAAATATACAATAAGAAATCAAAATGACTACTGACTGGTCAATTATTGAGCTTGACAATTTATTAAAATACACACTTTAAGTTTTGTCTGTCCAATCTGTCCTATGTAAGTGACTTGTTCCCAATGGTTATTATTATTATTATTATTATTTTTGCACACCCCTACTCCACACAAACAGAAAGCGGACCCATAGGAGACTTACCAGCGCCAGGAGTGCCTTGCGTTGGAGGGGGGACATGCTCTACCAGCTGCGGTCGAACCTCTGAGACCTGAGAGCTGGAGGCCTGATGCTCGATGAGTTTTACTGCCGTCAGGGCGTCGGGTCCGAACGTGTGCAGGTCCACTGACACCAACCGCACGAGAAGATCTGACAGACATGAACACAAACTAGTCAGTTCGCTGCTCATCATGGTTAGGGATGCACCAAAATTTCTGCAACCGAAATGGCTGAAATCACTGACCGAAAAAGTGGAGTTTAATTAGCACCACAATTAGCAATATCGATTTCTAATTTTTAATCTATTCTCATTTTGATGATCAGATATTGATTCTTAAATCCCAAGATTGATCTTTTAGTCACTAAACATTATTTGTGCTTTGCAACTTTTGATCTGAAATAGGCTCAGCTTTCAAACTGACAATTTTATAAACGAAATTCAAACAATAAATGTTGTTTTCATGGCCTTTAATGTTTTTTTTTCAGTTTTGGACTAAATGAAAACTTTAATTTTGGGTTTTGACGCATCACTACTGATGGTAGACTGAAAGTATTTCTCATATTTAGCAGGTAAATGTGTACCTATGCTTCTCTCCACGGAGGAGATTTTCGAGCATGTGACCTCCCCGAGCTCAGCCAGCTGGTACAGAACCTCCAGAGCCGAGATGACAAGCATGATGTCTGGCAGCGTCAGGAGGGCAATGACTTCACGGTACGACTCCTGATCCACATACTCGCAGATCAGGACGCCGTTATCCTCCACTTTGCTCAGGTTTCCCAAGATTTCCATGGCTGCAGGATGCAATGGAAATATTTAGCAACTTTCACAACTTTTACTGCACAAATGGTTCACCCCAAAAATATACGTACCCCTCATCTTGAGAAATCGATCCCGTGACAACAAACATTTCGTGATGGTGTGAAACATCAGATGCGTTGTTCGGAAATCAACTGGATCCAACTGAAGCTGAAAAAGGACAAACGGACATGTTCAACAAAAGATCTGATACAAACAGAACCACACATGGACGTATTTTTGTAGGCCAAAACCTAGAAATTAGCATTTTAGTACTTCCGGTTTCCATCATCCTGATGTCAATGTTTTTTTAAATATGTTTAACGACCCACAGTAACAAAGTAATGCAAACTACTCAACTTTTCTAATGGAATTTCTCCATTTTGAACTGAAAATATGCAGTCATTTAAATGATGTCATTCATAACTTAATGTGATAAGATTTTTTTTATATTTTAGACATACAAACAAGAGTGAATGTGTGGATATTTTAAGTAAAATATTATTTGCAACAAGTTTAAATGGACTATTTCACAACAATCGCAAACTGACTTATTCTTCTTAAATGTACACAGTCAAAATACTGCTTATTCATAAGAAATGCAATACTCTGAGTCAGATACAATAATGACTAGGTTGACGTCACTACTGGGGAATAACCTGATTTTTTTTTTTTTTATATAAAAGTTGCATCCCAAATGACGCACTATACACCGTCTACTGTATGAATTTTATACTGTTATTTAGTCATGCAGCAGAGTCACACTTCATTTTGTCAATTTATTGAGTGCATCATGTGGGTATACTTGAGTTGCCAGGTTAATCGTTTGCATGCAAACCAGGGCAAAAGGTTAATTCAATAAGCAGATTTTTGGGAGCTTTCATCATATCCGTATCTGCAATAATCCAAGAGTCAATCAAAAAATCCTATTAGGTTTTTGTTGAGGGAACCAGTGTGATACTAACTTCCAGGCTGGCCTACAAAAATGTGTCATCACAACAACACTTTAGGATGCATCTTTTAGATTGTGAACTGACCTCTCCGGCGACGTTGCCGAGCGTGTCGAGACCCAGCTGCCGTAGCTGGATGAAGGTGCAGTGCGCACACAGCAAGAGGAAGCGCAGACATGTGCGATTAGCTGCCAGGAGTTTGATGTTGGCCTCCTCGAAGGACAAGTTCCTCAGAATCATTGCCACCTGCAACACCCGCTGGCCCTCTACGTCTCCGATGCCTACGTTACGTGCCGGGTGGAAGAGAGAAGTGCAGACGTCCCTCGTCTCCAATCCATCTGAAAAAAGCCAACGCACACTTAGTCTGAAGTAATACTTGGTTAAAAAGTCTCGACTAATCAAAGTGAAACTACACCATTCACCACATCAAAGGAAACGAGAGTAGCCAACGTGTAAACAAACACATACTTTGGGGTGTGCAACTCTTGTCTGAGATGAGATCTTTGACTTCATTGTCTTCAATGACATCTTTCCAAAACTACAAAGAGAGGCCAACAAAAGAGTTAAGAGCACAAGAAGGACAATTTATACTGTAAAAAGAAAGCAAAAAGCATGCTTTTCTTACCCTCACAAAGTCTCGTGACGTTTTCTCCTGCCAGTCTGTCCCAAATACAGCAGAAAAGCTGCCTAATGCTGAAAGACAAGCACACATGTAATGTTAAAACACATGCAGTACTGCAGCGCATATACTCTAGTAACCGCAGGAGCAAACGTACAGTCGTCGAAGACTCCCGCATGCGCCAGCAGCAGTGTGACGAGTTTGGGCTCTTTTTCTAGCTGCATGGCATGCTTGCTCTCGTTGGATAGCAGCGTGCACACGTTAATGGCAAAGTCCACCTCGTTCGGGAGCCCAGACAGGAGAGACAGCACCAGTTTGTTGTAATCGGATGGAGGGATGAAATCCGTTGACAGCCCATAGCTTTGGCGGAGATAGTCTGTCAAAAAGAATTAGCAAAAAGGAGGTGGTTCTCAGAGACTCATACAAAAGACTCAGCCAAGTGTGAATGCGCAACGCTCTACAATGAGACTAAATCACTCACATATGCGACTAAATCTTCACTCTGGGCGACTAAATAATGTTTATCATTAGCCATTGGCTAATAAATTCTTAGATTTTACTCGCCAGTGTGTGTGTTAGAGGCCAAGTATAAATTTAGCATAGATATATTTTCACTCGCTGAACACTCTGACTGAGCGCTTGAGAGTTTCGCTCTCCGTCAAGCGACCTGTACTATTTCAATTCAGCTAAATGGATGTGCAGCGTACCTGTATTTGACGTACCGCAAACTCTAGTGTGAAGGTGCACAACTCACTGTCTCTTTGCTGAGTGTGCCGTTTCTCTCACACACACGCAGAGAAAGAGAGAGCGAATCGACACGCTACATCTAAACAATATTGTTGTATTTTCCTGTCAAAATAATAAGTTCATTTGGAATTATTCAGCTTTTAAGAACATGCAGAAGATGCGCCGGTATTAGCAGTGATATCTTTTATTAATTACTATTATATCAGTCTGGCGAGTAAATATAGCCTACTATTTTTATAGCAAATGCCGATTCATCGGGTTGTTCAGACCACAAATGTAAACTTCACTCCTCACTACATCAGCATATGGAAGTTGAGTGTTTGTTGGACCCTATGAAGTTTTATTTTTTCCTAAAATCTGTGTTTTCTGTGTTGATTTGGCTGTATTCTGTTTAAATGGCTTACTGAAATCAAAAAGAATGTCTGATCAATTGAATTCATAATACAATCATTTTAACAATGCCATATGAAAATGTTTTTTTTTTTCAGTAATTCTTTGTCTTTTTTACATTTTTCCAGATTCTGCATTCACAAATTAATGATAAAAAAAATGATGGCAACCAAATGATTTGACAATGCACAACAAGAAAATCCTACACCAATCCTTATATAAATGTAAATATCATCTGTCTGTCTGAAATGAGTGCGGTGGAAGGAGTACCATTTCCTTCATGGCATTCAGAGTTTTCACAGGTGCAGCTCCAGCACACACTAACCCTTTGAGCCAGCTGTGTGTGTGTGTGTGTGTGTGTGTGTGTGTGTGTGTGTGTGTGTGTATGTAAAGCCTCAGAGAAGCAGACAGGGCTCATCTGTACCTGATACAGTGTGTTGCTGGTAGTTGTATGACGTGGGTATTGCACCAATCGGAAGCAAATGTTTAGGATTTCCCGGCTGCTCCTCTTCATCTTCCTCTCCAAAGTGATGCACCTTTTCATACTTCTCTAAATAGCTGCAGAGAAAGCAGAAAAAGACATCAACACACCGAATGACAGACAGATAGACAGATATATGCTCATGATCCCGGGGGAAATTCAAGAGACATGAAGACTTTAACATCCAGACACATTTATTTGCTGAGCAGTAAGCACCTGTTTAAAAGATTGAGGGTTTATAATAGTATCGTATACATTTCATGGAATGTTTTAAATGAGCAGATGTTGGTTTCTGTACTCAGACCTGTATTTGGAGGGATAGCATGTGTGACTGCGAACATCATTTACTACAACTGCAAAATCCACACAAACAAAAATATTGCTCCAAACCTGCATACCTCAGGGACTGAGAAAAAATGTTTTTGTTTGTACAGTTTAAGTGGTTGATGACAATAAAAGATATTTAGAGAGCAGAGTGGCTGATTGCCAATGCAATAACCATATACAGCATACAATGTAATGATAGTAAATAAGACAAATCTGCTTAGGATGTACAATATTTCATTTGACAAGATTTTGGAAGTAACACTAGGCAGAATGGCCAAGCGTGTTCAGTTGTTGGCTAAGACAATAACCGATTAATCGGCCTGTCAAATGCAAAGAGAATATGCAAACGCAAATGTCTGCACCATTTCCATTCTAACATAAATCACATTTTAAAGACCCACCAAAGACTCCAACCAAACATCATCATACAACTCACATACTGTATGACGTTCAGAAAGCACGAGCGGTTTATTCCAGAGAATCAGGGATCAAATCGTATTGTGAGTCTAATAGTAATATTCACAGTCCAGCTCCACGTGTTTGAGTGTGACTCATGAGTGGTTCCCTCGACTGAATGAGCTTTCACTTTTGCGCACACACACACACGCCTCCCACTGTTAGAATACAAACACTATAAATAGACATCTACTCACCATAAACACTAGAAAACAACACACTGTACTGGACACACACAGCGGTGTATTAGGATTTTAATTAGTGATAGCTGATATTCAAGACAACCAGAAGACAAGTTCTCCCATGTCAAATCAAAATTCAATTTCTTTAAAGGGGACATATTATGCCCCTTTTGACAAGATGTAATATAAGTCTCTGGTGTCCCCTGAACGTGTCTGTGAAGTTTCAGCTCAAATACCCCACAGATCATTTATTATAGCTTCTCAAATTTGCAATTTGGGTGAGCAAAAACACGCCGTTTGTGTGTCCCTTTAAATGCAAACGAGCTGCTGCTCCCAGCCCCCTTTCCAGAAGAGGGTGGAGCTTTAACAGCTCACGCTTCGGTTACTCAACAACAACAAAGCTGGAGAATCTCACGCAGCCAAAATGAGGATTGTCAGTAACGGTGTTCAGCCTTACATTGTTCAAACCGGAGTCGACACTAATGGAGAGACTCAGGAAGAAGTTACAACTTTTAGTATGTTGTAGTCCATAAAAAGAAATTTCTGTAAAAGAAAATATCTCCCTTTGCATTGAACTTTGAGCGTCGTAACTTTGCAGATGTTGTTTATGCTCAAACAGCAACATTACATACTAACTAAAAAAAAAAATAAATAAAAAAAATCCATAATCAAGGATCCCTTTAATTAAATTTTTGTGAATTTAATTGATATGTATATATTGTGTGTATATAACAACTTATCCGCTGCCATCCAGTCCATCCAAAAATGAGGGCAATTAAAAAAAAATTACAGTTTTCATGTCATTCAACACATGTATGACTTTGTATGAATTATTTTTTTCTGTGAAACACAAAAGATGATATTTTGAGGAATGTTGGTAACCAAACAGTTTCGGTTCCCATTGCCTTCAACTGTATTTTTTTGTCCATACAAAGGAAGTCAATAGGGACCGAAATTATTTGGTCACCATCATTCTACAAAATAACTTTTATAATCCACAGAAGAAAGTCACACATGTTTGGAACAATATAAGGGTGCGTAAATAATGACAATTTTTATTTGTATATCATTTTTTTTTTTCACCACCTGCCAAATATATATATCCCTATTGGCCATTGAGAAATTAATGAATGAATTAAAAACAAAAACAGTAGTGATGATTGCTTGGTCAATGTGAGAGTTCAGACAAACCCACAGCTGATTACAGGCTGGTGTTTCAAGAGACACTAAATGAGGACCTTCTGAAAGCATCAGGCCCATTCTGTACAATTTAAGTCAATTTTGTTCCTGCAGAGCTACCTTCCTGCAAAGTTTAGCCCCAACCCTAATCAAATACACCTGAACCAGCTAATTAAGCTCTTCAGCAGCACTGGATAATTCCAAACAGGTGTGTTGGAGCAGGGCTGGAAATGAACTTTCATCGAGTGAAATCTATTTTTCATTCACAAACCTGCCAGGTAAAAAGGCAGACTCGTTATTTGCTGTCCAAACCAGACATGTAAATACAGAAATGAAGCTGACAGATCAGGAACTATGGCATCCAGTCAGCGCTCACGTGCACAGCCTCAGGTCCAGACAGTGATTTACTGCCCCCTACTGGAGACACAGTGAAAAAGGTCAAGTTTCACCTGCAGGAGCTGCTGAATGTATGTTCTGTGTCTGACAGAAAAATCAAACAGGACAGTTGTGCTTTTATACAACTAAGATATCCTCAAACAGAAAGTGCGGCACCTAAAAACCAGAACAGTGCAGGTTATGAATAAACTAGAGAAAGTTCAAAGTATTCATATTAGAAATCGTGTATCATAGCATGAGCATGAAGTTTCACATATTTACATGCAACTTCCATGTTTACTTGATGTTTCTATGATTACTTGAACAGCAGTATTAAAGAAAACATGCAAAATGTTTCTGGGAAAACTTGAATAATGACTCAAATGAATCAATTAATACTTTTTGCCAATCAGCTCATTGACATGAACCGAATCAATTGAATTGGAGCAACAAATGACTGCATGGTCTGTACCAAACAAGGAGAAGAATGAATAACATCACACATGCTCCAATATGCTGTGCATAAAAAATAAAGCTGCCCTGTCCTTAAAAATAGACTATTTGCCAATTACTAAGACATTGACATGTGTTGTTCAGTTGCTCTCCTCTCTTTAGTTGGCAGACGGAGCGCCTGAATGCAGATGCCACATTTAAATGACTCATTTCACATGCTCCGATCGCTGGCGAGCGGTTCAGCGGAAAGCGCATCACACCACGAACCCAAAGACCCAAGTTCAAATCCTCGCCAGCTCTTCCTCAGCTGTGATGGTGAAAACACACATGCGGATTCCTCTTTTCAGCGTGAGAGATAAGAGTTAGACTACACAACAGTTTCCACCTGTTCTACCACAATCCATCAAAACAAAAAAGCGCAAATGAAATTCCTTCAGAAAACGAACCGTTTTGGATCCACTTCTCAGTCTGTGTGGTGCGAGTGAACTGAAGTCCGACAGGCCTGCAGGACTTTTCCTCGTAGGATGTGTGTGGGATGCTCCCAAGGTTTTCCGAGGCTTTGAGATAGTTCTGGGAAAAGGTCTTTGTAAATTACATCTGTAATTAAAACATTCCAACATCCTGATCCAATCAAAACACCTGCAGCTTAAAACACAGGGCTTACTAGTTTTGATGATTTGTTTTACTGTAAAAACTATACAGATTTAAACTCACAAGATTCCCATCACAGGTATTGAGTTTCCTCTGAACAATCATGTCTGCCTAAACTCTTAAAAGCTTTGGATCCCCTTCCGAGACGGATGCACCTCAACATGACACAAACCTCTCCAGGATTTCAAAAACTACTGGCATTAGTTACATCAGAATTGAGAGGCACTAAGGCTACGTTCACACTGCAGGTAAATGTGGCCCAAATCTGATTTTTTTTTGTCCATGTGACTCATATCCATTTTCCCAATGGCAATATGAACAGTACAAACCACATGGAATCTGATCTTTTCAATTCCAAATTGTGCCACTTCCATTTGTGGTACTAAATCTAACACAGGTCAGATGTTTTGTAATGTGCCTACAGTGTGAACAGTCATATTGGAACTCATGCGATTTTTACGACAATCGAGAGCGAAGAATCGAGACGAATGTCGATCATCTATTCAAAGATTTTACATTACCAACGCTATCAAGACAGTTGCGAAAGGTAGTCAGTAGAAGGGCAGTGATGTGTCAGAAGAACTCATAATACCCCACGGAACGCAATTGGGCTAGTTTTGGACTAGTTTTGAGAAGCAATTGAGTGGATTTTGTGGTAGAAACCTGGTAACCCTGTTTGTATCATTCTTTTGCCCATACAGGTCAGTCCAGAACCATGATCTGTTCACACTGGAATCTGATATTGGCCACATTTAAAAACAACAATGTGAACAACTATACAAAAAAAAAAAAAAAAAAAAAAATCAGATCCAAGCACAAATCGGAATTGAGCATTAAGGCTCGCAGTGTGAACGCAGCCTAAGACCTTTTGATTCTGAAAATAAAACCAGAGCATGTCTAATAAATCCATGTATGACTGGATGCCACAAATGAAACCGGTTAATGCTCTATTCACACTATTCTGTCTTTCATACACAGCTCTCATGAGGAACACACACAGGAGAATGCGGTTTGCATCCCTCGGCGTTATGAGGTCTTCTCACAAACAACCTCTCTTGCAATTATGGTAAAGGAGACTTTGCAGAATGATAATTACGTTTAGTCCGTTGCATGGCAGGTGTACGTCTCCTCGTGGCCCACACAGCCTAAAAGCTCCCTGCTGCCAAGTCTGTCTGTCTCACCCCCCCATAACCTACTAAACTACAGAGAGATGCACGTGGAAAACCAGCAGCCGCTCTCACTGTACATCAGACAACACTACGCTCCTCGCTTCTGATGCTATGAAGATATCTATGAACAGGAAGATTTTGCATGTGCAAGATCTTTGGATGTTTATACATTAATCAAGTGTGTGCATGTTGTAAAACAACACCATTAACCACATTCATAAACACGCAGATAACAACCTAGAAAGCACAAAACAAGTTCTTCTATAAAGGAAAATAAAGCGAGAGTTGTGTCTGAACACACCAACACAGACCCAGAACACAAATATAATCACAAATACACAGGAATCAGCAAAAGCATCATGTGAAACTTCTTGTCAAACTCTTATCGAACCAAAAAACCCTGCCTCCAGAACAAAAGACTCCAATAGACCAATGCAAGTGTCAGATCCTTAAAAGTGACTCAAATACAAGTCCAAAAGAATCATCTATGACAGTAAAACACGCTGGTTTAGATTGCATGTCACATAATGTTGCATTAGGAACAATGTGTAGAACACTACAAGCTGAAAAGGCTTTTTAAAGAGTGTAAAAGCTAAAAAAATATCTAAACTAAAGCCTCCTTTAGAGTTTTTTTTTAATCTCTTATTCAAATATACAGGAATTAGCAAATGCATATTGTGAATCGAATTAAAAAAAAAACTAAACTAAACTTCAAACCATATAAAACAAAACCCTGCCTCCAAAACAAAAGAGTCTTAGTGACAGATGCATCCTTAAAAGTGACTCAAATGCAAGTCCACTGCAAAACTCCCTGGTTTAGACTTAAAATCCACCATATTAAAACAACGGTAATGTTGCGTTAGGACATTTTAGAGAACCATGTGTAAAACACAGAAAAATGATCTAAGCTAAAGCCTTCTTTAGAGTTTTTCTTTTTTCTCTCTTATTCAAATATACAGCATGCATGTTGTTAAACTTGTATAAAAAATAAATATACTTCAAACCACATAAAAGTGCAAAAAAACAAAAAGTATTATAGGCCAATGCAAGTGACAGATGCATCCTTAAAAGTGACCCAAATACAAGTGCATCTATCCCTGCAAAACTCCTTGATGTAGATTGCATTTGTCACTTTATGATGCATTAGGAAGCATGTGTAGTACACAAGTGTAAATTAATAAGAGTGTAAAAACTATAATGCAATCATCAACGCGAACATACGATCCCCCAAAACACAGGCTTTTGAGTCGGAACCGATCCGCATGTTTGAGTGCATCAGAGCAGAGAAGCGCCTGTAAACATTGAGCACATGTGCTGGAGTTGATCAGAGAGAGAAACTGAATAAGAAAGACTCACCGAAGGTAGTACTGTTTCAAAACAAAAGCAGCATTCGAGCAACTCCTGGGGAAATTGAAATCCTCGCCCAGTTCGGCCCACTGGTTCTTGTCGGACACCTGTAGGGTGATGAGATAGATGAGAGGGGTTCGGTTCAGATGCAGGACCGTGTGTGTAAGAGAGAGATAGTGTGTGTTGTGTATATGTGTGCATGCTAACTCCCATTAGCACTCCGGCTAACTTACACTTTCCCATGTGAAATGAATAAATCAGACCCGCTGCCGAGAAACAACGTGCTCCGAGGCGAACCTGTCCGAACCCCCCGCGACTGGACCGCGGATCTGGCGCGGTTGGTTTGCGGGTGTATTTACAACGCGGAATACACAGGCCTGTGTGCGGCCTACAGTCTCGCAGTCCTCCGCCACACGGGAGGAATAAACCCGCTGATGCACACGGCGGGTCCGGACGGGATTCGGCGCCTCAGCTTCGGTTCTCGTAATCGATGTTTAAGCCGCCCGGTAATTTTGAAGTGAGTGTGTGTGAAAGTGTGTGTGCGCCAACACACATACACTCACTCACTCACTCACATACACATACTCATACATACACTTACACAGGCCGATGCTCGGCAGAACCGCAGGGAGATCCGCCGAACCGGGTCGGGGAGTTGAGCTGGAAGAGTGTGTGTGATTTGAGAAATGTTGAGTTTAGTGTGTGTGTGTGTGTGTGTTTGTAAGGAACTTACCTTCGCGAAGCCCCCTAAAGACACCACTCTCACATAGAGAGCACCCAGGTCCAGCTCCTTCCCACCCACCACGGGAACCTTTTTAAACGGTGATCTGTGGAGAAAAACAGCCGAATGAGCACCCGTGATCCGTCCGGACCCCCTCACGCGCCCGGCGCGGGTCACTCAAGTTATAATAAGCGCGAAATTCCCGCTCACCCTCTGCTGTGGTGAAACTGCCGCAGCTCGTCCAGGAAAGCCTGTCCTTTCCTCCGCTGCTCGGGGAGGTTTTTCCCCGTCGAGTTCGCCATCGTTTCGCTGAAATTCGGTCAAACCCCCGGCTCAGATTCGGTTACTAAGAGTCCGGGGATCCCATGCTCCGGTCCGGCGCGGCTGAGTGTTTTGAAAAGTTAAAGAAATGACGGAGGATGAGAGTGGAGAAACCCGCTCCAACGGCAGCCAGAACAGACCCCGAGCGAGCTCAGCCAAACAGCAGCGCTGCGCCGCTCATGGCTGCACGGGAAAACAACGGTACCGGCTGCGCTTGTGTTGGGGTTTGGAGTGGGTTTTTTGACAGTGCGGGACGGACGCGGCTCCGGTTTAATCGCGCACACTGTGAAGCGGCAGCGGGATCCAGTTCAGACAAAAAGACCCGAGGCCGCGCGACTCCGCGGCGCCCCCTTGCAGGCGAGCGTCGGTATTGCCACCGCCACAGCGCCGCTCATGAACAATAGACGGAGCTCGCTGAAGAAAAAGGGGGAGTCTCGAAACTCCTCCTGACCGTTAAAAACGGAAACCAGCCATGAGCGTCGGTGGGGGGAAGGGAACTGTCAGTTTACACTAGCGTCATAAAAATAACATAACTTTGCCAAGCAAAGTGTTGGCTATGAGAAAGAAGTTTAAATGAAGTTGTTTTTAAAACTCAGCCACGTGTCATCTTTTTATAATAACTTCCATTAATTTCCATCCAGCTATTTTCATGCAAAATTTGGGATATTGCATAAAAAACTTTAGGTGGAAAGGCCAAGATGTGCACAAATTCTAGAAATGTGCTTTAAAAACGTATAGGTGAATTTGTTTAACCGATAAGAGGCACAAGTAATTTATGATGGCACAGTTTCTTTCCCGATTGCATCAACTTCCATTTTTAATACAGATATTTTACGCCAATTTCCCATGAAGTGACGATTTTGTTCTCATGAACACATGGGATGGAAATGGTGCTTTATGCACAACTGTTTTATTGTGATATTCCAGTTTTGTGCATAAGTAAAATTTGCAACTTTGGGGGCCGTTTACACAACACCATTTTCAACTAAAAACGGAAAACTTTTCACTCGTTTGTCCTTTTATTTACGACAACAGGTTTTTGGGGGCCTTCTGAAAATGGGTTTCAAAGTGCAAGTTTTTGAAAACGATCGTCTCCATGAGAACTACAAAATGGAAATCTGTGAAAATGGTGACGTCATGTGCAGTCGTATTATGTGTTCAGTCTATAGGTGCGTAGTGTTTCTTTACAGAGTGACATCGCCATCTACTGGCCTGGCAGCATAATACAGCGATTTAGTCGTTTTCGCGGATCCGTGTGAACGGGATCGTTTTGACAGCGTTGTCATCTGTACAAAGAAAAAACTTTTCTGTTTTTTGTCATTGTTGTTGTGTAAACATACCTTTTTTTCACTGTGCTATGTAATTTTAATAAATGTAGATACAGCCCATATCTAATACATTTCATAATGACTCACAAACGTCTGAAATGTATAAGTAAAAGCCAGTTCAGTCTGTTACAAAACACCACATATCTGGCACTGCGCGCTGCTCAGAAATAAACATTAATAGCTTAAGTTACACCGTGATGTCTGTAGTTAAAGTAGTACAATCTGCGCTTTGTTGCAGTGGATGGTTAGTCATTTACTCCCGGTCCCTTGTGATAACCGCCGGGCGGATATAAACGACACGGGGTGACTACATTCAACCATTACACGCACCCCTCTCGCAAGTTATTCTGCCACAAAATGGCGGAGCTCGACGCGAAAGACCCCATTTTGTCAAGCAGACGATAAGAAGAGTTCGAAAAAGCGGAATTTTATATTTCTAACGATATTTCGAGCGAGTTTGGGATGCGTTTCGCCGCGCGTGCTGATATGTTGAGCCGTCGCGCGCCAGAGTGGAGAATAATGTCCGCGCGCTCTGGGTTTGACGCAGCACGAGCGCTGCTCGAGTGAAGGCACATATTTAACAAACTAGATTAGATTTATATCATATTTTAATAAATTTGATGGGTAGTCATTTTATCTAGAGTCTTAAATTCAGTTGAATGTTTTATGTTCTGATCGGTTAGAATTGTTAACCCGGTTTGTGTCCATTTATTTGTAATATATTAATAATATGATTTCATATTTTATGATCTGTAGTGCAAAGTTGTGTACTTATATCTGTTAAAAAATGCAGCCGGCTATATATGTACATCTGCGCGAACCATGCATTTATGTACCGGATTCTCAAGGTGATGGAAAACCTAAAAATATCAGGAGATTTTAAAATTGTGATGTCTAAGACTGTAAATGATGAAAATGTATAAATATGATCATCTCATAGGCCGATCAGTATTCCATTTGCTAGAAATTGCTCTTTTGTGAGTGCAATCTCTTTAAAATGCTTTTTAAAAATCCGGAAAGACTGTAAAAGTCATGCAAGCATTGCATATTGAAATGCATAGACTTGAAGACTGAACTACATGCAGCTTTACTTTAGCAAACTCAAAAGCCTCCATCATCAGGGTACTTATTAGACATAAGCCAATGTACCAGATTGTCCAGCTAATCTGTTTAGTATTAATCATCTGAAGGATGCACGACTAAAACAGAATTATTATATCTCAGTCTTTGCTAAACTCAGACAGCAACAGATATTAAGTAGCATATGAAGGTTTTGAGGGGGGAAAGAAGAGCTGCAGGTAGATATGAATAGTGAAAGTGGGAAAGTGCGCCTTCTTGTGGTTAAACGTCGAAAATGTTCTGTATTTATTGAGGCGTTTGGCCACATTTATTCATTAAGCACAGGAGTTTTCAAACAAAAGTGTCCGTGGAAAAGTTGAGAGGAAAAATGAACCCCTAAAATTAAAATAATAATAATAATTAAAACAAATACGAGTTTATTTAAATAATAAAGCAATACATTAAATTAAAATACATTTTTAAATAAATCTTAATAAATTATATTTGATTAAAATAAAAATAACTTCATAAAACATTTGATATAAATAAAATGATTAAAATAACTTGATAAATATATTTGATTAAACAAATAAAACCTATAAAAGATAAAAATATTTAAATAAATGAAGGTTTATTTAAATGAACAATAAATGTAAAGTGAGTCAAAAAAAGCAATATAATGTAATAACTAAATCTTTTACACATTTATAATATTAATTTTTCACAGTATTGCGTCTTTTAAATATAAAATGCAGGTAGTTGATCCCTTAGCTTGTAGTTTCCCTTTTTAGCTACTAGGGAGCAGCACTTTCACACAAATGAACTGCTATAATCTTATATCAGGAGGCATTTACATAGATTTAAGAGGTTAAATAGATTATGACGGAGAAGAGAATGGTGTTGTTACTGATGTTAGGGATGCACAATATATCGGACACCATATCGGTAACGGCCGATATATGTTTATTTTTAATGTTATCAGTCCAATAAGAAAATTTGGCCGATACATCAAAGCTGATAAATAATGGATTATTTCCTTCAACTGAGACACTTCAGATATGCACTGTTCACCATGGTTTTGAATTGCTTGAAATATGATTGAAGTCACTTCAGAAAGGAAAATACAGCACAAGTCTGTCATATAGGCTACAAAAAATTATAATGAGAACATTATTATTGTGTGCTTGGGACATGGCTTTTAAATGGTGAAACTTTTGTTTTTGTAATCAGGCTCTCAAAAATTACACAAAATTGATTTTGATTTATCTGCCAATATATCAGTTATCAGCTTTCAAATATAAAGAATTATCGGTATTGGCCAAAATTTCCATATTGGTGCATCCCAAACTGATGTAGTTTTCACTGTAACATGACAAAAAGGTATTAAAATGTGATGTCCAGGCCTGGAAATGTAATGGAAATTGATAAGCATGTTTATCAAAACATATTCAAAAATAAAAAAGGCAATTGCGAGGTTACCTGCTTCTCGCAATTCTGATTTTTTTTGTTGTTGTAATTTTTTATTGTAATATTATCCTGCAATTTACACAATGCCAGTATAAGAATTAAGACAAAAAATTATACTTACCTTGCATTCTAAATTTATTAGTCAATGTTTAAGAAATGCCACAAATGCAGGGAATTATACACTGTATAGACCTTTATTTGAGGACAAACAAACAAAACAAACTACATTCAAAACAAACATGTTCTTAAAGTGCTGGAAGAATTTCACACACACAATCTGACACAAATACAATTAAAAGAACCATTTTCCCCAAAAAAGAATGAACCATTACACATAAAATTAATATTTTATAATGACCTTTCTGTATAGACGACAACTCTTGAATAAACTGAAGAAGAATATTTAGCATTGTCCTGGACTGTGAGATAAAATAAAAGCTCAGGTGTTTATGGGCATCAGTAGTATTTGTGTGGCGTAAAGGAGGTAGCAATTCATATAATAACAGCTGGCTGCTTGACCAACTTAAAAACATACAAATTAATCAGCATGTACCTGCCAAACTAACCGAATAAAGTTGTTTGTGGGCATCTGATAATAAACCACACACATATATATTCCAACAAACAAATTTAAGGCACACAAACCCTAATCCTCTAAAAATAAGTTTAAAATGTGCTCTAAAAATGAGATTCAAACATGAATTTCGCTTTGGTTGCCGTAGAGAGGCGTTTCTGCATATTATGGGTTGTTATGGATTTCCGTATGTCTCTTATGTAATGAAGCAACGAGGCGCTCTCAATGTAAATATGAACTAGAAACAGAACAGCACGTGTATGTCAGTATTACGTGATCTGAACGCCCACAGCGCATCTGTTCCTACATCATACATGAAGACACACACATACTGCTTTACCTTTACAATATTCTGCTGGTTATGAGATCAGAAGGAAGACATTAACATACAGTGAATAGATCAGTGATGTTGATCCAGATAGAACATAATCAGGAGTCAAATCAGATCATATGACAGACATGGACAGACTTTGAAGAGTAACAGATATTAAACACAAATGGCGACGATTGTGCATAATTTTAAAACGGACTTGAACTAAATCTATATCCTCTTAGCTAAAATAATGATAATTACAGTAGCTAAAGGATGTGTTAAAGGATTAGTTCACGTCAAAATTTAAATTTCCTGATAATTTACTGATGACCCCCATGTCATCCAAGATATTTTGTCTTTCTTTCTTCAGTCGAGAAGAAATGAAGGTTTTTGAGGAAAACATTCCAGGATTTTTCTCCATATAGTGGACTTCACTGGGGTTCAATGTGTTGAAGGTCCAAATGTCAGTTTCAGTGCAGCTTCGAAGAGCTCTGCATGACCCCAGACGAGGAATAAGAGTCTTATCTAGAGAAACAATCAGCCATTTTATAAAAAACAATAAAACAAATTTTTTTTATATACTTTTTAACCACAAATGCTCTGCTCTGCAATGCGCCACGCATGACGTAATCATGTTGGAAAGGTCACGCATGATGTAGGCAGAAGTACCGATCGAGTGTCTACAAAGTGAATGCAAAGACAAAGTTGAACAGTTTTTACAAAAAAAGGTAAAACAGTGATTCCAGACGATTTGAAGTTGAATGAGAAAATGAGCCCTATCACGGTACTTCCGCCTACGTCACGCGTGACCTTTCCAACGTGATTCCGTAATGCGTGGCACATCACAGAGCAGTGAAAGACGAGCATTTGTGGTTAAAAAGTATATAAATGTTTTTTTTTTTTCTCTAGATAAGACTCTTATTCCTCGTCTGGGATCATGTAGAGCTCTTTGAAGCTGCACTGAAACTGACATTTGGACCTTCAACCCGTTGAACCCCAGTGAAGTCCACTATATGGAGAAAAATCCTGGAATGTTTTCCTCAAAAACCTTCATTTCTTTTCAACTGAAGAATGAGAGACATGAACATCTTGGAAGACATGAGGGTGAGTAAATTATCAGGAAATTTTAATTCTGAAGTGAACTAAACCTTTAATTCCTGTAAAATGTATCCGAGGCGTTTCCTGATGATTTGTAATATGGCACCAATGAAAGCATGAGGCGAAATTTTGACAGATGCAAAGAAAACCAGTTATGGCATATTTAATTTTGATTTGAATGAAAACGAGGCTGCTGGAAGACAGACGTGCAGGTTGTACTGTATTAAAAGTCTAATTTTCATGTTTTCCCATCACTAGAAACATTTTCAACGTTTCAAAAATGTGTTTTCAATGTTTAAAACATACATCCACACTCTGGTTTTCATTCAAATCAAATTAAATATGGTTTCCGACTCCGTATAGTGCATATGTGAAGCTTGACCCTTCGCGCAGATTTAAAAAAAAAAAAAAAAAAAGACTACATATCCCAGAATTCTCAGTTCTTTACCCTTCTCTTATTGTTCATCTCAAAGTAGGGCTCCTCTCGTTTGCTGGCTTTAGTCCGTGTGGTGAGTTTGTGGGAAGTGCTCGTGGGTGCCGGTTTGGCGGTGGTGCTCACCGCAGGCGGGTTACTGCTGACCAAAGGTTTCCTGTGGGTTGTTTTAACGTTGACGGCCGCGGCAGTTCGTGCGACACCGGCTGCGCTCTGCTCTACAGATTTACTCTTGAGAGAAATCGTCTGTTTGGGGTCATTCGGATGCCCCTTTCTGGAATCTAATACAGGGGAAGGAGGGCGTCTCTGTGCGAGCCGTGAGCGTACGGGTCCGGGAGGAGGTTTCTGCGCGGGCGGTGCCGAAGGTTTAGGCAGCTTGCAGGTGGGTTCAGGGCAGACGGGACTGCGAGGCTGAGATGGAGATCCACGCGGACGCAGTTTGGTCTTGGAGCCGGCGGCAGCTGGGACTTTCTGAGACATTGGGATTGACTGGGGAAGCGGGCTTCTTTTTGGGACGGGCGATGAAAGAGGGGTGGATTTCGGGGAAGCAGTGGGTGTGTGAAAGATCTTCTTGGGTGCGGCAGCCTTTCGAGGCATGGAGGGCGTGGACGCAGGTGATTGGGCGTAGCCGCGCGGTGTGGGTGTGTTGGGTTTGGACACTGATGTCGTGGAGGCTGACGATGATGATGATGAAGAGGACGACTCTGGCAGGAGGTTAACGGCTGCGATGGGGTCCATCGTGGGTGGCTGTGCGGTCTGTGCACTGTGGGCGGGGCCTGGGCCGGACGGGCCTTTCTGATAGGCTAGAATCTTCTGCTCTAGAGTTGTGAACTGCAGCACACGGTCCGGGTCGTATTTCAGCAGGAACCCTTTCAGAGTGTCCCAACCTCCACCGACCCGCACCATCACATGCTTCCCATGGAGCATCTAAAAGAGAGGAGGATTTTAATTAGTAAGGAACCTAATGAATTTGCCACACTGAATTAAATTCACATTTCATTGGCATCTAGTGTAATGTTTTATCAGAAAGCAAGATTTCACACAGCATCTGCTTGTGAGGTTTTCTCCAAAGAAACAATCAGACTCCGCCTCTGTAAGCTCATGCTCATTTGCATACATGTTTGAGAGCCACGCCCACACCTCAGCATCCAATCAACAACTGCTGCACAGAAACAAGTCCCGCCCTACATTTATTCTTTTTCATTAATCAGTTACACTCAGATGTACGTCACAATACGGAAGACAAGATCTCCGTTTCGTCGCGACTTTAAAGATTGTTTAAAGACAAAACTCTAAAAGCTCTTACCCTGATGAACAGGATCTTGTCTCCGAGCCTGTAGCGTCCCTCAGACAGATACTCAATGGAAAACTTCTGCGAGCAGTTACAGGGAGGGTCGTCCTGGTCCGCACGATCCTAAAAATGAAAAGAGTTTAAGGTGAAGAGAAATTCACTCATTTGCAAGATGGAAAAATAACAGCTAGTTTGCAGATAGTGTATGAACTCATTAGTCCTCCAGGGACCCGAGGGCGTCCCGCTGGTTATTTGGCTCAGAGACAGTGAATTTGTTAGCGTTTAGGGCAAAAATGTTCTCCACGTGAAGCATGAAGTCTCAAAACAACAGCTGCTGTTTACACACTCAACAAACTATAATAAACTCGACAGAAGATGTGTGATAACTGGGTCAGAATGGAGAGATAATCTAACAAATCTGATCAAAATCAGAATATATTTATGTTTTATATTTACATATTTACTTGATTTGATAGTTTTTAATACTTTGAATTATATATATATATATATATATATATATATATATATATATATATATTATTATTTTAAAGTTTTAGTAATTTTGCTGCGTTTGTCATTTTTATTACTTTATTTTTTAATATAGTTTTATAGTTATATTTAATTTTAGTTTAGTTAAAGGGTTAGTTCACCCAAAAATGAAAATAATGTCATTTATTACTCACCCTCATGCCGTTCCACACCCGTAAGACCTTCAATCATGAATCATGATTCGATACGCTGATTCATAACGCTCCGAAGCTTCCTGAAGCAGTGTTTTGAAATCGGCCATCACTATACAAGTCATTATTTTTTTTTTTTGGCGCACCAAAAATATTCTCGTCACTTTATAATATTAATATTGAACCACTAAATCATTTAACTGATTTAAATATGTTTTTAGTACCTTTATGGATCTTGAGAGAGGAAATATCATTGCTCCCTATGCAGGCCTCGCGGAGCCATCGGATTTGAACAAAAATATCTCAATTTGCGTTCTGAAGATTAACGAAGGTCTTACGGGTGTGGAACGGCATGAGGGTGAGTAATAAAGGACATTATTTTCATTTTTGGGTGAACTAACCCTTTAACGTAAAGTAAACGAAAATGAGAAATGTTATCTTGGCAACTAGCTGAAATAAAGTAATTTTTTAAGTATTTTATTTCAGTTGATGTTTATTTTATTTTAAGTGATGGATTTTTAAAATAGTTTTAGTTAACAATAATAACCCTGGATTGAGCCTACAATTAAACTGTGAAATGGGTAATGATTTTCTACAGAAAACATTAACATTATATTATATAGCATGTAGAACAGAATGCAATAATAAATATATTAGCAAATAAAAACTCTTTTCAATAAATATGGTTATTTTGGGTTCTTAATACAATTTTGGGTAAAATAGCTTGACTTTTGGCTCTCTGAGTAAAGGATCAGATGTTAAAATTTGTAATTTATAATCACTTCCAGTTTATTTGTTACATTGGGATAATTGGGAGGTAAATTTGAGTGCATTGCATTGTGGGAAACAGCAACACAAAAACAGTGTGTGCTGCTGTATACGGCACATTGTCTAGACACTATCTAGATAATGCATGCATAAAGAAATTTGCCATTTTTTTGGCACAGCATACAAACTATACAAAAGTAAACTAAGATGATGTTTCTACTCAAACTTAAAAGCCTGACGTCAGTAAGTGTGTGATACTCACAGCGTGGTACAGCGCTCCGTGCTGACAGCATACGGTGAAGGTTTTCACCGGAGAAGCGTGATCAGTCATCATTAAACTCTCTTCCAGTTCAATTTCCTTCTCCAGTTTAACCAAAACCGGAGGCTCCACCCCGTACCTGAACCAACAGACATTACCAGTCACAACACACCAGTCAGCAGACTGACCTAACACTTCTAACCTTTACTTATCACAATATAATTGTTAAATATGCCATCAAATATTTGTGTATAATTACCATTAAATGGTGACTCTCTCACATAATAAAATAATGTCAAACTCAAATCAGAATTTCCTATTTAAGTTAATAAGAAATCACAATCAGATGGTCATTATCACAAAATAAACCCTTTTACATTAGACATATTAGTCACTGTTATGTGTTATTCTAGAAACACTTAATAAATTCAGATTTGTTTTAGATTCTCTAGGACACAAAACACAATAGCTGCTCTAAGCACTGAACCCAATCCACTTAAATCCTGTGAAATCCACATAAATTTGCCCCCAACCCAACTCCTAAGCCCCTGACCTCTGACCCCAAAGCACAACCTGACATCTGTCAACTGTGGGGTCATCAGAGCTGCTTCACTTACCTGGAGACGATCCGTCCGATCTCCAGCAGGCACAGACACACCTGCCGAGGGTTTTTATGCAGAACTGAGGGCGAGACAGAGAGAGAGAGAGCAGCTGGTTTACTTTATGATCATTTACTGTCAAAGACACCGCAGGTGAAAAGGGCAACATTTATAACTAACAGATCTCACCAGTTGATTAATCGCAGTAAGACAATTGAATTCTATTAGTTTAGTTCTATTAGTTTACAAGTTTTCTGAAATGTTATGTTTAAATATGCAAATGAGGCCTTATTTAAATCAAAAATGTACTAATTTTTAGTTTCATTTTTGTTTTGTGATATTCATATAATAATAATCATGTCTCATAGCAAGCGGATCTATGAAATCTGTTTTTTTAATTTGGTGTTTTCTGGTTTAATTTTTCTGGATTCTGTTTTAATACTTTAAATTATAATCAAAAGCATGTCTAATCAACTGAATTCATAAAATTTAAACACGTTGACTGTTTTAATGTGTATATTATGATTGAACACAAATTTATTACCAAAAACGGTGGTAATCTAATGCAGAAAATGTTAATTTGATTTATTTATTTTTAACTGAAATAAAAAGAAAATTTACCAATTCATTTTATCTTTTGGCAAACAAAGTGCAAAAGAGCTAAAATATTAAATATGCAAATGAGGCATTATCTCATTAAAAATTCACTAATTTGCACATATTTCCAGATCTGAACACTGGATAAAGCCAGGTTCAAAATTCTTGTTTCATTTTGGTTGACACCGTTTTTGGATCTCTTTTTATCACTCCATCAATACAAAAATACTGTCAACAGTAAGAAAAAAAAATATTTTTACCATGTTTTTAGGAATACAATTTTATATAAATGAGTCGAATGATATATAAACAAATCTTCAGAATATAGAGATATGTATTAGATATGTATTATAATATAAAGATATGTATTAAAAACTGAAATCTACAGATGAAAATAGATGAAGTGTAAATAAAATAAACACTTAAATGTCTGTTTTGCATGTTTTTTTTCCCATGCATCAGTTATGAAAGCGAAACAGAATAAAAAATTACCAGTGCATGAAAAAACAATGGATTTACCAGTAGTGTCTTGCCTTAAAAAGAGTCATCTCACAAATATCAAATAGTTTAAAATTACTATATAATCATACTTTCAGAGCTTAAAACTCCAAAAAGACAATTTTTCGAAACCAAAAGCCCTGAAATCCAACAGTAAGCGTCGTTACTAATTTCTCATGCAAAGCCAATCATAACTAGTACGGTACAATACAGTACACATTGAGTTCTGTCAGTTCCCGTCCTATAATACACAGTGACACATGGATGACTAACTCGCACTCCTCATGACACAAAGTCCCAGGGCCTTCAGGTTAATGACTTGCACCCCGGATCCCTCACACTCATTAAGATCGGAGATTTACGGAGACGTTCAGGGACGCAGCTCAACTGACGTACACGGACACAGATCCTCTGAAACGATTACAGCCCGTTAAACAGCTCAGAGAAAGACTCACTTGCTCAAAGGACGCTGGGCTCAGTTTAAATTAATTAATTTAGCCAACCTGATTAAAGTCCTGTTCTAATGGACTACAGCGAGAGACTGACGAATGCTGGCCAACCCTCAACATAGTGCTTCAGTCTCATTTTTGTTATGATATTCATATAAAATAATCATTAATGATAGCAAGCAATTCATGATGTATGTTATAATGCATTATATCCTTTCATAAATAAATGTAACCAAAGATGAAATGCATTATAATATTTGCAGATTCCTTGTTGTTTATCCTGTGTTTTAATGCATTATACTTTCTAAAGGTGTAACAATTAATAGATACAGTAAGTATTATAATATAATATAACTGTGGTTACAATTATTCAGGAGATCATACAATGCATAATAAGACGACATTACAAGGCATAATGTTTTAATCTTTTATAATAAATATATATATATATATATATATATATATATATATATATATATATATATATATATATATATATATATATATATATATATATAAGGCTATCCAGATATCCAGCATGACAGAAACAGAAACTAGGCGATGCACAAACTCTTACACATTTCACATTTTTTTGACTTCACCAGGTCAAAAGTCCTCAAACAGGTTCTCTTACCCAAACCCTCAGACTCAAACAGATACGTCTCGTCCACTCCTATTTGACGACACCAAGACAGAAAATTCGCTGTGTTGTCCCGGGCGAAAAACGATCCAGGGGAGGCGTTTTTCTTGAACTGAATTTTCTTTGAGGGCAGCTGTTAACAAAACAGAGACAGGAATTACAACCGAACAGATCTGCGGTTATGCGCACAGTTTCACATGTTCCTTACCCACCTGTGTTTCTGAGTCCTGTGGGATTTTACTCTGAAGAATTCCAACCAGACGACACAGTCTGACGCCATTGTCCAGCTCCTCCATGAAGCGTTCAGCTATCACCTGCTCACCTGTAAAACCAGATATCTTTGTATTTCCATGTTGTCAATATGAGAATGAAGATGCAAATGACTGTTATGAAATAACTAGTGGTCAACCAATATGGACTATTTGATGGCTGATGTTGATTTCTTAGAGAGCAGGATGGTTGATATAAAGCTGATACAGGCCTATATGATATCATATCATTTAATTTAAAGATAGTAAATAATTTCTGCAATATATTTGTTTTTAATAATATTTACTAATGTATTAATGTTCTGTTCTGTAATGTAATGTAATTTTGTAATTCTATTAATATAACCAACAGTGCACTGGGGATCATAGACTAAATGATTAAATTTGCTTGTATTTACTCAATGCAGACAGCACATGAAAAAAGTATTCCAGCATTTGCTTTCTGTTTAATTAGACAGAACTGTTAAACAAAGACAGTAAACTATTGAAGACGGAGAAAGGAAGTCCCTGTTTGGTTCTCCGTGCTGTCAAAATAAAGCTTTTTAACCACAAATTCTCATCTTACACTAGCTCTGCGATTATGTAATCACGTTGGAAAGGTCACACGTGACCTTTCCAACATGATTACATCATGCGTGGGGGAATCGCAGAGCAGTGCAAGATGAGCATTTGTGGTTACAAAGTATGTAATTTATTTTTAAGAAAATGGCCGATCGTTTCACTAGATAAGACCCTTATTCCTCGTCTGGGATCTCTTTGAAGCTGCACTAAAACTGACATTTGGACCTTCAACCCGTTGAACCCCAGTGAAGTCCACTATATGGAGAAAACTCCTGGAATGTTTTCCTCAAATTAATTTATTTTCAACTGAAGAAAGAAAGACATAAACATCTTGGATGACATGGGGGTGAGTAAATTATCAGGAAATTTGAATTCTGATGTGAAGTAATTCTTTAACTGCTGAAAAGACATTTCGAACTTCTTTTTATCCCCAAGTGAAGAACGAAAAAGAACTTTGCCGTGAGTATTTCGGGCAAACAGAAAAACTTATGGGCTGAGAATTAGAAGAAAAATTTATGACAGGGCATTCGCCATCACCCTGTCATTGGAAAATAAAGTGCAGTCACATTTTAGTATTTTGTTCAAATTCCACAATGTGTGCAATGTATTATCTGAAAGAGGACTATAGGATTACAAGGACCTAATCTAACAAAAAAAAAAAGCAACAGGTTTATGGGTGAACAAGCTTTTCTGGGTGACACTTTTTCTTTTGGCCTACGTGGAGCATGTAGACAGACAGGTAAGGGCAACACCCTCTATTATTCTACAAAGACCGAGAGATTGAGTTCTTGTTTCGGGGGTCGTATGTCACCATTATATGCGAGCGAACATCGTTTCCCACACTTCTTTGCTTGATTTTATGGGGCTTTAGGTTTCAGTTATTTGACTAAAGGAAAAGTTTAGGCTAATAATGGCAGTGATTCTTGGCTTTCGAGCAAGTAAGTGTAAGAGGAAGTCACAGACGTCTTATTTTGCGTGAACAGATTTACCCAGCATGCCGCTGAGCCAGATGGCGAGATCCTCCTGCATGGGCACCAGCGTTGCTTCGTGCCGCACGGCCAACCACTGGTCATACTGGAACACATCAGCCAAACCGGGGCCGGGACGGGGAGACCGCAGGCTGCGAGGGCTCTGTAACGGGACATCAAACTTCTCACCAAACCAAGCCTGAGACAGAAAGAGGAAGTGCAGACATCTCAGCTCAAGCATACAGAGAAACACACTCTACTGAGACCAAACACACACACAAAATTGTGTGGTGGGGCCACAATGACCCCTCACACGGATTCCACGCTCCCTCTCCGGAAGGAGGGTGACTGCTGAAATCAGGACAGTTTTGCAAACACTCAGACATCAAAGTGAAGCTAACAAGCATGACTAATCAAATAACAAACTTACACATGGAGGAGAGAGATTCAACACAACTAGTGATGCACGGAAATGAATCTTTAGTTTTGGCGGGCTGAAATCGTTGACCGAAACTAGTATAATTAGCACTTTTCAGATGGTTTCGGATGGAATTTTGGGATACTGCATAAAAACAAACCGCTGAATAGAAACCGCTCATTAATTCTAAAAATGAATAATGAATTTCTTTTATCTGATAAGATGAGATGCAGATAAACTACAATGGAAAAACAATTACCAACTAAATCCCTTGATGCACAACAACAACAACAACAACAACAACAACAACAACAACAACAACAACAACAACAACAACAACAACAACAACAACAAAGAAAGACTTTGCCTCAACAGATCATGCAGATCATGTGATTGGATAACTGGACTAACCAGCAGATCAGTTCCATTGAACAGCATCTCAAATGTTTTAGTTATTCGGAAATGCCTCAGCCTCAGTCTGTTATCAAAACATCAGAAGCATCTCACATGATTGTGTTCTCAAACACCAGGCATCCAAACGCAAGATTTCATGTGTTTAATGCGTTTTGTCCACGCGCTCTGAGGCTCAAGTCATTTATGATGCATGATAAACATGGGATGGAAATGGTGCTTTGTTTGCAAATGTTTTATGCGATATTCCAATTTTGCGCTTAAATTTGCAACTTTGGATGCAGTCAAAGTGGATAAACTACAACATGTAAACATGTTAGCTGTGTGGATGCTATCGCTGGGTTGATCATATTGATTTCCAATTTTTAATCAATCTTCATTTCGATGAACCAAGATCTTTTAGTCCGTGCGTTTTTCTCTCTTTGTTGTGTGAACAAAACTTCACTAAACATTATTTGTAGAGTGCTCTCCATCCAATAATTACAATAAGTTTTGTGCTTTATTACTTTTGATATGAAGTTTAAAAAGTAAAAAAAAAAATTAAAAGTATGAAAAAGTTATGGAAGTTTAACATTTACTGTAAATCAAATGTACTGTATTAATTTATCAAATATATTTTACTCTAAAACTACTATCAAATGAAAGCCATATGTCTAACCAAGTTGTTTTCCAAATTTCAAGTTGATATCACAAAAATTGAAGTTCCTATGAGATTTTGTTTAGGCGCTGTACCAAAACCGGGTGACAACGACATTCTTTTGAATTTTTTTTCTTATGCATTCTCCTGTAACAAATTCATAAATTTCTGTCCAAATATCACTTCTATCACAAAACAGATATGGCAAATATGAAACCGTGAGACTTTTCCAACGATATGTGTTTTGTCAAGATTAGAAAAGGTTTTGATTATAGTAGTTAAAATAAATTTTGTAATATGAAACCTGACTCCACCCACTAGGGGAGGAGCTCAGTAAAAGAATTTAAAGTTTCCATGGTAACGCAAAGACTGATTCCAAAACAGTTTTCACAGGATGAATTTTGAGTTTGTAAGCTTTTGAATGATACCTAATTTATGATTATTACTAAAAAAAAAAAGTGATATTAAAAAAAGGCAATAATAATAAAAAAAGCGTCAAGCGTACTGCCAGCAGGACGCTGACAGTTAAGGGAGTTAAATAAATCTAATTAAATAATTGATTATTAAACTATTTTCAGTAGGGATGCACTGATATGAAATTTTTGGCCAATGGCAATAATTCTTTATATCTGAAAGCCGATAACCGATATATTGGCTGATAAATCTAAATCTTTATATAATTTTTGAGAGCCTGATTTCAAAAACAAAGTCTCACCTTTAAAAGCCATGTCTCAAGCACACGATTATAATGTTCTCATTATAATTTTATGTAGCCTATATGATAGACTTGTGCTGTACATGTTGCACAACTTAATTTTTCTTTTTCAAGTGATTTCAATCATATTTTAACCAATTCAAAAGCATAATTGCGAACAGTGCACTTCTGAAGTGTTTTAGCTGAAGGAAATAATCCATTATTTATCGGCTTTAATATGTCGACCAAATTTTCTTACCGATATTGTGTCCGATATATCATGCATCCTTCATTTTCAGTTAAATGAAAACTTTAATTTTGGTTTTGGTATAAAAACATTTTGATGCATCACTAGACAAAACAACACCCTCACATGTGAACTTGTGGTAAAATCTCTCACAGGCTTTATTTGCACTTCACACAAACATGTATTTAAACGAACCCTCAACCATGAGTGTGAGCAATAGTGCTGCTCAGCAAATACCACTAACAACATCTAATTTTTGTCTCTCATTCATATGGCCCCTTAGAGACTGAGGCGGAACATCTGTTTGAAACACACAAACAACACAGCCATCCACACAGTATCAGTCACCAATTCGATCAGATCTTTAAAAGAGCCTAAATCACACCTCTGTGCTAGTAATGGCTGAAAAACGAAAGCACATCTTAAAAATCACACACAAGCAGGCCACTACTAGAGAAACCCCACAACCTCACTGCTACTTTGTGAGCATGAATCCTGCCTTGCCCACACGCATCGAACTCCCAGGAGGAACATAGCCAGCGAGAGCTTCAGGCTCCTACTAACACACATATGGAGCGTTTCTTCCGCTCGTGCTCAAAGCCTGACTAATTAAACAGGAAAGTGTTTGCATGTGGGGTTGCTCTGTTCATATTATATAAGACATCCAAGATTACAATTCCATAGCAGATTACGGTCAGCTCAGCTCTGCTAAAGTTTTATTGCAATTAATTACTGTTAGTCTTTGCTTTATGGACTGCTCTTTCTGACAGGTCGTTAACTCAATGCAAACACCTGCGCTGCCTGTCTGGTGTGTTCAATCTCACATGCACAGATTCAGCTGCATCTGTCATTACATAAAGTGGTCAGTTCACACATGACATCAGATATAATTACAGATACACACATGCTGAATTACTAGGGGTGTGACGAGACAGGTAGCTCACGAGACGAGTTTTGCACTTGCAGTTTACTTTCGCTTTCGTGCGTACTCTGTTAAAAGGGAGCGCAATCTACAAGATAAGACATTTATCAGATGCTTAGGCTCTGTTGAGCAATGAATTCTCCGCCATGGTCTTGTCAGTCATCTCGCCACTTACTCTCGTCACGTGATCAGCGAACACTACGTACGACTCTGAAGCTCGTGTTGGATGAGCTGGATGGGATTGAAGCGACTGTAATCCAACCAAATTAAATGGTTTTTATTTCTATAAAAAGCAAAACGACAGTGGAGGCGTAATGTAAACGTAGCGGTGGCATATTCTATCCAAATTTCACCCTCACACTCCGTCATGGCAATATCACGAGACAGCTTTTCACCTCGATGAGAAATCTTGTCACGTTTTAATATCGTGAGATCTCGTCACACCCCTATGAACTCTTCTCTAATTAGCTCAGATCTTGATATTACCAACATCATTATTTTCCTTAAATCTCCTAAAAACGTATATTTGCTTGTTGTATTCCTCATTTGCACGTCTTTTTGGATAAAAGCATAAATATATATATATATATATATATATATATATATATATTCTAAATATCAAAGCTTTGGCAAGGTGGCTGCAGGATCTTGTGCCACTGATTCAAAAAGCATGCAAAAGCACATAAATAAGACATAAAAAGGCATAAACTTGTACCTGCAATCCAGCCTGAACCGCCATCATTAGTTAAAGAAAGATTCACGTCCACATTCTGAAAGAGAGACAGACAGATACTGTTAAAAATAGACACACCAGCTCAGACGCGCCAGTTATTTCCTGTGAACACACAAAACTCAAACTCTGTTTGTCCCATCACAGGATGGATAATCATCGCCTGCAGCTTATTGTTAAAATAAATTGTAATAATGCCACCCCCCACCACCAACACACACACATACACACAAAACAAAAATCAAATAAAGAATGAGGAAAAAACCTAATCACTGTGACCAAACACCAGAGAGAAAGACAGGCAGCAAAATTAAGACAGTTCAGTCAACATAAGCACAGCTGAGGAAACAAAGCAAATGCCTCCTTTCCCTAAACACACACACACACACACACACACGCGCGTGCTGTCAGTGACACACTCATGCGAATCCTAAAACCTCCATCATCTCCATCAGACCACAGCGAGACACTCACCTGAGAAACACTCAAAAGAATCCAGTCTCACTGACACACCTGCACACCTCAACGCATTAAATCCCACACACACACATTCTTACAACAACTCGCTGACAGAGGATATGAGCGCGCGATAGAGAGAGGGGAGGAAACAGAGATTGACTAATGAAGCCGCTCAGCAAACCCCCATCCAATCCCAGCCAAGCATTTACAATGGCCCTATTGTTACAACCCCCTCGATCAAACACACAGTCCAAGGTTCGCTCACTCGCTCACACACAGTCCTTCACAAAAAAACTCCTCCATGACAGCACACAAAAGAATCTGAAAATTTTTTGAAGGGCACCAAGAGAATAAACAATTGCTTTCTCTCTTCGGCTAGACATAAAATACCACAGAGAGCAAGAGAACGAGAGTTAATTACTGGAGGAACAGCATGAGAGCTCGAATCAAGTCCGTCTTCTGTGCACTTCAAGCCCACAAAATGTCATGCTGCGGAGGAGATGAGAAACAGCAGAGGACACACAAAACCCAGAATTGATGGTTGTGGCTTATGAAGTGGGTGGCAGTGTGGCTACGGGTCTCAAGGGCCACATTCCTCTGTCAGAACATAACGGCTGTGGAAAGAGTCCGTCACTAACGGACACACTGACCGAGAGACGTGTCTGACCGCTCTGTGTTTATTTACAACAGAACGTGTTTCTGTGCCTCTTTAAAGGAAAAGTGTTGTTCCTCCCTGAAATTAAAAAAATCTGTCATCATTTACCCACTCTCATGTTGTTCCGGAACATGCAATTATCTTTTTTAGACAAACAGATATTTAGCGGATACTTAAAAGTAGATGGTGTCTAATAGCTGCCTAACTTCAAAGTACCATAAAAATAGAGATGTAAAATTAACTATTGTATGGATTTTGAAAAATTGTAACAATGTTTAAGGCACAAATTGGAAACAGTATTGAAATTCTATTGATTCTTTCCTTTTTTGTTCCATGGAACAAAGAAAACATTTGAAACAACATGATGACAGGATTTTAATTTAACTATTCTTTTAAGACATTTAATTGAAGTTTCAGCCCAAATCCCATATTTCCTTTTCCGGAAAAGAATATAAAATTTAACAGATGCTCAAAAGCAGAAAATGACAAATGGAGGTCAATCTTCAAATAAAACAAAAGAGTATTAAGAAAAACAGTATTACTTTTAAAAGTAATGCACAACTATATTGCATTACGCCCTAAAAAAGTAACTAACTGCGTTACTTACTTTTAAAAGTGATGCACTACAATATTGCGCTATGCCCTAAAAAAGTAACTAATTGCGTTACTTAGTTACTTTTAAAAGTAATGCATTACAATATTGCGTTACTCTCTAAAAAACTAACTAATTGCGTTACTTAGTTACTTTTTATGGAAAGTAATGCGTTATATTACTTTTGAGTTACTTTTTCTCACTTTGGCTTGCTTGTTCGTTTTTTAGTAACAACAAAAAAGTTTTATTTTTGGCAAATGTAAAGACCCTTTCACAAATTGAAAAGTGAGATTAAATACATGAAGTATATATGTTTAATTTAATATATTTTATTATTGCAGGTTTGTGCAATATTCTGAGATTGCATTTTACTGTTTTTAATCATTTTGATGAATTTGGAATCATTTTTTGTGCAAGTGAGATAAGTAAATGCTCAAATTTAGTCTAGAATTACAATAACCATCATGTTTACACACAGCGCACAAAACACCTCTGCACTTGATTTCTCTTAACATGTGGACAGGAGAACTGTCAGTCAATAAACATGAGTTACTTATTTGAAAATGTAACTCAGATATTTTGTTAATTTAAAAGTAATGCATTAGTTTACTAGTTACTTGAAAAAGTAATCTGATTACATTACTCAAGTTGCTTGTAATGCGTTACTCACAACATTGTAGAAAAGTACAAATTGTGACTGTTAAAATTAACTATTCTATGGCTTCAGAAGAACAATTTTAAATGATTGGTTTTGTGATGCACTTTTCTGTAGCTTGACAGTCCCTGGACACTTTGTAGGAATTTTAAAACACTTAAATGGAAAAGTGTATTAAAATTCTATTAATTATTTCCTTTTATGTTCCAAGCATTTTAAACAATATTACATAAATGATGACAGAATAATTTTTTTTTCTTTTAACTAATTAAACATTCAGTCCAAATCACAGACAGATGAAAACATGAGTAACCTCTCATAAATGGTGTCTTGATAAAAGACGCACCCTCAAAATAAACACAGCTGACTTTTACAGCAGAAATGTGGTTGGGCGGAACATCAGACAAAATGTTGTAATCCCACTATAATGAACGTCTGCATGAGTTACAGTCGATTTGTCGCTTTAATTAAATGCGACAACAAAGGGAGCGAGGGCTGGGGTGTCCACATGGTTCCTCAGGTCATCACATAATCACGTAAGAGGATCACGCTTCCAGACGCATCCCCGTTGGCCTGCTGCTCCTCCTCCCTCTAGACGTGAGCTGACACGTGGCACATGCATGTATGCATGCGTGTTTGTTTGTATACGTGCACCAGTGGCTCGCACATGGGTCCTAAAAAAAGCCAGCCATCAATCAAAGCCCCTCCCCTTCCTGCTCCTTTGTGATCTTAATTGGCCTGTCAGTTGCTTTCATTAGTAGGCAGAGCCATCAACACACACACAAACAGAATTAATGGTCCCGGAGAAGATGGGCGTCCGATAAACCAAGGGTCAGAAGCCCATCCCCCGTAGACCAGATTAAAACCCCTCTTATACACCTGCCACAAGCTCCGGATCAGTCTAAAACCATGCACACCTCTGCTGAATTATAAAATAAAGAGTCAGGATTTTGAGAAAAATAACCCCAAATGAATAGTGATAAACTTACTGTAGGTGGTCAGTGAGACAAATTCTGTATATTCAGCAAGAGACAGCGGCTCCGTCTTGAAATCTAGTGAGCTGCCTACCTAGACAGCATTAAATGCATTCAGTTCCAATACACATATGACACCCAAAAATGTTAAAATATGCTTGTATTACCCAAAATGCTGTCTACTTTGGCAGATCATTAGGCTGAAACAATCAAATGGTCACCAAGACAGTTTGAGACACAACAGGCTTTAGAGAATCATAAGTATGTTCCCTATTGAAAAGAAGGAAAGAAAAAACAACTTTCTCATGCTTCTACAATTACAAAACAAAGCAACATTTCACCAAAACAAAGATGATCAATGCAGCTCAACATAATAACCTCACCGCAATGATTCAGAAATAAAATATCCAGAATTACAAACTAATCTACAAGGAAACAGGCACATGAAAACCAATGGAGATACTCTATGGCATAAGGTAAACAGAAGTGGTTGTCGTGGTGATGCAATGACATGTTATAAGACACTAACAATTAACCAGTCAGCAGCAGCAAGAGGGTCTGCAGCACCCCCGTCCCACTAATCATCTGCTGGGTCATTAATAAACTAACAGTAATCCAAGATTCATAACAACGACCAGCATGTGCACCAGAGATCATGGGAAATTAATCCCAGCATTCATTTATTTCAGGATTTCCCCCCCTTCACCCTCCTCTCAAGCTCAAGAACCCCCTGATGCCACGTATCAGGCAGATGGTTGGTAAAGTTGCAGGAAATGGGGTGTTTTTGGGGCGGCTTACATGTGCTAGTGTTCACACAAACACAACCACAGAAATAGTCAGCATGAAATGACACTACTTATTTTCTAAATGCATGTTATAGCTTTTATTGTGAACAATCCAGTTTCTTTTCTTTATGATTTTGACCTCAATATGTAATAACTGTACCGAAAACGACAGATGATGTTTGTTATACTAGGATTTACATCTTGACTTTAACATAAAAGCATGAGCTCAAATCTGATGTCGACACATTCAGTAAACAATAAATGCATTTGTCTACGCAGTCATATGTATCAAGTCTTAAAACATTAAAAAAAGCTCTTTTATTTGGCACTCATGTAATGGTTTCCTTATAAACAGTTGATTAATATGGGTTTTTCCTAATGGCCAGTGCCAATACCGATAATCTTGAGAGCACGGTGGCAGATAACCATTGTATATAAAAACATTTATATACAAAACAATTTAATAAAGCCAAAATCAGATGTAAACAAAACAATGGAAACAGATACTTGTTTTACCCGATTTTAACTCATGCAGGGCTGGGTTAAAAAAAAAAAAAAAAAAATTCTCGATCCCATTAATCGATTCTCATTTTGAAGAACCAATAGCGATTCTTAAATCCCAATAATCGATCTTTCAGTCTGTGCTGTTTTCAGTTGATGAATGAACAGCTTTGTATGTCATTCAGTAAATCACAAAAAGGCTCGTTACTTCTGATATGAAACGTCTCAGATTTCAAATTCTGTTAATATTATTACAAAATTCATACAAAAGTCAGAATTGCGTGATATAAACTCGCAATTGCAAGAAATAAGTTAGAATTGCACAATATAGCTAAAATCACAATTGCGAGAAATAAGTCAGAACTGTGCGCGATATAAAGTCGCAATTGCAAGAAATAAGTCAGAATTGCGTGATATAAATCGCAGTTGAGAGAAAAAAAATCAGAATTGCAAGAAAAAGTCAGAATTGGAGTTTATAACTTGTAATTGAGTTTATATCTCACAATTCTGAGAAAAAGTTCTCGGAATTACAAGTTTATATCGTGCAATTCTGACTTTATAACTCGCAATTCTGAGATAAAAAGTCGCAATTATCTTTTAAATTGTTTTATTCCGTGGCGAAAACAAGCTTCCATAGTACAGTTTACAGAATTAGTTGAGAGATTTTTTTTGCCATGTACTGTACCTGATAGGACCCCCAATTAATCAATATTGAATCGAAATCGAAAAGCAAACTTGTGAATCGAAATCGAATCGTGAAATTTGTGTCAATGCCAAAACCCTAGTATTATACATTGATATGATTTAAAAATGTCCAAATATCAGAAGCCTTTTGGTATAGTTGCCATTGTAAGCTGCTTAGGATAATAGCGTCTACTTGATAAATGGAGTTATTCACAACACAAAAGAATAATTCAGCTTCCTGAAATGTTTTTCTGGCACATTCAATCTGTTAACAGCACTTCAGCATGACCGAGAAAGTCTTTGGTGATAAACAGAATTCCCTGCCAGAGCTCAAGGACATGCTGAAATCTTTATGGCTGTAGTTCCCATCAGGAAACACCTGCAGTTTTCCACTCCTCTGGTGCTGGACGTATATCCAGCACACATCTCCGAGAGATGAATGTATAATACTCAGATGAGCATCATAATTTGCAATTTTAATGAGACATGTGGCTGAATATGAGGCAGTGTTTAACATGTTTGGGCAATTTCACTGTCCCTGTAGAAACATGTCTATCTGTCACTCACCACTGACACATACAGAGACAGACAGCTCAATATTTTAATATCATATTAACTCAAAACGTTAAGATTTGATCTTAATCTTTAATATGTGAGCTGTATTTTTAAATTGTTGGTCATTTTCCATGGAAACGTCATGCAACGTCATGCAACTTCCTTCCTAAGAATCCTCCTCTTTCAGTGCAACTACCAAAAATAAATAACAGAGACCGTCTTTATCACTTAAGTCTGGTTTGTTGACATTTCATTTCCTTTTCTAAGGAAATTCTCTTTTTAAACAAGCACATAATCTTCAGATAAAAAAAAAAGTCCCCTCCTTTCACTAACTCCTGGTTTCGAGGGTTTGGGTTGAAAAAAACAACATGAATAAACTCACCAGCGTTAAATGTGTACATTTAGTTGTCTCAGTAACTAGTTGTTTCTCTTCAGTTGGTTGAGTTTGATCCACGTTTCGCTCCTCGGCTGCAGGGGCGTGCGCGCGTTGGTGCGTGGACGCGCATCAGCTGAAGCTGGAGCTGCTCGCTTGCTTTTCCTCCACGCGACTTGGAATGTTCAGTTGAGAGGGATTCGCGGTTCAAAACAGCCAATCAGAGCGCACATCAAAAGCCTCAATGAAAGGGGCGGGGACATGAGAGCAGTGGGCGGCGCCGTACATTACATGACTGAAAAAAGAAAAATAGATAAGAAATTTACATGGTTGCTATTTTATATATTTTTATATATTTTATAACTCCTCAAATCACTAAAACAATGTTTAAATAATTAATTTAAACATTAAAATGACATGTAATTCTAATATTAATGCTATATTAAAATATTTAAGATCTGTCTGTGCCTATGGTTAAATAAAACACGTACTGAATTATCCATCTGACAATGCATTATTTCTGTCATTGTAATTTTGCTGTGTGGGAAAGAGTCCAAATGCTTAAAATAACTTAAGGTAGCAGGAAAAAAAAAAAAAACTTAATGATTCCTCTATATGGTTAGTAAGCTGGACATTGGATATAAAATTGAGTCATAATCACAAGACAGGATTTGTTTGCACAGGTAAAATCTGATTACCCCTTCTGGGTCACATTGGGGATTAAACTGGCCTCTCTCCACTTTTTAAACCCCTCAAAGTTAATAAAAGAACATTAGCAGGAGCTTTATAATGGTATTTTGACGCCAGAGACATTTTGAGAATAATAGAAAATAATACGCCTCACCAAAGTGATTTGCGTATTTTACAGTAATAAACATTCATAATATTACTAATTGCAGTTAAAACATTCAGAAAGTTTGTCCATTGCGCCTCCATGTGGACGGTGTGCTCGGTAATGTAGGACGTTGGCGCCTACATCTCCCAGAAGCCCTCGCGCGTGATGTCACGCCCGCGGCAACAGGAAGTGTTCTAACTGAGGCGTTGCTGTAGAGAAGGTAAGATAGGTTTTTACATTCGTTTAAAATTATTCACGGTGTTATTGGTAAATACAATAAAACAAAAAAGTATTTCTGGCTTCAGGACAGTATTTATTTACACGATCTAGCATTTTATTATAATGAACAATGGTAGGTTTATATTCGTAGAAGCTAATGCTAGGCTTCTACCAAAACATTTGACAGTCACCTTTCAGTATTTCTGAAATCAAGACATATATTTAAGCCACAACAGTAACAATAATGGCAGTAAAAGAGTGTTTCACTTATCTGATCATCTGTAGAGTATCTTTTTTTTCTCTCTGTATGTATTTATGAATGTAATCATGACACCATGTCAGTCCAAGTGTGTTTCTTGTGCTCTTCAGGAATGACCTGTACACTTGAGAAGGTGCTGGCCGATGCCAAATCACTGGTAGAGAGACTCAGAGATCATGACAGTGCTGCTGAGATCTTGATTGAACAAACCACACTGCTGAATAAGAGAGTGGAGGCCATGAAGCAGGTATCAGTGCTTGTTCTTAGTCTGCCCAATGAATAAAATCAAGTCTCATCTTCATATTTCTTCTTCTCTCAGTATCAGGAAGAGATTGAGGTGTTGAACCAGGTGGCGAGACATCGGCCACGCTCTACTCTGGTCATGGGAATCCAGCAGGAAAACCGGCAAATACGGGAACTGCAGCATGAAAACAAAGGTGTGTTTGGAGGGTATTTTAACACCCTGCATTTGTCAGGTTTTAAATCTGACTCCTCTCATCTCTCTCTCTCTCGGCAGAGCTTCGCTCGTCGCTGGAGGAGCATCAGTCTGCGCTGGAGCTGATCATGAGCAAGTACAGAGAGCAGGTGTTTCGCCTTCTAATGGCCAGCAAGAGAGATGATCCTGCTATAGTCACCCAGCTCAGAGAACAGCACACTAATGTCAGTCCTGCAGACGCTCTTTCTGAGATTCACCCAAATGCTGATGTTCAAATAGGCATTTACTGTGTTTATGTTGCAGGAGATGCAAGCGCACATTGAAAAAATAAATGAAATGGCCACAGTGATGAGGAAAGCCATTGAGGTGGATGAAGGGCGACTGTGTGAGGATGAGGAGAGAATCAAACGTCTAGAGGTGAGACGCACTATATGTGCCGCAGTGGGGTGGGCGATATGACCAAAATTTTATTTCACAATATAGTTGTTTGTTATTTTATAACAAAAATAACTACGAACAAAGATCAAACAATGGCACAAATAAAATGTAAGAAATTTACATAAAAATTACATAAACAGTGATTTAAATTTATGTTGGGTACATTAGGTCTGCTTAACGGTAAGTAATACTGCAGAAACCTAATATGTAAAATTACAACAGTGTGTGAATGAAATATACACTGATTCTTATTAAAGCTACAAAAGTTATTCAGTGAAGAGCAGTGAGTGATTTTCTCTATGTTTTTGTTATTTGATTAACATTAAAGACACAGACAGAAAATTGTAGTTAGTAACATGATCTATTAGGTTATACATTTTTTTAATGACTTTTTGAGATTACTTTTGACCTAGACATAGATTTCAGTAGGACAATCTTGTAGTATGTTGATATAAAAATAAAAAAAGAAAGAAAATATATTCTATTCTGTGTTATCAACAAAGTGCATTAACCATTAAGTTAGATAAGGAGTTTGTGAAGGGACTCCGGGGGGTTTGTTAGTTGATGATAAGCTAATAATTCATTTAAATATTAAAAAATGTAAAATTAAAATAAATTGTTTTTAAATTATCAAAATAAAATGCTTAAAAAAAAGAGATGAAATATTTTGTTTACCTGCATATCATGTGACCATTAATCAATATCAGAACTGTGAATGTGTTGTTAAATTATTGAAATATTAACATCTAAAAAAATCATGATGTTGTTCTGTGCAGCTGGAGAACAGCGGTCTACGAGAGCTGTTGGGAATCAGTCGCGAGGCGTTTCTGGTGCTGAAGAGGGACGACACATCTGACAGCACGTCTCTGTCACCGCTGCTCACCAGCACAGATGTCAGTCTGAGGAAGAGCTAAAGGCCCTCAGAGACTCAGAGTTTACAAACCATCATTCAGAGCTGCCCTACACATCCCACAATCCTCCATTACAGGGTCGTGATGACCTCACACGCTCTCACTGCGCAACCTGGATGTCCATCAGAGAATGACGGCTTTCATTTGCAGGAAGGGCCTGTGGAAACTGTCAAACACTGGGATTCGATTACTTTTCCATCTCTTCATCATCATGGCTTCGAGTCTGGAAAAGTCAAATGACCAAATTGACTGATTCAACCATATGAAAACAATCATTTGTGGAATGACCTATAGGCAGATTGTGAATGATTACTTTACGTGAGCATGGGACTTTGTAAAGGGAATGTCACAATGTGCCATTTTAATGAAAAAGCTCGTTTCTTTTTGTTTGTTGTGTTTGTAACTGTTTTATGTGAGTATGAGCGGAAGTAGCATTGAAAGTGATTAAAACCGTTAAATGAACAGTGGCTGTTTCATTGGCTTATTTCATTCAGGATTTCCACCATTAATAATTCAGTGTGTTCAAATATAACAGTGCATGTTATTCCAAAGAAAAGACTGTAATATAATAACTTTATAAAACCTTTGTCATTTTTAGTTTTGAGTATTCCTCCACTGCAAACCAGGGTTATTATCGTTGGCTAAAACATAAAATCATTTGTTTATTAAAATATAAATAAAATGCTGCCTTGACATTATGACGTTTAATAAGTTTAAGATAAAGTACTAAAATTAACTGGAAATAAATAACACTGTTATATAAACTGATTCTTTTCACAATCCAATTAATTCTTGATGGTTAAAATCAATTCCTGCTTGACATTTATCTCATTTAATATCTTATTTCACTCACTACTACGTCACGTTACGCTGCAAAATGCATTGCAAATGCTATTTTATATAGACTTGAAAGGCAAAGCAGTTGCCAAGGCAACATTTCTTATTTTACTTTAGTTTATCTTGATATACTAAAATATCAAACTGAAATAATTAAAGTAGACTAAAAACGTAATACATTAAACGTAATGACGTCACAGTCTTTACAAATTCGCGTTTTTGTAGTTTACACAGACGATAACGGTATCGTTTTCAAAAACTTGCACTTTGTAACCCGTTTTCCGAGGTTTGCATCTTCAGGCCACCAAAACGCTGTTGTCGTGCAAATGAACAGCCAAAACACAAAAAGATTTCCGTTTTCAGTTGAAAACGGTGTCGTGGTGTAAACTCCATGTAAACTACAAAAAACGGTGACGTCGTGCGCATGCGTATTACGCGTTCTCGCTTCCACATCATGTACGGTCTTGGCGGGAAAAACGGCCGCGACTTCTCCCGATCATAGACTGTAAAAAAATATTTTTATCATGACAAACTTCTATAGGTGAATGGAAACTATAACAAATATTTTTTTGCTTTCCCATTTTCCCCAATATCAATGGGCGCATAGTGTTTCTTAAAGTGGCACCGCGAATTACTAACGAAAAAAAAAAAAAAAAAAAAAAAAAAAAAAGTTTTCATCATCATCAGTGTCGTGTAAACGTACCCTAAATTACTAAAACTTTAACTGGAATTAAAATGAAAACTGAAAATATATAAATAAAACCTATGATAGTATCTCAATAATACTAAAGTAACACTGATTCTGATCTGTCTTGGAATAGAAAACAATGTCATTTAGGTATTATGGCACAATTTACAACTTTATTAAACATTTAATAATTAAACAATTTTATACAAAACAAAAAATACATACTGCTACCACGTAAAAACAGATTCAATATGTAAAGTGTTTACTGCATGTTTTAAATGCTTTAGAAAAATAAGATGGTTAGTTTCTGTGCTTCTGTGAGAGACACAAAGATCACATGAAGAAACCCTGAGAGGATATCAGAAATTAATGAATACGCTCATATGCCCGTGTAATGCAAAATTACTGATTCTGGAGTCAGTTAGAGAGAGAAAACATTGAACTTGGGCTTGTATCTCCAAGAGCTACATATTCAGTTATACAGCACAGATAAAGAACATCTCTGTGGACTGAAAGAACAAACTTTTAAACAGATTCTCAATATTCCTCTTACACTCAAATCTGCATTTTAAATCCTCATTATCAAGTGCAGCAGTCACATTCCCACAGGAACTCGGTCAAAATAAGCTCATTATTTCCATCATCAGCTCCAAACCTCTGCGAGGACCCGCAGGGATTTAGACATTTAGACACACACTAACATCAGCCGAAGAGGCTTACAGTGGCTACTAATGAATACCTGTTCATTCGGTCTGCAATCGCAGCGTGTTATACATTCATTTTAATGATGAACATGAAAAAACAAATGGCATGTCTTTAAAAATCCTTACTCATTCGGACAGGCACAATGTGCTGAGATCCTATACTAATTAGACACAATAAAATAAAAAAAAAGTTTTAAAAAATCTCCACTGGACAGGACTGAACATGTGACATGTCTACCAAGTTTAATGTTTCCTCTAAGCTGCTAAAATGCATCTAAAATCAGGCAGTGGCAGCTTCTGTATATAGTAGAGGTCAATTGCTTAACATGACTAAATCCGGTCAGAGAGCAGCAATGGGATCAAGCATTGCTGGGAACATACAAAACACACAAGGTCAGTCTCGCACCATTAATGCTGCGTGTTTCTCCACAGGTCCTGTGACCTCAATCAAACTGTGTCAGGCTCTTAAAATCGAGCACAATCCTAATGTAAGTGTTCTCCACAAATTTGAGCAACCGGAAGGACTAACAGTGAACTGACGTCAAGTCAAAAGTCAAGTGTTAAAACAGGAGAGGTGTGGTTTCACCGGCCGGTTCCGTGCGCCGCGTGAGCTGGCGAATACGTCCGAGAATTCGGGCAGACAAAGACGGCTTGTGGTGGCTGGGATCCAGAACGTTGGTTTTCCGGCGCTCCCGTTCTTGCTTCCACATCACGTACGGGCTCGGCGGGAAAAACGGCCGCGACTTCTCCCTATACAGCTGCACAACGATTCCCGAAACCCCCAGAACGACCCACACGGTGATCAGGATGAAATCTGGAGAAACATCAGACATGACAAACTTTTATAGTGGTGAACAAAAACTACAACAAATTTTTTGCGTTTCCATTTGCCCCAATAGCAAATCAAAATATAGCTGCGGGCAGCAATTATCGGGGTTCAAACGCTTTAAGGCATTTAAGCACATGCATAAAAAGGTATAATCTTTTAATTAGCAAGCCTGTAACCATCTCAATCATATATGGAAAAGACTATTTCCAGCCAACACAGCCAATTTACCACAGTTTATAAAGCTTTTTAACAGTTATCAAGGTTGAGCCAAAAACCTACGACTAGTTCGCCAAAGTTGGTTTTTGAAATAATCTCCAATATTTAACAAATGATTCGATGGACAGTGGCGGTCCTAGAGGCAAAGTTGCTCAGATGAGGAGTTCTACCATGTGGTATGAATGTCGTGGGCATGTGTGCGAAAAATCACACAATACACAATCCTTTATACACATAAAAAACATGAAGGCACCCCCCAGTGGCCGATTTCTTTCGAATTTCTCACAGGCCTCTAGGGCCATGAGTCAAACATGCCCAGCAAGTTTCATTCTGATCTGCCTCCGTTAACCTTGTCTGATAGCTGCTCAATATTCATTGGCCGATGGCGGACATGTTTTTTGAGATGCGTCAATGTCCTCATAGACAATCATGGTACCTCAGACAAAGACACTGCATGCCAATTTTCAAGTCGATCGGACTAACAGTAAAGTAGTTATAGCCATTTTCATGTTTTTCTTTTCTGTTATAGCGCCACCAAGTGGTCAGTCGCCACGTCCTTTTTCACACGACCACAGAATGAGCTCTTACATAAGTTTACCAAGTTGGGTGAAAATATCTCATTCCGTTCCGTTTAGTAAAAGTGGCTCTGCCCACTTCAAACATTTTGGCGGCCCTGAATCAACGTTTTTTTATGATAATTATTGACAATCAGACTCCAGAGAATCTTGCTGCACTGATTTGGTTACGATTGGGCCAAAAACCTAGGACTAGTTCACAAAAGTAGGTTTTTCAAAAAATCCAAAATGCTCAAAAAATTTCGCCAGAACGACAAGCAAATCTCAGGCATGCATTCTGTATGAAACAGGGTTTCAGCTAGCATCATTGATCGATATTTTCCTGTTTATTACCATGAAGCTGCTTTGAAACAATCTTTTTGTAGAGAAAGATACCAAATTTGCCATTTCTCGCTCAGCCGTTGTGTTACGAACACACACACAGCAGCATTAACCAGTTGAGGTAAATAGTATACTGTTATAAATGAACATTGAAATTAAAATGACTGTGGAATCACTCTCTAAAAAGGATCCATACATCAATATGTTTGAGTGACCTACCAACATCCTGCAGCGGAACCGAGATAAATGCTCGGCTGAAGTCGTCGTTGAGGAAGCGTTTCAGGACGTCCAGCGTGATGTAGGACAGACTGGTATAGGTGTAGGCGTTGACGGCCAGGACAACCGTATATGCCCCAACCACTCCACATGTAGCTATATTGCCCTAAAACATACAGATAAACGCGTGTTCATGTTGTTTGGATGTCGGATATTAACTTAATAAATATACACTACCGGTCTGGAATAATAACAAATTTTCAGTGTTTCTTGTTCACCAAGACTGCATTTATTTGATATAAAATACAGTAAAACTGTAAAATATTTTTTACAATTTATATTAACTGTTTTCTATGTGAATATATTGTAAAATGTAATTTATTCCTGTGATCAAAGCTGAATTTTCAGCATCATTACTCCAGTCTTCAGTGTCACATGATCCTTCAGAAATCATTCTAATATGCTGATTTGCTGATAAATTATCATGTATTATTCAAATCGAAAACAGTTTAAATTGTAATAATATTTCACAATTTTTACTGTATTTTTGATCAAATAAAAGCAGCATTGGTAAGTCTAAAAGACTTCTTTCAAAAACAAAAATCTTACCTCTCTAGGCCACCTGATGAAGAACAAAGGAACAACCACCATTATGCAAGTAAACACCACCCAGAACACAGCATCATTATGAAATATAGGAAGGTCACCTGGAGGGAAAAAGAAAGAGAGAAGTAAAAATTAATAAACAACTAATATTAAACATTATTGGCAGCAAATTTGAATTTAAGCTGCTGCAGGAAGAGCATTATTTCCATTTAATACATGTTTTCCCCAAGGCATAATTTACATTTTATGGTTATATACTTATGTTTGAAACTCACGCGAGTATTTGCATTTTGAAGTTTTGTTGTGCTATCATTAATATGCTTTTTTTTTTGGACATTAAATGTATGTTTAAAGTGGTAGCAGGTTTATTATCGTTAACATTTCTGTTAATTGAAATAAAGCTCAAATAAATAAATAAATAAATATTAGTTGAAAAACTTAAACTAAATGAAAATTAGACATGTTGCCATGGCAATAAACTGAAATAAGTTACTGGAGACTGGAAATAAATAAAAGCTAAAACTAAAATAAATTAATCCTAAATAGAAATATTAAAAAAACACAAATAAAATGACAAAAGCACATAATGAAATTAATAAAAATGTAACTAAAACTAACATGAAAACTAAAAATATAACAATAAATGATAATTCAAAATATTAATAAAACTAAAATAACAGGAGGAACAGTTTTAATGTGGTATAAATATAATGTAATTACTATATTCAGATAAGTGAATGTGTATGTGTAGTGTGATTTTGTTTTACTTTATTATGGTGGGCAGGTTTTAGTATGTTTTAACTGTATGAAGATAACTGAAGGTTTTGAACATGATTTCTTACCAAGTGGAGTGAAAAAGGCAATAGAGGAGACGAGAAATCCAAGAATGAGTCCGACCACCAACACACAGGCCATGACAGAACCAAACCGCCACCAGCTCATCACCAGGGCCACGCCCCCGACCACGCCCATCAGCGCTGTCAGAGCCAATCGGACTGCGGAGAGACGTTCATTGTCAACAAGCTGCTAGACGCTAGAGGTGAACAGGGTAACATTTTAACTAATAGATATAACCATACTTTCACCAGTTGATTATTCACAGTGCATTAAGACAATAGTTTTGTATATTTAAATATGATGCCATATCTAATTTGCAGACACTTCCATAACAGAAACCTGAACACTGGATAAAGCCAGGTTCAAAATTAGTTTCGTTTTGTTGACATATTAGAGTGATTTTGGATCTCTTTTTATCCATCCATGGATCGATCAGTTTTCTTTCCACTAGTCTGAAAGAAGACATGCTTTGGGAGAAAACTAGACCAAAATTGACCAGTGCATGAAAAAACAATGGCTTTGCCTTGTGTCTTAACTTATTAAAAGTCTATTACATACAAACCTGAGCTAATTAAAATGATCTGATTAATCAGAAAGCACCTACAACTATCATTTAGAGAACCAAAAATCATTTAAAAAATGTTCTTCCTCATTTCAGCAATGCCTGTCCTGCAAACACAAACAGCTGAAACATCCTTCACATGCAAAGCATTTGATAGAGACAGACTCGTTTAACAGCTCCAGCTGAAATCCACGGCACATGACTTCAGCTGTGGCAGCATGACTCTAATCTTCAGAGAGTTACGGCAGAACAATAGCCTCAATCCTCTGAGATGGCTAATGACATTCACTGCAGGTGAACTAGTTTGTGTAGCCAGTTTCAGTCATATTAAACTCGGAAAAACACTGGAAAAACTGTTGTGTCCAGAAACTATTTATAGATATGTAGACATAAGCTCACTGCAAATCATCCAGAATGACATGAAACTCTGAATATGAGTACAGAAGCGAGAGATGATCAGAAACCTCATACTAAAGGTTCAGGCAGGCACTAGTTGTTCTTCTCTAATCCTACAGTGATTCAGTACGTGTGTAACGACTCACTGTCGTATTCCAGCGTTGTGGTTCTGGTGATCAGGGCAAAGAAGAGAAATGCCATAAACCCGAAGCCCATGCAGAACAGCTCTGAAAAGACACAGAAATTGACATTTTTTACTGGTTACATTAAGTGTTTACATGCATTAATTTTCATCAGTCTGGATCAGTGTTATTTTAGTTTCATTGAAATACTCATATAGTTAGATTTTGAATTAGTTTTTATTCACATATTTTTCAGTTTCATTGTAATTTTAAAGTTTTAGCAATTTTGTTGTGCGTTTTTGTCATTTAACTATGTCTATCGTTTTTTCCATTTCATTTTTATTTCACATGACATACAGACAAAAAAAAATTATATATATATATATATATATATATAAAATCGTGGCCACAAATTAAAAAATTTTACTCTCCTTTTAGTAAATTGCACGCACAATTTAGTAATTAATTCCCTCATTTTACTAAATCATGCGCATATTCTAATTTGCTCCCTCGATTTAGTAAATGGCCATGTTGTACAAATTCATTCCCTCATTTAAATTTAACTAAAACAAGGGGAAAACAATTACACGGCCACGATTTAGTGCACAATTTAGTAAAACAAGGGACTGAATTATCATATTGTGAGGCATGATTTAGTAAAACGAAGGACCGAATTGTTATATTGTGCACGATTTAGTAAAACAAGGGATCGAATTATCATATTGTGAGGCATGATTTAATAAAACAAGGAAACTAATTATACTCTGCGGATGATTTACTAAAATAAACTAAAACTAATTACTGGTTGCATGTAAATGAAGCTATTCTGGTATCCTATTGGTAAACTGGTATAAGAGTCCTGCTAACAGAGACATATAATGAGAAATCAAATATTCTAAGCGAAACTTACAAAAAAGACCATTTAATGAAACTAAACTGCACATACAGCTCATTTAAAACATTATAGTATTATTTAGCTTCACTAATGGAGAGAGTGTTGAAATGGTCATAAAACTCTGAATGGACTGTTTGTTGTGAAAAGCCTTGACTAACATTACAAGTGGAGAAATGATGCATCATGTGACCCCTTTAAAAACATGCCATCCATTTGAGTGTTCAGTAACTATACTATATATTAGTAACTATAATCTGTCAAACTTTGACTCTTCAAATCTGTGGCATAAACTTTCCCAGACTGAAAATAGAAAAAAAAAGAAAAACATCACTCACCACATTTGAAGAAGCGATGACCCACAAAACACACAAACAGCCCAGCCAAACCCATCAAAGTGAAAAACACTTTAGTGGAAGCTCTCCCTGCCAAAATGAGAGTATAATACCACATAATTCTATCACACCTAAACATATCAATATGAAATCATCATTCAATCAATAACCTTTTTTGTAGCACATTTAAAAACAACAGAGCTTCACAATAAAAGCAATAAGTATACATTAACAAAGTTAAAATATAGCTTCAAGCAGCAATTAAGGGGCCAAGCACAAAGAAGGCACAATAAGGCATGCCATCATGGCTGGGAGCATCAGACCAACTGCAACAATGAGCAATTAAAGACCCATTAAGATCATTTTAGGCTGAAAAATGATAAAAATAGTAAATAATAAAATGATTTAATCGTTTATCACTTTTTACCAATAGGTGGCGCTGTGACCAAACTGATGTAGTATGGTCAGAGTGAGGTGATGACACATGCACATTTTGGTGTCAATAAGCCAAAGCACTGCAGATAAACAGTCTTTAGAGTCGTTTTGGCATCATGCCTCAACTTTGTTGCTGTGATATGCGAAAACTATTTAGTCTATCAATGCGAAATCCATAACTTTTTGCCAGCATGGTCTGAAGATGATATGATACGATTTTGGTGAAAATCAGACGAACGGTCTAGGAAGAGTTTGAAAAAGTAAGTTTTTAAGGAAAAACAAAATGGTGGACAAGAAGTTCGGCCAACTATGGCAAAACTGGTATTTATGTTCTTAGCATGACCCAAGGAATCTATTAAGACCATACAGTAGGTTAATTTATTCAAAAGTTAACATTTATGTAAATTTCAGTACAACTTTTGACCACAAGGTGGCGCAGCCCCAAAACTTTTATTTGAGTACCATTAGGGTATGGTGCCGAAGACCCATACCGAGTTTCATAATGATATGCTAATGTGTTTATAAAATACAGCATTTTACTACAAAATTCAAAATGTCTGACGCCCAAAATGGCGGATATGGGAAAACTGGATATGATTCGACTCGGCATGATGCCCCAAATATAACAAAATTACTTTTATGATTTTTGGACAAACCATTCAGCAGCATATTACCTCAGGTCATGCTTGTGATGACATGGACCAAGTTTGGTCTGAATACGATAAAACGTTGAGGAGATACAGCCTTATGTCTATTTTCCCAAGCGCTAAATAAAATTTGGTCGCATGTTTTTCGAAAAGCGTTTAACAAATCGACTTGAATTCCGCAACTTTTTGTTGGCATGATCTGAAGATGATCTGCTTCAATTTTAGTGAAAATCGGAGCAACGGCCTAGGAGGAGTTCCTAAAAGTAGGTTTTTCGGAAAATTCAAAATGGTGGAAAAATTCTCATGATGTTATAGCAATCGAATTGTATTAAGCCAAGGAATCAGAGGAAAAAAAAATATACTGCGGAGAGTAATTAGAACTCTCATAATTCAAAAGTAATTAGCATAAGTGCGAGTGCAACTTTGGACAGTTGGTGGCGCTAGAAGGGATTGAGGTAGAGACTCCAAATTTGCTATGGAGACAGTACAGACTGTCCTCTATCTGTGTGCCAAATTTCAAAACTTTCCCACAAGAGGGTTCTATTGGCTGCCATGTTCTTCTTCCGCTCTGGAAGTCTAAGAACACCAACGATTACTGTTAATAATGTATAATCAAACATTCAATATATAAACGGGAAAAAATAAAAAATACCAATAAATAAAAACACATTTAAATACCCAGTCAATCCATAAACCTGTCACAGAATCTATTCAAAAGCTAATGTTTTAAAGTAGGATGTAACAGTTGCAGCTGAAGGAGCTGACCTCACAAACTAAAGGAATTTCTTTATTTATGAAAATAATTTTATAAAATAATATATAATATTATTTTATAAAATATTTATAATATTATTATATATTATAATATAATATATAATATTTATAAAATAATTAAGCGTGAATCTTTGCAGGGAGTCGTTCGTCTTCTAACCTAAATCGCTGCATCCGTCCAGAGTGGAGTTGAAGCTGCAGGCGTAGGTGTGAACGGGGATGTAAGACGCCGAGGTGTTGAGCACCGGATCTCTCACAATCACTGAGAAAATCACACCCTGACCAGGCAAAGAGTTGAAGGAGAACTGCGTCCGGTCATGAGAGGATAAAGACGTCACCTGAAAAAGCAGAAAAGAGTTGAATAAACTAACCAGAAACACTTCTCATTTGTTAACATTAGTTAATGCATTAACTAACAATGAGTGAATACATTTTACAGCAGTTATTAACCTTTACTTAATAAAAATATTAATATTCATGTTAGTTCACAGTGCTTAAACGAATGTTAACAGATACAAATCTTTAAAATGTTTTAGTAAATGTTGTTTGTTAGTTCATGTTAGCTAATGTAGTTAACTAATGTTAACAAATTAAACCTTATTGTAAACTGTTACAACTAAATAAATAATATAAATAATAAACTAAGACTTTTCACACCTGTAGATCATTAGCTTTGTTCCAAAACATGGACTTACACTGTTACAATGTAACAAAATATGTCTCTTCTGCTCACCAAGTCTGCATTTTTTATAACAAAAATACAGTAAAAATTGTGAAATATTATTGTAATTTAAAATAACTGTTTTCTATGTGAATATATTGTAAAATGTAATTTATTCCTGTGATCAAAGCTGAATTGTCAGCATCGTTACTCCAGTCTTCAGTGTCACATGATCCTTCAGAAATCATTCTAATATGATGATTTGCTGCTCAAGAAACATTTCTGATAATTATCAATGTTTAAAACATTTTACTGGCATGTTGATATATGAATAAACAAGCCAAACTAAGAGGAAAAAAATGCACCAGGTTCTGAAACAAACACTGCAACTGAGCCAGGTGTGAAAATGCACTAAAACAACATAACAGACACCAGAAAGTTGAAAGGAAGGACAGAGAGAGATTTCACACACTTTTCTGCCATTGTCCTGCACGTTCTGCACATTGACCACTCTCTCCATACTGCTGATCAGACTTTGCTCTGATAGGTCACCTTCTGGCAGGAAGTACTGGTACACCTCATAAACCAGACGCCAACGAGTACTGGAGCCCGTGTCCACATCACACGCTGGAGGAATTTCCTCTCTGGAAAAAAAAAAAAAACCACGTTAGATTTTTTTTGCACAGAATATTGCAGTATTTATTATAATGATTTATATATAATGTTTAAATTCATGTTCCTCATAATCTTGAATCAGAATAACTTCCTCTCCCTCTTGCAGTGACATCTCTGATGACAAGGGCGGGGCAACCTGTCACATGAGATCAGCCAATAGCAAACCACAACCATCCAATCAATTCCCCACAGACAAAATCAAGCCCTGCCCTACATTTGTTCTTGTTCCAGAAGCCGTTTCACTCGGATATATGTCACAATAGAGAAGAAAAGACTTGCGCAACTTCTGTTTCATTTGAATTGTAGTAGAAAGCTTGTTAATTGAGCTTTTTTTTTTTGCGCTATTTTCTTCTTCTAGAAAGAAAATAAGTTCAGATTGATGACTCATCGGTCTTATTATTATTCATGAGACTGTTGCATCCTTATCCTATGAGAAGACGCTTCTCTTAATTATTCACGGCCGAATGTGATAGAGGTTTAAAACTGAGATCACGTACAGTAGATGCAGTGAGTTTTCGCTTTGTAAGAGTTTCTGTGTGGCATAAACTCTCTTCCATAGTTCCAGAGTCTTTGACACAAACGTGATCCATCCATCTTTAGAGCTCACTGATATAACAGACCAAACACTACAATATAACAGTCTTAAAAGTTATTAAAAATGCAAAAGTGCATTTATTTGTGCATTACATTATAGTTCTCACAGGATATGCATGTATTTGTGTAATGAACTTAAAACTTGCTTAAAAACTAATGTATAATATTTTTGTTCATTTTGTTGCATGCAGTGGTGAATTGCAGCATGCATTTGTGGAAACCTTTCAATTCAAAAATTTTCAACTAATTTGTGCTGAAACAGAGGGTTTCATGACCCTTTAAAATGCCCAGACAAGTCCATGACTTTATTAAATTTCTCTCACCTTCCATATCCGATGTTAGCAGGTGCAAAGGTAATGGTGGTCTCAAATAAGTTGTATTGCAGGTAGATGTTTGGATCAATCTCCAGCGCAAACTCCTGATTACAAGCTCCTGGAACGGGATCTGCACACAACAAGATACACTAAATATTCTCTATTCCAGCTAATAGTCTGTTAAAGGATTAGTTCACTTCAGAATTAACATATCCTGATAATTTACTCACCCCCATGTCATCCAAGATGCCTTTCTTTCTTCAGTCGAAAAGAAATGAAGGTTTTTGAGGAAAACATTCCAGGATTGACCGATTGTTTCGCTAGATAAGACTCTTATTCCTCGTCTGGGATCGTGTAGAGCTCTTCGAAGCTGCACTGAAGCTGACATTTGGACCTTCAACCCGTTGAACCCCAGTGAAGTCCACTATATGGAGAACAATCCTGGAATGTTTTCCTCAAAAACCTTCATTTCTTTTCGACTGAAGAAAGAAAGACATGAACATCTTGGATGACATGGGGGTGAGTAAATTATCAGGAAATGTTAATTCTGAAGTGAACTAATCCTTTAATGAGAGCGTTTGTGTTGTGGCATGCAGATGAAGTGTTAGGTCTCTAACCAGTGCTGCTGTATGGCAGAATTACACCGATTCCTGCTGCGCTGCTCCCGTCTGGTGTCTTCAGGAACCAGGAGAGAGTCGTCTGGCTCCGTACCAGGGTGGACAACAGACCAGCATCCAGTGCCGTGACCGAGAAACCATAAACAGGGACCTGACCAATACACACAAAAACACACTTATACTGTATATAAAAATGCACTCTATATATGGAAGTAACATGGGTTCCAAACAGCATTTCATGTTGACTTTAACTATGTGTCTGAACTTGTGTACAGCTGCATGACTGCTGATATTATGAATAGAATGCATGGAGGCGTGTGTGTGTCTGTGTGTGTGTGTGAGTTGAGATCAGAGCTTGTGATTAAACTCTCACATGATGTCTTGCTCAGTCAACCCCCATGCAACTGGGGCAGCGGTGTGTGTGTTTCTTACTCATGTATGTCAGTGCATTACAGTCTTGTGTGTGTGTGTGATATCTTACCTGTAAGTATGAGAGTGTAACATTGCTGCGTTGTGTGTGAAACTGCAGTGTTATGAAGGAAACGTTAGCGGGAATCCGGGAAACGACAGCTTGAACCGTCCCGTTCACTGGGACACTCACATTCTGGAAGGTTCCCAAAGAAAACACCACACGGTCTGCAAAACACATACAAGAACGCATTTGTATCAGTACCTGTTTTTTTTGTTGTTGTTGTTGCCATTATTATAATAAAGGCGCAATATTTGGAGTTGTTTTTCCCATTTGTACATATTTTTTTCTTACGATAAAAAACTTTTTTTTATGTTAAATACTTTTTAAAGGTTATGTTTCAATATTTAAGAAACATTTATTTATTCATATATATAGTACCGGTCAAAGACACATTACTATTTTTAATGTTTTTGAAAGAGTCTCTTCTGCTCATCAAGACTGCATTTATTTGATCCAAAAATACAGTAAAATAATGAAATATTATTACTATTTAAAATAGCTGTTTTCTATGTGAATATTTATTAACATGTTATTTATTCCTTGTGATTCAAAGCTGAATTTTCAGCATCATTACTCCAGTCTTCAGTGTCACATGATCCTTTAGAAATCATTCTAATATGATGATTTATTATCAACGTTGGAAACAGTTGTGCTGCTTAATATATATTTTTATAACCTATGATACTTTACAGGATTCATTAATGAATAAAAAGATTAAAAAAAGAACAGCATTTATTCAAAATAGAAATATTGTGTTACAATATACACTATCGTTCAAAAGCTTGGGGACAGTAATTTTTTTTCTTTCTTTTTTTGAAAGAAATTAATACTTTAATTTGTTAAACTGATAAAAAGTGATAGTAAAGACTTATATTGTTAGAAAACATTTCTATTTTGAATATATCAGCATATTAGAATGATTTCTGAAGGATCATGTGATACTGAAGACTGGAGTAATGATGCTGAAAATTCAGCTGTGCATCACAGAAATAAATTGTATTTTAAAGTATATTAAAATAGAAAAACATCATATTAAATTGTAATAATATTTCACTTTTTTTCTGTATTTTTGATCAAATAAATGCTGTCTTGATGAGCATAAGAGACTTCTTTCAAAAACATTAAAAAATAGTAATGTTTCCAAACTTTTGAACAGTACTGTATATATAAATATATTTTTTAATATTTAACAATTGTTTATATATTCATATATCTCATTTATATATGTATATATACAGCAATGTAATAATTAAATACTGCTAGGAGAGATGCTGCAGAACGCTTCGAAGGAGGAAGTGGCTTTTGACAGTTTAAGTGATTTGGTGTAGAAAGAAGTAACGATTGCGCAGACTTCCTGCCTGACTATGAAATCTTACCCGATAATCAAGTCATCTGATTTCATAATGACTCACACCTGTGGTACATCACGGAAAACCTGAAACCTTTAAAGGCAGAATATTGAGGTAGAAAGCCGCCAAATATTGCCTTGTTTTAATGTTAAATTTGTTCTATGTCTACATTTAAAAAAGTTTAACAAACAGTAAGTGAATTTGTTTTGAGGTCTGCAGAGATCTTGAAGACTGAAATCACTTCACTGCTCTGGAAGAATCTCTCTTTTTCTCTTTCAGGAATGTGGAAATAGTTTCTTAATTGCATCTCATGGATTGTCGCTCTGTTTCATTGTTGTCGGTGCATCGTAAGCAGGAATGAGGTTTATTAAAAGAAAAAAAACACTGAAAGAAAAAGCAACACTGTTACAGTCTTTTAGTATAACTGTACAAACGTCCACCTTGCCTTTTTGCTGTGAAATCTTATAAAGTACATGTAAAAACTTTTATATTGTTAGTAACATTTCAACTGGACTGAAGCAACTTAAGTTTACTTGATCATTTTTTAGAAAAATCTGTCTCAAATATGATCATCAGGTTTTTGAGGAAGGTTTATTTATTCATCTCTCAATCATCAATGTATTGCATTGCATTGCATTATGTTTTAAAACTACAGAGAAAACGTAAGCATTAAAATATCATCTTACTAAGAGATATTATTGGCAGATATAGAGTGACTACTGATATTTACATGCATTTTATGCAAGTAGTCTGCTGTTGCTGTTATAAAGATCGCAGTGATTTATATCTGAATTTCATCTTACTTATCAATTTGCATATTTTTTCTCAGTTTGGGACTAAAAAAATAAAATTAATGTGTTTAACTTTCTCGAGTTTGAGTCTCACTATTTCATACTATGAGCCATAAAGGCGTGATGCATATGATAGAAAACATAAAACACATATACAAACGCACTTTTTTAATATTTTGCCTTAATTTTTAATAAACGTTCCAGATTTTTCTGCCCATTATTTCATATATCAGACTGTACATGTACACTTGGTCTTACTGTGGGGACTTACTGGGGTTTATTGAGCTCTCAAAACCTCACGTACATTAGTTTAGTCCAGTTCATAAAGAATACAGGTAGTCAATGGGTGTGAGAGAGCTCAGAAAGCATAAATACATCCCAGAAAAACTAGCTTTTGTAGCATTATGTAGTAATAACCGGGTGAATTGAAGGGGAAGATCAACATTAAGTTGGTAAATCATGTCTCAGCTGTCTCATAATCCAAGCAAATGTCCTTTATTAAATGCAAACGTTTGTATCTGTGATTATTATAAAGATGTTCAATGTTTGTTTACTCACTCTCATCCTGCGCGCGCAGAGAACTGACCCACGACAAGACGAGCAAAACGAAGCATTCTCTCTTCAGCGGCATTTTCACGGATCAGTCCAGTCCATAAACATGCTCTAGCAGCAGCGCTTAGAAGCGGGAGTCATCTTAAAGCTTCACATTTAGCCTCCGGAAGTGTCACTCGCAGACTAGCTCCTGCACTGCGCTACAATGCAACAACTTTTAAGTGAAACGAGCGCTTCGCCTGTAGTGCGCAGGCGCGACTGCATGGCGTCACGTGATTGAACTCCGCGTCGGCGGAAACGGAAAAGGAGAGAACGCGCCGACATGGCGGACAGGCTAACGCAGCTTCAGGATGCTGTTAACTCCGTAAGACTAATTTAAACGTTTATTTCATGATTTATAAGTTGCAGAAGACGGCAAATATCGCCAAATCATATTCATTCAGTAGTCTAGTTCATGAAATCATATTATGTGTAAGAGGTCATATTAATATACTGGAGCGTATGAAGGTTTTAGCATAGCATGCAGTTGTGAATGAATATACAATTAAAGTTTGCGCAAGAATTTGTACAGAAGAAGCTAGTACTTGAATTAAATTAGTAGATGTTGTTTTAAAGTATGTTTTAATAGGAAATAATGTAAATGTAATACTAGCTCTGTTATAAACTCAGTAAGTGGGATTAAAATGCAATTTTTTTTTAAAATTAACATTGAGGTCAATACATACCTGAAATACATAAAAAAAAAAAAAATGTATATTGGGTTTATATATATATATATATATATAATAAAACAAATGAATTTATATGTATATATAAACACAATTATCTAGTTATATTATTATATATTATGTTTATTCGTGACATACCAAAGCATTGTTTTTGTTAGTGTTCTTTAAAGTATGTACTCTTGTTTTTACATATTTTTACATATTATTGCCATGTACCATTTTATAAAAATAAATAATTAAAAAAAAACATAGTAACACTTAGGGTTAGTTAATGGTAATTCCGTCATTTACTAATACACAATATTAAAATCAAAAGTTGTATCTGTTTATATTATTTAGTGAACTTAAAATAACATGAATTAATGTTTTTATTAACAAACATAAAGATTAATACATACTGTAAAATTTTATTTTCCATTGTTAATGTTAGTTTAGTTAATGCATTAATTAATGGGGCATTGTTTTAAAGTGTTTAAAAAACGTTTACACATTATTCCAATATTAGCTACATTTTCAGCATGTTTATTTAGAAAAGACAAATACCCAATAAAGCAAATGCATAGGTGTATTGTTATATAGGGCTGTATGCATGCGCAGTGTGTTTGATTTAGCGCTCTGATGTGTGTTTTAGCTGGCCGATCAGTTCTGTAATGCGATTGGAGTCCTGCAGCAGTGCGCACCACCTGCCTCTTTCAGCAACATCCAGACCGCCATCAACAAAGACCAGCCCTCCAACCCCACAGAAGGTGCACAAATCAGAGCTGAATGGGGTGTGAGAAAATATTGTCTTGTTGTTTAACTGACATGTTGTCACGTGTCCTTCTAGAATATGCTCAGCTGTTTGCCGCACTGATAGCAAGAACAGCAAAAGATGTTGATGTGCTGATCGACTCGCTGCCCAGTGAAGAATCTACTGCTGCGCTGCAGGTACATTTATGTGCATATTTATCCACTTTTTACAATGAGCCTACTGCATTTTAAAGGTGTCTACTAGGCGTTTTTCCATGTTCATCTTCCTTTAGTGTGTAATGTTGCTGTTTGAGCATAAAAAAGGTCTGCAACTATGAACTCCCTGAAACGCTTCCATTGTAGTCTTGAGTTTTCTTCCAGGAACGAACACGTCACAATATTCCTCATTTAAATAATTCATACGTTGTCCCTGCTGGACAGAATAGTGTAAATCAGGGGTTCCCAAACACATTCACATTTTGCATGTCTCCTTTGTCTGACACACACTTTGGAGTCTCGACTAATGAGCTGATGATCTGAATCAGGTGTGTTTGATTAAGGAGACATGGAAAACATGCAGTGTTGGGGAGGCTCCAGGAATGTGTTTGGGAACCACTGGTATAAATGCAACAAAAACTCAGGCCAAACATGCATAAAAACACCTTTAACAAACCCATTGCAAATGTTTTATTGAAAGTAAAATCTATCAAATACAATTAACTAATCATCTAATAATATTATATATGAAGTGTCTGTATATGTGTTCAATCATCAGTTTTCAGATCTTGTTTTGTTTGTTCCATGAATGGCTCATCTAAACAGGCCAATAAGAGACTATTAACTACTTATTCCTTTTCATTATACTAATGTCTAATTAAAACATCTACAAATGTATAAAATGTTAAGAGATCACATAAAACCCAGACACTTGTTTAATGATTCGCCGCTGGGTGGGTTCACAGAGATCATCACCCCCCTAGCGGTGAACCATTGAAATTTCGAAACGTTTCAAAGCAGTTATGATGTAACAAAGCCTTGTTTACTGAAATCACGTGACTTTGGCAGTTTAATACATGCTCCGACCACTGATTCGGAACTAAAGAATCGTAAAGGTGTTTTAAAATCACCCATCACTAATATAGATAGAAATGGTAAGGTAATAAATATATAACAGTTCATTATGTAAGGTCTTTATACACCACTGAAAACATAGTTATGTATATTATATTGCATTTCTGTCAATAGATCCTCCTAAATATTACACACTGGACCTTTAAAAATCTCAGAGATCATGCCATCTTGAATCTTAGGTTGTTAAATTTCTCATTCTTTTTTTGTTGCAAAATAAACAGGAGTTTTACTTCCACTTATTTATATGCTGCTTTGCGCTTCTGGCTGTGTACTAAACTCTATTATTTGTTGCAGAGTTGAATCTAATCTAATCTTATACCTTTTCTCTACATGTCATTTAATCTGTCTCCTCCCTCTTGTTTCACAGGCTGCCAGTCTGAGGCAGTTGGAAGAGGAGAACCAGGAAGCTGCGGCCCGTCTGGAGGAAGTGGTTTACAGAGGAGACATGCTGCTGGAGAAGATCCAGTCAGCTCTAGCAGACATCGCCCAATCACAGCTGCGCACACGCAGTGGTGCCCCGAGTCAGCCAACACCCCAAGAGTCATGACCCAAACCAAACATGGACTATATCGTCTGTACACAGCAGGGATTTTATACTCATCCTTCATCAATTGCAGGAGATCTTGTGTTAAATGTACAGCTTGTTTCTGGACTGAAGAATGATTCTGATTTCATTCTGTAAGTGCCCACTGTTTCCCATCGCACGTCTTTATTATGTGACATCTGACATTGTTTTCTACCTGATAGCAGTATATGTTCAGCATTCATCAGCCCTTTTCTGCAATTAACAGTCAGCGGTTGGGTAAGTTGGTTTTTGTATATTTAATGATATTTTTTTCTGGCCAGGATCATGCAGTGATGCTGTTTGTTTTGTTTTGAAAGAAATTTTGTCTTTGTGTTTAACCAATAAAAAATTGTTGTATGAAGGGCTTGTTATTCATTGCAAATTGAATTGTGAATGTGGTAATTTGTTGTCATTGTCGGTGAATGAGTGAAGAGACTATTCTTTAAAAACAGATTTATGTAAATGATGTCTAGCACACACAACAGATCTAAAACTTATTTTATTCATTTGACCAGCTGAAGTTATTTCATTAACAAATGCTTTGGTTGGTTCTGAAATGTATAAGGTGTTATATGCTATCCAAGAATTGGAAATATTACCTTTTAATATTTTGTTTATGGTGTTGTAAAGAAAGAAAGTTTACTAAATAATTATAGGATTTGTTTACTGTTACAGTGCTGCCATCTGCCGGTCATATAAGCGAATTTAAATGTGCTCAAACAGGCGAAGAGCTTCAATAATTCAATAATTTTTTAACACTAAATTATTTTTGTACTGCAGCCACTCTGATTAGCGCATAACGTTTGTTTTTCCATCCAATAAGAGCTCGCCTTTTTAAGAACGTCAACAAAACAGTTGCTGAATTCTGAAACCGCATACAACTCTTACTATTTCTGCCATAGAAAGATATGGTAAAAGTAGTACGAGTAGTATACTAGTATGCAATTCCGAATTCAAGTATGTGTGTTTGAATTGAAGCGGCGTTCCGCAGACCGTTGGGTGTATGACATCAAAGTACCGCGAGCGATTCGAAAGCAGTACTCTCGCGGTACTGAGCAGCGCCCGCGCCGCTTGAAGTCAACCACGCCGTCACCGCTTTCGTGAAGTGGAAGAAGATTTTTATGAAAACGAGAGTCACTAACAAGGTAAGAGTCGACAGAATATTATTAATACCATTTAGAACTAGCAAAATATTAAGAAATAATTTCTGACGAACATTTAAAACATTCAGGCTGTCATGGCTGTTGGGCTTAGTGAAAGCAAACTGATATTGTAACTTCTAAAACATTTAACTATATCTTTCCAAGCCATAATAATTGAAGAAAACATCCACCAAAACATATATCAACCTTAAGAATGTAGATTTGTTACTTGTAAACATTTTATTTAATCAGAATACAGGACGACTGTTGAATGGCTGTCAATTTAGAACCACGTGATGTAGTACCAGCAGAGTTTAGTGGGGGTCACACTAACTAGCCTAATTAGTCCACTTAGGCTGTCAGTCAGGTGATATAAAATATACCTGAGTATTACTTCATGCCATATGCTGTATGTACTGTGGTCAGTGCCTTAAATTTAATAGATTTCATGTAAAATTAGCACCAGGGCCAATAAAACATATGTACTCATTAAATGTACACACAAGGTTGAATGACAGTAAAAGCTGACTTAAATGTACATGGAGAATTAAGGGTAAGCAAGTATTTCAAGCTGTACTTTTTATCTACCTGCTACCTCATATTTACATGATTTTGTATTTAAATTGCCAGAAAATAACTTTTGTAATACAGAAAATTCATAATCTCTGCATTGATTGTGCAGACTTGTCACTTACTTTTTGTTAATCCAACCTTTAAATAAAAACTACTTATACCTGAAGCTTTTTCTCTCATATTTAGATTCAAATTTTCTCATATTCTCTGTCAAATTGATTTGCTGATATACATCATTAGTAACCTATTTAAAAGATCATCAATAAATTGTCAGATATGTTTCAGAGCTGTTAAATGTATTTATTCGTGTGTGTGCAAAATAAATTGACGTGTGAAATTTTTGTCTGCATTATCATAAATGAGCATGTGGGAAGGTCAGTTTCCACTGATCAAACATTGAGATTTTATGTGAGGGAGTGAATTGGAAAAGGTTTTGCATCCATGCATTGCAAAAAAAAAAAAAAAAAAAAAAAGCACAGGCCAGAGTCATTAATGAAGTCTTTAGTAATTGCCAAGCTGAAACACGTCTGTGAGGTTCTTTGGGATTTTCTGGAGCTTGTTCCAGTGATTAGTCTTTGCCACAAAGTTCTCTGAAGTTTGAGATTCAGATCATTGGGTGCTGGTTCGAAATTTTTGGAAAAGTCGATCCGTGTCAGTGTGCTCAGTGGTCTTCCGGATCCGGGTTTGAACCCTAGTCCGGTCCTTGAGTTCCTTTGGCTAGTGTACTTGGGATTAAATACCAGTAGATGAAAAAAAAAAAAATATGCCCCCAAAAAAAAGCAGGGTGAGTGTGAATGTGCCAGTAGCTCAGTGGTAATGAGCATGTCCTTCCATGTGGAGGGTTCCTGGTTCGAATCCCGGGCTGGTTACTGAAGGAGGTTGTGGTTGTGGTTGAGCTGGTGAGTGGATTGAGTCTGGGTGGTGGGTTGAAGACTGTGGTGGAGCAGGGGGTTATCCAAGAAAAAGTGGTATAAAAATAATGACTTAGTCTCTGGGCTGGATATTTTTATTATAAGTCCACACAATAGTGTAATAGATAACCACTGCTGGTTATTGTCCCAGAAGTCCCCAGGGGGAGGTGGCTGGATATTACCTCCCCCCTTTGTTTCCAACCTTCTCTCATCCTCCTGCCAGGATCTGATTGCTTCTGCCACAGATCCTGATCAGGTGACCGTTCCACAACGCAACCACGCTTCAGTGTCCAGGCCGGTTTTGAACCGGGAACCTCCCGACAGGGGAGATCATGCTCATAACCACTGAGCTAACTGGCACTTCCACACCTACTCTTCTTTTTTTTGGGGGCATATCCTTTTTTTTGGACAAAACCAGTGAAACTAAATCTTTTTACTGCAAAGAGTGAGGATCAAACCGGGATTCTCCACTTGGAAAAGCAACACTTAGACCGCTGAACCACTGGAGCACCCACACTTGCACTTCTTTTTTTTGGGGGCATATCCTTTTTTTTGGACAAAACCAGTGAAACTAAATCTTTTTACTGCAAAGAGTGAGGATCAAACCGGGATTCTCCACTTGGAAAAGCAACACTTAGAACGCTGAACCACTGGAGCACCCACACTTGCACTTCTTTTTTTTGGGGGCATATCCTTTTTTTTGGACAAAACCAGTGAAACTAAATCTTTTTACTGCAAAGGGTGAGGATCAAACCGGGATTCTCCACATAGAGGAACAACGCTTAGACCGCTGAACCACTGGAGCGTCCACACTTACGCTTCTTTTTTGTGGGGGCATATCCTTTTTTTTTGGACAAAACCAGTGAAACTAAATCTTTTTACTGCAAAGAGTGAGGATCAAACCGGGATTCTCCACATAGCCGAGCAACACTTAGACCACTGAACCACTGGAGCGCCCACACTTACACTTCTTTTTTGTGGGGGCATATCCTTTTTTTTGGACAAAACCAGTGAAACTAAATCTTTTTACTGCAAAGGGTGAGGATCAAACCGGGATTCTCCACATAGAGGAACAACGCTTAGACCGCTGAACCACTGGAGCGTCCACACTTACGCTTCTTTTTTGTGGGGGCATATCCTTTTTTTTGGACAAAACCAGTGAAACTAAATCTTTTTACTGCAAAGGGTGAGGATCAAACCGGGATTCTCCACATAGAGGAACAACGCTTAGACCGCTGAACCACTGGAGCGTCCACACTTACGCTTCTTTTTTGTGGGGGCATATCCTTTTTTTTGGACAAAACCAGTGAAACTAAATCTTTTTTCTGCAAAGGGTGAGGATCAAACCGGGATTCTCCACATAGAGGAACAACGCTTAGACCGCTGAACCACTGGAGCATCCACACTTACGCTTCTTTTTTGTGGGGGCATATCCTTTTTTTTGGACAAAACCAGTGAAACTAAATCTTTTTACTGCAAAGGGTGAGGATCAAACCGGGATTCTCCACATAGAGGAACAACGCTAGACCGCTGAACCACTGGAGCGTCCACACTTACACTTCTTTTTGTGGGGGCATATCCTTTTTTTTGGACAAAACCAGTGAAACTAAATCTTTTTACTGCAAAGGGTGAGGATCAAACCGGGATTCTCCACATAGAGGAACAACGCTTAGACCGCTGAACCACTGGAGCGTCCACACTTACGCGTCTTTTTTGTGGGGGCATATCCTTTTTTTTGGACAAAACCAGTGAAACTAAATCTTTTTACTGCAAAGGGTGAGGATCAAACCGGGATTCTCCACATAGAGGAACAACGCTTAGACCACTGAACCACTGTAGCGCCCACACTTACACTTCTTTTTTGTGGGGGCATATCCTTTTTTTTGGACAAAACCAGTGAAACTAAACCTTTTTACTGCAAAGGGTGAGGATCAAACCAGGATTCTCCACATAGAGGAACAACGCTTAGACCGCTGAACCACTGGAGCATCCACACTTACACTTCTTTTATGTGGGGGCATATCCTTTTTTTTGGACAAAACCAGTGAAACTAAACCTTTTTACTGCAAAGGGTGAGGATCAAACCAGGATTCTCCACATAGAGGAACAACGCTTAGACCGCTGAACCACTGGAGCGTCCACACTTACACTTCTTTTTTGTGGAGGCATATCCTTTTTTTTGGACAAAACCAGTGAAACTAAATCTTTATACTGCAAAGGGTGAGGATCAAACCAGGATTCTCCACATAGAGGAACAATGCTTAGACCGCTGAACCACTGGAGCGTCCACACTTACACCTCTTTTTTGTGGGGGCATATCATTTTTTTTGGACAAAACCAGTGAAACTAAATCTTTTTTCTGCAAAGAGTGAGGATCAAACCAGGATTCGCCACATAGAGGAACAACGCTTAGACCGCTGAACCACTGGAGCGTCTACACATGTGTTTCTTGTTTTGGGGAGCATATCCTTTTTTTTGGACAAAACCAGTGAAACTAAATCTTTTTTCTGCAAAGAGTGAGGATCAAACCGGGATTCTCCACATAGAGGAACAATGCTTAGACCGCTGAACCACTGGAGCGTCCACACTTACACTTCTTTTTTGTGGGGGCATATCCTTTTTTTTGGACAAAACCAGTGAAACTAAATCTTTTTTCTGCAAAGAGTGAGGATCAAACCGGGATTCTCCACTTGGAAAAGCAACACTTAGACCGCTGAACCACTGGAGCGTCAACATATGTGTTTCTTGTTTTGGGGAGCATATCCTTTTTTTTGGACAAAACCAGTGAAACTAAATCTTTTTTCTGCAAAGAGTGAGGATCAAACCGGGATTCTCCACATAGAGGAACAACGCTTAGACCACTGAACCACTGGAGCGTCCACACTTACACCTCTTTTTTGTGGGGGCATATCCTTTTTTTTGGACAAAACCAGTGAAACTAAATCTTTTTTCTGCAAAGAGTGAGGATCAAACCAGGATTCGCCACATAGAGGAACAACACTTAGACCGCTGAACCACTGGAGCGTCTACACGTGTTTTTTGTTTTGGGGAGCATATCCTTTTTTTTGGACAAAACCAGTGAAACTAAATCTTTTTTCTGCAAAGGGTGAGGATCAAACCGGGATTCTTCACATAGAGAAACAACGCTTAGACCGCTGAACCACTGGAGCACCCACACTTACACCTCTTTTTTGTGGGGGCATATCCTTTTTTTTGGACAAAACCAGTGAAACTAAATCTTTTTTCTGCAGAGGGTGAGGATCAAACCGGGATTCTCCACTTGGAAAAGCAACACTTAGACCGCTGAACCACTGGAGCGTCTACACATGTGTTTCTTGTTTTGGGGAGCATATCCTTTTTTTTGGACAAAACCAGTGAAACTAAATCTTTTTACTGCAAAGGGTGAGGATCAAACCGGGATTCTCCACTTGGAAAAGCAACACTTAGACCGCTGAACCACTGGAGCGTCTACACATGTGTATCTTGTTTTGGGGAGCATATCCTTTTTTTTGGACAAAACCAGTGAAACTAAACCTTTTTTCTGCAAAGAGTGAGGATCAAACCGGGATTCTCCACATAGAGGAACAACGCTTAGACCACTGAACCACTGGAGCGTCCACACTTACACCTCTTTTTTGTGGGGGCATATCCTTTTTTTTGGACAAAACCAGTGAAACTAAATCTTTTTACTGCAAAGGGTGAGGATCAAACCGGGATTCTCCACATAGAGGAACAACGCTTAGACCGCTGAACCACTGGAGCGTCCACACTTACACTTCTTTTTTGTGGGGGCATATCCTTTTTTTTGGACAAAACCAGTGAAACTAAAACTTTTTACTGCAAAGGGTGAGGATCAAACCGGGATTCTCCACATAGAGGAACAACGCTTAGACCGCTGAACCACTGGAGCGTCCACACTTACGCTTCTTTTTTGTGGGGGCATATCCTTTTTTTTGGACAAAACCAGTGAAACTAAATCTTTTTACTGCAAAGGGTGAGGATCAAACCGGAATTCTCCACATGGAGGAACAACGCTTAGACCGCTGAACCACTGGAGCATCCACACTTACACTTCTTTTTTGTGGAGGCATATCCTTTTTTTTGGACAAAACCAGTGAAACTAAACCTTTTTACTGCAAAGGGTGAGGATCAAACCAGGATTCTCCACATAGAGGAACAACGCTTAGACCGCTGAACCACTGGAGCGTCCACACTTACACTTCTTTTTTGTGGAGGCATATCCTTTTTTTTGGACAAAACCAGTGAAACTAAATCTTTATACTGCAAAGGGTGAGGATCAAACCGGGATTCTCCACATAGAGGAACAACGCTTAGACCGCTGAACCACTGGAGCATCCACACTTACACCTCTTTTTTGTGGGGGCATATCATTTTTTTTGGACAAAACCAGTGAAACTAAATCTTTTTTCTGCAAAGAGTGAGGATCAAACCAGGATTCGCCACATAGAGGAACAACGCTTAGACCGCTGAACCACTGGAGCGTCCACACATGTGTTTCTTGTTTTGGGGAGCATATCCTTTTTTTTGGACAAAACCAGTGAAACTAAATCTTTTTTCTGCAAAGAGTGAGGATCAAACCGGGATTCTCCACATAGAGGAACAATGCTTAGACCGCTGAACCACTGGAGCGTCCACACTTACACTTCTTTTTTGTGGGGGCATATCCTTTTTTTTGGACAAAACCAGTGAAACTAAATCTTTTTTCTGCAAAGAGTGAGGATCAAACCGGGATTCTCCACTTGGAAAAGCAACACTTAGACCGCTGAACCACTGGAGCGTCCACACATGTGTTTCTTGTTTTGGGGAGCATATCCTTTTTTTTGGACAAAACCAGTGAAACTAAATCTTTTTTCTGCAAAGAGTGAGGATCAAACCGGGATTCTCCACATAGAGGAACAACGCTTAGACCACTGAACCACTGGAGCGTCCACACTTACACCTCTTTTTTGTGGGGGCATATCCTTTTTTTGGAAAAACCAGTGAAACTAAATCTTTTTCTGCAAAGAGTGAGGATCAAACCAGGATTCGCCACATAGAGGAACAACACTTAGACCGCTGAACCACTGGAGCGTCTACACATGTGTTTCTTGTTTTGGGGAGCATATCCTTTTTTTTGGACAAAACCAGTGAAACTAAACCTTTTTTCTGCAAAGAGTGAGGATCAAACCAGGATTCTCCACATAGAGGAACAACGCTTAGACCGCTGAACCACTGGAGCGTCCACACTTACGCCTCTTTTTTGTGGGGGCATATCCTTTTTTTTGGACAAAACCAGTGAAACTAAACCTTTTTTCTGCAAAGGGTGAGGATCAAACCGGGATTCTTCACATAGAGGAACAACGCTTAGACCGCTGAACCACTGGAGCACCCACACTTACACCTCTTTTTTGTGGGGACATATCCTTTTTGTTTTGGACAAAACCAGTGAAACTAAATCTTTTTTCTGCAAAGAGTGAGGATCAAACCGGGATTCTCCACATAGAGGAACAACACTTAGACCGCTGAACCACTGGAGCGTCTACTCATGTGTTTCTTGTTTTGGGGAGCATATCCTTTTTTTTGGACAAAACCAGTGAAACTAAATCTTTTTTCTGCAAAGAGGGAGGATCAAACCAGGATTCTCCACATAGAGAAACAACGCTTAGACCGCTGAACCACTGGAGCGTCCACACTTACACCTCTTTTTTGTGGGGAGCATATCCTTTTTTTTGGACAAAACCAGTGAAACTAAATCTTTTTTCTGCAGAGGGTGAGGATCAAACCGGGATTCTTCACATAGAGGAACAACGCTTAGACCGCTGAACCACTGGAGCGTCCACACTTACACTTCTTTTTTGTGGGGGCATATCCTTTTTTTTGGACAAAACCAGTGAAACTAAATCTTTTTTCTGCAAAGAGTGAGGATCAAACCGGGATTCTTCACATAGAGGAACAACGCTTAGACCGCTGAACCACTGGAGCGTCCACACTTACACCTCTTTTTTGTGGGGACATATCCTTTTTGTTTTGGACAAAACCAGTGAAACTAAATCTTTTTTCTGCAAAGAGTGAGGATCAAACCGGGATTCTCCACATAGAGGAACAACGCTTAGACCGCTGAACCACTGGAGCGTCCACACTTACACCTCTTTTTTGTGGGGGCATATCCTTTTTTTTGGACAAAACCAGTGAAACTAAATCTTTTTACTGCAAAGGGTGAGGATCAAACCGGGATTCTTCACATAGAGGAACAACGCTTAGACCGCTGAACCACTGGAGCACCCACACTTACACCTCTTTTTTGTGGGGGCATATCCTTTTTTTTGGACAAAACCAGTGAAACTAAATCTTTTTTCTGCAGAGGGTGAGGATCAAACCGGGATTCTCCACTTGGAAAAGTAACACTTAGACCGCTGAACCACTGGAGCGTCTACACATGTGTATCTTGTTTTGGGGAGCATATCCTTTTTTTTGGACAAAACCAGTGAAACTAAACCTTTTTTCTGCAAAGAGTGAGGATCAAACCGGGATTCTCCACATAGAGGAACAACGCTTAGACCACTGAACCACTGGAGCGTCCACACTTACACCTCTTTTTTGTGGGGGCATATCCTTTTTTTTGGACAAAACCAGTGAAACTAAATCTTTTTTCTGCAAAGAGTGAGGATCAAACCAGGATTCTCCACATAGAGGAACAACGCTTAGACCGCTGAACCACTGGAGCGTCTACACATGTGTTTCTTGTTTTGGGGAGCATATCCTTTTTTTTGGACAAAACCAGTGAAACTAAATCTTTTTTCTGCAAAGAGCGAGGATCAAACCGGGATTCTCCACATAGAGGAACAACGCTTAGACCGCTGAACCACTGGAGCGTCCACACTTACACCTCTTTTTTGTGGGGGCATATCCTTTTTGTTTTGGGGAGCATATCCTTTTTTTTGGACAAAACCAGTGAAACTAAATCTTTTTTCTGCAAAGAGCGAGGATCAAACCAGGATTCTCCACATAGAGGAACAACGCTTAGACCGCTGAACCACTGGAGCGTCCACACTTACACCTCTTTTTTGTGGGGGCATATCCTTTTTTTTGGACAAAACCAGTGAAACTAAATCTTTATTCTGCAGAGGGTGAGGATCAAACCGGGATTCTTCACATAGAGGAACAACGCTTAGACCACTGAACCACTGGAGCGTCTACACATGTGTTTCTTGTTTTGGGGAGCATATCCTTTTTTTTGGACAAAACCAGTGAAACTAAATCTTTTTTCTGCAAAGAGCGCGGATCAAACCGGGATTCTCCACATAGAGGAACAACGCTTAGACCGCTGAACCACTGGAGCGTCCACACTTACACCTCTTTTTTGTGGGGGCATATCCTTTTTGTTTTGGACAAAACACATGGACACATGTGTTTCTTGTTTTGGGGAGCATATCCTTTTTTTTGGACAAAACCAGTGAAACTAAATCTTTATTCTGCAGAGGGTGAGGATCAAACCGGGATTCTTCACATAGAGGAACAACGCTTAGACCGCTGAACCACTGGGCGTCCACACTTACACTTCTTTTTGTGGGGCATATCCTTTTTGGACAAAACCAGTGAAACTAAATCTTTTTTCTGCAAAGAGTGAGGATCAAACCAGGATTCTCCACATAGAGGAACAACGCTTAGACCGCTGAACCACTGGAGCGTCCACACTTACACTTCTTTTTTGTGGGGGCATATCCTTTTTTTGGACAAAACCAGTGAAACTAAATCTTTTTCTGCAAAGAGTGAGGATCAAACCGGGATTCTTCACATAGAGGAACAACGCTTAGACCGCTGAACCACTGGAGCATCCACACTTACACCTCTTTTTGTGGGGCATATCCTTTTTTTTTTTGGACAAAACCAGTGAAACTAAATCTTTTTTTCTGCAGAGGGTGAGGATCAAACAGGGATTCTTCACTTAGAGGAACAACGCTTAGACCGCTGAACCACTGGAGCGTCACACTTACACCTCTTTTTGTGGGGAGCATATCCTTTTTGGACAAAACCAGTGAAACTAAATCTTTATTTTGCAGAGGGTGAGGATCAAACCGGGATTCTTCACATAGAGGAACAACGCTTAGACCGCTGAACCACTGGAGCGTCCACACTTACACTTCTTTTTTGTGGGGGCATATCCTTTTTTTTGGACAAAACCAGTGAAACTAAATCTTTTTTCTGCAAAGAGTGAGGATCAAACCGGGATTCTCCACTTGGAAAAGCAACACTTAGACCGCTGAACCACTGGAGCATCCACACTTACACCTCTTTTTTGTGGGGGCATATCCTTTTTGTTTTGGACAAAACCAGTGAAACTAAATCTTTTTTCTGCAAAGAGTGAGGATCAAACCAGGATTCTCCACATAGAGGAACAACGCCTAGACCGCTGAACCACTGGAGCGTCTACACATGTGTTTCTTGTTTTGGGGAGCATATCCTTTTTTTTGGACAAAACCAGTGAAACTAAATCTTTTTTCTGCAAAGAGTGAGGATCAAACCAGGATTCTCCACATAGAGGAGCAACACTTAGACCGCTGAACCACTGGAGCACCCACACTTACACCTCTTTTTTGTGGGGGCATATCCTTTTTTTTGGACAAAACCAGTGAAACTAAATCTTTTTTCTGCAAAGAGTGAGGATCAAACCGGGATTCTTCACATAGAGGAACAACGCTTAGACCACTGAACCACTGGAGCACCCACGCTTACACCTCTTTTTTGTGGGGACATATCCTTTTTGTTTTGGACAAAACCAGTGAAACTAAATCTTTTTTCTGCAAAGAGTGAGGATCAAACCGGGATTCTCCACATAGAGGAACAACGCTTAGACCGCTGAACCACTGGAGCGTCCACACTTACACCTCTTTTTTGTGGGGGCATATCCTTTTTGTTTTGGACAAAACACATGGACACATGTGTTTCTTGTTTTGGGGAGCATATCCTTTTTTTTGGACAAAACCAGTGAAACTAAATCTTTTTTCTGCAAAGAGCGAGGATCAAACCAGGATTCTCCACATAGAGGAACAACGCTTAGACCGCTGAACCACTGGAGCGTCCACACTTACACCTCTTTTTTGTGGGGGCATATCCTTTTTTTTGGACAAAACCAGTGAAACTAAATCTTTTTTCTGCAGAGGGTGAGGATCAAACCGGGATTCTTCACATAGAGGAACAACGCTTAGACCGCTGAACCACTGGAGCGTCCACACTTACACTTCTTTTTTGTGGGGGCATATCCTTTTTTTTGGACAAAACCAGTGAAACTAAATCTTTTTTCTGCAAAGAGTGAGGATCAAACCAGGATTCTCCACATAGAGGAACAACGCTTAGACCGCTGAACCACTGGAGCGTCTACACATGTGTTTCTTGTTTTGGGGAGCATATCCTTTTTTTTGGACAAAACCAGTGAAACTAAATCTTTTTTCTGCAAAGAGTGAGGATCAAACCAGGATTCTCCACATAGAGGAGCAACCCTTAGACCGCTGAACCACTGGAGCACCCACACTTACACCTCTTTTTTGTGGGGGCATATCCTTTTTTTTGGACAAAACCAGTGAAACTAAATCTTTTTTCTGCAAAGGGTGAGGATCAAACCGGGATTCTTCACATAGAGGAACAACGCTTAGACCGCTGAACCACTGGAGCGTCCACCACTTTGAGCGTCAAACCAGGACTTCCCACATGAAGCCGCAACATAGACCGCTAAGCCACTGGTGCTGCTTAAAGTTACCCTTATAGTTCAAAACCTGAAAGACAAGTGTTTTTTCCACCCTAAGCAAGACTTTGGCCACAAACTGATGATTTGAACATGGGAACATACTCTAAGGTCTAATGTTCACTTCTGTTTCTACAGCATGTGAATCGAACCTATGACCTTATTGTTAGTGCCATGCTTTATCAGGTGAGCTACAGGAACACAGAAGAGGACAAAGGTTTCAAACAACCACATGAAGCACTGAACATCACAAGTGTGAATTGAGTGTGTTCAGTTAGTGAGCTATTGCCTAAAACTACCACATATATTCAAGAGCTTCTGGCATCTGAGTCACGGCTGAGAATTGCTGGATGTTCGATCATGAGCCTAAGAGCTCATTTATTTGGTATATGTCCCTATTCTGAGACAAAGATGTCTCTTATGAACTGGTTTTTCACAGACTTCCATAAAATAAACAAAACCATCTATTCATGCTTTGTTAACTTCAAATTTAAAGTCTTTATCACAACTACTGTCACATTCAGACCTCACAGCCCTGAAAATGGGTTGAAAAACCAAGTAATTTCCAGCAGAGACACATTTTTGATTATGTAACTTTTATTAAAAGTACAAAGCACATTAGAAAGGATATATGCAAGGCAAGTTTATTTATTAAGCACATTTCATACACAATGGTAATTAAAATGCTTAGCATAAAAATGATTTAAAAAAAAACTAGCCACAAAAATGAGTCACACTAACACAAGGACTGTAATATGCACCGTATAATGGAAGTGATTGTTAAAGTTTATGACAGATTCTCATGTCAAATACCAATTTTATATGATCTTATATTATTAATGATGATAAATCACTATGCAATTAATTAACATAAACGCCACATAAATAAAAAGTTGGCGTGTGTGTATTTTTATCTTGTACTCAGAGCTGACATCTGCTGGTCATATAAGTGAACTTATCATGTAGTTTGACATTTCGCCACTAGACGGCGTAAGAATATGAGGGTCAAGCGGTGGAAGATGACAGCACTTATTCATGTGACCTAAATAATTATGAAATTATCATAATTAATCTTGTGTGACGCAGCTGCGTTGGATAACGCATGACGTAGGCGTTCTTCTGTCCAATCGGAACTCGTCTTTTCAGCAGCGTCACTCAGTCAGTAAACAGCATGGCGGCGTCCGTGCAGCGTTTCGGCGCAGCGGGGAGACACTTTTTAAAGACTTTATTGAACACAACAGCCATTAAGAGGGTGAGAGATTACAAACATAACATTAACATCATTTAAAATGCCGAAATATTGAAAATGAAGTCCTCGAAATCGTTTAAAACAGCCAGGTTGAGGCTGTGGCATGAATGATGCAAACGTACATCATAACATGAAAGGGAGAAAAAAAGACATTACTCAAACATTTAATTTTATTACTACTCAAATCCGTTTTTAATATTTACCTTCTATATGCTGCTCTGTAAATCATGAGTATATAACATGATTTAAATGATGTCTGTGTTTCAGACTGGCTCCACTCAGGCTGTCAGTCACGTGGTTTTAAATGTACCTGAGACGAAGGTCACGACCCTTGATAACGGGCTCAGGGTGGCATCTGAAGACTCTGGCCTGTCCACATGCACGGTGAGTTCACCATCACATCTAAGCATCTGAGCCAGGTGTCTGATGAATTTGAGTATTAAACATTAAAATTAGGAAGGCAATTTTATTATGGTGCTTTTTTATTTTATTTTATTTTATTTTTTCAGACTGAGACATGTGGGGGTGGAATGTCTCCCTCCCTTTTTGTGGGAGGTGCCACACACCCTTGTCTGAAATAATGATACAAAAAACAATAGATACAAAAGATGTAGTTTGTTTCATTGAAATGAGAGAATTTCATAATGCATTTGTTTCATATCATAGAAGACATATCGTTGCACCTACATGTCAACTATCTCACTATTTGTCAACTAACTCTCATTAGAGTACTAGTAGATGGTTAGGGTTAGTAGAATAAGTTAACATGTAGTTGCCAATGCTAAGTTACTTATAGTCAACAGAATGTCTGAAGAGGACCATCAAAATAAAGTGTTTCCAGACAAATATAATATTAATGAAAAAAATAATAAAATAACAATAAAGTAAGTAGGAGGTCCCATGAGGGCAAGTAAATGATAAATAATTAAAATATCTAAATTCTAATCACATGATCCAGGTTGGTCTGTGGATTGATGCTGGGAGCCGGTATGAAAATGAGCGCAATAATGGTACGGCCCACTTCCTGGAGCACATGGCGTTTAAGGTAGGAGAAACAACGAGTTGCAAAATTCTCTGTGTCTAAATATTAAAACAGTTTGGTTCAGAAAACATCAAATTGTTTCAGGGCACCAGGAAGAGGTCCCAGCTCGACCTGGAACTGGAGATCGAGAACATGGGCGCTCATCTGAACGCTTACACCTCCAGAGAGCAGACGGTGTACTACGCCAAAGCTTTCTCCAAAGATCTGCCCCGAGGTAAACACCAAACACCACCCCGTCGTGACAGGCAGAACAGCATTATGGGTGTGCTGTAAATCAGTCTCTGTTCCCAGCGGTGGAAATCCTGGCTGACATCATTCAGAACAGCACGCTGGGAGAAGCGGAGATCGAGCGAGAGCGTGGAGTTATTCTCAGAGAGATGCAGGAAGTGGAGACCAACCTACAGGAAGTGGTCTTCGATTACCTGCACGCTACAGCCTATCAGGAAACGCCTCTTGGGAGAACCATCCTGGGCCCTACGGAGAACATCAAGTATGTGTCACTAGTTTTTTTACATGTCACCATACTTTTATCAGTTGATTAATCACAGTACATCAATTGTTTTGTATTTACGAGTTTTCTGAATGCAAAATGAGATCTAATTAAATAAATTAAATATTTAATAATAAATTTCCATAACAGAAATCTGAAATTTGGATAAAGACAGGATCAAAATTTTTTTCATTTTGTTGACATTAGTTTTTTTTTTTTTTTTTACAGATTGTGCTTTTGATAATTTTATTAGTTTGTACTATTTACATTTAATTAATTTTTATTTCAGTTTTAGTTTTTATTTCCAGTTAGTAATTTTGGTGCTTTAACTTTAAACTTATTTCAGTTACTTGCCAAGGTAGCATTTCTAATTTTCCTTAAGGTTTTCATCTAATAATTATTTAATTTTAATTCAGCCTTTATTTTAATTAACAAAAAATCTTTTTCAATAACTTGTTAACGATAATAACTCTGCTTCTTACAGCTCATTGTTGAATTGTTTTCTGAAACGTTGTTTAAAAATGCAAACAAAGCATTATATAATTAAATATGCAAAATTTCCATAATTTAGAGCAATGGTTTTCTGCAATGTTGTTTATATATGCAAACAATCATTGCATAATTAAATATGCACAAATTTGCATACTTTTTTAGAAAAGAAAGATAACATTAGGAATAACAAAAAATTAAGGTTTTTATTGAGGGGATTTTGGATTTCTTTCTATCAGTTCATAAATCAGAAAATCAACAGCCAGAAAAAAATATTCACCATGTTTTTAGAAATAAAATGTTATATAAATCAGGCGAATGATATATAAACAAACCTTCAGAACACAGATAGGAATAAAACTGTGAAGTTTGGTGTATGTAAAAAATAAAAAAATGATTTCTGAGATTATTGTATTGTAATTAAAATTTACAGATGCAAATAGTGCAATAAAATAAATTCCTAAATGTGTATTCCCACTAGTCTGAATGTTATGGAAGCAAAATAGCCCAAAATCCCACAATTGACCAGTGCATGGAAAAACACCGGTGTTGCCTTAAAACAGAATGAAAAATCTGATGTTCCTAAATTTTGATCTTTTGCAGAACTATAAATCGAGGGGATCTGGTCGAATACATTACAACACACTACAAGGGGCCACGAATTGTATTAGCTGCAGCCGGAGGTAAAGCAACAGAAACGGTGGCTGCGTCCGAATCTACGGAGCCCTGCACATGACATGCAAGAAAAAAAATTAAATCGTGCGCACGATTTACTAATTTGTTCCCTCGATTTACTAAAACATGCCCACGATTTACTATTTCATTCCCTCGATTTAAAAATCATGTGCATGATTTATAAATTGAGGGAACGAAATAGTAAATCGTGCGCACGTTTTAGTAAATCGAGGGAATGAATTAGTAAATCGTGCGCACGATTTAGCCTACTATTTTTCTTGCATGTCATGTCCGGGGCTCCGTAGAAATCGCATACTCTTGAGTAGGTACTTGTTTTGAGTAAATACTTACTTTGCGAGCGCTAAAAAAAGTAGAATCTATAATATGTGTATGAATATGTATAGTATGAATGTAATCCAGACGTACTACATTTGCCATGTTGTCATTATCATGTGACCTACCAGCATCAGCTGCTTCACATCTCTGCCATTCACAAATCATCTCCTGTGGCCTCATGGGATAAAGTGTCCATTGTATGCAGACTTCAGAATCTCACCTGTTGTAGTAGGTCATCTGGGTACTTTTTACCAACTCTTTTATGAGTACTGTGAATCTGGACAAGCTTCTTTTTTCACATGCTGTTTTTCGCCTACTATATAGTAGGGAAGTAAGTGATTTCGGATGCAGCCACTGTAGCTCAGCATCACTGAACATGTTCATGTAAGTCACTTCCTCTGTTATTGGCTCAGATTTTGATCATTAATAAACCAGTATTGTTTTTGTCTTTAAGGAGTGTCACATAATGAGCTAATCGATTTGGCCAAATTTCATTTTGGAAAGCTGCCGGCCAGATACAGCGGAGAGACTTTACAGCCCTGCCATTTCACTGGGAGTGAGGTAAACGCACGATTACATCATTATTTACACTAACATAATTATAATTATGGTCATCACACATAGAAATGTTTTATATGTTGAATATAATATATTAGATGTACAAATGTACTTTTTTTGTGACGATATAAACTATCATGCAACTGAGATTTGCTATAGAGTATATATTGCTTTACGTGAGTACGTATGTATGCGAATAAAATTGGACGTACTTGTATATCCTTTATATAACTTGCATATAAACTTTATATAAAGAGCTGGGCGATAATATAGTTAAATTTTGCGACAAAAAAAATGGGCAGTTGAGATTTTCTATATAGTATATATTGCTTTACATAAGTGTACTGAATGTACGCGAATAAAGTTGGATATATGTTTTTATATTTCATATAGTTAATTACATTTTTATGATGATATAAACAATCACACAGCCAAGATTTGCCATATAGTATATATCAATTTACGTGATAATACTGTACTTTATGTATGTAGGTAAAGAAGGATGTACTGTATATAACTTTTAATATATTTTAAAACTTAACATTTTTTGATGATCTAATAATCAAGCAGTTCAGATTTGCTATATAGCAAATACTTCTTAACGTAAGTGTGCTGTATGTATTTGGGATATAGTAGATGTATAATTGTCTCATTTAAAGATTTCCCACCCAAGGTATATGCATAATAAAGGGGCGGGGCCTGGTTGAGTTAGTTAGTAGTGTGTTGAAACTGGCAGTTATGGTAAGGGGTGGGACATTTCCCAAACTCGCTGGAAGCGCTTGACCAATCGCAACACACTGCTCCAGCCAACCAATCAGAGCACATTGTGCTTTTCAGAAGGAGGGGCTTCATTGAGACAGGAACTAAACAGAGCGTTACTGACAGACTGGGAAGAGAGGAGCTGCAACAATGGAGAATATGAGGAAAATAATGTATAGAGTATTAGAGCCCAAAAACAACATCAAGACTTTTACCTTTGAGTTTTGGTCTTAATTCCTCACAGATTCGTGTGCGAGATGATAAGATGCCTCTGGCTCATATAGCCGTCGCTGTGGAGGCTGTCGGCTGGTCACATCCAGATACTATTCCTCTAATGGTGGCCAACACGCTCATTGGGAACTGGGATAGGTCCCTTGGTGGAGGGATGGTAAGATGCTCTCAATGAACTCACTTTACACTGAAAACACCCGAAGGTCAACTAACCAGACCTAGTTTTCTCATAGAACTTGTCTAGTAAACTGGCACAGATGGCATGTCAGGGCAACTTGTGCCACAGTTTCCAGTCCTTCAACACCTGCTACACAGATACAGGTCTGTGGGGGCTTTACATGGTGTGCGAGCCGGGAACCGTCAACGAGATGATACGTTTCACTCAGCTGGAATGGTGAGCTTGATGTTACTCGCCTTCACTGTTGAGCTGAAAATGCGGATAAGTAATTAACACACGATTTGCTTTAGGATGTCTCTGTGTACGAGCGTGACCGAAAACGAAGTGAACAGAGCTAAAAACCTGCTGAAGACAAACATGCTCCTTCACCTGGATGGTAAGTGAAGTGTCATATAAATCACACCTTAATCAAGAGGTTTTACAAACACACATCACATGTAGAGCGGTTTAAAGTCATGAAACAAAGTTGCACTAGTCTTTTCTTCCCTATTGTGACATATCTGAGTGAAATGGCTTTGCAAACAAGAACAAATGTAGGGCGGGGCTTGATTTTGTCCATAGGGAATTGATTGGATGGTTGTGGAAGAGAAGAGAAGTCGCTGCAAGTGGGAGGGGAAGTTATTCTGATTCAAGATTACGAGGAACAAATTTAAACAAATGTGCATGGATAAAACATTTATTAATACTGCAATATTAGGAAAAAATGGTTTTGATTTTATGGTGACATTAAAGTGTTTGTCTCGTCTAGGATCCACACCCATCTGCGAGGACATTGGGCGGCAGATGCTTTGTTACAGCCGCAGGATTCCTCTGCATGAGCTGGAGGCCAGAATAGATGTGAGTAAACAAACCTGCTGATGCATTTCTCAAGAGTTTACCGCTTTAACCAGAATTGTTTCTCATGGGGATCTCTGTAAAATTAAATCTGCATGGCGTCTGTGATAAAACATGTATTTATTCATGGTGGAGGAGCAAGTTCTGTGATCCTTCAAAGCCATTAAAGTGCTGCTCAGTCACATGATTGACAATTACTAAATTTGCATGTAATTTAACAATAATAAATAATATTATTTGATTTCAATATTTCAAAATAGGAATATTGACACATCATGGTTTTTCTGTCTTGCATTTTATCTTCCAAAATGATGGATGTCATTTTAAAAATGTGAAAATGAGCAAAAATAGGTTAACACAAACTCTTATTTACATAAGGTAAACATTTGACCCAGCTAATGTATATAATAAAGTGTTACCACATTTTTTAAATATTTAAATAACCAATAAGGTTTCATTTGTTAACATTAGTTTACTACATTAGTTAAATATATCAAGATGTTTGTGTTTCTTTCTTTAGTCGAAAAGAAATTAAGGTTTTTGAGGAAAACATTCCAGGATTTTTCTCCATATAGTGGACTTCACTGGGGTTCAACGTGTTGAAGGTCCAAATGTCAGTTTCCCAGACAAGGAATAAGAGTCTTATCTAGAGAAACAATCAGTCATTTTCTAAAAAAAAAATTAAATACTTTTTAACCACAAATGTTTGTCTTGCACTGCTCTGTGATGTGTGACGTAAGCGGAAGTAAAAGCCGTTTTTTGTTAAGGCTGTTTGACTTAGTCTTTGCACGTTCGTTTTGTAAACACTGGATCGGTACTTCTGCCTACGTCACGCGTGACTTTTCCCAACATCAACTTTGTGGTCAAAGTATATAAATAATTCTTTTTTTTTAGAAAATGACCGATTGTTTTGCTGGATAAGACCCTTATTGGGACCTTCAACCCGTTGAACCCCGGCAAAGTCCACTATATGAAGAAAAATCCTGGAATGTTTTCCTCAAAAACCAGAAACCTTTACAAAATGACTTTTGGATAAGATCCCTTCCTATAAACTGGGATTTGGATTCAGACAGCAAATAAATTACCACATACCTTAGTGTTTGTGATTCAACGGGAATGTTTACATGCGTGGCGAGAGAAAAAGACATTCTGGATTCAGATGGCAATAAAAACACTGACTAAATTGTTGAATTCACCTTACGTCTCCATGAGAAACAATTACCGCCAGAATCGGGCTTCAGTCTTCATGCTTCTGTCCTCAGGCCATAGACGCCACAACCATCAAGGACGTGTGTATGAAATACATCTATAATAAAGCTTCTGCTATAGCTGCTGTTGGTGAGTGTCCACCTTTACTCTGTTATAATGAAATATTTGATACTTTCCCAACCCTGGTCCCTAATTAAACACCTGATTCAACTCGTCAGCTCGTTAGTAGAGACACAGCTGCGTCCGAAATCGCATACTTCCCTACTATATAGTAGTCGAAAAACAGTATGTGACAAAAGAAGTATGTCTGAATTCACAGTACTCATAAAAGAGTAGGCAAAAAGTCCCCAGACAATCTACTACTCCCGGTGAGATTCTTAAGTGTGCATATGATGGACACTTTACTATCCCACGAGGCCACGGGAGAGGATTTTTTAAGAGTGGTAAAGCTGACACTGGTAGGTCACTTAATGACAACAACATGGCGAATGTAGTGTGTCCGGATCACATTAATACGACATAACACACTTTAGTGGTCGTGAAGTAATTACTTATTCAAAATAAGTACCTACTCGAGAGAGTATGTGATTTCAGATGCAGCCTGTGTCTTCAAAACTAGCAATTAGTTAGGGATATTCAGTTTTACTTTTCAGATTCAAATTAGACCAATCTACCTTTTTATGTAACTGACTTAGTTATGACCAGTCTAAGCCACGTGGCCTGAAACCGGCGCGTCAGATAAAAGAGACGTCCCGCATCAGGATCAGGGTTGAGAAACGCTGCTCTGAATGACCGATAACCAAATACTCATGATGGTTTGCAGGTCCGATCGAGCAGCTTCCAGACTACAACAGGATCCGCAGTGGCATGTATTGGTTACGGCCGTGAGGTTTGAGAAGTGAACCTGAACACCGTCTGCATAGTTACAAAAATAAGAGAACTTAATGTGATTTTTTTTTTTTTTTTTTCCATGTTTATTTTATTATAAAATAAAGAACAACACAATAAAGTTAAAAGACCACATTTTGTGTGTGTGTGTGTACGTGTGTTTTCTTTCACTGCGGCACGTTTGTCATTTTTTGTTTTTAGCAGAAACCTGCTCCTGGGCGGCTTTCTTCGCCTTGATCATCTCCACCAGCTCCTGGACAAACAGAGACAGAAAAACAATGTGAATTATTGCTTATTTCCTTTTATTTTGTCATTTTTTCCTGTGTAACAATGCTTTAGCAATCAGCTTGCATTATAATAAGTGTTACAAATATAACAATTATATTATTAATTTATAAAATTCTTATTTTATGAATTTTTTGGCCCCTTAATCTAATTCTACTTTATTATTTATTGCTATTTTTTTTGTCATCTACTTGCATTTTAAGAGTGTTTTACAGATATAATATTTAGAATTTTTAAATTGTATTAAAATATTACGATCAATATTAAAAAGAAAACGTATTAATTACTTGGCAGCTTATTTTACTTCTACCTTATTAATGTTATTGCTTATTTCTTTTTCTTGTCATTTTTCGTTCGGTGTAATAATGCTATGGTTAAACAGTCATGCCAAATAAATAAATAAAAACCCTAAATACATTAGTTAGTTGCACGATCCTGTCAATGACGTTTCTGTGTACTGTTAAAAACACACACAGTTACGCAGAATATGAAATGGAGCTGCTCACTTTGTATCTCTTCATGCAGTCTTTCTTGGAGCGTCCGGGAACGGCCTCGGAGATTTTCTCCCAGCGCTCAGGTGTGTTGACCGGGTAGGTCTTCAGAGCCTGTTCCAGAAGCTTCTGCTCCTCTGTGGTCCAGGGTGCAGAGTTGGATTCACTTACAGCTGGAGGAAACATTAGGAGAAGTGCTTATATTGTACCGGTAAACTGTTTTTGCGGTGTGTATTCTGTGGCGACTTACCATCAAATCTCTCTGATGGCACAGCGTTGTCTACAGTCGGAGGAACGGCTGAATGCTCCTTCTTAAACTTCTCAAAGGCCTTTCGGTTAATCTCATCTTTCTGGTGAGGATCTGCCACAGATTAAAGATCATCTATTATGCTTTTTTTTTTTACATCGTCCAGGAATGAACATGTCACAATATTCCTTGTTTAAGTAATTAATACACAGAATAAAGAGGCGGGGCATGGTTGAGTCAGTAGTGTGTTGAAACTGGCGGTTATGGTAAGGGGCGGGGCATTTCCCAAAAACGCTCGAAGCGCTTGACCAATCACAACACACTGCTCCAGCCGACCAATCAGAGCACATTGTGCTTTTCAGAAGGAGGGGCTTCATAGAGACAAGAACTAAACAGAGCGTTACTGACAGACTGGGAAGAGAGGAGCTGCAACAATGGAGAATATGAGGAAAATAATCAACATTCAAGCATGAAAACCTGCTCTAGTAGAGCACAAAAACAACATCAAGACTTTGTAAAAGGACATAATATGGCCTCTTTAAGCATACTTCAAGCCCAGTGTGTTACCTACCAAGTTTCTGCAGTGTTTTTGCTTTATTAATGACATCTTTGGCGGTTCTCTTCACCCCGCTGCTGGAGTGCTGGTTCATGTAGTTGGCGATCACCTCCCACCTAACCAATCACAGCACACCTCAGTCAGGAACACTAGGAGCAACCGTACAATGTGTGATATGGCAGGTTTCCATGGAGACTCACCTGGCATTGGTTCCGGCAGGAAAGAGGTTCACGGCTTTGATGAGCAGCTGGAGATCTTCTTCATTCCAGCCTCTGTTATTGACTCCTCCTCCTCCACTGGCGTGTTCAGCGCTGCGCGCCGCCTGCTGAGCCTGGAGCTCCGCCTCCTTCTCCTTCTGCATCTGAAAATTCACCTCTTGCACCTGCACATGGATACAGTCAAGGCTTGAACCAGGAGAACTTCAGGAAAAAAGCAAGTTACTGTAACATTCAGAAGTTTGGGGTCCATAAGATTTTTTTTTTTTTTCCAAGAGAAATTAAAGTGTTTGTTGATTATGATTTCACTTTTTTAACTTTAGTTAGTGTGTAATGTTGCTGTTTGATCAGAAACAACATTTGCAAAGTTACAATGCTCAAAGTTCAATGCAAAGGGAGATATTTTCTTTTACAGAAATTGCTTTTTTAGGACTACAACAACATATTAATTACTATATATTAATTAAGTATTAATATTAGTAATAGTAGTATTTCTAATAAATGCCGTTCTTTTTAACGTCCAATTCAAAAAATCCTAAAAAGAATTATCACTGTTTCCTCAAAAATATGAAGCAGCACAACTTCAACATTGATAATAATCAGAAATGTTTCTTGAGCAGCAGATCATCATATTAGAATGATTTCTGAAGGATCATGTGACACTGAAGACTGGAGTAATGATGCTGAAAATTCAGCTTTGATTACTTTATAAAATATATTCAAACAGAAAACAGTTATTTTAAATTGTAATAATATTTCACTATTTTTACTGTATTTTTGATTAAATAAATGCTAATTTGATGAGCAAAAGAGACTTCTTTCAAAAAATTTAAAAAAATCTTAGTGACCCCAAACGTTTGTGCACATGCACAGATTAATGGCTGACAACAAACAGAAGATTGAAGTAAACGGTACAGACGTGTGTCTCGTCTCTCACCTGTTTCTCCAGAGCTGCTTTACTCTGTTCTTTATTCCCAGAGGTCAAAGCTTCATTCAGAGTCTGCAAACTACAAATGAAACAAAACAACTCAATTATTCTTCCACATTTTGATAATAATTTCAAAGAAGCAACTGACAAGAACACAAAGGTATAAAATGACATTATATTTAAAAGCTTTCCAGCAATAACTACACAAGCATAAGCCATTTTCACAACACGACTCCTTCACCTGGTCAGTTCTAACCGGTCGCAGAGTTTCTCCACTTCCTCCATCATCCTGACGCTGTCGGCTTCATTATCTGTGAAGTAGTTTTGAGTCTAAGAGAAACAGAGAGAGAAAGAGATGAAGATAAACGCTCACAGAGAGCTGAGTGTCTGTGTGAAGCAGGGAAGGTTTCCTGCCTTGCACGTGGTCCTGAGCTTCTGCCGCTCTTTCTTGATGGCCTTCTTCTGGGCCTCTTTCTCTTTCTTGGCCTGCTGTGCCGCCTGTCGCGCCGCCTCCTCTTCTTTCTCCCTCACCATCCTCGCCGCCTCCTCCTCGGCCTGTCGCGCCTGCAGAGAAACACAAACACACACCACAGACTCACAACAGGCAGGCACAAAGGACACTGCAGCAAAAATGATGAGAGAGATGATTTAGAAAACAGGGTTGCTGAGAGCAAACACGGATATTAATGGAAGTGGAAAAATATTGCAGTTGCAATTAATCTTACAGTATGTGCAGCTACAGTGAGCTTAGCCAAGGAAGTACTGAGTCATAAAGTGACTACATAAAACTACCCAAGAGCTAGGTAGGGTTAGGTTTAGGAAATTAATTAATTAATACCTAGTTATTGTTATTTACTATGGCAAGTACATAGTATGTACAACAGGACTGTAAAATAAAGTATTACAAAATATTTGTAATCAAAATTCACTCCAAAATATTGGGAAACACAAATACATATGGTTATTGGTCAAGTGTATTAAATGTATATACACATACACACACACACACACATATATATATATAATGTTTGTGTGTGTGTGTATATATAACACACACTTATAACACACACACCCACATACACACATATTTAGTGTATATATATATATATATTTAGTGTATATTATATATATACATATATATATATATATATACACATCTGTAATTGGAAACAGTAAGTCACAGGAAGTGTTTCCTGGCACTGACCCGCTCCTTCTCTTCCTGCTCCCGTTTCTTGGCCTCGGCTTTGGCCTTCTTCTCGGACTCTTTCCTGGCTTTCTCCTCCTCTTTGAATTTCTTGATTCGCGGATCGCAGTTGTAGGCAGTGTCTGCAACACACACACACACACATTCACACAGCCGCTCACAGCAAGAGCTTCTGACAGGTCCTTCCCATCTGAGCCGATACTCACCGACAAGTGTCCGTATCCTGTTCATCTCTTCCTTCTTCCTCTGAGCTCGAGAGGCTCGGTTCTGTTTCTCAATCCACCGCCTCTCATCTCGACTGGTACCGCAGAAATACACAGACAAACAAGACACAAAGTACAAAAAGAAAAAGTAGATATTATTTTAGTACCATTGTGATACTATTGTAGTTTTTATTAGTTTTTACCTTTAAATTTTGTTTTAATTTGTGTTTTTGTCATTTCTATTAGTTTTTAACCATTAACAAAACAATTAAGCTTTTTTTAAATATTTTATTTCACTTAAAATTCATTTTATTTTAAGTGACAAAGGTTTTTTTTATGGTTTCAGTTTAAGTTAACTATAATAACCCAGTGCTGTAACCAATAACAAATGACAAAATATTGTTTACCATTCAGCTTTTTCCTTCTCCTCCTCATCTAGATATGAAAATTCTCTCCATGAGTCAAAGTTGTACCTTCAGAAATTAAAAGGAAAAGGTTTATATTATTTTTCGCACCTCAGGCATGAGTTTGACATCATTTTGGCTCAAAATCTGAGTTAAATTTCACGTACCAAAAGGAATAGAAATTATCCACGTCTTCAAAAGACGCTTCCATGTTTCCTAGACTCGGGCTGTGTTTTTTAACAGACCACCTGATTGAAAGAAATATGGCAGTGTGATTTCTGTGCACTAAATGTGTCATATGAATCACTCATGTGGGATTTTTTTTTTTTACCTGGCGTTCCTCTCAAACACCGGCGCAAACACCTCAAAAAAGTTCTCTTTGCCTTCTGCCTTGGAAGGAACCGCATTGTCAAATGTTGGATCCACACTGTCAAACGCTCTCCGCTTCACAGGATCTGACAGGATCTCTATTGCTGCAATGAAACAATATGATAATTCAGAAAACATCAAACAAGAGCATATAAGAGGATCTATTCTGCTTTTGTGCTTTCAGAAGGAGGGGCTTCATAGAGACAGGAACTAAACAGAGCGTTACTGACAGACTGGGAAGAGAGGAGCTGCAACAATGGAGAATATGAGGAAAATAATCAACATTCAATCTAGTAGAGCACAAAAACAACATCAAGACTCAAACCTTTTGTTATGCAAGTGAAATAATCATTATCCCCCTCCACAATCTGCTCTCCTGCTGCTTTCCGCTTGTCTGGGTGATGTTTGAGGACCATGGCTTTATCTGTGCAGAACAACAGCATGTTACTGCTAAACATCCTGCGTATTCTTTGGTAAAGCAGAGAGGACAAAAACACTTACGAGCAGCTTTGATCTGTTTCTGGGTCGCTTTATACCTGATGTGTGCCAGACCTAAAACAGCATAGTGATCCTGGTTCTGTAACAACAGGAGAACCGTGTCAATGCATTGAGTTCACACAGCTCTGACAGACACACGCGTCTCTACACACCTTCCAGTCTTTGGGGTCCAGAGTCTTCAGCATCGGATACTCCTCCAGCTGCAGCTCCTCATCCTCCTCTTCCTCAGACAGCTCCTCCTCCTCCTCCAGCTCTTGAAATGAAGCCGACACATTTCTAATCCTGCGCTTCAGGAACGCCTCGAACCAGCGACCCACAGGCTCGACCTGGACCTGCACTGAGGCT